>BPTQ01000002.1:36238690-36565801 GCA_019973895.1 Chrysanthemum seticuspe
GTGTTTGTAGTAGTAGGTTAAGTCTACTTTGACTTCTATCAAACCAAAGTAGGTGTCTCAATTGTTTGAACTACGCTGTTTGACTAAGGCCTCCACCCTGTTCACCACACGAGAATCTCGATCGTTAAAGGTGGTGAAGGCTACTTCAGAGGCTAAGATCTAGTAGTAGTAGTAGTTCTTATGAGAACTGAAGGGACCATGTCGAAAGTTTGGTAAACAAACTTGGTCCCAACTAAAAGTTTCGAAACTCGAGTCGTGCAAAAACCACTGAACAGAATTGGCACTTTAAACTCTCACAACGTAACTTAGAAAGTCTAGAAACTAGTTAACACCGTTGTGAGACGAACATGTCTCCAAACCTCAAGACCAACTATAAATTGCACTCGAGAAGCAACAGTTGGGCATACCAGTTGAGAAGTCGTTTGTGTAGTTAGTCTCGTGCTGAGCAAGAATTCTTTCGAGAGGGATTCTACTCCCCTTGAGATCCTAGACGTAGCTTCAGATGATGTTGTTTCAGTGATGAAAGTGGGAAAGTTTCACTTTCCTACTGACTTTGTTGTAGTAGACTTCGATGCAGATCCTAGAGTTCCCCTCATCTTAGGGAGAGCTTTCTTAAGAACGAGTCGTGCTCTGATTGATGTGTTTGCTGAAGAGTTGACCATACGGGTTGACAACGAAGAGCTCACGTTAAATATCAACCAGAACTCCAAACCTCTGTACAAGCAGAGTGTTGCCACAATTGATCAAAGATCTGAAAGATTCAATGCAACACTCTCAAATTTCACGGTTAAGACAAGTCACCAAAAACGTGCTGAGCTCAAAGCTTTGAAAATCAACCCTGGTTCAAACAAATGGTTTGAAAGCTGTACCAGGGAAGTCAAGAGTATTCTTGATGATGATGATGATCTAGAATCGGAGACTTCATCGGAAGTGGTGGAAATTGCTAGCTCTAAGAGCACACCACTTGTCCCACCTCCGGAATCAGTTTGTCGCATCAAGTTTGTTAACTCTGTGGATGAAACCAAACTATCTTCAGTTTCATCTGAATTGGATGATGATGTTTGTGATCCAATGGGAGACATTCTTCCCATTGATGAATTGCCCAAAAATGATCCATCATCTTCTAGTCTTATTCCCGACTCTTCCATCCCCTCTCTCACTCCTGATGAGGAAGATGACTACTTTTGGAATGAAGTCGATGCCTTTCTTAGTGATGAGTCAATTCCAACAGGAATTGATAATACTTACTTTGATTCGGAGGGGGACATCCTTTTTCTGGAAAATCTGTTGATTGAAGAACCCATTCCCACCCTCCCTCCCGGACATCTTCTTGACAATCACCATATAAGCTTCAAGTTTAAGCTTAAAAGTGTCAAAAATGGTGATTTGCTTCTTTCTGATGAGGAATGGACTTGCATTCTCATGCATATCTTTGTTCCATTCTTCACAGATGGTGTGGTTGCTCTTTCCCTTTTCTCTTTCGGGAATGAGGACACCATCTTTGACCCCGGTATCATTCTTTATAGTTTTTACTATTAACAATACCGCGGTTGTATCTCGTCGGTGTGGAACTTTCTGACGTTCATATGTTTATTAACATTGTGAACGAAAGTCCGATCGAGATTGGTTTTCCACGTTACTTTCCCCATGAACAAATGAATTCAGGGTCGAGTCAAGCTAGCGACTCGGTAATCAAAAACAGTAGCATGCCATATGGGTTGTCACCCATATTTCTGAGCTGTCTGAAGTTTGTTACGGTTAGCCATTCACAAGTGGCTAGCTTGTGTGACAAAACTTGACAGTTTAGCTTCTTCTTTCTACTTTCTACCACCCTAGTGTGGGGGAGTTGCCCCACATGTTGTGTATATATATAAGTTTAAAAAAAATAAAAAATAAAAAAAAAAAAAAAAAAAAAAACAACTTGCTAAATAATGGCCGTAGTATTTCCCTTTTACGTTCTATGTTTCGGCATAACCGCCGGTACTTTGAATATTGAGGGCAATATTCATTTCTAGTGTGGGGGGGAATTCTCACGAATTTTATCATGTAATTATACCACCTAATTCCCCCATTTTTGGCCAAAATTTTTTTGGAGTAAGTGTTCTTCACTTACTCATCTTATGGTTATCAGTCCGCCTTGTCTAATAAACAAAAGGATTGGCTAATCCAGGAGCAAACGGCTCTTGGTAAAGATATCTCAAATCCGTTGACGGCTTGCAATTTGCCCAAAATTGTATGGTATTCAGCTCACCATATCCTTAAAAGTGAAGAGTTGGCTAGCCCGCAAGTTTATGGCTTGTGGTAAAGGCAGTGGAAAAACCATAATTGGTAATCAGCTCACCAAAGATAATATTGATAATTTATCTAAGAGTTGGCTAGTCCAGAAGCAAACGGCTTCTGGTAAAGACAAATCAAATCCGTTGAAAGCTGGTGATTTGCTCAAAATCATTTGGTTATCGGTGTACCAAGGTTCTTACTTGAACTGAAACATTTGGCTACTCCAGAAGTAATGGCTTTTGGTAAAAAGATGAAATCCATTAATTTTTCTCAAAACATTGCTAGGGACTAGCAATATCTTAGTGTGGGGGATTGATGAGTGTCTAAATACTCATCATTTTTGTACAAATTAAACTGCAAAAACATCTGAAAACACTCAGAAAAGCATCAAAATGATAAAAATATCACAAATAAGTGTTTTATGTGTTTTAAATGCAAAAATATCAAAATCTGGTGAAAAACGTATCAAGTTTGCATAATTGGCAGTTTTAGTCCCCCAAGTTTCAAAAGTTATCAAAAACAGTCCCTGGTAAAACAAAATAAAGAAAAATGTTATTCAAGGTCCCTGAAATATACTAAGTTGTCAAAAATGGTCCTTGAATAAATCTTTTGTCAATTGGCAGAAAAGGTCCCTGAACTTTTATGAAATGTCAAGTTTGGTCCCTGGAAAATTTGAAAATGTCAAAACTAGTCCTTGTACTATTGAAACTTGTCAGTTTAGGTCCTTGTGACAACTTTGATAAAATGGCAGGAATGGTCCTTCAAGAATTGGAAAATTACATTTTGGTCCTTGTAATACTAACCTAAGCCATGCCCTGTCAAAATAGATATGACCCCCTGCCATTTAAACCCTTTTGACCCCTGCCTCCCTTTTTGAACCTCCAGTCAAACACAAGTCAAACCATTTGCCCGCCCCACTGTTTATCTTCTTCCACCACTTGTGCCTGCAACTGCAACTCTCAACATATTCCCATCCACTGGCCTTATCCCTTCACTCCTCAACCCCCCTCATCATCACACCTACTCCACCCCCCCTACTTGCCAATACAGTAGCCCACAGGTCAAATCTAATTTTCCCGCCATTTTTGATCCAATGGCCAACATGAATCCTAGACATCCAATGGCCAAGTTTATTGCTGGGATTCACTCAGAAGAGAGAGAAAAGACAAATGGGAGTATAAAGAGAGGAAGAAAGAGGCAAGAGAGGCAGTAGTTAATTTTTATTTTTCACATGTATGTCGATTTTATTAATTTAGTCTTAAGTAAGTTTTAAATTGTATTTCTCAAGCTTCCTTGTATTAAACTTAAGTATTTGCATCAGTTTCAATCAATTTTAAGTGGTAATTCACAGTTTGGTTGAGTAACCTGTTTTTGAGTTTTCCTTCATCAAAGCAGTTTCAAATGTATTAAGTGCCAGGCTTCAATAAGCCTCTTTACAACTCAGTTAAGCTTATTTAGAGATGTTTATAGCTTTAAGTAAGCTTATAGGTCATTTTCAAGCAAAATAGTCATATGGTCAACAAAAGTCAACTGTAAGCTTAAATGGACTTGGAAATGGTTTGGGGTGTTGCAGTGCTTGGTTTGGATTGGGTTTGATATGCAATAATGTAGTTTTGGGTTCTATATTGGCTACATCATTGCTGGACACTTGTGAGTGGTATCCTTATTTTCAATTTTTTTACTCAGTTTGCATTTTGTGTTTGTTTTTGTATCTGTGGTTAGAAATGGTTTAAATCTGTTTATTTAGTGGTCATTATAGTAATTGAGCTCAGTTTGATCAATGGCATTGGCTAGTTAAGTGGTTGGTTTCATTCTAAGTTCATATCAGTTTCAAAAGGGGTGTTTGGATTTACTGTTAAATCTGTCTTTTAGGTTAGTTCAGTGGGTGAGCCCTGTTGCTTCATGCTTGTCTAGTTTAATTGAACTCATTTGAGTCATTTATCTGCACTTGCAACTTCAAAAAGTCAACATAACATATAACTGTCTTAATATCTTAAACTGTTGAAATTGTTGGAAATCAAAAGATTGTTTTGTGTTTAGAATTCCTAGAGATTGCTTGCTTTAGTTTTATTTCATCATAATACATCATCATCAATCCTCAAATTGGTTTCAAATTTCATTTTGGTCAAATCTTCACAACTGTTATCAAAAGTCAAATTGGCTAAGTCTGTTTTGAGCCCAACTGTAAAGAATTTTCATGAGTTCATTTTTGAGCCACAATAAGTGAAACTTTGGGTTCTAAAACTTCAACTGGTCAAGTTAATTATTATCATTTTTGTTGAATTTTATAAATTTTTCTTAAGCTCCATTTGAGCTTGTCAAACAGGGCTTAAGTGCCCTGTTCATGGACTCAGTCAAAGCTGAGTTTTCTCAGCTTATTGACAGGTTTGTCAAAAGCTCCTCAGAGCTTCTCTGGGTCTGATATTTGGTTTAAAGGTTCTTAGCCAGGTCTCCTTCAAGTCCCAATTATTGCTTTTCACTTTTAGCTTATTAGGAAGCTTGTGCTTAAGCTCAAAAGTGGTACTCAGACACTGTCTTAGCATCTTAACTCAAAACATTCAAATCACAAGCAGTTGCAATTCAGTGGTCAAGATCATTTGTAATTAGTTGTTTTAAAGTTCTTTTAGCTTATTAGAGCTTGTGTAACAGTTTGGTGCCCTTTTGGTACTCTT
Source organism: Chrysanthemum seticuspe (assembly GCA_019973895.1). Lineage (NCBI taxonomy): Eukaryota > Viridiplantae > Streptophyta > Magnoliopsida > Asterales > Asteraceae > Chrysanthemum > Chrysanthemum seticuspe. The sequence continues at coordinate 36,243,640 of BPTQ01000002.1, forward strand.
TGGCTTATTCAAGTGCTTATTTCATGAGCACTTATATTGCAGTTTCATAATCTCACACACAAGCCCATGTTTTTCTATTTTTCCTAGATTCACAATATTATTTTAGAGTTTTCCTGAATTTTTCACATTTTTCTAGGCCAGTTTGCTATTTTTCTTAATTAAAAACAGTTTTTAAGCATTTTTAATTAGCTTTTAATACAATTAATTCAGAAAAAGTTCAAAAAAATAATTTTTCAATTTTCTTAAGTTTAGATAAATATAAAAAGCCAAAAAAATATTTTTCCATATTTTTCTTAGTTAAATTTGTATTTTTAAGTAATTTAATTAGTTTTTAATAGTTTAAAATTCCTAGAAAATAGAAAAATAATCAGAAAAATACAAAAATAGTTTTGAAAATTCTCTTTTGTTATTTTAGATTTTTCTAAGTCATAATTTTATTTTTCAAGCTTAATTTCATATTTTCTTGTATTTTAGGTAATTATTTAATCGTTAAAAATAGTTTTTAATTAATAATAATTAATTAGATAGTTATAAAAATAATTTTCTTTTTCTATAAATTTTCTTTTATCATTAGGATTGTAAAAATATCATTTTCATATTTTTAGGATTAATATTGTCCCAGTTTCACATTTTGTTTTGTACGTCACGTAGTTTTAAATTATAGTTTTATAAAAACATAAAAACAAAAACATCGTTTTGCAAATAGTGATAGCGTTTATTTAATAATTTTTATCTTTTTAATTTTCTTTAATTTGTATTTAAGCCGTTGTAATTTATACACTTTCTCTGTAGTTATAATCAATCAAATCTCTGTATCTGTTCAAATCTTCTCGATCACTAAACGTTTGACTATTCTCGCACGGCTCGTTGGGACATAACGACCCGGGGAAACACTATACTCCCCAGATCTTCATTGCATTTGTTTCCATACTGTTTTAAGTTTGTTACAGTTAGCCATTCACAAGTGGCTAGCTCGCGTGACTAAAACTTGACTGTTTGGGAGCGAATCAACTACCGAAGGTGGGACGTGTGCGGTACTTCGTGGGCTTGAAAAATGCACCTTGTCCGTTGTATCCTTGGTAACTTGACTCATTGCTCCTAGTGGAGGAGGCATTGGAGTCAAAGGTCCATTGTGTGTCCTAGGTTCACTTTCCACTACCTTTGGGAGAGAAGAAGAAGAGGTAGTAGGAATAGCAGGTCCATCATATGAAACACCACTTCTGGTTGTGATCGCTTTTGCATCGCCCCTCGGGTTAGCGATCGTGTTGCTCAGAAGTTTTCCTGAGCCCGAGGGTTGATCATTTAAAGACTTCTTAAGATCAGCGATCTGACTGACCAACAACCTGTTCATTTCATCTTGGGATTTCATGAATTGTTTCAATAACTCATCAGATGATGGTCCAGTTGGAACAATGGCGGGAGGTGGATTAGGAAAATTCTGGCCTCTAATGTTAGGATTAGGGCCTTGATTTTGAAAATTTCCTTGATTAGGATTCATATTCCCATGAAATTGATTCCCTCGATTGAAAGTGTTTTGATTAAGATTTCCTTGATGTTGGAAACCTTGATTTGGTCCGGGATAGAAATTACCTTGGTTTTGATAACCTTGGTTTATTCTAGGTTGGTTTTGATTCCGGTTAGGATTCTGGTTAAAATCGGGTGGTGCCTGATAAGTGTTAGCACGGTAGTTTGGTTCATTTTGAGGACGGTATTGATTACCTCCCTGATGTGAAGTATCGGCTAGAGCATTGGCTTCAAATGGACTACCATCGGTGGCAGTACAGTTGTAGTATGCATGAGGGCCACCACAAGTAACACAACTCTCGACTTTCTTCACTTCACCATGCGATGGTGTCTGTGTGAAGGTCACTTTCTTTTGGTTAGCAAGAACCAAAGCCTGAACAATATCTGTGAGTTTGTCAATCTTAGCATCGGTGCTAGATGTACTCACGGGAGATGAAGTAGAAGGTCCAGCATTAGACTGAGACTGATATGTCTTTGCTCGGAAAGGGCGGACCTGGGACTTGTTTTCAATGATTTGTAAGGCTTCTTTGGTGGTCTTGCTCAAGAAATTACCTCTCGCGGAGGCATTTAAAGAGTCTTGATTAGTCTGGTTCAGACCATTGTAGAAAGTATCCATTTGCATTAACTCGGTAAAACCATGATGCGGACACTTGCGGAGCAATTCTTTGTAACGATCCCATGCCTCCCCGAATGATTCATCAAATCTCTGAGAAAATTTCATTATTTCATTCTTAAGACTTGTAGTTCGGGATGGAGGATAGAATTCGTTAACAATTTTGGTGACTAGATCTTCCCATGTCTCAATGGAACGAGGGGGTTGTTTCTCAAGCCAATTCCGGGCTTGTCCCTCTAGAGAAAATGGGAACAGAAGAAGCTTGATAGCTTCATGTGGGACATTCTTGTATTTGATGGTAGATGCAATCTTGTTAAACCATCGAATGTGTGCATGAGGATCATCCTGCTCAAAACCATAGAATTGGCTTTGGGTTACCAGATTAAGCAACCCGGTTTTGAGCTCAAAGGTGTCAGCCACGATGGCTGGGACAACAATAGCATCTCCGTAACCCTCGATGGGTGCTTGGAGAAGTTCATTCATGGGCTTATCTTCTGCCATTACGACAGGAGGTGGTGGTGGTAGACGTTCCTCAGTCACGGCTAAAGGAGCAGAACATCCTCTACGTCTACGAGGAATTTTTGCAAGCTCAGAAAGTGGACTTGTAGAACTGGAAGAACGAGTGCGCATGCACTAAGTATAGAAATCAGTTTTCAAAACAAATGCGAGGCAAAACGACAAGTGAACTTAACCAATAATCACAAATGAAATGGCTTCTTTGAAAAAGGTACACCAAATCACAAGGACACAAAGGCAAGTTTTAAATCTGTTGTTCGGGAACTTATTATGGTCACACCCCCAGTTAGTAGGTGTACTGCCTTGATTTGCGGCGGTTAATTTTTATGTATATATTAAGTACCACTGAAAAGACGTAGGTATAGATTTGTGCTGATGGTTGAAAAACTTTTGGACAATATTTTTGGTATCGTCTCGTTTAACCAAATCGTATCTCTTTAAGAATCACCTCAAAGAAAATACAAGATAGAAAACGTTCCGATTGTTTTGTTGTTTTATATTTTTTTTGGTGTTGTTAACACTTTAGGAAAAGTGTTAATGAACTTTTTGATTTTCTGATAACTTTACAAAAAAAAAACTTTTTTTACAAAAGGTGGTATATGTGCAAGAATGGGTCTGAAAAAGGTTTAACACACGCTAAAGCCTCCCCGGCAGCGGCGCCAAAATTTGATTCATCTCCAGACAGTCAGGTTTAATCACACAAGCTGACCACTTGTGAATGGCCAACCGTAACAAAGTTAAAACAGTATGGAACCAAATGCAATGAAGATCAGGAGAGTATAGGGTTTCCCCAGGTCGTTAAGTCCCACGGAGACTCAATGGTGTTTTAAAAACTTTTCAGATGATAGAATGATCACTAAGGATAGTGATCAGTAAAGATTTGGATGGAATATTAAAGCTGAGGACAACTTAAGCACACCGGAATTAGCTAAAGAATGTAAAGAAACAGACTATTAAACTACAATAAGCAAATCAGCAGAATCAGTAGATTCAGCAGAATCTAAAATTCTAAATCAGCAGAAATGAAATAGAAATTAGTAACAACAAACAAATAGGCAGAATCTAAACTTCTACATTAGCAGAATCAAAAATCAATTCAGCAAACTTCAAACAGATCAGCAGAAGCATATCAGCAGAAGCCAAAATACTGAATCAGCAGAATCAACAAATAATACTTCAGCAGATTCAATTGCAATTCAGCAGAATCACGGATAAGTTGACTAATGTGAACTTTGAATAAAATCTACTTACTGATTATGTTATACTAGGCTAAAATAAGATGAGATTAAACTGGATGACCAAGTTATGAACAACTGTGATGAAAATTACACTTCAAAATCCTAACAGTTAACTAGTAAGAAGAGATTAAAAGTATTTTTGATTTTCTGACTAATAAGTACTGGTTTTTATGGTTTGTTTGAGTTATTAAGACCAAATGTCACACAGAACAACCAAGAACAAAGGATTAAACAATCTCCAACACAGTTAAACAAACAAATCCAAACACCATTTTACTTAACTGCTTTGAACATTTTCAAAGACTTTCAAAGATTAAAACCATACAACTGATTACAGACCCTATATTATCATTAAATAAGACTAAAGAAACATTAAATAACAACAATAACAACATAAAACCAAGAAATTACACTTATGCTAATTAGACTGTGAAAATGAGATTTTTTGCTAACCACAAATTTAAAAGACCAAGCAACTGTTTTTATTGTTTAAATACACTTAATTATCACTAATAAACATGGACAATAGAAATTAAAGCTAATGAGCAATTCTAACAGTAAAATGCTAAAATGGAAAATTAAGCTTACAAGTTGGATTCCAAGTAAAAGCTGAGAACCAAAGCACAAGATCAATCCTAATAGCTTTCCACAAAGCTTCTAACCCAAGGCAATCCAATATTTACCCTGCTCCAGCTTTGATCACCATTTCTTGTGATTTTTGAATTTTCAACTATTTATTTGTATTTTTGGTGAATTTTTGCTTTTTGATATTAAACTGATTTTTAAAGTATCTAATAGCTTTTAGAAGCTATCTAGGAGCTTATGTGGCTTATTCAGTCCAAATCAACAACTAATAACAACATTCAAAACATATTGAAAATTTGAACTTGAAATTTGCAAATACTGAAATTGAAACTGAAAGCTTGAAATTGATTATTAAAAAGGATTTACAATACACTGAGATTGAGTAAAACAGTACTTGAAAGCTAAGTTTTACACTAGAAAGCTTAAAATGATAAAAACGACTAAGAAAATAAAAATTACACTAGATGTCCCAATACATTGCATCTCTACTCCTCTTTATAGACTTTTGAGGCTTCTTGTCGACCTCTGATTGTTTCCCACCTCTTTTCAGCCATTGGATCCTCAAAATTAATCATATTCGTCCATGTGTAGATTTGGCGCCAAAAAGGTCATTAGCAGGTTTCAATCAATTAATTAATTTTGGATATTGTGAAGGTGGAGGGGGGTGGGTATACAAGTGGTGAGACAGGTGTAAAGGGGTGGATAAAGTAAATCAAGGAAACCACCATGGTATCTGGATTTGCCGAGACAGGGAGGTAAGGGATGCACAATGATGGTATTTGACTTTTGCTGACCCGCTGGTATTAATAGTAGAGGGGGTTCACAATTGGGGGGGGGGTCAAGGTTATTTGGCAGGGGTCTTTTGTTTTGGCTGGGGTTTAGAATACAAAAGGGGTCCATTTGGTTTAGTAGTATCACAAGGACCAATCATGCAATTCTAGCAAACTTGAGGGACCAAAACTGAACTTTTTCCATTGTTATCAAAAGGACCAAACTTGACAAACTTTAATAGTACAAGGATAACATTTGATAATTTCCACTTTTTAAAATATCCAAGGACTAATTTTGCCATTTGACCAAAGAATCATTCAAGGACCATTTTTAACAACTTAGAATATTTCAGGGACCTTGAATGATAAAACTCCACATTTTTGAATTCCAGGGACTAGATTTGACAACTTTTGAAACTTGGGGAACTAAAACTGCCAATTTTGCAAACTTGATACGTTTTTCATCTGATTTTGATATTTTTGCATTTAAAACACATAAAACACTTGTTTGTGATATTTTCATCATTTTAATGCATTTCTGAGTGTTTTCAGATGATTTTGCAGTTTAGATGGTACAAAAATGATGAGTATTTAGACACTCATCAATGCTCATGAGCATATAAACAACATGGAATACATTGTCAGCCTATTCAAAATTCCTAGAGTCTCAAATGATGCTGTCATGTTACGCGTGTTCCCTATTTCTCTCACTAGAGCCGCTAAAAGGTGGGTTGATCGATTACCTACCGGAACAGTCAACACCTGGCCTCTCCTAAAAAAGTATTTCATTCAGAGCTACTGTCCTCCATCCAGTACAGCTAAGCAAGAAGAAATCCCTAATTTCAAGCAAGAGGGTGATGAAACGTTGTACCAAGCATGGGAAAGGTATAGCGAATTATTATACAAGTGCCCTACTTATGATTTCAACAGCCAACAAAAGATGAACGTCTTTTACAAAGGTCTGAACATCTTCTCAAGACAAATGATCGATTCTCAAGGACCAATTCCTGGAATGACTCCAACATTAGCTCTGGAAACTATTCAGAAGATAGCTGACCACTCTCACAAATGGCACAATGGGGGAAGCAACTGATGTAAGAATGGAAATATGGAAGGCTTGCAGCAATAAACAACAAATTAGAAAGTCTTAGAAGAGACATGAAGAAGCTCAAGGAAAATGTGCATTCCATACAAGTGGAATGAAGTGGACACAATGGAGCTCCCCCTACTAAGGAATGCTCCTCTAACGAGGAAGTTAAAAGGATTGAAGAAGTAAAATATGGAGTTGGAAGTCCCTTCAACGGATACAATGGTAACGGGCCCAGATACCGAGAAAATTCCCTAGGGTTCTACACAAGAGTCAACAACAATCCTCCTAGACCAAGCCTTGAAGAAATAATGCATAATCATATCGAGGAATCTGCAAAGAAAGGCGATAGACTCAAGGAATGGATGGTCTAGGTAAAGGAAGACACCAACATGAACTTGCGAAACCAAGATACAGCAATCAAAAACCTCAAAACCCAAATTGGGCAATTAGCTAAAGACCTTGAGACCAGTAACGACAAAGACACTTCCTGCAAAGCCATATTTTCACTAGATAAACCGAAGAAAGAGCAGTGCACCTCTTCTATCACAAATGATTTATCCGGGATTAACTACCTAAAAGAAGATGATAAATCAAAAGACGACGAGGACCTGCCAAGCAAACTTCCTGAGAAAAAACAATATCAGGAAAGTTTTCTTCTTCCATGCACTATCGGTAATCTCAAAATTCCCGCATTTGGGGGATGGGGTAAACCTGGTTTCTACCACTTTGTTTGATAAAATAAAACTTACCAATTTAAAAGAAACAACAATGATGATAGAAATGGCTGATTCCTCTAAGGCTGTACCAAGGGGAGTAGTCAATAATGTGCTCCTTAAAATTGGAAAATTCCTTTTTCCCACTGATTTTGTGGTTATTGATATGGGAAAACGGGAGACTTACAACTTAATTGTTGGAAGACCTTTTCTAGCCACTTGTCGTGTACAAATTAAGGCCTTTGAAAAACAAATTTCTTTGGGAACTGAAAATGAACGAATAACTTTCAGCATGAAAGAGCAATTAAACCCAAAATTAGAAGTTTCAAACAAAGTTGATGTTGTTAATGTTCAATCGCTCGATCCACCTTTGTGTTATAACCCTTGTACTAACAATGGTAGAGAAAATGTTGATAGTTGTAAGCAGGAGCAGGAAAAAACTGTCCAGGTAAGAGGTATTAAGGAAGCTCCGGATCCAAAAAAACATTACTGCAACCCTATATTAACTGAGGATAACGAATCAATAAAGGCATGGCCCTCGTGTAGGCTTTTTTGTGAATTTTGTGAGGGTAGGGCAGATGAATGGATATGCCCTCACGAGGGTGAAAGACACGATATAAAATTTGGGAAATTATCATTTGAAGAGTGGTACAAGATAAGATTTGGAGACTCAGAAATCAATACGGGATTGGTAAAACAACTTAAATGCAATTACGATAACTATCGCCTTATTTATGCAATAACCAATAATGAAAGATCAAACATGAGTACAACAATTGGTCCTATAGCTGAAGGTGACGACTGGGGCAAGTCATGTTTATCATTTAATGAGTGGCTCTTGCAAAAATTTGGAACATGTTGCATCGGGAACACATCAAGAAAAAAGGTTTTTATCAAATGGATGAATGACTGCCACCAACTAGTTGAGGAAGTTGGCCAAGTCCAAAGGCCGCCATAAAGCCCCATGGCTCTGAGTCTAACTTAAAGACTTGTAAATAAAGAAAAGTGCTCTTTTGGGAGATAACCCGAATTATCCCTTTCTTTTGTTTTATTTCCATTTTTGTTGGGTTTTGTGTTTTTAACCATTTTTGCAGGAAACCAGAAAAGTTGTTGCTGCAGCATGCTGATCTGACCAGAGTTACGACGTAACTAATGAGTGTGTAAATACTCATCATTTTTTGTTAAATCTGAACTGCAAAACGTTTAAAAATGCTCAGAAATGCATCAAAATACTGAAAATATTCCAAAATTGCATTTTATATGTTTCAGATGCAAAATGTTTAAAATCAGATGAAAAATGAGCTAAGTTTGCATAATTGGCAGTTTCAGTCCCCCAAGTTTCAAAAATTGTCAGAAATAGTCCCTAAGCATTTATTTCAAAAGAAAAATCACCAAAGGTCCTTTTAAAATCATAAGTTGTCAAAATTAGTCCTTTGGTGAAAAATGTCAAAAGTTTTGAGAAATTACAAAATTGGTCCTTCAAGTTTAAAAATTGGCAAAAATGGTCCTTGGAAATTGGAAAATGTCAAGTTTGGTCCTTGTACTATTGGAGCTTGTCACTTTTAGTCCTTTGGAGCAACTTTGCAAAGATGGCAGCCTTGGTCCCTTGATTTTCAGAAATTGCACAAATAGTCCTTGTTTATTAAAACCCTTAAACATTTGGACCCTTGTCAAACCCAAGTGACCCCCTGCCAAACCATTTGGACCCTTCCCTTTGTTTTTGACCCCCTTCATAATATTAGGCCAGTCAACCCACTGGTCAAACACTCCACCCTCGCGCCTTTTTCTCCTTCCTTCAACTGCTTCCCTGCAACACACCATCTCCCATTCCCCCCAGCTCATCATCCACTCCCCTTATCCCTCCACCTCAGTAACCCTCCAAAACACATTTAATGCATCCCTTCCCTTCTCACTCAACCCCAACTGGCTAATATGCATTTTGGCGCCAAAACTTGATCAAACGGCCAAAAATGGTTCAAGCTATCCAAAGGTCCTAAATTAAAGTGGGATTCACTCAGAATTGGAGAGAGAAGCAGTTTGGGTATAAATAAAGGAAGAAGAAAGAGAGAAAGTAGTAGCACTTAGTTTAATTTCCAAATGTATGTCGTTTTAAATTTTTAAGTCTTAAATAAACTCGTAGTTGTAATTTTAAGTTTAATTTGTATCAAACTAAAGTATTTCAGTGTATTGCAACTATTTTCAAGCATCAATTCAAGTTTGTGTTTACAATTCATGTTTCATGTTCACTGTTTCAAATTTCAATTTCAAAATCTTATGTACAAGCGTTTAGTAGTTTATTTTTAAGCTCAAACAAGCTTATATAAGCTTCTTAAAGCTTTTTGTAAGCTCATATTTAAGTTTCAAGCAAATTGGGTTCTTGGTCAACGAAAGTCAATCTGGGCCAAAAATTGAAATGGAAGTGGATATGGGTGACGCAGTGCTGGATTTGGGTTGAATTTGAGTCGTTTTATGGGTTAGAATAGGATAGTGGCACTTGTGTTCCTTGGCAAGCCATAGTGGCTAGGACAGATGTGAGTTCAGTTTCAATATCATTGCATAATCTGTATCTGTGTTTAATATTAGTTCTTACTTGTTTATTTAGTGTTAATTAGGGTAATTAGAGTGAGTTTAATCATTTATACAAGCTGGTTCAGTGTTTATCTCAGTTTAAATTGCATATCAGTATTATAAAGTGGTGTTTGGATTGCTGCATAATCTGTGATTTAGGTTTGATCAGTGGTTGAGGATTGTTGCTTTAGGTTTGTTAAGCTCATATGTACTCATATCAGTCATAAAATTGCATCTGCAAACCACCAAAGTCAAAATCTCATTCAACTGTCTTAAATTTCTTAACTGTTGTGATTTTGTCAAATCAAAATCTTGTTTTGTGTTTAAATTACATAGAGGTAGCTTGCAGTAGTATCATTTCATCTTATAACATTATAATCAGTCCATAAATTAAGCTCAAATTTCAAATAAGTCAACATTTCATTTCTGCTTCAAAAGTCAAAACTTGGAAAAGTCATTTTGAGCCCAACTGAGAGGATTTTTCATTGCTTCATTTCTGGATCAAATCAAATGAAATCATGGGTTTTTAAACTTCACTTGGTCTAGTTTCTTTATATCATTTTTGTACATTTTTGTGAATTTTTTATAAGCTTCAAAAAGGTTTGTCAATTGGGTCTTATTTCCCCTGTGCACAAACTCAGTATTAACTGAGTGTGCACAGGTTTTGTGCAGGGCTTGCACAGAGCTCATAAGAGCTTGTCCAAGTCTGAATTTTGGTTTACAAGTTCCCAGCCAGGTCTTCTTCAAGTTCCAATATTTGGTTTTTGATTTCTAGCTTATTGGGTGGCTTATTCTTAGGCTGCAAAGTAGTAGGCTAAACTGTTTTTTTAGCATTAAGCCAAATCATCTAATCTCAACAGTTTGGATCTCAGAGGTTTAGGATGGTTGTTTTTAGTTCATTTTGAGTACTTTTAGCTTATTATAGCTCCTGTGCATGTTTGGTGCTTATTTGTGACTTTTGGCTTTTCTCAAAGTGCTTATTTATAAGCAGTTTCCATAGCAGTTTCATATTCTTGCACACAACCCCCTGTTTTTATATTTTTCCTAGATTCTTAATATTATTTTAGACTTTTCTTGAATTTTTCAGATTTTTCTAAGTCAGTTTGCTATTTTTCTTAATTTAAAACAGTTTTGAAGTCATTTTAATTAGCTTTTATTCCAATTAATTCAGAAAAGTTTCAAAAAAATAATTTTTCATTTTTCCTAGATTAAGATAAATATAAAAAGTCAAAAAAAATATTTTTCCAGATTTTTCTTAGTTAAATTTGTATTTTTAAGCAATTTAAGTAGTTTTAAATAGTTTTTAATTCATAAAAAATACAAAAATACACAGAAAAATATAAAAATAGTTTTGAAAATTCTCTTTAGTTATTTTAGATTTTTCCAAGTCATAATTTCATTTTTCTAGCTTTATTTCATATTTTCTTGTATTTTAGGGTATTATTAAATAGGTAAAAATAGTTTTTAATTAATAATAATTAAATAAATAGTCATAAAAATAATTTTCTTTTTCTAAAAATTTTCTTTTATCATTAGGTTTGTAAAAATGTCATTTTTATATTTTTAGGATTAATATTGCTTCAGTATCACATTTTTCTTTTGTACGTCACGTAGTTTTTAATTAAATTTTATAAAAGAAAAATCAAAAACATCATTTTGCAAATTGTGATAGCGTTTATTTAATATATTTTATCTTTTTAATTTCCTTTAATTTGCATTTAAGCCCCTGTAATTTATTTACTTTTTCTTTAGTTATAATCGTTCAAATCTCTTTTCCGTTCAAATCTCTCGATCACTATTCGTTGGGTGATTCATCGCATAGCTCGCTGGGACATAACGACCCAGGGAAACACTACACTCTCCTGATCTTCATTGCATTTGGTTCCAGACTGTTTTAAGTTCCTTACGGTTAGCCATTCACAAGTGGCTAGCTTGTGTGAGAAAACTTGACCGTCTGGGAACGAATCAAATTTTTGGCGCCGCTGCCGGGGAGTTGTGCTGATTATCTTCCGTTTAGCAGATTAGTGATTTGAATATTCACTCCTTGTTTATACCATCTATATATATATATTTTCTTATAAAAATCCAAAAACCCAAAAACATCTCAAAACATATAAAATACAAAAATATTTTTCTTTTGTTTCTATATATATGTATAACCATAAAACTCAAAAAGAATCTTCTTTCCCCATTTTCATAATTCCCTTCCTTAACTCTGAGAGTCCTTAGAGTAACTCTAGTGCATGCGCACCCGTTCTTCTAGATCATTGAGTCCTTTGCGTGATCTAGCAGAAATTCCTAGAAGACGTTCTCGTAGACGTGCTGCCCAAATAGTCGAACCCGAGATTCGTACTATTTCAAGCAACAATATGGCAGACGAACGAACTATGGCGGAAATGCTCCAGGCACCCACCGAGGGTTATGGAGATGCCATCATTCTACCAGCAATCAATTCTGATCACTTTGAATTGAAGACACATTTGATCCAACTTGTGTCTACAAATCAATTCCACGGGTTTGACCGAGAAGACCCTTATGCACACATCCGTTGGTTTAACAAGTTAACTTCAACTATCAATTTCAAGGATGTGCCACAAAAAGTAATCAAGTTGATGCCTTTTCCATTCTCACTTGAGGGGACAGCCCGGATTTGGCTGGAAAAAGAACCCCCTCGATCCATCGAAACTTGGGAGGATCTTGTTCAAAAGTTTGTCAATTATTTCTTTCCTCCATCAAAGACGACTAATCTTAAAAATGAAATTTCTGGATTTCGTCAAAATTTCGATGAAAACTTTGGAGAGGCATGGGAGAGATTCAAAGATCTCCTCAGGAAATGCCCCCATCATGAATTCACGGAGCTTCAACAAGTCAATATCTTTTATAATGGGTTGAACGGTAACGATCAAGATTCTTTGAACGCAGCCGCAGGCGGCAATATCTTGAATCGTAAACCTAAAGATGTGATTGAGATTTGCGAGCAAAAATCAAAAGTTCCTATTTCTCGCAACAAAGTCAATACTCCAAACACTCCTGCTTCTTCATCCAGTAACTCTTCTGAGTTAGCCGCTCCGATAGCCGCTCTAAAGGACGCCATCCGTTGTATGATTAAAGATGTAAAGGAAATCAAAAGCGAAATTCATAAGCCGGAACCAATCAAAGCCGTAAACAAGGTGTGTGAAACTTGTAGTGGTCCACATGCGTATTATGATTGTCAAGCAACCGATGCTTCCTTTTACCAAGCTCCCATAACTTATGTAAACCACAATCAATACCGACCACAAGCTGATCCTCACTACCGTGCACCTAGCGGTATGACACCACCCGGTTTCCCTCCTGTGCAAAACCATGGCAATCAAAATCGCTTTGTTCCGAATCAAGGACAAAATTTCAATAACTCTCAAAATTTCAATCAAAACCGGAACAATTTCAACCAACCTTATCAAGCTCCAAATCATCAAAGTTATCAACAACCTTCTCAAGCTCCCATGCCAAATGACTTCATGAAAATTACTGAGTCAAGCATACGTTCAATGCAAACTCAGATCAATAACATGAGAGTTGAGCTAAAAAAGGAAATTGATACCACAATGTCTCGGCAGACAAATGAGTTAAAGAATATGATGAGCAGTTTCATGAACATGAATATGAACAAAGCTTCATCATCTTCTGGAGGACTCCCAAGCAATACAATTCCTAATCCCAATGCCGAGTTGAAAGCCGTCACCACTCGTAGTGGTAAGACGCACAATGGACCTTCGACTCCAATGCCTCCTCCTCCTGTAGCAATGAGTCAAGTTACCAAGGATACAACGGACAAGGTGCAATTCTCAAGCCCACGAAGTACCGCACACGTCCCACCTTCGGTAGTCCAAGCTTTAAGTCCGGAACCCGAAGTTCCGAAGAAAAATCCTGAGCCAGAAATGACTTCCATCCCAGCTCAAAAGTCTAGTCAGCTTCCTTACCCATCAAGAATGAATGATGAGAAGCTCAAAGACAAAAACAAAGAGCAAATGGAATTTTTTTTCCAAATCTTCAATGAGCTACACTTTGATATAAGCTTCGTTGATGCTCTCGTTCTAATGCCTAAATTTGCATCCACGCTTAAAGGCTTACTGACCAACAAAGATAAGCTATCTGAGATGGCTAAAACCCCTCTCAATGAGCAATGCTCAGCGGTCCTTCTCAAAATGCTTCCCAATAAGCTTGAAGACCCCGGTAGATTTTTAATCCCGTGTGATTTCTTGGGGATGGTTCAATGCTCCGCCTTGGCCGATCTTGGCGCTAGCATTAACCTCATGCCACTCTCAGTATGGAAGAAACTGTCTCTTCCTAAACTTTCATCCACTTGTATGACACTCGAGCTAGCGGACCGTACCATAACTCGTCCACTTGGGATAGCCGAGGATGTCGTGATGAAAGTGGGAAAGTTTCACTTTCCTACTGACTTTGTTGTAGTAGACTTTGATGCAGATCCTAGAGTTCCCCTCATCTTAGGGAGAGCTTTCTTGAGAACGAGTCGTGCTCTGATTGATGTGTTTGCTGAAGAGTTGACCATACGGGTTGACAACGAAGAACTCACGTTGAATATCAACCAAAACTCCAAACCTCTATCCAAACAGAGTGTTGCCACAATTGATCAAAAATCTGAAAGATTCAATGCAACACTCTCAAATTTCACGGTTAAGAGGAGTCACCAAAAACGTGCTGAGCTAAAAGCTTTGAAAATCAACCCTGGTTCAAACAAATGGTTTGAAAGTTGCACCTGGGAAGTCAAGAGTGTTCTTGATGATGATGATGATCTAGAATCGGAGACTTCATCGGAAGTGGTGGAAATTGCTAGCTCTAAGAGCACACCACTTGTCCCACCTCCGGAATCAGTTTGTCGCATCGAGTTTGTTAACTCTGTGGATGAAACCAAACTCTCTTTAGTTTCATCTGAATTGAATGATGATGTTTGTGATCCAATGGGAGACATTCCACCCATTGATGAATTGCTCAAAAATGATCCATCATCTTCTAGTCTTATTATTCCCGACTCTTCCATCCCTTCTCTCACTCCTGATGAGGAAGACGACAACTTTTGGAATGAAGTCGATGCCTTTCTTAGTGATGAGTCAATTCCAACAGGAATTGATAATACTTACTTTGATTCGGAGGGGGACATCCTTTTTCTAGAAAATCTATTGATTGAAGAACCGTTCCCCACCCTCCCTCCCGGACATCTTATTGACAATCACCATCTAAGCTTCAAGTTTAAGCTTAAAAATGTCAAAAATGGTGATTTGCTTCTTTCTGATGAGGAATGGACTTGCATCCTCATGTACGTCTTTATTCTATTCTTCACAGATGGTGTGGTTGCTCTTTCCCTTTTCTCTTTCGGGAAAGAGGACACCATCTTTGACCCCGGTATCATCCCTTGTAGTTTCTACTATTAACAATACCGCGGTTATATCTCATCGGTGTGGAACTTTCTGATGTTCATATGTTTATTAACATTGTGAACGAAAGTCCGATCGAGATTGGTTTTCCACGTTACTTTCCCCATGAACAAATGAATGCGGGGTCGAGTCAAGCTAGCGACTCGGGAATCAAAAACAGTAGCATGCCATATGGGTTTTCACCCATATTTCTGACTTCTTTCTATCTTTCTACCACCCTAGTGTGGGGGGGGGGGGTTGCCCCACATGTTGTATATAAGTTTTCTAAAAAAAAATAATATATATATATATATATATATATATATATATATATATATATATATATATATATATATATATATCTTTCTAAATAAATGGCCGTAGTATTTCCCTTTTACGTTCTCAGTTTCGGCATAACAGCCGGTACTTTGAATATTGAGGGCAATATTCATTTCTAGTGTGGGGTGGAATTCTCACGAATTTTATCATGTAATTATACCGCCCAATTCCCCCATTTTTGGCAAAAAAATTTTTTTTTTTGGAGTAAGTGTTTTTGCACTTACTCAATTGGTTATCAGTCCGCCATGTCTAATAAACAAAAGGATTGGCTAATCCAAGAGCAAACGGCTCTTGGTAAAGATATCTCAAATCCGTTGACGGTTTGCAATTTGCCCAAAATTATATGGTATTCAGCTCACCATATCCTAAAAAGTGAAGAGTTGGCTAGCCCGCAAGTTTATGGCTTGTGGTAAAGGCAGTGGAAAAACCATAATTGGTAATCAGCTCACCAAAGATAATACTGATAATTTATCTAAGAGTTGGCTAGTCCAGAAGCAAACGACTTCTGGTAAAGACAAATCAAATCCGTTGGAAGCTGGTGGTTTGCTCAAAATCACATGGTTATCGGTGTACCATGGTTCTTACTTGAACTGAAACATTTGGCTACTCCAGAAGTAATGGCTTTTGGTAAAGAGATTCAAATCCATTAAGTTTTTCTCAAAAGATTGCTAGGGACTAGCAATAGTTTAGTGTGGGGGATTGATGAGTGTGTAAATACTCATCATTTTTGGTTAAATCTGAACTGCAAAACGTTTAAAAATGCTCAGAAATGCATCAAAATAATGAAAATATTCCAAAATTGCATTTTATATGTTTCAGATGCAAAATGTTTAAAATCAGATGAAAAATGAGCTAAGTTTGCATAATTGGCAGTTTCAGTCCCCCAAGTTTCAAAAATTGTCAGAAATAGTCCCTAAGCATTTATTTCAAAAGAAAAATCACCAAAGGTCCTTTTAAAATCATAAGTTGTCAAAATTAGTCCTTTGGTGAAAAATGTCAAAAGTTTTGAGAAATTACAAAATTGGTCCTTCAAGTTTAAAAATTGGCAAAAATGGTCCTTGGAAATTGGAAAATGTCAAGTTTGGTCCTTGTACTATTGGAGCTTGTCACTTTTAGTCCCTTGGAGCAACTTTGCAAAGATAGCAGCCTTGATCCCTTGATTTTCAGAAATTGCACAAATAGTCCTTGTTTATTAAAACCCTTAAACATTTGGACCCTTGTCAAACCCAAGTGACCCCCTGCCAAACCATTTGGACCCTTCCCTTTGTTTTTGACCCCCTTCATAATATTAGGCCAGTCAACCCACTGGTCAAACACTCCACCCTCGCGCCTTTTTCTCCTTCCTTCAACTGCTTCCCTGCAACACACCATCTCCCATTCCCCCCAGCTCATCATCCACTCCCCTTATCCCTCCACCTCAGCAACCCTCCAAAACACATTTAATGCATCCCTTCCCCTCTCACTCAACCCCAACTGGCTAATATGCATTTTGGCGCCAAAACTTGATCAAACGGCCAAAAATGGTTCAAGCTATCCAAAGGTCCTAAATTAAAGTAGGATTCACTCAGAATTGGAGAGAGAAGCAGTTTGGGTATAAATAAAGGAAGAAGAAAGAGAGAAAGTAGTAGCACTTAGTTTAATTTCCAAATGTATGTCGTTTTAAATTTCTAAGTCTTAAATAAACTCGTAGTTGTAATTTTAAGTTTAATTTGTATCAAACTAAAGTATTTCAGTGTATTGCAACTATTTTCAAGCATCAATTCAAGTTTGTGTTTACAATTCATGTTTCATGTTCACTGTTTCAAATTTCAATTTCAAAATCTTATGTACAAGCGTTTAGTAGTTTATTTTTAAGCTCAAACAAGCTTATATAAGCTTCTTAAAGCTTTTTGTAAGCTCATATTTAAGTTTCAAGCAAATTGGGTTCTTGGTCAACGAAAGTCAATCTGGGCCAAAAATTGAAATGGAAGTGGATATGGGTGACGCAGTGCTGGATTTGGGTTGAATTTGAGTCGTTTTATGGGTTAGAATAGGATAGTGGCACTTGTGTTCCTTCGCAAGCCATAGTGGCTAGGACATATGTGAGTTCAGTTTCAATATCATTGCATAATCTGTATCTGTGTTTAATATTAGTTCTTACTTGTTTATTTAGTGTTAATTAGGGTAATTAGAGTGAGTTTAATCATTTATACAAGCTGGTTCAGTGTTTATCTCAGTTTAAATTGCATATCAGTATTATAAAGTGGTGTTTGGATTGCTGCATAATCTGTGATTTAGGTTTGATCAGTGGTTGAGGATTGTTGCTTTAGGTTTGTTAAGCTCATATGTACTCATATCAGTCATAAAATTGCATCTGCAAACCACCAAAGTCAAAATCTCATTCAACTGTCTTAAATTTCTTAACTGTTGTGATTTTGTCAAATCAAAATCTTGTTTTGTGTTTAAATTACATAGAGGTAGCTTGCAGTAGTATCATTTCATCTTATAACATTATAATCAGTCCATAAATTAAGCTCAAATTTCAAATAAGTCAACATTTCATTTCTGCTTCAAAAGTCAAAACTTGGAAAAGTCATTTTGAGCCCAACTGAGAGGATTTTTCATTGCTTCATTTCTGGATCAAATCAAATGAAATCATGGGTTTTTAAACTTCACTTGGTCTAGTTTCTTTATATCATTTTTGTACATTTTTGTGAATTTTTTATAAGCTTCAAAAAGGTTTGTCAATTGGGTCTTATTTCCCCTGTGCACAAACTCAGTATTAACTGAGTGTGCACAGGTTTTGTGCAGGGCTTGCACAGAGCTCATAAGAGCTTGTCCAAGTCTGAATTTTGGTTTACAAGTTCCCAGCCAGGTCTTCTTCAAGTTCCAATATTTGGTTTTTGATTTCTAGCTTATTGGGTGGCTTATTCTTAGGCTGCAAAGTAGTAGGCTAAACTGTTTTTTAGCATTAAGCCAAATCATCTAATCTCAACAGTTTGGATCTCAGAGGTTTAGGATAGTTGTTTTTAGTTCATTTTGAGTACTTTTAGCTTATTATAGCTCCTGTGCAAGTTTGGTGCTTATTTGTGACTTTTGGCTTTTCTCTAAGTGCTTATTTATAAGCAGTTTCCATAGCAGTTTCATATTCTTTCACACAACCCCCTGTTTTTATATTTTTCCTAGATTCTTAATATTATTTTAGACTTTTCTTGAATTTTTCAGATTTTTCCAAGTCAGTTTGCTATTTTTCTTAATTTAAAACAATTTTTAAGTCATTTTAATTAGCTTTTATTGCAATTAATTCAGAAAAGTTTCAAAAAAATAATTTTTCATTTTTCCTAGATTAAGATAAATATAAAAACTCAAAAAAAATATTTTTCCAGATTTTTCTTAGTTAAATTTGTATTTTTAAGCAATTTAAGAAGTTTTAAATAGTTTTTAATTCATAAAAAATACAAAAATAATCAGAAAAATATAAAAATAGTTTTGAAAATTCTCTTTAGTTATTTTAGATTTTTCCAAGTCATAATTTCATTTTTCTAGCTTTATTTCATATTTTCTTGTATTTTAGGGTATTATTAAATAGGTAAAAATAGTTTTTAATTAATAATAATTAAATAAATAGTCATAAAAATAATTTTATTTTTCTAAAAATTTTCTTTTATCATTAGGTTTGTAAAAATGTCAATTTTATATTTTTAGGATTAATATTGCTTCAGTATCACATTTTACTTTTGTACGTCACGTAGTTTTTAATTAAATTTTATAAAAGAAAAATCAAAAACATCATTTTGCAAATAGTGATAGCGTTTATTTAATATATTTTATCTTTTTAATTTCCTTTAATTTGCATTTAAGCCCCTGTAATTTATTTACTTTTTCTTTAGTTATAATCCTTCAAATCTCTTTTCCGTTCAAATCTCTCGATCACTATTCGTTGGGTGATTCATCGCATAGCTCACTGGGACATAACGACCCGGGGAAACACTACACTCTCCTGATCTTCATTGCATTTGGTTCCAGACTGTTTTAAGTTCCTTACGGTTAGCCATTCACAAGTGGCTAGCTTGTGTGAGAAAACTTGACCGTCTGGGAACGAATCAGTAACTCACTCTCATGGTTACGCCGTAACAGGCCCCTTGCAGCAGAAATTCAGATGCACTACCAATTACGGCATAATCCCATCTCAGTGGTTACGCCGTAGCTACACTTTTGCAGCGTATGCCAGGTTTTTCCTAGTTACGACGTAACTCCTTATAGAGTTACGATGTAACTATCCTCTGCACTACTTCTTTCATTTTAAGCACAATAACCTTGTATTAGTATTTTTAATGAACTTTGTGGGTGTGTTACCTGTAAACCCTCACGAGACTTCACTCATCCACTTGGGACACCAAGCGGTTTAAAAGGCTTGTTGCATATGCTAAATGCAATCGTGATTCCTACGAAAGTGAGTTAGGTTTATTTTTCATCTTTTCATTTTTCTTTTTTAGAATTATGCTTGTTGGTAGTGTGTCTTCAGTGATTGAAGTTTGCTTGTGGATGATTATGCGAAGGCACGACTCTTTTTCGTGGGCCTTCTTTCTTTTTAGAGCAAATTTCAGGAAAGTTCTCGCTCTAATTCTATTTTTCTCTCCACCTTTATTAAACACTTAGTACAAAAGGGACTTTGTACAATTCAAGTGGGGGGACGAGAGTAGAATTTTCTCTTGAACTTTATTTTGCCCTCGTTTTTCTAGTTTATTTTTCAAAATTATGCCATTTTTAAAATTTTGACATGTTTTTCTTAACATAACTAGATTAGACCTTAGCCGAGCACATACAACCCTTGATATTATATGGTGAGATTAGCCTTATCCATTTCCAAAGCTTTACCCCAAATCCACCAAATTATGAGTGTACCGGTAGCTTGTAAACTTTAGAACTTGGCCTTTGCATCATTTCGAGACCATAGACGAGGTATGTTGAGTTAGCTCGACGTATTTGGACTTTTCAGTTTAAGAATGTAGTATTATAGGATTATCACCTAAATAGCCTACCATTGTGTGTCCATCGATTAGTCACCTCGACTTCTCGACCCCCATGTGAAACCCTTTTGTTGCACTCACCTTTAGTGCAAGATACCCATAGATACACCCATCTGAGCCATTCCTTTCATTTTGTTAACCCAGTATATTGTTTCGATACACTTATACACCTTAGACTACCCTGTAGTCTTTATTTGTGATTGGGAAGTCATCATTTGCCTAAGTTCAAAGTTCAAGTGGAAAGGTTCGGGAATCACGCTTTCGTCGACGACATATTCTTAAAGATCATTGAAGACCCCCCGAATTCCCATTGTTCATCTCAAGTGGGGGGATGTTATGTTTAGTTATTATGTTTATGTTGAAAAAAAAATATTTATGTTACTCAGTCTATTGTAAAGTGTGATGTTATAAGCACTATGTTACGAGCTTTATATAGATTTAGTATCGAGGAGGCCACCTCGGTCACATTTGAAGATTTGAGTTGGTAATTTCGCCACCAGTTGAAGAAAAGGTAGTGTGCCCATCATGACGTCCTCTAATGACACATCTACCTAGTATTTCATGATCTGGTTTCTTAACTTCAAAGCTTGAAATTTGGGCGGACGGTAAGTGGTGATGACTTGGTTATAGATTTAGACTATCTGCTTGATTTTTATTTTATACCATTTATATATCCCATGTCTTAACCTACCCTTTAGTCATGAAGCGTGTCTAGGTGATACAACGAGCAATCTTTGGTGTCTTGGCCATGGATTTGGTCATGTATCATTGATTCTATCCACTTCACCATGACATGTTATTAATGACGAGTCACCCTTAACCTTTGTCGTGTCTACCCATATTGCCTTCAAAAATTGTTTAGCCCTTAACTCTAGTAGTGGAGATTTGTGTAACCGCCAAGCTTATGATAGAATACATGCTATGACTGTGCGATTGAGTGATCACCCTGAAATTGACACTTAGAATAGTTGAGAGATTTGAGTGTTTTGTTCTCATTTCATGAGGTGTTCGGCTTTGTTTTATTCTAGCATAAGGGATTTGTAAACTTATATTTTCTAGGTAATGGGAGATATCTTTTTAAGAATCTATCTAATAAGGTCTACTTGAGGGCAAGTAGAGTTCAAGTGGGGGGATATTTGATAACATCAAATTATCCTGAATATTTAGTGTGAATTTCCCCCGATAATGCTTCTAATTTATATCATTTATATGGATTTACGCTTATTTTCCATTATATTCCACTTTCTGGTAAATTACGAGCATTGGAGCTAAAGAGACGCGGAATTGGAGAGTTTATTGCAGATTTATCATAGTATGCTCACTTTGAAGAAGTTACGGCGTAAATCCTCTCTCACATTACGCGGTAACTAAAGCGTGGCTCAGAAAACCAACTTATCAGAAGATTATGGCGTAACTCTCCTAAAGATTATGACGTAACCATATTAGGTCAAATGAGGTTCCGCGCCGCTGATAATTACGCCATAACTCATGCATAAACTATGACGTAACCAAGATTTATTGAAGATATGGCGTAACCCCTTCCTGAGGTTATGCCGTAACTAGCATTATTAGTGCATTTTACGAAGAATTAGATGATTACGGCGTAACTCTTT
The DNA here is from genome assembly GCA_019973895.1 of Chrysanthemum seticuspe. NCBI lineage: Eukaryota > Viridiplantae > Streptophyta > Magnoliopsida > Asterales > Asteraceae > Chrysanthemum > Chrysanthemum seticuspe. Next base: position 36,265,635 of record BPTQ01000002.1, read on the forward strand.
TAATAGTTACGCCGTAACCAAGATCTGGCCTATAAATATCCCATGATTTCTAGCATTTTAAAGCATCCCATTTCACACACAACAATCAGAGAATGTGAGAAGAAGCCAAAGGAAGATCTAGAGGAGCATACGAAGCTATCTGCAAGGGAGAAATCACTCCTCTACAATAAGCATTAGCTTTTTATCTTCTCTTTACTTTCGATTCACGTATTTTGTAACATTAAAGATTTAATTAATTTGTATGGTAAGTATAAGCGGCTAAGCACCTCTTGGTGCTGGCCTAGTTATGATTCCTTAATTGTTTTGTTTGCGTTTACATTGCTTTCGTATAATTATTTCTAAGTGTATGCATGCATAGTTGATTGTTAGCTACCCTTGTTTCGGTTGTTTTGAATGGTGGTAGAGGCTAGTTCTTAGGAGATATGACCAACTGACTCTAAGTGAGTAGACTGAGACGGGAAGGGTAAGATATGACCAACTGACGACCCTTTCTACTTGTGCAATTTGACCAACTGATCACCTACCATTTGGATGAACTTAAGAATTAGAGGGTGAGTGTCTAAGATGCTAGCGACCGGGCACTCACTATTATAAGTCTAGCATGTAGCGGAACTTAATGACTTGGCTTAAGGGACAAGGAACAACCGGACTTATGAGGGGACACTTGACTTCTCCAGTGGTGGCTCTTTGCTGATAGGTTAGGGCGAACTGACCAAATGTTGTCCTCTCGACTTTGACCCCACCTGAAGTAATTGGAAGTAGTTAGACGTAGACATTACTAGCTAGGATGAATAACTAGGTTAGCACCACTCTCCTCTATTGATCACGTCCTTTGCCTTTATTTGTTTTAGTAGTTAATTAGTTAATTCGATATCAAAACCATCTTAAAATCTGTGACACCTAGACTTATTATTAATCCACACACATAACTCTTGGGACGACCTCGGTTTTACCGAATACTACACTACACACGACCGGGTACATTGCCCGTTAGTGCATTAGGGTAGACCATAGGTATAACGAGACATTATAAATATTAAACTTGGTCAGTAAAACCTGCATCACCTAACAATCTCCCCCTAAAGGAGGTCACCCCGGAAATTACAACATGAATCCTAGCATTCTATTACATTACTTTAATATCCTAGCTCGAAGACTTTGATTCTTCAATGTCTGTAAACTTTGTATTTTCAGTAGTGATCTTTTGGTTTGGCTTGTGCGATCTTTGAGCTTTCATTGAGATCAACAGCCATCGTAAATATCCAATTCATCCTTTGTAGTATAGCCTCCATGTGATGTTGTGACTTTCGGATCGACATGCTTACACTTTTTTGGATCATGATATTTTGCATCAGAGTTATGGAAGCAGTGTTTTACGTCTTTCACTTATCATCATTTCTTTGATTGTGAGTGTGAAGTGCGAGCATGTGGTTATGAATTGACATCTCATTGGCCATCAGCTACAACCGTCGTGGATTCCAGCAAACAACAGTTAGCAATAAACACACGAAAGTTTCTTTGATCACTTTTGTTGAATAGGGTGCAAGAGCCACGGTTCCCCATTGATCAGTATAAATACTGCCTGTGATCAGATAGAATTTCTAATAATCTTCTTGACAGGGTTTCACAGCGGTACTAGCCGTTCTCAAACCGGAGCATCTCAAAGTAGACAACACGAAGTGAGTGAACCAGCGAATTGGGATTCACTGATTGATGAGAAATTGATTTGAAAAATAGTCGTGTATTGCCGAATAAAGAAATTTTGCAATAAGACAAAAGTTTTATGATTAAGATCAAGTTTCAATCATAAATACTTTTGTTTGAAAATTTAAGCGCAGTCGATGTGCTTAAAAACAATTGTTGCTCACATCGAAGGGTTTTCCAAAAGCATCCGTGAATTAATTTACTGGAACAAGGTTGATTCAAATGAGAATCGCCCCATCATTGTTTTCTAATTATCACAAGTTTGATCCATGAAGGATCTCACATGTCACCGACCAAGAGCTTGTTTGATGTTGGCTCTAGAAGGATTTCCATCTTCATTGTAAATACTTTACGTATCACTCGGATGTTCTCGCAATACCACAAGGATAATGCGTAGGACTCTTAATGTATATTTTCTTACTTTTCACGGTGTATAAAATAGCAAGCATATGGAAAGTGTGTCCTAATGATATTTATGGATGATCTCTTGGCTCTAGACTCAATAGTGCGCTTTGGTTTTCCTATGCGGAGACTAGGGAGGGGTCTCCTGCTTCAATATCAACCATCTTTAAGAGATATGTCGATAGATTAAACCGGTTCCCCGTGAGAATGAAACAAGTCATTTTAAGAGAACTTGAGTGGCTAGAAGGTTTAGTGCAGTGCTTTACTAGGTACATGATGTGTTGTCTTCAATACCGGTGTTACCTTGGTAACCACCAGTACCATATGAATTGAACCCGGTTTCTGCACTAAGGTTGAATATTTGGAGGGCTATTTCTTTTTATCCTTTCTCTTTATATTTCTTTTTCATTCTTCAACCCCTTCAGCGCTTACCAAGATTTCATCACTAGTACATTGTTGGGTTTGTTCTAGTACTAGTTCCATCTCAGTCGACACTCTTCCCTTATTCTCACTTTTCTTCTTTTTTTAATCATACCTAAGGACTTCTACACTAACTAGTGGATTGTCCATGGGTAGATCCCTTCGGCTCTGGCGGGATCGTGGGAACGAATACCTAACCTTACCATCCTTATGACTCCAATAAAGTAAATAGTCATGTGGTACTATTCTTTCCGCCTTAAAACCAATTGAAAATCAATCAATGTACTTGTGATTTTTACATGGTTTGTTAGTTTGAAAAATTTCCTCCTTACTTTGTATTGCAATTTCAAGTGAAATGCAATGTTTTTCAAGTTGTGAGAATCTGTTTGAAAAGTTCATTAAAAACTTCTTTATCAACCATATCATTTGTTTTGAAACACTTAGTCTCAGCCTCAACCAAAGAACATTTGTCTAAATCATGTTCAACATTTTGATCAGTTTCTTTAAGTACATTAGCAGATGCATTATGTTGAACAGTTAAGTGTACCTCAACACATGCCACCTATTCATTTACTGGCCTGATATCTGCATCCACATCTTGTGTGACATGAGTCACTTAACTGCTGCTTCTGTCATGCTTATCTGACTGGGTACCTCTGCATTCAGTGACAACTGATCCATCATCCGATGCTTTACCCGAATCAACATTAATATCTCTTGATTGCACCTGACTCTCATTCATCTTGATGTCACACTTAAGTTTGAGCTATGATCTCTCCCAATGTACTTCTTAACATTAGCCAAGTGTTGGAGTAATGTTTCTCTGAACACGTTAACTTCAATTCCGGTGTGATTCATAAAACACTTTTCTGTCAATTGATATTCATAATCCCAAGTGTAATTAAAGTCGATGAATGATTGAAGTTGTTTGCTGATCACCAAAGTGTAGCCATGGATCCAGCTTCTTGAAATTCTTCTTTGTCAAGTTGTCGTTCAAGTTGCTCTAAGTACAAGAACAATGTACCTATGAAAGTCTGTACATCTTGACCGAAGAGCGATGCAAATGCTCGTTCAAATCCTCCTTTGAATCCAGTTCCTTCAAAAAGTACTTTGAGATGTGAATGAAGTAGTGGAACATGTTCCATGCAACTATCCTTTGCATTATCTTGAAATTGTTGTAACTAGTGTAACTCTCTCTCTGATGAATTTAAGCACGAAGATTTCATATTATCATTATCCGACTCAAACATGTTAATCAGTACTGCATAATTTGGAATCTTATGTTCATCACTCATGTCGTACAATTTAAGTACCTCAGCTATGACTGAATATGAAGTGTTTGACATGATATTAATGTGCATGGAATTTTACAAGTCTATGATTTAAACCGAGAAATAGAATCTTTCGCGAGATTTTACAAAATGTTGGATCGATGTACTCTAACCAAACTAACTTATATAGCTTGTTAAGGTTTTAATAACGTCGGATAAATCCTAAGTTATTAACAATGAAACACTGAGCAAACTCTATTAAATATGCGGAATTTACTTAACAAAGCTAAGAAGAATTTAACTTTAACTTTCAACGATTTTATTAAACTTTAGAATCTGCTAGTTATACAGATTCTCTAATAACTCTAAAACTCTAATATCGTACTTTAGGATTCTAAAACATATATCTAAAAACGTCGTATCATCTAATACCAACCTAGGGGTCCTTTTATAGGCTTAAGGATAACCCTAATCGGTTTACAATTCTAATCCTTGTACGACAAGTAATACTAAACTATTCTTAGAACATTATAGATAAGCATTACTTTCTATAAAATAGTCTATTACAACCGACTTGCTTTATAGTACTTTGATAAACGAGCAGTACTTTGACTTCTTCCTTAGCAGTACTTTGACTTCTTCCAGTACTTTGACTTTATCCAGTACTTTGTCATTCTTCAGCACTTTCATATCCCAACTGTGACACCCTAGGCAAATCCCACATCGGCTGTGGCCTGGAGAGATGCTGGGCTCATAAGATAACATTCGCCTTACAATGACACAACGCGTTTTGTGGTCTACTGCAGGTGGAGTTCTTAGGAACTGGCAGTTAAGCGTGCTCATGTGAGAGTAGTACTGGCTTGGGTGACCTGCCGGGAAGTCTTCAAATGAGGCCACAAAAACAAAGCCGTGAGCCTGCGGGCAAAGCGGACAATATTGTGGTCGGATAAGGCGGGGTGTTACAAATGGTATCAGAGCCACTCCTGAGCCGTTCGGGATGGTGGGGCAAACCTCATCGAGGACGATGAGTCCCTAAGGGGGGGTGATTGTGACACCCTAGGCAAATCCCACATCGGCTGTGGCCTGGAGAGATGCTGGGCTCATAAGATAACATTCGCCTTACAATGACACAACGCGTTTTGTGGTCTACTGCAGGTGGAGTTCTTAGGAACTGGCAGTTAAGCGTGCTCATGTGAGAGTAGTACTGGCTTGGGTGACCTGCCGGGAAGTCTTCAAATGAGGCCACAAAAACAAAGCCGTGAGCCTGCGGGCAAAGCGGACAATATTGTGGTCAGATAAGGCGGGGTGTTACACCAACAATCCTCCCCTAACTTGAATTCTACTTGCGTGACTTCAAGTTCCTTTGTAAATTTATCTTTAACATCTCCATCTTCAAGGAAAGATTATGTCTTTATCTTTAGATTTATCTTTGTAGTTTCTGTGCTTATATCAAAGTATTCTTTAGAAATTATTCTTTATAGCATCATTCAGCAATCTCCATCTTTTCAGCAACTCAGCAACATATGACAATTTTGTACATTAATTCTTTTAAGTTTTAGTCTATCCTCATCACTTCCAGGTGTGTAAACTCCTGTGAGAGGTGAATCATTGAAAATTTAATGGTTTTTGATGTCTCTTTACCAAAGCCATTAACTCTGGAGTAGCCAAATGTTTTGGTGTGTAAGACCATGGTACATTAATAACCATATGATTTTTAGCAAATCATCAGCTATCAACAGATTTGATTTGTCTTTACCAAAAGTTGTACCCTTTTGGACTAGTTAGTTCTTTCAATCATGGTGAACTAATTACCATATAATGGTTTTTCCACAGCCTTTACCACAAGCCATTTTCTTGTGGGCTAGCCAACTCTTCACATTTTCTGATATGGTGAGTTGATTACCATACAACTTATTAGCAAGTTGTCAACTATAAAACGGATTTGAGATATCTTTACCAGAGCCGTTTGCTCATTGATTAGCCAATCCTTTTGTAACCATGGTGGATTGATAACCTATTTTTGTTACCATCTCAAAAACCATTTATTTCTTTTAACCTTTGTTTCAAAATATTTATCACTTAACAAAAGTTTTCTTTTCAAAATCATTAACTGGTTTAATGCTGCAAGCAATACTTTGAGGAAAGTACTGTTTGATTAGCAGTACTTTGAATAAAGTACTGATATTTCAAAAATAATTTATTCAATAAAGATTCATACCAGTTATTCATTATCATCAGCCATAGTTGTCCATCTGATAAACAATTTGATGAACAAAAGAGCAGTTTCATTATCTTCTTCAACTTCCATACCATGCTCTAGCATTCTCCCCATAAGATCTTATGTAAGCGGATATCTTCTATCTGCTAACATATAAATCATAGTTCCATCTTCTAACTCTAAAACATGTACTCCAGATTCTTCAAAAAATCTCCAGCTAATAATCTCCCAATCTTCTTGATTTTTCCAAATCTCATCAGTGCTTGTTTCTTCAGTTTCCCAAACAGTTGTGAGATCTCCAAGCAAGATTAAACCAACACCTTCTGATGGAATATGTTCAAATTATTCTTGCACCAAATGATATAAATGAAATAAATCCTCTCTATCTATTATGTGCAATAGATCCCATAGCATATTAAACACTCTGAAGCTTTCATCTTCTCTATGAAACATCAAATAATTTCCATCCTTTGATTCTACAACTTCAAAAGTAGATATGGTTGACTTTTTCTTCTTTTTTTCTGCATCATCTTTAGAATACTCAAATTCTACAACTCTTAAGTAATTCCTTAGTTCATCATCTGTATCAGATCTTAACTCAATCTTCTTTGATGGCTGTTCATCTTCAACTTCAGTTGTTCTTTTTCTTTTTAAGCTTCCTTTTCTATCATCTTCTTTCTGAGCATCATCATCTTTAAAGTCTTTGATACTATCAACATGCTTCTGATAAGCTTCTCTAACAGCTTCATACATCTGTTTTATCTCAACATAATTCAACTTCTGCAATCCAATATATTCCTTGACCTTTTAAATAAGCCATCATTGCATTTCTTTCTTTAGCACGATTTGGTCTTCTTGGTAGAGCAAAAACAGGAATAGGTTTCTTTATTAGTAACTCAATCTCAGCATTTAATTCAGCTTGTAACTTTCTAGCTGCTTCTTCATTCTTGGCTTCTTGAATTGCTCTTATTTCTGCCAAAGTAAGCTTCTTCTTCTTCTTTGTTTCTACCAACTTACCTTTTCCTTTATCTTTTGGATCTATAGTAGGTTGAGAAACTTTTGGTTGTTCTTCAGCAACTCCTGGAATGCTAACACCCCTTGGTTTTGATAAATCATGCAATATCTCAGCTATAGTTTCATCATCACTTGCAATGTGTATTGGTTTGGGTGTTTCAGCTTCCTTTTCTGTTATGACTGTTGAAAGACCAGCTTCTTATTCAAAATTTAACACCCTTGGTGTAATTAATTCTTGTCGATATTTCCCTTGAAGACAAGTACCTTGATCATCAGTACCTTGATCATCAGTACCTTGATCATCAGTACTTTTAGCATCAGTACTTTGTACAACAGTATCTTGAATTCCAGTTCTTTCTTCCTCAGTAGCTTGAAGATTGACTTGTGCTTCAGTATTTTGAGGTTGAACATCAGTACCTTGAGGTTCATCTTCTTTGTCTGTCTGTAATAAAGCATCTTCATTAAAATTCTTATCTTCCAATTTCCTCCCCAATTGGAATGAAGATTGCTGTTGAACCTTTTTGCCTTTGGTGGTCTTCTTAAATTGCCTAACTGGCCTTCCTTGCTTCCTTTGAGACTTGACCCATAATCTATGATGTTGAACTAGTGGCCATACAAAATTATTTAATCGTCTAAACTTAAGCTTCAACTTCTTAATTTGAGTAGCCTGATCTTCAAAAGATTTCTTCAATCTTTTCAATTCCCTTGATAAAACATAAGTGTTGAGAACTGTACCCTCAGTTGCTACATCTCCCTCATCTCCTCCAGATGTTTGAAGCCCATCTATTGAAGTATAATCATTGGGAGAGAATGGTGGGTGTTCTGCTTGTTGAGAATCATGAGCAGAAACTTGTGGAGATGGTGGAGGTGAAACTACAGTATCTGCTTGAATATCAGCACCTTGTGAAGCAGTACCTTGAGAAGCAGTACCTTCTCTTTCATCACTAGTTGTAGCCTCATCTCTAATTGCTTGAACAATCTCCATCATTGAAGTAGTCAATGGAGTGTTCCTTCCAGTGAACAGATCACTCTTCCTTGCCATGAAGGTGAAAATCTTGGCAGGTTGTACTACAACAGGTAATAGGCTTGTAGGCTTTGGTACATCAACAAGTTGTTTATTCAAGAACACTTGAATAAATCTTGGATACATCAACCAGCGTGATCCATGAGAAATATGAGATAACATTCCATCTAGAATTAGCCTTGAAAAATTGAAAATTCGATTTGTAGCGAATCCCACTATAGCAGATGCTATGTTAGAACCAAATTGCTCCCATGATGTACTTTTAGCACTAATACAATGAAGCAATACATGAATCAAATACTTCCAGTGTGGACTAAATAAGGGTTTCTTGAAAGTTTGTTTAGTTAAGGACCCTTCATACCCAATGTCTCTGAATGTATCCCAAATCAATTGCTTATCATAACAAATAGCCTCTTCTTCATCATCAAACAATAAATCTTCATGAATTGAAGCGTCAGAAACCTTCACTATCCTTCCAGCAACTTTAGCTTGAATATACGAATCATCATTCTCCATATGAGCCCTAGCAGTTGCCCAAAACTGTTGAATCCATGGCTTAATTATATCTGGTTCCACTAAAAGTGCATAACTAATCGGAGATCCAGTGAGAAAATCAATGATGTCAAGGAAGATGACATTAGCTTCAGTTTTATCCAAATTCGCAACCATGTTGTGTTTCGAAACTGTATTACGATCTGCCATTGATGATTTGTTTACAAAGAAAGTGGTTGCGTGAATAATATAGGTAAAGGAGAGAGAAATATGGAAAAGATTATAAGGTATAAAGATGAGAGGGAAATTCGGAGAGTAGTTATTTATAGGTGAGATTTAAAAAATCACAGCCCATAATAACAAAGTTACCATTATTTGAATTTACCCTTCTTTTTGACCGTTGGAACAGTACGTTGATAAGACAAGCAGTTCTTTCCACGTGCGCAGTACTTTCAAAAGCAGTACTTTCAGTGCAGTACTTTCATATAACCAAAAAGCAGTACTTTTCCATTTTCCTCTTTACAATGACAAATAACTGCAAATAGGCATTGGAATGCCTCCCCTCAAGCAATGCATAGGACTGTCTAACTAACCAATCAGTCCTTCCCTTAAATGTAGCTTAATAATTTATCATACCAATGCTTACCACCAAGTAATAGAATCTTGAAACATCAAAACCTTTGGTGAGTAGATCAGCTACATTAGCATCTGCGTGAACCTTAACAACATTAATGAGCCTATGCTTATAAAAATCTCTGATAAAGTGATGCCAAACCTGAATGTGCTTTGTCTTGGAGTGATAAACTGGATTCTTCATAATGAAAATTGTACTCTCATTATCAATGTTGATAGGAGTATTCTTGAAGTTGAACCCATAATCCAAGAGTTGATTCTGCATCCACAAAACTTGTCCACAACAGCTTGCAGCAGCCACATATTCTGCTTCAGTGGATGATGTTGTTGCAATTGTCTGTTTCTTACATTGCCATGAGACTAATCTTCTTCCAAGATATTGGCATCCTTCAGTGGTTGATCGTCTATCATAGTTATCACCTGCATAATCACTATCTGAAAAGGCTTCTAAGTGAAAAGGTGAATCCTTTGGATACCACAACCCTAACTTAGGTTGTTGTTTCAAATAACTAAAAATCAGTTTTACTGCATTCATATGGGAGACCTTAGGTGAGCCTTGATATCTTGCACATAAACAAACAGCAAACATGATATCAGGCCTAGATGCAGTGAGGTACATAAGACAGCCAATCATTAATTTGTACAACTTGACTTCAACAGGTTTTCCATCTTCATTTAATAGGTGTAGTAACTGGCTTTATAGCATCAAAATTGAACTTCTTAAGTATGTCAGATACATACTTGTCTTGACTTATGAAAATTCCCTATTTTGACTGCTTAACTTGAAGTCCCAAAAAGAAAGTTAACTCACCCATTGAACTCATTTGAAATTCATTCTGCATCAGCTTCTCAAACTCCTTGAACATAGATTGTTTTGTAGCTCCAAATATGATATCATCTACATACACTTGAACCAGCATGATATCCTTCTTATCCCTTTTAATAAACAAAGTCTTGTCAATTGTTCCCCCTCCTATAACCATGTTGCAATAAGAAAGTAGAGAGCCTTTCATACCAAGCTCTAGGAGCCTGATGAAGACCATAAAGATCTTTAACAACTTTGTAGACTTTGTTTGGATGTGCAGGATCTTCAAAACTAGGAGGCTGTTTGACATAGACCTCCTCTGTAATCTTGCCATAGAGAAAGGCACTCTTGACATCCATTTGATAAACCTGAAATCCCATATATGATGCAAAAGCAAGGAATATTCGAATGGCTTCAATCCTTGCTACAGGAGCAAATACTTCATCATAATCTACTCCTTCTTCTTGTCTATATCCTTGAGCAACTAACCTTGCCTTGTTCTTGATAGCATTCCCTCTTTCATCTCTCTTAACTCTGAAAACCCATCTTGTACCAATTACTTTCTTGCCATCTGGTAGATCACATAGTACCCAAACTTCTTGAAGCTTGAATTGAAGAAGTTCTTCTTGCATAGCTTCAACCCAACTTTCTTTATTTAATGCTTGAGCTACATTCTTAGGTTCCTCTTGAGAGATAAAACAAGTAAACAGGCATGTTTAGTGGTCCTTATGATTTAACCTGTTTTGTGTATAAACAAAGCTAAGCAAAGCATTATGTGGTGTAGAGAATCCTTTAGCTTTTGTTCTTGTCATCACTCCAGAAGTAGAAGAACCAATGATTTGACCAGGAGGACGATTCTTATGAATTCTTAAAATTGGAGTATGTGGAACTTCAAGATTATCACCTAGGTTTGCGAAATCAGCATCTTCATAAGAATCTGAGAAAATACCTTCATCTTCAAACTCATCATCAGTATCTTCCAATCCTGGCATAGTAGGATCATCCAAATCATCCAAAGTGCTGTTAACAGGTGCAGCAGTACTTTGATCTAAAGTACTGTCATCCAAAGTACTGTGATCTAAAGTACTGTGAGAGGATTCTGCAGTCTTGTTCTTTTTCTTTGCTTCCTCATAAGCTCTTCTTTGATCATCATTATAAGAATGTGCTACTACATCTTGTAAAAGCATCCTATTAAGTTCATCTTGAATAGCTTGTTCTTCAACAGTTAATGAGGATTTTGGTTCATCGGTACTTTTCTCACTTTCAACAGTTTTAGATTCTTTAGGAACAACATCTGGTGTAATGTTGACTCCAAGAACAATGTACTGCAAATCATCTTCTTTATGATCAACCTGATTTTCTTCTCTAACAGGTACATAGTTCATTGAAGGAGTCAAAACCTTAAGATCAAACATCCAATCAGGACCTTTACCCTTCTGATTTTCTTGATCTTCTAAAAATTCAACATGAAGACAATCTTGAACTTTCTTGGTGACTCTGTTGTACACTCTAAATCCTTTGCTCTTGGTGCAATACCCAAATAAATATCCTTCTTCTGACTTGCCATCAAATTTTCCCAGATTATCAATTGTATTAAGAATTGTGAGAGGGCATCCAAAAGGATTCATAAAGCGAATGTTGGGGTTGATTCCCATCAGAAACTCATAAGGTGTCTTCATCTGAGGTTTGGTGACTGATACTCTATTAAGCACATAACAAGCAGTACTTACAGCTTTAGCCCAGAATTGAATAGGTAATTGTGAATCTGCAAGCATTGTTCTGGCTGCTTCAATCAAATTTCTATTCTTTCTCTCTGCAACACCATTCTGCTGTGGTGTTCTTGCAATGCTGAACTCCCTCTTAATCCCTTTGTTGGCACAAAATTCATCCATAAGCTTGTTCTTCAATTCAGTCCCATTGTCACATCTAATACCTCTAACCTTGAGTCTCAATTGGTTTTCAAGTGCTATTATAAGATCATGAATAGCATCAAAAGTATCATCTTTAAATCCCAAGATAAATACCCAACTGAATCTACTGCAATCATCAGTCACAACCAGATAGTACTTCTTCTTGTTTAGACTAACAACAGAAAAATGTCCAAGCAAATCCATGTGCAGCAGCTCCAAAGGTTCTCTAATAGTCCTATCTTCAATCTTCTTGCATGAAGCTTTATGTTGTTTACCCTTCTTGCACGCCAAACATGAGTGATCATTCTTGTATGTTTTGGAAGGTAAACCTCTTACTAAATTTCCTTTAACCAGCTTGTTGAAGTTTTTGAAATTTACATGGCCTAATCTTCTATGCCATAGATGTGCTTCTTCAAGTGATGCCTTTGCTACTAAACATGTAGCTCTTTTAGAAGAGTGAAGACTCTTCATATCCAAACTATACACATCATTGGTTCTTGGTACTTTCAGTATCACCAAGTTATCATCAGCAAGCTTGAATTTAGGTGAAAGAATGAGACATTCTGTGTCAATGAATAACACAGGGTGCTTTTTATTACAGATTTGAGAGACTGACAAAAGGTTAAACTTGAGCTCCTTCACATATCTAACATTCTCAAAATCTATACGCCCTGCTTTGATGGTTCCTTTTCCAGTGATTCTTCCTCCATTAGGATCATTCCCAAATGCAACTCTTCCTCCACAATAAGATCTAAAATCTGACATAATTGTGGAAAACTAGAAGGGGGGGTTGAATAGTTTTGCCGATTTTAAGTTGATTTCAAAAAACTTTAGATTCGATATTATGTGAAATCGTATGGATGTTGAGAACGTATAGATCTAATGATAATGTAAGCAAATAAACAAAGATAAGGGATAGAAATGACACAACCGATTTATAGTGGTTCGGCTACAAGGACACCTTCCTTGCCCTACTCCACTCCCCGAGTCACCTACTCGAGAGTTCAAGCACTATGTCAACAAACTCCTTCACTTGGCGGAGAAGCCTTCACAACGTTGCTTACACTTTATCCGGTACAAAGCTAGATACCGAGTCCGTAGCACGGTGGACCAAACCAACACAACTATTACACAACAAATATGTGAAATATCAAATACAAGATCTTCACTACAGAAATCTTGCGGAGTGACAAATCAATCAAGGACCCCTTGCTTGGATGACTTGTAGAATGCTCGTGATCTCGCCTTAGAGAAGGACCTATATGAGGATCACAAATAGAAAGAAAAGAAGAACAACTCTCTAGATCAAGTGATCTATATGTTAGAAGAGAATGAGAGTGTATGAGAGATTTAGTAAGAAGAGGGGTGAGTTAGAATGAAGAAATAGCTCTCTATTTATAGGCAAATTTCCTCACTGTTCACACGGATCCCACGGATCCCTTCCACTTGGGATCCGGCTAGCACAAAGCTAGGGATCCGTGGAACGCTCCTCTTTGCCCATAGGTTTTTTGGTTATGGGTCATGGGTTGGTCCATGGGTTATATCTAGATTCAATGTATCTAAGTATACATTGTATCAAGTCTCTTTGGGTATGGGTTAAGATCCATGGGTTGTGATTTTTACCCATCCTAATTAACTATTACAACAAATGCTTTAGTTACTACATTTTTGTATTTAAAAGATTATATGTAAATGCTTTACAAAAATAACATGTATCCTTATAATTATACTTAAGACAACATTATATATGTTATCAACAAAACACAAAGAGATCGCAAAATATTAATAAACGTTTTTACGGTTTATTTGTATTAACAATCTCCCCCTTTTTGTTGATGACAAAATATAATGTTATGATGAGTAAAACTTAAGAATAGATGTAAGTTTTGAAAGCTCCTAAGTTTTACTTCTTCTCCTCCTTTTTGTCGAAACAAAAAGTTAACCCTTGGAGGAAAAAGTAGTCTACGTATTTCTTACTCCCCCCTGACGGTAACTCCCCCTAGTTTGGGGCGTCAAGAGAAGAAAAAAAAATCTACAAAAGAAAGTTAGTAACATGCTTAAATGATCTTATGGTTGTCGAGAAACAAGATAGGGAGCCAAGGTATGTAAACAAGGCCTTGTAATAAAACGACAAATTGTAGTGGTAGTTAAGCCACTTACAAGCATGTAAAAATAAGAACAAGACTTGTTCTTGAAAATGACAAAAAGATATTAAAAGTGAAAAATAGTAGTAGAGATTCCTTCCATGCTTGCATAAGGTTATGGATGGAGGTTTTGATGAGTAATGGTATTGATGCGATCAAGGATGAGGTTGAGTATGAAACACACTTCTTCCCTAACTTCTATTGCAATTTCCCTAGTGGATTGGCAATGTTCACAGTGTAAATGATGTGGGTAAGGATTGCGGAAGTTTTCCGGGTTGTTTTGATTTGAGTTATGCGGAAGTTGTGGTGGAAAAATAGGAAAATATGGATCAAAATCCGGAATGTTTGTACGTGGTGGTGGAAAAGAACCTAGATGTTCTTGTAATGTGATGGGAGCTAGAGGTGGTGATGTTTCAAGATCTTGAAAGATAGTATTTGGTGATGTGGGGGTGTGGAAAAGACTATTTCTTTTTCTTTAGGTTGGGTAGATCTTGTTGGAGTCCTAAGGAGTTCCAAAAGAGTTATTTTAGGTGGTGATGAAGTTGGTGTACTTGTTGGTGATGAGGGTGGTGCTATAATGGAAGCATCTTGTGGTGAGTTATTTGAGGATGAATCATTTGAGGTTGGTTATGCTAAACAACAAGATCGGATACTAATCCGTGCGGATATCCTAGCATTTGATTGTGGTATTTTGGATGATGGAAGTACAAAGGTTTGGATATCATGATTGTTTGTACTAGATGTTTCTCCTAAAGGGTTTTTGGATGACATGATGAAGTGTGTTTGTGAGAAGGAGATGGAGTATGCAAGCATTTTGGGAGTTATATATATAGAAAACCAACATATTGTAATGAATGCTTGACCCAAAATGTGGATTAAAATCTAATGATTAGATATGAATTCAAGGCATGTGATCATGAGAACACAAGCATTAAATAGCATACTCCCAAAAATGAAGCAAATGTGGATTTTATATCCAAAGTGACAAAAATAGAAGTTGAAAACAGCTTCTGTATACACGGATCCCACGGATCCTTCCCTAGAGGGATCCGTCCAGCATGAAGGCTGGGATCCGTGGGTCTGGTGTTTCAGGCAGTACAAAATTCTCCTTTTGGAAATATTTTTGCCTATTGTGTGCCTATATGCAAACTATTTGGAGTTGCGGTTATCTCGACCCCTAAAAAGAAATAAAAACTAAACTAGAAGTATAAAAAGTATCCTATTGAGATAACCCGAAAACACATATTTAGTACATGAGTACGTAATCTTGTGTTGTCAATGCTCCTAATTTATTGTAGCTTAAATGAATGTACCCGAAAACACATATTAGTTATGTGTCCCCTTTAGCATTCAAAAGACATGAGATGCAATGAAAACGGGTTTTTACTTTGTATTAATAATGAAAAAGCGATTTGTCCTAAACGTGAGAAATTGCTTTTGTGAAATTGATACGGGAAGGTACCATTCTTTTAGAAAACATTGTGAAAGTAGGTTTTCTTTGAAAATGTGTATATAAAAAGTGGGAAAGCAAAAAAGAAAAAAAAACTTATCTTTGGGTTTTGAAAATTCCCGTATTGTTTGTGAGTTGTGTGTGAAATAGAGATCCTAGACTCAGAAGGAAGAAGGCTAGTGTTTACATACCTTGTAGAGTCAAAATAAATTACGACGTGTGTTCCATTAAACCAAGACCAAGACGAAGTAGGTTGAATTGTTCCCGCTTCAACGGTTTGGTGAGGACGTCGGCTATGTTATTTTCGGATGCTACTTTCTCAATAGAAATGTTCCCCTTTTGAACATTGTCTCTTAAGAAGTGATGACGAATCTCTATATGCTTGTTGCGAGAATGCAATACCGGATTCTTGCTTAAGTCGATGGCACCTTTGTTGTCACATAGAATGGCTATGTCGCTTAGATAAATGTCGTAGTCTACTAACGCTTGTTTCATCCATAGTGCTTGTTGGCATGCTTTGCCGGCGGAGACGTACTCGGCTTCGGCTGTTGATATTGCTAGAGCCGTTTGTTTCTTAGAAAACCATGATGTTAAACAACATCCCATGAAAGTACACACTCCACTTGTACTTTTTCTATCAACGTAATCCCCTGCATGGTCAGAATCTGCATATACAATTGTTTCTACACCTGTGCCCTTAGGATACCATAATCCTAATTGTGTTGTACCCTTACTGTATCTAAAAATTCTTTTTACGGCTTCTAGGTGTGAAGTTTTGGGGTTTTCTTGAAACCTAGCACATAGGCAGACACTAAACATGATATCCGGCCTACTTGTCGTGAGGTAGAGAAGACTACCTATCATGCCACGATATTTAGTATTATCTACGGATTCGCCGTCTTCATCTTTTGTGAGTTTGGTGTCGGATGACATGGGTGTCCTAATTGGTTTCGACTCTTCTAGACCAAATTTCTTTAACATCTCCTTGATGTATTTAGATTGATTGAAGAAGATACCATCTTCTACTTGTTTAATTTGTAGACCAAGAAAGAAACTAAGTTCTCCCATCATACTCATCTCGAACTCGTCATGCATGATTTTAGAGAAATCATCACACATGTCTTGACAAGTGGATCCGAATATAATATCATCTTACGTATATTTGTACTATGATTATGTGTGACTCCTTTTTCTTAGTAAAAAGTGTGTTGTCAACTAACCCCATGGTATAGTTATGTTTAATTAAAAAGGACTTGCGTCTATCATACCAAGCTTTTGGAGCTTGTTTAAGACCATAAAGGGCTTTCTTTAATTTATAAACGTGTTTGGGTTTTTCAAAATCGATGAAGCCCGGAGGTTGAGCTACATATACTTCTTCATTAATAAGACCATTTAGAAAAGCTTTAGATCATTAGCACAAGCATATGCAAGAAGTATTCTTATAGACTCTAATCTAGCCACGGGGGCATATGTCTCATCAAAGTCTATTCCTTCTTGTTGGTTATACCCTTGGGCAACGAGTCTAGCCTGGTTCCTAGATACTACTCCGTTTTCATCTAATTTGTTTTTATACACCCATTTTGTTCCTATTATGGTTTGATTACTAGGTGGAGGGACAAGCGTCCAGACATCATTAGAAACAAATTGATTTAATTCTTCTTGCATAGCCATTACCCAACTTTCATCTTTTATGGCTTCTTGTATGTTCTTAGTTTCTATAGTTGAAACAAAACAAAATAAGCTACTTAGGTTTTGAACTTGAGACCTTAATGTTCGTTCGTTTAGCTTTCCTATGACCTTATCTACGGGGTGATCTTTGGACTCTTTAATGTTTGTGATTTCACTAATTGAAGGTTCTTCTTCTTCGTTTATCTTTTTCTTAATTACAATAGCTTCACTTTCTATGATCTCGTCATCGACAAGAGGTGGAGAGGGTTTGGGTGGACTTTCATCAAATTTTATGTTTAATGACTCTTCTACCTTCATTGTTTCTTTGTTTAATATGACGTAAGCTTTGGTATTAGGCGAGTAACCTAGAAAGATACCTTCGGTTGATTTAGGATCAAATTTTGTAAGGTAATCTTTAGTGTTAAGAATGAAGCATTTGCTTCCAAAGACTCTAAAATGATTTAAAGTAGGCTTTTTGCCTCGGAGTAACTCATATGGAGTTTTACCTAAGATTGGTCTAATTAAGACTCGATTGAGAATGTACGTTGAGGTATCAACAACATTACACCAAAATTTTTGAGGTATGGATTGTTCATTAAGCATGGTTCTACTCATTTCTTGAAGGGTTCTATTCTTTCTTTCTACTACCCCATTCGATTGTGGAGTGCGTTGTTGGGAATTAAGATATGCTACTGATTCTGCCGAAGAATCTGCCGAAGAGATTCTGCCGAAGAAGAAAGGATTCTGCCGAAGCTATACTTCAGCAGAAATGCTAAAGCAGAAATTGCGTTGCTGCTGAAAGTGGGAACCACGTAGGAGAGATAAGCTCAGTATAGAGTAAAAGTCAAGCGCCGTATTAAAGATAGGTTGGCGCCGTTTATGTAGAGCTTACTCAGAATAAACACTATGATTAACAAAACAATATAATTAGTTGCATGCTTGTCTAGATGCATGCTTAGTCTATGTTAGTATTAGGAGCGTAAATTGTCAACGCTCATGAGGGTTTCTTACCTATATAAGAAACCATGATAGATTGTAATAGATAAGCTTTTCTCAAGTTTCTAAAGTCTTGAAAAACTATCTGAAACATAGAGTTTCAATAATCAAAGATCCATAGAGGATCAAAAGTGTTCTTAGTTATTATAACTTGTATTTATTTTCCGCTACAATACCAAGTTGTAGAGATCTTCTATTAGTTTGCTTGTGATTACATTGGCAACACTAACGATCTCCGAGTGCTTAAGATCTATCAAGGTCTTTGTGTTCATCACGTGGTATCAGAGCCTCGGGAAGTCTCTACGATACTAAGAACAACTCTCAAACCCATACAATCAAACATTCATTCACCATGCTTGGATCCGATAATGAAACTGAAGTCACCAATACAAACAACACCAACACACTTCCATGCAACAGCTCAGTCTCTCAAACAGTAATGGTAAATTCCCTTATTTGAAAAGGGAAGAATATGAACTTTGGACTATGAAGATGGAAAACTGGATTTCCAATATTGATTGGAATCTGTGGGAGGTTGTAAAGAAAGGAAACAGTTTAAAGAAGATGATTCCTGACAGGGATGGGAAATTTATCATGGCTCCACCAAAAACTGCTGAAGAGGTGCTAGCTATGCAGAGAGAGCATAAAGTAAAGACCATTCTGCTTCAAGCCATACCAGAAGATCATCTGTGTGATTTTCATCATATGGATGATGCAAAGGACATATGGATGGCTCTCAAAGCAAGGTTCGGTGGAAATTAAGAATCAAAGAGAATGAGGAAGTCCATGCTGAGACAACAATTTCAGGACTTCAATATCTCTGAAGAAGAAGGCATTCACAAGGGATACGACAGGTTCCATAGGATCTTGAGTCAGCTGAATCAGCTGAATGCAAAACCGGATAATGATGACTGCAACTCAAAGTTCCTTCGATCGTTACCTCCATCATGGTTACATGTAAGTATTGCTCTCAAGGCTAAAGGAGGGCTGGATATGCTTACCTTTGATGAGCTGTATAACAGACTCAGAACCCTTGAACCTGATGTCAGAACTCCCTACCGTACATCTTCTTCTGGCCATGCAGCTTTTGTTGGGACATCTCACTCCAACATGATGGTGCAAGCTCCTAGTTCCAACTATTTTCCATCATCTCCGAGCTCCAACTACTTTCCATCATCATCTTCAGCCCCCCCTCCACCACATAACCCTCGTCCCACTCCACCATGTTCTCAAGCTAGGTCTAGTAGTGTGATGGAGGATGTTCTTCATTCTTTTGTTGCTGATTATGATACTCAGCAGTATCTGGCATATGAAGACTTTGATCAGTTGGACCCACTTGAAATGGAGGAAATGAAGCTGAAAATGCAAGTGGCATTACTATCAGTGGACATCAAAAGGTTTGAAGAGAAGGCTGGAAGGAAGTTTGTTTTCAAGGGAAAGGAACCAGCACGCTTTGACAGGAGGAAAGTCAAGTGCTTCACTTGTCATCAGATGGGGCATTTCTCAAGAGAATGCAAGGACAGAAAGAGTGGAGATGGAGCTAACTACCTTTCATATCAGCAGAAACAGCAGGAAACTGGAGCTTCAGCGGCTCTCCTCACCATGGACGAACAGGTCAACTGGACTGCCCATGAACCTGTGAATGAGGAAGCTCATGACACTGATAAGCTTGGATTGTTGGCAAGGTGTACTTCGGATGAAAGGCATGATCAGTTTGCCCTGATGGGACTATCTCAGGTACACAACTGTATATTTGGTTGTAGTCTAAGATACAATGAACTTAAAGAAGAATATGATGCTATGAAACCTAAGTTTGATGAATGCTATATTGAAAATGAAGCCCATAAACTAGCATTAAAAACAGTAGAAAGACAAAAAGTGTGGTTTCAAAAGAATCAAATAGCTTATGAAGAAAAGATTAAGGTGTTACAGTTTGATCTAGAAGTTGCAAATAATTACTTAAAACTGTCTGAGAAAGCAAAGGATGAAGCTGTGTCTGAGAACCTAGAGCTTAAAGAAAAAGTAGCTGAGGAAATAGCTAGGAATAAACAATGGTTAATCTCGGGTGATAATCTGGCTAAAGAACTCTATAACAGTCAAACAGTAACCTCTGGCTTAGGATTAGGTTTTCAAAAGTATGTAGGAGCAGAAGCTAAGTATGATGGTCGTAAATCCACACCAGCTAAGTTAGCTAATTTTGTTAAAGAAGGTGAAATGCATGCTGTCCCTGGTCCTATTAGAGGTGAATTGATGCCCATAGACCTATCCATCACTGTTGACTTTGATGGATCACATCATCTATATGGCAAAAAGTCAAAAGACTTGCCAGACCCTGATACCTCATCTAATGATTTTGTCTCTTGCTCTGACAGTGACAATTCATCGGATCAAGGGTCTACTTCCTATGGAAGCTGTGATTCAAATGAGAAGTCTGACCTTCCCAAGCCTGAGCCAACACCAAAGCCTGCACCCCAGTCTACTTATGAGCCTTCTAGGGAAGCTGCTGAGGAATCAACTTCCAAGACAGTTTCTCCTGAAGACTTATGTTTTACATCTTTGAATAATCAATCTGTTAAAAACAATTCCTTGAATGTAACTGTTTTAAGTACTTCTGCATGTAATCAAACATCTCCATATTTGAATAAATCTTCCAAGAAGAAGACATGTTTTGTATGTGGAAGTAAATTTCATTTGATTAAGGATTGTGATTTTTATGAACAAAGATTGGGTGCATGTGCTACTCACCAGACACACAAATCTAACTGGACCAATGTTGCTAATATTCCACCTTATGTCCCACAAGCAGCTAATACTGACTCTCATTGGAGAAGTTCAGTTACCAGACCTTATGTCCAACCAACTAGCCCATACTTTAAACATGGTTATTGGCCTACATATGTTGACTCTATGTATGCTGGGATGGGATATGGGAGCACTGCTGTGAAGCCCTCAGCAGGTTGTTCTTGGACTAACAAGGGATCAAATTTTCAATGGAGGACCAAGAACAATGGTGGATCCTCTAAATCTTCTTGCCATAAACCTGTGATCCACAAGGCAGGTTCAAGTCAGTAATGACTTGAACCTCCATCGCATTCTAACAGTTTGTATATATTTTGTTGTTGTTTGTAGGATCATCCCCTTAAGCACAAGAATATTGGTATTGTTGATAGTGGTTGTTCTAGAAGCATGTCTGGGAACAGGGATATGATGCACAATTTTGTCTCTATAGAAGGAGGAGGCAATGTGACTTTTGGAGGAAGTGATGGTAGTATCACAGGGAAAGGCACCATAAAGACACCTCATCTAGATTTTGAAAATGTGTACTATGTTAAGGAACTTTAGCATTTCAACTTGTTCTCTGTTTCACAAATCTGTGACACTAAGAACAAAGTCCTCTTCACAGAGAATGAATGTCTTGTGCTGTCTAAAGACTTCAAACTCCCAGAAGAAACTTCAATTCTACTGAAAGTTCCTCGCACTCACAACTTATACACATTCAACCTTAATGAAGTTCAACCTGATGGTGACCTCACATGTTTGGTGGCTAAAGCATCACTTGATGAATCCACAAAATGGCATAGGAGGATGGCGCATGTGAATTTCAAGACCATTAACAAACTCTCTAAAATGGGTCTTGTTGAAGGTCTTCCCACCAAAGTTTTTACCAATGATCAAAATTGTGTCGCTTGCAATAAAGGAAAACAACACAGAGCCTCTTACAAAGCTATCAATGCTATGAGCATCATTACTGAACCTCTTCAGTTGCTTCACATGGATCTGTTTGGTCCAACTCAAGTCAGAAGCATTGATCATAAGTACTTCTGTTTGGTGATCACTGATGGCTATAGCAGATTTTGTTGGGTTTTCTTTCTCATAACCAAAGATGAAACATCTCAAGTGCTGACTGAATTCATCACTTTTGTTGAAAATCAGTTGAACAAAAAGGTTAAGGGTATTCGGTGTGATAATGGGACAGAGTTTAAAAATGCTGTTCTTATAGAACTCTGTGGGTCAAAAGGCATAAAAAGGGACTATAGTAATCCAAGAACCCCTCAACAAAATGGGGTGGCTGAAAGAAAGAATAGGACCTTAATAGAGGCTGCTAGATCCATGCTTGCAGACTCTAAACTGCCCACTATGTTCTGGACTGAAGCTGTTGGCACTGCTTGCTATGTGCTAAACAGGGTGTCCATTACTAGACCACAACTCAAAACCCCATATGAACTTCTCTTTGGGAAGGTTCCTGTCATTCACTACCTAAAACCTTTTGGTTGTCAAGTGACCATTCTGAACACCAGTGATCCATTAGGAAAGTTTGATGAGAAGGCTGATGATGGTTATATTGTGGGCTATTCAGCTCATAGTAAGGCATACAGGGTGTACAACTTGCAAGCCAAGAAAATAGAGGAGACGTTGAACCTGAGATTTTTGGAAGATAAGCCTAATGTTCAAGGACAAGGTCATTCATGGTCCTTTGATCTTGACTACTTAACTGATTATCTGGGTTACCACAGACATCTGGCTAACCAAAATGCAGGTCCTCAAGTGTCTCCAACTAACAATGCAGGTCCCTTAGATGATGACTCTGAAAATGAGTTTGAAGATGATGAGCAACCCATTCTTGTACCTTCTTTCTCCCCTAACAATGTTGCAGGTACCACCTCCAAGGATACTGCTGATTCGAGTGATGAAGATGACTCTCATTTTGCTGAGGACCTTGCTAGGCTCCAGACTCAAGAATTTGCAGCTAAGCTTGAAGCAGAGAAACTGAATGGAGAGGTTGCTAATGAAGGAGTCGGTGGAAACCATGGTTCTGCTGAAGTTGTTTCTGTCACACCTACCTTCCCCAAATCTGCTGAAGGCTATGCTGTTCCTTCTCAAGTATCTTCAGACTTTGGTGAACCCTATACACGCTTTCCAAAACCTTCAGATCTTGGAAATCATCAACCCAAAGCTGGCATTTTCACCTCACCCTCTTATGATGCTGAATTTGAACCAACCATCACTAATCTTGATTCATCCATTGAAGTCAACCCCACTACTACTCAGAGGATCAACATAGCTCATCCTCAATCCAACATTATAGGTGATCTTCTGGCACCTGTTAGAACTAGAAGGGCTATCACCAGTCCTCAGTTTGGACAGATTGCTTTTCTCTCTTATGTCTCCAACCAGCAAAGGGACAATCACACAGACTTCAAGCATTGTCTGTTTGCTTGTTTTCTTTCTCAAGTGGAACCAACCAGTGTTTCTCAAGCTCTTAATGATTCAAGCTGGCTTGAAGCAATGCAACAAGAGATGCAACAATTTCACAACCAGCAAGTTTGGATTTTGGTTCCACTCCCTGATGGCAAATATGCCATTGGGACAAAGTGGGTTTTGAAGAATAAGAGAGATGCTCGGGGTGTTGTGATCAAAAACAAAGCAAGATTAGTAGCTCAAGGATTCAGACAAGAGGAAGGAATTGATTATGATGAAGTGTTTGCACCTGTTGCCCGAGTTGAAGCAATTCGCATTTTCTTGGCATATGCTTCATACATGGGTTTCATGGTGTATCAAATGGATGTCAAGGGTGCTTTTCTGTATGGTGAGATTGAAGAGGAGGTCTATGTCACTCAACCAAAGGGATTTGAAGACCCTGATCACCCAAATCATGTCTACAAGGTGATTAAAGCTCTTTATGGCTTACATCAGGCACCTAGAGCTTGGTATGCTCGGCTTTCATCGTTCCTGCTGAAGCATGGCTATAGAAGAGGTGCCATTGATAAAACTCTGTTCCTCAAGAAGAATTACTCAGACATCATTCTGGTGCAAGTGTATGTGGACGACATTATTTTTGGTTCCACAAACGAAGCTTGGTGCAGGGAATTCGAGGAACTTATGAAGGGTGAATTTCAAATGAGTGCTATGGGAGAGCTTACTTTCTTTTTGGGTCTCCAGGTTCAGCAGAAACAGGATGGCATCTTTATCAGTCAAGATAAATATGTGAGGGACATTTTGAAGAAGTTTGGTATGGAAGGTGTTAGGACTGCCACAACACCTTATGAAGCTCCAAAGGCTAAAGCAAATAATGAACCAGATCTACCTGTGAATGTTCATCTGTACAGGTCCATGATTGGTTCATTGATGTATTTGACAGCTTCAAGACCTGATATTACATTTGCTGTGAGTGTTTGTTCTCGACATCAAG
The DNA here is from genome assembly GCA_019973895.1 of Chrysanthemum seticuspe. Taxonomy (NCBI): domain Eukaryota; kingdom Viridiplantae; phylum Streptophyta; class Magnoliopsida; order Asterales; family Asteraceae; genus Chrysanthemum; species Chrysanthemum seticuspe. The sequence goes on from BPTQ01000002.1 coordinate 36,289,976, forward strand.
TCACTCCCCTTGCTTCCCATCTCAATGCTGTCAAGAAGATCTTTAAGTACCTCAAAGGCCAACCTCTTTTAGGCCTTTGGTACCCAAAAGAATCTCCTTTCAAATTGGAAGCATATAGTGACAGTGATTATGCTGGTGCAAATCTGGACAGAAGATCCACAACTGGGGGCTGCCAATTTCTTGGCAAGAGGTTGATTTCTTGGCAATGCAAGAAACAAACCATCGTGGCCACCTCAACTACTGAAGCAGAGTACGTTGCTGCTGCAAATTGCTGTGGACAAGTCCTTTGGATTCAGAACCAATTGCTGGACTATGGGTACAACTTTATGAACACTACAATTCATATAGATAATCAAAGTACCATCTGCATAGTCAAAAATCCAGTTTTTCACAGTCGAACGAAACACATTGAAATCAGGCACCACTTTATAAGAGATGCTTATGAAAAACATTTGATAAAAGTGGCTAAAATCCATACTAATGATAATGTGGCAGACTTATTAACAAAAGCATTTGATGGACCAAGGTTTCAACACCTCGTGGTCAATATTGGAATGTTAAACCCTTGACTGCATAGTTTGAGGGGAGGCATAGGCCTCAGGGGAGGCATATGCCTCAGGGGAGGATTTTGTGCAAACTCTGCATTTTTTTTGGATTATTTTGTTTACTAACTCTAACTTCTAATAATTCTCTAGTTTGTTTGTTTTTGTGTTTTTGTATGTTTTTGTGTCTGTTTTGCAGTTGTCTGTACTGCATTTTGTCTATTCCTTATCTGGATTGCAGTTTGTATATCGCATGATCAAGATCAAATTCATCAAGTGTGGCTTATTTGTACATGGTCAGATAGCTGAAAGAGTGTTACTTGTTTCTTCTGATATCAAAAGTACTGAAGCATACAATTTGATTCCACTGAAGTAATAATACTGAAGAAAAGAAATTGAAGTCAAATTGTTCATTCATTCATTCAAGAAACAGTTTACAGCTTACAGCTTACATAAAGTCAACCTACTACTATGCATCTTCAAGATACGAGTTGTACGCTTAAGCTAAGCCTACTCTAGTGTATATCCTTCATTCCGAAATCTAAGCGAATGTTGGATATGCATTTGATGCTGGCTTTGCTTTTGTAGGTCTTGCATACCCACCCATTCCGTTTAACTGGCTGGTTGGATATGCATGACCAGGACGACGAAGATGCTAAGGACCAAAATGGAAGGATGGATTGATGCAACCGATTGATGATGACGATGACCACGCAGGATGACGTAGAGAACTATCGTGTCCTGTGTGCTTCATCTATTCATTTCAACCAAAATGCAATCGATCCACCCTCCTTAAGCCCTTCTACTATACGATGTGTGTTCATGCACCAAAAGATGGCGCAGTGAGACCAAGAACCACCTCTCTATCTTTGGGGAGTGGCGGATTCCTGGCACGAGGTCTTTGTGGAGACCAAGGTGCTGGAGGTTGGGAGTAAGAAGTTCCCTCCTTATAGGAGTCATCAGAATCATCAGCAGATTCACTTGGAGTCACTACACTGTCATCTTCTGAAGAAGGGAGAAAGGGCGATTTATTTGGTCGTGGATAGGGTTGAGGAATGTAATGTAGCCATGGGTTTGATTCACCACTTGATGATGATGAAGAGGATGATGAAGATGAGGAAGTGAGATCTATGATCTCAGGTTTGGTAGTCATAGTGCAATTTAGTTGATTGGGGTTATTTTGCTTCTAGGGTTTGTGGTAAATATTTGGGGATCTTGGTGAAGAGAAGAGTTACATTGGGATCATTTTATAGACGGGTTCGAGGTTCAATGAGTTTAATGCAAGTGGGTGGCACAGTAATTCTAGAAACTTACCGAAGATATTCTTATCTTTGATGCATTCTGCTGAAGCCATAACTTCAGCAGATTGATCATGTGTTTCTGCCGAAGTGTTATTTTGGGTTGGGTCAGAGATGCAATACACGTCAGCAAAGGTCAACCAAACGGTCCATTTTTCTTTGACTATAATTTGGGCAAAAACACTTCATCCACCATTACTTGCTTCAGAACAAACCAATTCCCTCTAATTCCACTTTCACAAACACTCATTATTTCAAGAATCATAACCCTTAACACACATATCCCTCATGGCTCTTGAATTTAAACATGATCACAACAAAGTTGCATTTCTGGGAAATGGCAAGGGATATGAATTGTACGAGCCAATGGTGGAATTCCTGAAAAGATCCAAAATTTGTTATGCTCTAACTCATTCTCCAAATGAGATACATGAATCACTGATCACTCAATTTTGGGATACTGCTGAGAAAAGGAGCGAGACAGAGATTAGGGTTGTGATTGATGAAACAGAGTACATTGTGACCGAGGACCTAATCAGGAGGAAGCTTCACCTGGAAGATGCTGAAGGAGTATTTCACTCTAATCAGGAAGATGTGCTTAATGGGCTAAGGGCTATTGGGTATCGAGGAACAAGAACAGATATGTGGCTAAAGAAGGAACTCTGCCCAAAATGGAGGTTCCTGGTTCACACACTGCTCCAATGCATGAGCAACAAGACTGGAGGATGGGACCAGTTCTCTACACGACTGGGCTATGGTATTGTGTGTCTTTCACAAGGGGTAACTTTCAATTTTTGTAAGTATATTTTTGAAAACTTGGTTGAAAATATTCAAAAGACAAAGGGAAAATTTTTAATGTACCCCAGGTTTCTTCAAATGATTTTAGACACCTCTACCCAGGCCCAATCTTTCTATCCCATAGGTACTTTAACTGCTAAATTATTTGCTACAATGAAAACCCACTTTCAGGGGGAATATCATCCCTTGCTAGCAGCCATGTTGCCCCAAGGTAATGAGGCTGCTGATGAGGAGAATATGGCTCATAATCCTCCTTCCTCACCTGTTGCTACTGATGGTAATCCATTGGTTCACATTGATGAGGGCCCATCTTCAACTGTTGAAGCAACTCATGTTGCTCCAGACCAACCACCATGTCCTAGTCCTCCACCCTCTCTAGATACTCATTTTGAGTCTGATCTCAATAGATCACCCACACCAAGTCCTGTGAGGAATCCTCTCGATGAAGATTCTCCTCACATTGAGCATGACCAGTTTACTTCTGAAAGGTCCAATGAGGCTCCCCTTACCACAGAGCAATCTGCTGGTGGAGCTGAGGACCCCATTACACTCTCATCCGTGTATGCTCTTGTCAACAGGTATGCTGCAGAGGTTAATAGTCTGAAAAAGGAGCTTGCAGAGACCAAGTCTTCTCTTGGGGGTAAGATTGAAGAACTGCAGAATCAGGTCAAGGTCTTAGAGCACAAACTAAAAGGGGCCTCCAAAAGGAAACTTGTGGTTTCCTCTGATGAAGAACAAGAAGGTCCTCATTTTGAGTCTCTGGACATGTTGGCTGCTGTTTCTCTCAATGATCCTTTATCATTAGCCGCCACTTCCTGAAAGAAGAAGGAGCCTGTCCTTTACAAAAGAAGGAAGAGATCCTATTTTCATAAGGTTTCTTCTGAAGCTTCAAAGGAACCTGGGGTTGATGAGGATGCATCTGCTGATGTACTTATGGAGGATGTATCTTCAGATCCTAATCAATCTGCATCAATTCAAGAACCAACAGACCTTTCCCCCTCAGCAGATCTGTCTGACATTGCTACTATGACCACTCCAGTTGATGATCAGCATCAACATGTTGACCTAGGTACTACTACAGAGGTACCTGTCATTGATTTAACTGAAGAAGAGTGTGCCAAGAAGCCTGATGATAAAGGGAAAAATGTCATCACTGAAGATGAGCTTGGTCCTGACCTGGTGAGTGAGGAGGAAAGACTAGGTCAAGCAAGTAGATTGGCTGAGTTTGAGAAGTCAAAGGAAAGTGTAGCATTGGCTAAACAACTTGAAACAGAGGAATTTTCATCTTTAACTCCTGAGAGAAGAAAAGAACTCGATGAACTGAGGGTTCGGATGCCTGCTGAACACTGGGATATTCTAACTCAGCAAGTCATTTCAAGACCTTCTCTAGCTCAAAGTATACTAGGTGAAGATTTCCTCAGTGACAATTATGTGGAGCGAATGATGGCTCAGGGAAGACAAAGGAGGCAAGAAGCAATTGCACAAAAGAGGGCCATCCAAGCTCAGAAGGCCAAAGACAAACCCCCTAATAAAGATGAAATAAGAAGGGTGGTGAAGAACCAATGCTCAATGTACAACTCTGGGTTAACAATGAAACAAGTCAAGGCTTTTCCTGATCATGTCCTGTATCGCAAATATAACCAAATCATGAAGGAAAGATCATCATCCTCAGCACCTTCTACCAACTTAAAAAGGATTTCAGAGAATGAAGCTGCTCCAGAAGCCAAAAGACTCAAGGCTGATGATGCTCCAACCAAGGAATCCTCTCCAGTCATTCCTGCTGAAGCAACTTCTGAAGTTGCTTCCTCTACTGTCAAGGGGCAATCTGCTGAACCATCTTCCATTTCTCCTGAAGCACCTAAAGCATCAGCTCCCTCTCCCTCAGTAGCACCTGGTGTCACACTGGAAGATTCTGAAGTAAAGGAAGCTGATCTCACAGAAACTAAAACAGAAAGGGCAATAAAGATGCTCCACAGGATGAATGCACTTCGTGTTCCAACTAAGTCTCCCTCTACCTCTTCAAGTCCTACCACAAATGTTGAAGATGAAAATTCTCCCTCTCAGGAAATTTATATGCCTGGTAGGAGGCAGAAGAGAATGGCCAAGAGATCTCCTTTGGATCTTGAAGCTGATGACTCAACTTTCATTGTAGAAGGGTCTGCTGCTGATTTTCCTGATGGAAACTCAGATGAGGTGATAGAGTGGAAATTAAAGGATGATGAGATGAATGTTCTTCTTCGAAGGAACTCCACTTCAATGGAATTCACCTTTCTAAAAGAAATTCTACACTTGATAGACAGGGCAGACTTAATTTCTCTGTTCACTCAAGTTACCACCCACTATTGCAACAAGGAACCACAAGGTTCTGGGATGTTCCTACCAGGAGATCTTCAAGTCCTGTTAAACTCCCACATTCCCAATAGCAAAGCATCTTCCATTTGGGAAAACTCACATCGGTGGAAGCTTACATCCTGGAGATTCTATCCTCTCCCTCGTGTGCATGTGCTTGAGACTAAGGGTGGAATCACTGTGTGCATGTTGTCTGAAAGAAAGTATCCTTTGCCTAAAAGACTTATGGAAAAGATGCTGAGTCAGAAATTGGAAATTCCTCCAGATCCTGTGGGAAATGAAAAACAGTCTGCTTTAACACTGGTGGGATTGATCAAAACTCAACTTCAACAACTGCAATAGGCCTATTCTTCATCCATATCAGGACACTTGGTACTCTCTGCACTACTTTGTTTTGTTCATTTAGTTTGCTTTATTTATGTTATTTGTCTATTTTTGTCTAAGTTTTTTTTAAGTAAAAGACTTTCATAAAAAGAAAAATCACAAACACATCATTTTAAAAATAGTGATAGCGTTTATTTAATAAAAATTAGGTTTTTAATTTTCCTTTTCAACTTATCATTAAGCTTTTTCAGTTTTACAAATTTTCTTAGTTAAAAAAAAAAAAAAAAAAAAAACTTTTATGCAGTTTTGTTTGTTGTCCAATTCTGATGGTCCTTAACTCACCGGATGTACCTTGTGTATGTCAAAGAGTTGGCTAGTCCAAAGGGTACAGCTTTGGTAAAGACACATCAAATCTGTTGATAGCTGTAATGGTTTGCTTAAAATCATAGGGTGTGCAACCACCCATGCTTCATTGCTGAGAGTTGTATGGTCATCAATTCACCATGGTCTATTCCTCTTTGGAATCCAAGAATTGGCTAGCCCGCATGTATATGGCATGTGGTAAAGGCAACTGAATCCATATTTGGTTCTCAATTCACCAATTCTAAGAATTGACTAGTCCTAAGCAAACGGCTAAAGGTAAAGACAAGACAAATCCGTTTATATGGTTGATGGTTTGCCAATAAATCAGATGGTTATCAATGTACCATAGTTTTCGAACTCAAACATGTGGCTACTCCAGTAGTAATGGCTATTGGTAAAGAGACTTCAAATCCATTAATTTCAATGATTCACCTCTCACAGGAGTTAACACACCTGGAAGTGATGAGAATAGTATTGAACTTATATGCTTTGATGTACATGATGTCATATGTTGCTGCAAAGATCTGGTGTTTAATAGTTCAGTCATCATACAGATGTTCTTCTTCTGAATCTTGGTTGCTGATCCTCAAGATACTGGCCAACTCATAGCTCAACAGCATTATGGTACAATCCTCAAGGGAAATGGTACAATCCTCAACAGCATTATCGATCTATCAAGAAAACTGGAACTTAACCTAGTCAAATTCCAGTTTAGGGGAGGATTGTTGGGAATTAAGATATGCTACTGATTCTGCCGAAGAATCTGCCGAAGATATTCTGCCGAAGAAGAAAGGATTCTGCCGAAGCTATACTTCAGCAGAAATGCTAAAGCAGAAATTGCGTTGCTGCTGAAAGTGGGAACCACGTAGGAGAGATAAGCTCAGTATAGAGTAAAAGTCAAGCGCCGTATTAAAGATAGGTTGGCGCCGTTTATGTAGAGCTTACTCAGAATAAACACTATGATTAACAAAACAATATAATTAGTTGCATGCTTGTCTAGATGCATGCTTAGTCTATGTTAGTATTAGGAGCGTAAATTGTCAACGCTCATGAGGGTTTCTTACCTATATAAGAAACCATGATAGATTGTAATAGATAAGCTTTTCTCAAGTTTCTAAAGTCTTGAAAAACTATCTGAAACATAGAGTTTCAATAATCAAAGATCCATAGAGGATCAAAAGTGTTCTTAGTTATTATAACTTGTATTTATTTTCCGCTACAATACCAAGTTGTAGAGATCTTCTATTAGTTTGCTTGTGATTACATTGGCAACACTAACGATCTCCGAGTGCTTAAGATCTATCAAGGTCTTTGTGCTCATCATGCGTGGAGCCGAGAAGTTGTGAGTAATACCATTAGCGTCACAAAAAGCTCCGAATTGCACTTCACTATCGAATTCCCTACCATGATCCGTCCTAATAGACACTATGGGTTTTCCTAGTTGTCTTTGGATCTTTTTGCTTAATATTTCAAAATAGTTAAAGGTTTCCGTTTTGTTCTTTAAAAATTTTGTCCAAGTATACCTAGAGTAGTCATCCACTATTACCAAAGTATAGTAGTTGCCTCCATAACTTTGGATAGCGGATGGACCAAATAAATCCATATGTAGTAATTCTAGACACCTAGTTGTGGACACCATGTTTTTAGCTTTATGACTCGAGTGAGCTTGTTTTCCTATATTACAAGCATCACAAAAATGATGTTCATATTTTAACTTAGGTAGATCTCTTACTAGATCTTTGGATGATAGCGATTGAAGGAGTCGCATATTGGCATGACCCAATCTTCGATGCCATAAGGTCGAAGTATCATCCATAGAGGTAAGACATAGTTTGTCTTTAGGTTCATTACCGATTTTAATGACATAGACTCCATGTTTCCTAATTCCTCTTCCTATGGTTATGCCATTTTTAAGTATCTTACTACCGGTTTCGGTAAAAAGTACATTGCACTTTTTATCACATATTTGTCCTATACTTAAGAGATTAAAGTTTAGGTTTTCTACATGACACACATCGTTAATGGTTAGAGATTTGTTAGAAATCGTACCTTTATCGATGATTCTACTTTTGCTATTTCCAAACACCACATTACCTCCATTTACGGATTCATATGTGGAGAATAGATCCCTATTGCCGGTCATGTGCCTCGTACACCCGCTATCCTTGACCCATTCATCGGGGTCTAGGTCGACCTTTAAGCACACCTAAAACAATAATAAACTCAAAAGTTTGGTCCCCATTTATTCATGGGTCCATTAGTGTTAAACATTCCATTCATGTTAGACATGTATGGATAAGATGAGTATGCATTCCATGGAGCAAAGTTTTGAAAAGAGAAACCGTTTTGCATATTAAGGTTCCATCCCATTTGATGGTTACTTCTTGGATAAACGTTATTAGGTCTCCTAGATGCATTATGTTTTTGAAAAGATGGTGCTTTGTTTCTTGTAAAAGTAGGATTAATTTTTGGAGGTGGATGTCTAGTGGTGACATGATTTGGTTTCTTCCTATTTATGATAACGAACTCGGTTCTAGATGACGAGGCTATGTTATTACCACTAGTTGTCACAACAGATCCACGGATCCCAGTTTGTACACTAGCCGGTTCCCTTTTTAGGGGATCCGTGGGATCCGCCACAACAGTGGCTGGTTTTTCTAATTCTTTAACAAATTTTGTTTCTTTACTTTCACTAGTTGATGGATCAAGTTGTTGTATACCTAGACCCTTTTGGTTGTTGCCGGTTTTAACACCATCGAGTATTGTATCTAAGGTGTTTGTACTCATTCTAGCAATTTTAGAATCTAAATGATCAACTAGTGTTTGAAGTTGAACACAAAGTTCACATTCACCACTTGCTATTTTACCCTTTTCCAAACGTTTTAGTTTTGCTTTTAATTCTATGACTTCTTTATCTAAACGTTGGTTTTGACTCTTTAAAAGCTTGTTTTTGTTAATTAGTTTTAAGCTAATATTGCATAGTTTATCATATTCATTATGCAATAAGTCGTCATCAAGTGATGAACTACTATAGTATTCGTGACATACCTCGTCATTTGCCATGAGACAAATTTCTTCGTCCTCCTCGTCGCTCATTCCCCACGTGCCGCTCACGAATGCCTTTTGATCATCCCGTTTGGGACACTTACTAATAAAGTGGTTTGGGTCCCCACATTTAAAGCAAGTACGATCATCCTTTGGCTTTTCTTCCTCTTTGTTTTTCCGAAAGCCTTTCTTATCGTCATACTGTTGTTTGACGTATCTACCCTTTCTTCTGAAGAACTTTTTAAAGTCCCTTACCGCCATAGCGTACTCTTCGTCGTCACTACTTGAAGATGAGATCTCCTCATCGCTCGAAACCTTTTTGGCTTTAAGGGCAAGAGATTTGTGTTTCTCTTTCACTTTTGACGCTTCGGAATCTTTAGCAAGGACAAGCTCGTAGACTTTTAGGTTGCCTATGAGTTCATCGAGGGTGAGGATTGTCAAATCTTTTGACTCTTCGATTTCCGTCACCTTGGATCTCCACTTCGATGGAAGTGCCCTTAGATATCTCCTAACATGGTTACGGCTAGAAAAGGATTCATCAAGTGCTTGTAAAGATGTAATAATAGTATTAAAGTTAGCAAATGAATGATCTATAGTTTCTTCATCCGATATTGAAAATTGTTCATATTGTTGAACAAATAGATCAATTTTATTATTTTTAACTTGTTGGTTGCCTTGATGAGTTACAACTAAAGAATTCCAAATTTCTTTAGAGGTTTTAAGCATAGAAATTCTTTCGAATTCCTTTTTCGGTAAAGCATTATATAAAACCATTTTTGCTTCACTATTTTTAGAAAGCTTTTTCTTCATTTCATCATTTAGTTTATCATGAGGTATGTGAACTAAATTTCCTTTATCATCTTTTGAGGTGGCCTCAAAATCACCTTCAACAATAATGTACCAAAGATCAATATCTTTAGACTTCACATATGTTTCGAATCTATTTTTCCAATATATAAAACCATTAGTTTCAAGTAGTGGTGGTCGTTGCATAGATTGCCCTTCCTTATAACTTTCAGAACCCATAGTGATCGAAAAGTTTTTAAAATACAGTTTTATTTTAAAACTTTTATAAACTTAGCTCTTGATGCCAATTGTGGAAAACTAGAAGGGGGGTTGAATAGTTTTGCCGATTTTAAGTTGATTTCAAAAAACTTTAGATTCGATATTATGTGAAATCGTATGGATGTTGAGAACGTATAGATCTAATGATAATGTAAGCAAATAAACAAAGATAAGGGATAGAAATGACACAACCGATTTATAGTGGTTCGGCTATAAGGACACCTTCCTTGCCCTACTCCACTCCCCGAGTCACCTACTCGAGAGTTCAAGCACTATGTCAACAAACTCCTTCACTTGGCGGAGAAGCCTTCACAACGTTGCTTACACTTTATCCGGTACAAAGCTAGATACCGAGTCCGTAGCACGGTGGACCAAACCAACACAACTATTACACAACAAATATGTGAAATATCAAATACAAGATCTTCGCTACAGAAATCTTGCGGAGTGACAAATCAATCAAGGACCCCTTGCTTGGATGACTTGTAGAATGCTCGTGATCTCGCCTTAGAGAAGGACCTATATGAGGATCACAAATAGAAAGAAAAGAAGAACAACTCTCTAGATCAAGTGATCTATATGTTAGAAGAGAATGAGAGTGTATGAGAGATTTAGTAAGAAGAGGGGTGAGTTAGAATGAAGAAATGGTTCTCTATTTATAGGCAAATTTCCTCACTGTTCACACGGATCCCACGGATCCCTTCCACTTGGGATCCGGCTAGCACAAAGCTAGGGATCCGTGGAACGCTCCTCTTTGCCCATGGGTTTTTTGGTTATGGGTCATGGGTTGGTCCATGGGTTATATCTAGATTCAATGTATCTAAGTATACGTTCTATCAAGTCTCTTTGGGTATGGGTTAAGATCCATGGGTTGTGATTTTTACCCATCCTAATTAACTATTACAACAAATGCTTTAGTTACTACATTTTTGTATTTAAAAGATTATATGTAAATGCTTTACAAAAATAACATTTATCCTTATAATTATACTTAAGACAACATTATATATGTTATCAACAAAACACAAAGAGATCGCAAAATATTAATAAACGTTTTTACGGTTTATTTGTATTAATGATGAGTGTCTAAATACTCATCATTTTTGTACCATTTAAACTGCAAAAACATCTGAAAACACTCAGAAATGTATCAAAATGATAAAAATATCACAAATTAGTGTTTTATGTGTTTTAAATGCAAAAATATCAAAATCTGGTGAAAAACGTATCAAGTTTGCATAATTGGCAGTTTTAGTCCCCCAAGTTTCAAAAGTTGTCAAAAACAGTCCCTGGTAAATCTAAATAAAGAAAAATATCTTTTTGAGTCCCTAGGGATTCCTAAGTTGTCAAAATTGGTCCTTGAAACTTAAAATTACAAATTTACAACTTAGGTCCCTGAACTTTGGAATTTGGCAAAAATAGTCCTTTGAAAATGGGAAAATGGCAAGTCTAGTCCTTGTACTATTCAAGTTTGTCAATTTCAGTCCTTATGATAACTTTGGAGAAATGGCAGGATTGGTCCCTCAAAATTGGAGTATTTACAGTTTTGGTCCTTGTCTTAACTTAAGCTTAAGCCTTGTCAAAACTACAATTGACCCCCCTGCCATATTACTATTTTGAGCCCTTGCCTTAGCCCCTGTCACAATCCTATTTTGGACCCCTGGTCAACCCAAAGTCAAAAGCAGATAACCCGCCAACCACTGTGCATCTTCCACCTCACTTCTCTTCTCCACCTTTGCCTGCAACCCATCACCTCAGCCTCCCTTATCTCCTTCCCACCACCCCCTCATCATCACTAGCACTCCACAATAAATGCCACCCCCCCTATCTACAAATACAGAGCCCTACAAGTCAAATGGAGTTTTCCCGCCAAATTGGTAAAAACGGCTAAAAGGCTCTAAACTCTCCCATTGGTTCTAAAATGAGGTGGGATTGCATCAGAAGGCCACGTGGAAGGATTTTCAAGTATAAAAGAGGAAGAGAGGCATGAGAAGAACCACTTTTGGACTAGCCATTAGTCAAGTAGTATAGTTTCTTAAAGCTTTCTTTAATTTCAATGTCTTTTACAGTTTTCATGTTGTACTTTTCTTCAAATTAGTGTAATGAATCTTTAATTTCAGTTTAAATTCAGTTTAATCTCAGTTTCAAGTTTTTGCTTATTTCCTTTAAATTTTCAAGTTATTTTAATTCCATGTTAAATAGTTGTTTTGTGGATTCTTTAAGCTCCATAAGCTCTTGACAAAGTTTTAAGGCTTTTTAGATTCATTAAACAGCTATAGTCTTTTAAATTCAGAAAATATAAAAAAAAAATCAAGAAAAATAGTTGAATAATCAAAAATCAGAATTATGAAGAAGGTGATGAAGCAGGGTTGGATTTGGAATGCTATGGGGTATTAGGAGCTTATTGGGAAGCTAATAGGTGTAACCTTGTCCTTGGTTTCTATGTCTCAATCCACTTTCTCATTTGTAAGCATTTTTCCAATTTTTGCATTTTATTGTTTTACTGTTTTAAACACTTTAATTTTCATGTTTTTATGTTTATTTGTTGTTATTAGATGATATTAGAGCTTTATATTAGGTACTTATGTTTTGGATTTGATCATGGTTTGATAGGGCATTTTTACTGTTAATTTGTCAATTTTTGAAAATCCTAGACCTAGACTTGTTTGACATCTGGTTTAGGCTGAAAAAGGTTGGGTTTGACACACTAAAACCTCTGGATTTGATGGAATTGGGTTAGGCAGTGTTGTGCTTTGAAAATTTCATATCAGCTTCTATTTAAGTTTGTTTGGATTTGCTGTTGAATATGAGTTCCTGTGTTTGTTTGTTGTTGTTTACCATTATTATATGTCTCATTAGTATCTAGTAGTTCAGTTCAACATCTAGATTCAGTCCTTGTTTAGTAGATAGTCAAAATGGTTTTAAATCTTTTCTATTTTCTTATCTATGTAAGTTTTTCAAGTCCATGTTCATAATATTAGCTTAAAGGTTGATTAGTTTGCTTAATTCAGTGTCATTATAGCATAATATAACATATATAATCAGTGGTTTAATTTCTAATTTCATTTAAGTCAACCTTTGTGTTCATAAGTAAAAGTCAAATTTTCATATAGTCGTTTTTGAATAAAATGTATAATTTTGTTGTGTATTCAATATTAAGTTTTAGTTTTAATCCTTTTGGGATAGTATAGTTTAGTTGCTCATATAAATCATAAAAATATTTGTTTATATTAAACTCAGCTTTTTAAGTGCTTATTTTCTAGCTTATGTTGGATACCTGTTCTGTTAACATGCCCAGCACCACAGTTTAGGTGTCAAGTTCACAAGCTTGCAAAAGCTTGTGGATTTGACCCTAGCTTGTGAGCTTGGCTTCTTTGTGTAGCCTTTGTGTTCTTTTTATTATTTGCATGCTTGTTTTTACATCTTTAGCTTATTTAGGTAGCTTAATCTCACCATCTATTTTGTCCCATTTTGACCACTCAACTGAAGCAAACAGTTGAGTGGGGCTTGGTAAATAAGTTCTTATAAGCTCCTCAGTAGACTTGAGCTTGTGATTCTTGGCTTTGTGAGAAGCTAAGCAGTCCATCTCAATGTCTCAGTTTGAGTTGAGCTTATTAGAGCTTATTTAATAAGTCCTATAGAAGCTTGTGTTTGCCCACTCACAACATACCCCTGAGCAATCAGGGGTATTACACCATTTCCACAAGCCTCTCACAAGCTCCTTAGTGATCACTAGTCTTTGTGGCTTGGCTTTTTAGGAAGCCAAGCTACCCAGCTTTATGATCATGTGCTTAAATCTCACCTTGCAGCTTATTAACCAGGGCTGCAAGTAGCTTTTAATATGTCCCATTTCACTGAGTACATTGAGAAATCAGTGTATTCAGTGATACTTCATAAGCTCCTCACAAGCTCTCTAGTGGACTTCACTAGGTGAGCTTGAGCTTTTTGGAAAGCCTACCAGATCACCTTGCTATTACAACAACTTATTTGGCTAGTTGAGCTTATTTGATGAGCTTAAATTGCCAAACCAAAAGACTGCAAGGGTGTTTGGGAAAGCATGCACACTGGATATAAGCCAATAAGCTCATAATAAGCTAATTAGCTGTTCCAGGGACATGATACAGTGCACTGTATTACCAAATAGACCTGCATACCTTTTGAATGACAAATTAAGCTAAGAGTTTAAGCTTAAAAGGGCAAAATAGGAATTGGGGTAGCAAGCTGAGCTGGTTGGCTTTCCAAAAAGCCAAAGCTCATCAAGTGGGACCCACTGATGAGCTTTTGAGAGGCTTATGAAGATGGTACCAGACCACTGCTTAGCTTAAGCTGAGTCAGTGAATGCTGAGTTATGGGACAAACAAAAAGTAAGTTGCAGCCCTACTTAATGAGCTACAAGCTAAAAAATAAGCTCTGGATCTCATACTTGGGTTGCTAGGCTTCATGAAAAACCAAGCTTTACAAGCTTATGACCTAACAAGAGCTTCTGAGAAGCTTGTGGAAATGGTGTAATACCACTGAATTGCTCAGAGGTATGTTGAGAGTGGGCAAACACAAGCCTCATTTGAACCTATCAAATAAGCCTCAACAAGCTCAACTTATATTGAGGCATTGAGATGGACTGCTTGGCTTTTTGAAAAGCCAAGAGTCACAAGCTCAAGCTCATTAAGGAGCTTGTTAAGAGCTTTGGAATATCAGCTCACTTCACTGTTTGCTTCAGTGAAGTGAGTTGATTGGACAAAAAAGTTTTGGGTATTTAAGCTATCTACATAAGCTGAAAATGTAAAAACAAGCATGAAAATAATGACAAGACCACAAAAGCTACATAAAACAGTAAAATGCACAAGCTATGGTCAAATCATGAAGCTTATGCAAGCTCATGAACTTGACAGCATAACTGTGGTGCAGGGCATGTATTTAGACAAGGGACTCAACTAAGCTAAAAATTAAGCATTTAAAAAGCTAAATGAAAGTAAGCTATTATTTTTACAATTAAGATAAGCAACAATATTTTAATATCCTAGAAGGTTTTAAGCTAAAACTCAATAATGAGCACACAATAAAATTCTAGATTATATTCAAAAACGACTATTTGAAAAATTGACTTTTTACAAGAACATTAAAGTTTGACTAAAATGAATTTAAAACTGAATCTATTGACTGACTATGATATAATAAGCTGTAATAAGATTATCTAGAGCTATGTTTACAAGTTTTAAGCTAATTCTAAGAATCTCACAATCTAATTCTATAACAGTTAACTGTGTAAGAGAATTAAAAGGAGATTTGACTTTTAACAAATAAGAACTTATTATTATGACTGAACTGAGCTATAATGGACTAATAATACATATAACAACTACAAACAAACACAGGAACTCATATTCAACAGCAAATCCAAACAAACTTAAATAGAAGCTGATATGAAGTTTTCAAAGCACAACACTGCCTAACCCAATTCCATCAAATCCAGAGGTTTTAGTGTGTCAAACCCAACCTTTTTCAGCCTAAACCAGATGTCAAACAAGTCTAGGTCTAGGATTTTCAAAAATTGACAAATTAACAGTAAAAATGCCCTATCAAACCATGATCAAATCCAAAACATAAGTACCTAATATAAAGCTCTAATATCATCTAATAACAGCAAATAAACATAAAAACATGAAAATTAAAGTGTTTAAAACAGTAAAACAATAAAATGCAAAAATTGGAAAAATGCTTACAAATGAGAAAGTGGATTGAGACATAGAAACCAAGGACAAGGTTACACCTATTAGCTTCCCAATAAGCTCCTAATACCCCATAGCATTCCAAATCCAACCCTGCTTCATCACCTTCTTCATAATTCTGATTTTTGATTATTCAACTATTTTTCTTGATTTTTTTTTTATATTTTCTGAATTTAAAAGACTATAGCTGTTTAATGAATCTAAAAAGCCTTAAAACTTTGTCAAGAGCTTATGGAGCTTAAAGAATCCACAAAACAACTATTTAACATGGAATTAAAATAACTTGAAAATTTAAAGGAAATAAGCAAAAACTTGAAACTGAGATTAAACTGAATTTAAACTGAAATTAAAGATTCATTACACTAATTTGAAGAAAAGTACAACATGAAAACTGTAAAAGACATTGAAATTAAAGAAAGCTTTAAGAAACTATACTACTTGACTAATGGCTAGTCCAAAAGAAGTTCTTCTCATGCCTCTCTTCCTCTTTTATACTTGAAAATCCTTCCACGTGGCCTTCTGATGCAATCCCACCTCATTTTAGAACCAATGGGAGAGTTTAGAGCCTTTTAGCCGTTTTCACCAATTTGGCGGGAAAACTCCATTTGACTTGTAGGGCTCTGTATTTGTAGATAGGGGGGGGGTGGCATTTATTGTGGAGTGCTAGTGATGATGAGGGGGTGGTGGGAAGGAGATAAGGGAGGCTGAGGTGATGGGTTGCAGGCAAAGGTGGAGAAGAGAAGTGAGGTGGAAGATGCACAGTGGTTGGCGGGTTATCTGCTTTTGACTTTGGGTTGACCAGGGGTCCAAAATAGGATTGTGACAGGGGCTAAGGCAAGGGCTCAAAATAGTAATATGGCAGGGGGGTCAATTGTAGTTTTGACAAGGCTTAAGCTTAAGTTAAGACAAGGACCAAAACTGTAAATACTCCAATTTTGAGGGACCAATCCTGCCATTTCTCCAAAGTTCTCATAAGGACTGAAATTGACAAACTTGAATAGTACAAGGACTAGACTTGCCATTTTCCCATTTTCAAAGGACTATTTTTGCCAAATTCCAAAGTTCAGGGACCTAAGTTGTAAATTTGTAATTTTAAGTTTCAAGGACCAATTTTGACAACTTAGGAATCCCTAGGGACTCAAAAAGATATTTTTCTTTATTTAGATTTACCAGGGACTGTTTTTGACAACTTTTGAAACTTGGGGGACTAAAACTGCCAATTATGCAAACTTGATACGTTTTTCACCAGATTTTGATATTTTTGCATTTAAAACACATAAAACACTAATTTGTGATATTTTTATCATTTTGATACATTTCTGAGTGTTTTCAGATGTTTTTGCAGTTTAAATGGTACAAAAATGATGAGTATTTAGACACTCATCTGGCGAATTAATTCGGGGTCGAGTCAAGCTAGCGACTCGGTAATCAAAAACAGTAGCTTAACATGGGTTCTCACCCGTGTGTACCACCCTAGTGTGGGGGAGATGCCCCACATGTTGTATATAGATCTAAAAAAATGAATGAAAATTGTAAATACTAAAAAAGAAAATAATTGTTGTGTTTCCACACTTAGCTAGTAATGTTATCTTTTTACGTTCTAAGTTTCGGCATAACAGCCGGTACTTTGAATATTGAGGACAATATTCATTTCTAAATGTGGGGGGGAAATTCTGGCGAATTTTGATCATAAATGTACCCTTTTAGTCCCTTTTTCCCCCAAAATGGCCAAATTTTAAAATTTTTTTTTGGAAGTACTATGTACTAAACACACCAAATGGTAATCAGTCCACCATGTCTAACCCACATAAGGATTGGCTAATCCAGGAGCAAACGGCTCTTGGTAAAGATATCTCAAATCCGTTGACGGCTTACAATTTGCCCAAAATTGTATGGTATTCAGCTCACCATATCCTTAAAAGTGAAGAGTTGGCTAGCCCGCAAGTTTATGGCTTGTGGTAAAGGCAGTGGAAAAACCATAATTGGTAATCGACTCACCAAAGATAATATTGATAATTTATCTAAGAGTTGGCTAGTCCAGAAGGGTACGGCTTCTGGTAAAGACAAATCAAAACCGTTGAAAGCTGGTGGTTTGCTCAAAATCACATGGTTATCAGTGTACCATGGTTCTTACTTGAACTGAAACATTTGGCTACTCCAGAAGTAATGGCTTTTGGTAAAGAGATAAAAAATCCATTAATTTTTCTCAAAACATTGCTAGGGACTAGCAATATCTTAGTGTGGGGGATTGATGAGTGTCTAAATACTCATCATTTTTGTACCATTTAAACTGCAAAAACATCTGAAAACACTCAGAAATGTATCAAAATGATAAAAATATCACAAATTAGTGTTTTATGTGTTTTAAATGCAAAAATATCAAAATCTGGTGAAAAACGTATCAAGTTTGCATAATTGGCAGTTTTAGTCCCCCAAGTTTCAAAAGTTGTCAAAAACAGTCCCTGGTAAATCTAAATAAAGAAAAATATCTTTTTGAGTCCCTAGGGATTCCTAAGTTGTCAAAATTGGTCCTTGAAACTTAAAATTACAAATTTACAACTTAGGTCCCTGAACTTTAGAATTTGGCAAAAATAGTCCTTTGAAAATGGGAAAATGGCAAGTCTAGTCCTTGTACTATTCAAGTTTGTCAATTTCAGTCCTTATGAGAACTTTGGAGAAATGGCAGGATTGGTCCCTCAAAATTGGAGTATTTACAGTTTTGGTCCTTGTCTTAACTTAAGCTTAAGCCTTGTCAAAACTACAATTGACCCCCCTGCCATATTACTATTTTGAGCCCTTGCCTTAGCCCCTGTCACAATCCTATTTTGGACCCCTGGTCAACCCAAAGTCAAAAGCAGATAACCCGCCAACCACTGTGCATCTTCCACCTCACTTCTCTTCTCCACCTTTGCCTGCAACCCATCACCTCAGCCTCCCTTATCTCCTTCCCACCACCCCCTCATCATCACTAGCACTCCAAAATAAATGCCACCCCCCCTATCTACAAATACAGAGCCCTACAAGTCAAATGGAGTTTTCCCGCCAAATTGGTGAAAACGGCTAAAAGGCTCTAAACTCTCCCATTGGTTCTAAAATGAGGTGGGATTGCATCAGAAGGCCACGTGGAAGGATTTTCAAGTATAAAAGAGGAAGAGAGGCATGAGAAGAACCACTTTTGGACTAGCCATTAGTCAAGTAGTATAGTTTCTTAAAGCTTTCTTTAATTTCAATGTCTTTTACAGTTTTCATGTTGTACTTTTCTTCAAATTAGTGTAATGAATCTTTAATTTCAGTTTAAATTCAGTTTAATCTCAGTTTCAAGTTTTTGCTTATTTCCTTTAAATTTTCAAGTTATTTTAATTCCATGTTAAATAGTTGTTTTGTGGATTCTTTAAGCTCCATAAGCTCTTGACAAAGTTTTAAGGCTTTTTAGATTTATTAAACAGCTATAGTCTTTTAAATTCAGAAAATATAAAAAAAAAATCAAGAAAAATAGTTGAATAATCAAAAATCAGAATTATGAAGAAGGTGATGAAGCAGGGTTGGATTTGGAATGCTATGGGGTATTAGGAGCTTATTGGGAAGCTAATAGGTGTAACCTTGTCCTTGGTTTCTATGTCTCAATCCACTTTCTCATTTGTAAGCATTTTTCCAATTTTTGCATTTTATTGTTTTACTGTTTTAAACACTTTAATTTTCATGTTTTTATGTTTATTTGCTGTTATTAGATGATATTAGAGCTTTATATTAGGTACTTATGTTTTGGATTTGATCATGGTTTGATAGGGCATTTTTACTGTTAATTTGTCAATTTTTGAAAATCCTAGACCTAGACTTGTTTGACATCTGGTTTAGGCTGAAAAAGGTTGGGTTTGACACACTAAAACCTCTGGATTTGATGGAATTGGGTTAGGCAGTGTTGTGCTTTGAAAACTTCATATCAGCTTCTATTTAAGTTTGTTTGGATTTGCTGTTGAATATGAGTTCCTATGTTTGTTTGTTGTTGTTTACCATTATTATATGTCTCATTAGTATCTAGTAGTTCAGTTCAACATCTAGATTCAGTCCTTGTTTAGTAGATAGTCAAAATGGTTTTAAATCTTTTCTATTTTCTTATCTATGTAAGTTTTTCAAGTCCATGTTCATAATATTAGCTTAAAAGTTGATTAGTTTGCTTAATTCAGTGTCATTATAGCATAATATAACATATATAATCAGTGGTTTAATTTCTAATTTCATTTAAGTCAACCTTTGTGTTCATAAGTAAAAGTCAAATTTTCATATAGTCGTTTTTGAATAAAATGTATAATTTTGTTGTGTATTCAATATTAAGTTTTAGTTTTAATCCTTTTGGGATAGTATAGTTTAGTTGCTCATATAAATCATAAAAATATTTGTTTATATTAAACTCAGCTTTTTAAGTGCTTATTTTCTAGCTTATGTTGGATACCTGTTCTGTTAACATGCCCTGCACCACAGTTTAGGTGTCAAGTTCACAAGCTTGCAAAAGCTTGTGGATTTGACCCTAGCTTGTGAGCTTGGCTTCTTTGTGTAGCCTTTGTGTTCTTTTTATTATTTGCATGCTTGTTTTTACATCTTTAGCTTATTTAGGTAGCTTAATCTCACCATCTATTTTGTCCCATTTTGACCACTCAACTGAAGCAAACAGTTGAGTGGGGCTTGGTAAATAAGTTCTTATAAGCTCCTCAGTAGACTTGAGCTTGTGATTCTTGGCTTTGTGAGAAGCTAAGCAGTCCATCTCAATGTCTCAGTTTGAGTTGAGCTTATTAGAGCTTATTTAATAAGTCCTATAGAAGCTTGTGTTTGCCCACTCACAACATACCCCTGAGCAATCAGGGGTATTACACCATTTCCACAAGCCTCTCACAAGCTCCTTAGTGATCACTAGTCTTTGTGGCTTGGCTTTTTAGGAAGCCAAGCTACCCAGCTTTATGATCATGTGCTTAAATCTCACCTTGCAGCTTATTAACCAGGGCTGCAAGTAGCTTTTAATATGTCCCATTTCACTGAGTACATTGAGAAATCAGTGTATTCAGTGATACTTCATAAGCTCCTCACAAGCTCTCTAGTGGACTTCACTAGGTGAGCTTGAGCTTTTTGGAAAGCCTACCAGATCACCTTGCTATTACAACAACTTATTTGGCTAGTTGAGCTTATTTGATGAGCTTAAATTGCCAAACCAAAAGACTGCAAGGGTGTTTGGGACTGCATGTCCCTGGAACAGCTAATTAGCTTATTATGAGCTTATTGGCTTATATCCAGTGTGCATGCTTGTATATTCTCACTTATTATACTTGTGCATATATACTTTTTCCTTTTGTTTCCTGTGTATAGCTTATTTCCAGCTTATTTGGAGCTTGAGCTCCAACAGTCAAGCCAAAAGCTTAACTGTTGGGCTCTTAAGCTCATGTTTTGCTTATTTCTTTGTTTGTATAGTTGTGTATTCATCAAATGTACTTATTGTCTGTATATATATTTGTCCTTAAACAGAAAGCCCAAAAATAGCTTTAACAACTAGTGCTAGCTTATATGTGGAAGCTTATGGCTTATTTGGCCAACTGTCATGGAAATAAGCTCCCACAGAGCTTATTTCCAAGTTTTACAAAAGTTGGTTTTGTTAAAGTTTCTTATATTTAGCTTATTATTAGTTTTGCAAAAAGAAAAATCAAAAATAAAAATAAAGAGCAAAAAGGGGGTAGGCAGGCTCGAACCTGAGACCTCCCCCTTATGAACGTGTTAGAAGTGTACCTGGATACCAATTGCCCTTGGGACTTGTCTCGTTCAAATCTTGCACAATCAAATATATAACTACACTTTGCCAGTATAAGCTTATACGAGCCTAAGTGCTTATTTCTAGCTTATTTAAGCTAGCTTTTTCAAGTTTTGTATTTTTCTTATCTTAGTATTAGTATAAAGTATTTTCTGTAAAAGTTTCAGATTTCTCTCATTAGTTTTACTATTTTTAAACATTTAATTAGAGTTTTATAGTATTTAATTCATAATAAAAAATATAAAAGTCAAAAAAATATAAATCTTTTTTCTAAAATTTTCTTTTATCATATAGTACGTAAGAAAATTAGTTTTACACTCGTAGGCCTTTTATTTCATAAATTTTACGTTTTGTCTTGCACTCCAGCGTCATTTTTGTAAATAACGCTCGTTTTCAGTTTAAGTAACGTTTTTAGACATTTTAAGTTTACGTTTTAGTTAAGATAGTTTATTTAAGTTATTTTATTTTATAAAATCAAAGAAACGTTCATCGATCTGTAAAAATAGTGATAGCGTTTATTTAATAGATTTTAACTTTTTAATTCTATTTAATTTGCATTTAAGTCGCTAAGACATGCAAATCCCTACTATAGTTATAATCATTTTTAGGTTTCTGATTGCACGTTTTTTGACATAGCTGTGACAGAGCTATTACTATTCACATTCCTAGTGTTAGTCAATCAGATTCCTGTTTTTGTACATTCTATATCCTTTCAACAATTTACAAGTCATTGTATTCAGAATATCACGCCTCACCAGGACATAAACGATCCAAGGATATTTTAATCCTTGGTAAACTTGCATTTTCTCCCGGGCTGTCGCCCTTTTGTCATCTGTTACGGTTGACCGTTCGCAAGCGGTTGGCTAGTGTAACGGAGAAATAAAAGATGGGTGGTTCGGGAGGAATCAATTAACAATAATCTCCTTGTCTCCTGTCATGCTTCCAGAGCAACCACTATCCACAATTAGTTGATCTTTAAGCTCCTCTTCTGGGTTGCCCTGCACAAAGATAAAAGAGTTAGTGTCTTTTAGGAACCCAAGCCATTACTGACTTGTGTTCCCCTTGTGGAGTAACATACTCAAATTCCTTGAGTATGTAATCTTCACAGTTTTTGTAGACAAAATCAAGCATTATCTTTTGTTTTAAAACTTGTGGTGGATTTTCAGCAAAACTTTCTTTTTCAACAAAAATCTCCTTTTCTTTTTCCACAAAATCATCTTTATCAAAAATCTTTGTTTCACCAGTACTTGTTGAAAGTACTGTTTGTTCCTCATCAGTACTTTCTTTCTTAACCCATTTAGTTTTAACTGCTGGTGTAGAGTCCTTTGACTTAGCTACTCTTTTGGAGTTGTAATGCCTTCTAGATTGATATGAATTGGATCTCCTAGGCTTTCCATTCCAAAAAGTGTTTTCAGTACCTTAATTATTTGAAAATCTAGCAGTACTTTGAGAAGGTACTGCTTGAGTTCTTTGAAAAGTATTTGAAGGTACTGGAGGTTTTGAAAAAAGTTCTTCTCTGGTGAGGGTACCTATAATCTTGTGAAAAGTTGCTATGGTTAACCCTATGTGAATGATTCCAAACTGGTCTATTTTCCCTTGGTTTTTGGTTTGCAGTTTTATTCTTTGGGAAATTGCTTAGGTACTCTGAGTGAAAGTCACAGTGCTTAATCAGATGATCAAGACTATAACAAAAAAAACACAATATTTGACCCATACTCCTAAAATTTCTTCCTTGAGCTCTATGACCAAATCTAACCTGACTTTTTGGTGAGTTATGAAACTTATTTTGACCAAAATTATCCCAAAACGGTTTAGCAGTATTTTGAAAAGGTTTTCTTGAAGGTACTGCTGAAGATGTAGCAGTACTTTGAGTTGAAGGTACTGCTTGACTTATGACATGATCATCCTTAGGTTTCTTAACTGTATCCTTTGGTGTTTCAGAACTAGATTGACCAATAAGCTTTCTCCTAAACTCTAAGTTGTCTATTCCAAAACGAGAAACATCTGGCCTAAGGGGATGAAAACTTCCAGTAGGATGAGGGACTGCATGAAAACCATTGTCTTTCTTAAACTCAGGAGTTGTTTCACTGACTGATTCCTCATTACTAGATGTGTCTACATAATTAATGAGTTCATCATCACTAGTGGTTATATCCTCAAAATGAAGGTCATCCTTATCACTAGGTGGGTTTTCTTTTATGTTATTAAAGTCCATACCAAAACCTAGGCCAGTTCTAATATAAGCTCTCCTCTATTTTTCAACATAAGTAACATGAGAAAGACCAGATTCTTTCCAGGCATCAAACTTTGCTAACAGTTCATCTCTTTCTTTAGTAAGCTTCTCAATTTCAGAGATTTTACAATTTAATTTCCATTCACTTAATTTTAACTGATAATCCTATTGTTCATACTTTTCTGCCCAATCCATTTCATTATTTTCATGTGTTATTATTTTGGCTTCCATAGACTCTAAAGTAATTTGATAACCTGCTACCTCAAACCTAGCCCTTTGATAATTATCTCTTTTAGTTACATAATTATTAAGAACTTTTTTGTTAGGAATTAGAAATTCCCGGTATTAAAGAGTCGGTCACCTCAAGTATTTGTATTCGTTAGACAGCTCGTAGTCGTAGTTATTTTAAGTTAAGTAGTATTTAGTTATGTAACACCGTGGAGGACGGACGGGTCTTTACCCACTGTATGCCTGATCCACAGCCCGATGTGTGGCGATTTATGTAAGACTATATATACTCTCTACCTTCCAAGGTAGAGAGTTGGAGCTCATAATAAGATTTTTCTTTCTCTCACTAAAGTTCCCTAAACCTCTAACTTTCTCTCTCTAGAATTCCATCTATATGCTACTTTGTGTTATGGTTTGATGTGTATGTGAAAAGTTAATATCTTACAATTGGTATCAAGAGCCATGGTTAGATCATATCTTGCACATCTTTGGATTTATAGTGGTTTTTAGGTGGTTTTTGAGTTTGAAAAAGTTTAGTGGTTTTTGCACCATTTGGTTGATTTCTTGTGTTAAAGTTTGAATTTTGTTGGTACTTTTATGTTTAGAATCATCAAAAGTGTTTAGGTTTTCATTTGGTAAGCTTGAATCATCTTGGTTGGGTTGTTTTTGGATTGAAAAGTGAAGTTTATTTGGTTTTTCAAGCTAGCGACTTAGCTCTCGGACTATTTTCTTGGTAGCGACTTGCTTCACTAAATTGTAGCGAGTTACAGCTTTAAATCTAGCGAGTTAGACCTAGCGAGTTAAAGTACAAGTAGTGGACTCTCCACTACGAGTAGCGACTTGGTGGTAGCGACTTGGTCTGTAGCGAGTTGCTCTTTAGCGACTTGCATCGTTAGCGACTTGAGTAGCGAATTGCTGCTGAAATTTTGCTAGCGACTTGAGTGTTAGCGAGTTACCACTTAGCGACTTACATCTGGCTAGCGACTTGGGACTCTAGCGACTTAGTGTGTGGCGAATTAGGTGCTTAGCGACTTGGTTCAAGTGTTATAGCGACTTGGTTGATTTTTACGAAGAAGAGGTTTGACCAAAGTTGACTTTTTACGTCAAAACTTCAAACGGCCATAACTTTTGATCCGTAACTCTGTTTTGGACGAAATACCTGTCAAAACGACCGGAACAGGCTGAATATTGTAAGGTTTCACATGATGTCGTGAAACGAATTTTTCGAGGCCCAAATCCCCTCCGAAAGGAAGTTATTGAGGTTTTAAGTTTTTAGACCCAAAAATTCTCCGTAAAAACGTGCATCAACCAATCCAAATCTCAACCAATCAACATTTCAGCTTTTCCTACGAACAATCTAAAGCCCTATCACACAATCGTCTTTCATTGTATAGATCCATCAGTCATCTTAACACATTCCATTGGTCATTGCGTAACGGTTTGGTCTTGATTTTAGTAAAATCCCGCGAAAGATTTTATTTCTCGGTTTAAATCATAGACTTGTAAAATCCCGTGCATCCTTCCACATCATGTCTTACTCTACTGACCCAGTGATTTCAGAAGTGCTTAAACTGTATGATGTTGTGGACAACAATGATAATGTAGGCTACACTGAACGATTAAAGATGATTGAATTAAGCAATGAGGATGTGAGATCTCCGTGTTCAGAATCTAATGAGAGAGAATTGCACCAGTCCAAGCTACAAAATGCCATGCAAATGAAATGCAGCATTGAGCCCTATCAGCTACTTCATCTGCACCTCATTCAGCTGTTATCCATAGCTGGGGATCGTACATGTAGTGCTCTTTTCTGCCAGGACTTACCTACATTGACAAGAAGCTTGCTGTTGAACTTAGAGCAGTTAAAGCTGCAACTTACCAATGAAGAAGTTCAAAAAGATGGTTCAAGTGCAGCTCTTCAAGTAATCTACAAACAATTTCAGCCATTCATCAGTGGGGAATATTCAGCAGATTACGATCAACACTTGACTGGAATTTCCTTCAAAAAACATACTGGAATGGAAATTCAGGAATTCATTGAGACATTTATCCAACTCATGGATAATGTGAAAAAGTACATTGAAGAATCTGCTCAAAAGAATGAAAACGTGAATGAGTGTCAGGTGCAGTTGAAAGATTGTTGTGATAAGTTGGGTAATGTTTCTGCTGAAGTATCGTGTGTTGCTGAATGGAGAATGTCAGTGACAACAAAAATTGATGAGTCGGATAATGCAAAAATGGAATCTTCGTGCTCAAATTCACAAGAGAGAGAGGTGCACCAGACACAACATGTGCAAGTTAATGCAAAGGAACACTCCATGGAAGCTTCGGATGTACCCAAGATAGAGATGCACCCGTCACAGCCTGTGCATGTCAATGCTGAGGTAAGTTGCATGGAAGTTTCTGCTGTACCTAGTTGTGCATCTTCTACTCAAAATGATGATTATGAACTGCATGAGTACGATGCATTTGTGCCTGATGATTCCCTTACCACTGAGCTTAACATATATAAGGATCAGGTTGCCATCTATGAACAGCGTGCTAAGTTTGAGTTGACCACCCGTGAGCAGGAAATGGATGACCAAATGCGTACAACTATTAGAAAAAGTAGGTTTAGAGAAGAAGTATTAAAACAAGAGCTAAATGCCTTACAAGAAAAGCTTTCTAAAACTGCTAAGCAAAAACAAGAACTTCAGGAAAATGTTAAAGTGCTTAAGCAAGAATTCTATGCTAAGGAGTCAAAACTTTTGAATGATTTTTCTAATCTAAAGACTTTGAAAAACAAGCTTGAAAATAAGTTGTACGTACAAGGGAATACCATTCAGACTGCTCACATGATCACTAAGCATAGAGTCTTAAGCGATAAGCATAGCATTCCCCTTGTTGAGGAACCAAATCCAGAGGTAATTAAAAAGGCTAGAAATGCTCATAAGGTGCTTTATGATGGTAATGAAATCCTTAAGCCTAGGCAGAAACCTAGTTGCGTTGAGTGCACTGAGGAAGATAAGAAATCTGATGAAGTCACTAGGGAGAAAATGAATAAGAAGTTAGAAGATCCTGAGTGTAAAAAGAATAACATAACGATCAAACCCCATAATTACACTAAAGAAAATTGGATCTCCTTGAACAAGTTTAAGCCTCAGACTCTATTAACCCCTGAACAAGTGTTTTGGAAAAAGAATATGGACTTGCAAAGAGCTGAAAATCTTGTTGAAAAGAATCCCCCTTGTAGGAAGTTCCCTAAAGCGACTGTGTATCCTCCAAATACACCAATGCATTTAGTTCCTAGAACTATTGCCACTAAGAGCAAGACCTTAATCAGTCAATATGTTATTCTTCAACTATTTGTCGATTTTGAGAAAACTTGTAAGAAAAGGATCACACCCACCGGGATAACTGAAGGGGAAAGGGGTTTTGAGCAAACAAAAGAATGCTATCTAACAGAGGTCATGCCTTTCTTTAAACTACTAAAAGATCATTTTGAGAGTCTTAAAAAGGGGATAAAATCAGATATTAAAGAAATGGAAAAGGAATTTGATGCAATGGTAGTTGAGGTTAGTGACTATGAGCGAGAATTAAAATATAATGAGATTGAGAGGAATAACTTGCATACCTTGAATGAGAATCTTATTTCTGAATGTATTACTCAAGATGTGTTTTACACTGCTACGAATTGTTCCATTAATGCTTCTCAATTTCATGAATTATCTGTTGCTCTGAAAGTCTCCCATGATCGTGTCATTGAGCTTGAAAAAACTAATTCTAAATTGCATGAGAAAATTGAACAGGATGATCATGATAACCTGGTGAAACAGTTTTCTAAATTGGAAGTTGAGCATCTTGCTTTGCAATTAAAATATCAACATCTAAAAGAAAATGTTAAAACCTCAAATATCAAGACATCCTTGGATGCTCCTGAATTTGATGCAGTTTTTGAAATTAGCAAACGTGATGAACAGATTCGAGCTCATTGTAACACGATCAGAAGATTGAGAACCCAAGTCTCACAACTGAAAGGTGAAAAGAAGGATGTGACTGGTTCCTATATGCCTCCACCTTTAGATTCTCAGAATTTCCAACTTCAAAACATTATTGATAACTTGCAAAAGGAAAATGATTGTTTTAAAGCTGAAATTTCAAAGGTTAATGATCAAAACAAAGAGTTATGTGATTCTTTCAAAGGTAATCATGATAAACATATTGAAAAGATAACTTCTTTACTTAATGAGATTGAGAATCTGAAGCGTGAGGTGAAAGGAAAGTTGCCAATCCCCAATTGCAAATATTCTGTTCCTAAGGTTTCTGCTTGTGATAAGTATGCTATCGATATGTTATATATTCCCCCGCCTATTAGGAATAATGAACTTGCACATAAAGCATATCTCTCACACCTTAAGGACAGTTTGAAGGGTCTCCGTGAGATTGTTGAAGATGAAAGATTAGAAAAACCTTTTGATAGTACTATAGCCTATGCCTGCATGGATGCCAAACGATCTCAGGAACTCTTAGAGTATGTAATTGTCACAAGTCTGAAATCTAGCAATAGGCGAGATAGAATAGTTGTGCCTTGTTCTATGCCTAAAGCCAAGCATGTGACCCTTGATATGCCTTGTTCCATGTCGAAACTCAAGCAAGCAACCTTTGATGTGCCTCCGAGAATTTCAGATCCCAGCACTTCTAGACCAGGAATGCAGAAAGTAGTGAAGCCATGTAATGTTCCCATCGTTACTTCTACAGATGTTAAGATTGACACTAAAGTTAGCGGGTCAAAACCTAGAAGCAATGCAAAGAAGGATAGGATTACGCAAACTAAAAGTGATCATGATAAGGAAGTAAAAGAACACCATAGGGACAAGAAGTGTGATTTGAACAAAAAGAATCGTGTTAGTTCTAGTATTAGCTCTAAGCTTACTGAAATTAATTCGAGGCCTCATGCTGTCTGCAAAACATGTAAAAAATGTTTATTTTCTGGTAATCATGATAAATGTGATGTGTTATTTCTGAGGTCTAAGATTCATAACCCAGTTAAGAAAGTTTGGAGAGCAAAACAGATTAAGCAATCCTGGAAACCTACAGGGAATGTGTTTACAAATGTAGGATTTCAGTGGAAGCCCACAGGTCGAATATTTACGAATGGCAAACCTCACCCCTCAGCTAGATCCACTATGCCTAGAATAGTGCCTGTTAAGGTTTGGAAGCCAACTGGTAGAATAATCCCATTAAGCACAAAATGTCATTTGACTAAGTCCGATGCTTCTACTAGTTCAGCTCCTAGTGATAATGCCATTGCATCTAGGGTTTCTGCTGATTCAAAGATTGTTTGTGCTAACCAAAAGGAACCCATCAGCACGTGGGGATCCAATGTTTCCAATTCTCTGTCTTCGTCTGTTGTTCAAAGCAGGTCGTACAAATCGTCCCTTGGTATTTGGATTCGGGCGGCTCTAAACATTTGACTGGGCTCTTAACAATGACGTCTGTTCACATCAGTTCAGGCCTCGCACTTCAACACTATGGCGTCTGCAGATAACACTTCAGGCCCCGTTCCTCAAAGAAAAGAAAGGTGTACGCTTCAGTGCGCTTTATCTTCTTAAGAAGAGAAATCTTCATGCTTATGATCATTCTCATCGACATTCTTCATCAACATGCTTCATGCTTTTTCCATGCGCTTCAGTCATCAAGTGATCCGGACTACTGATTATTACTCTTATTCCACTTGCTCAATATAATGAAGATGGCGACATCATGTGCTAATTTTGCGGGGGAGAAGTGTGAATGGAATACATTTGGATGATAATCACTTGTTTAATCAAGAATGGCATCTCCGTATGCAATTCTTGAGGGGGAGAAGAAGTGTGAATTTTTTGCATTGTTGATTGAAATTTGAGAATATATGGTCAAACGGCTCCTAACTCATGTAAGAACCGAGATTCTTCTTATCGGATCATCTTCACATGTAGTTTCTTCTAAGAGCCGTTGGTTGACATCTTCATACGGGCTGATATGATTTAATGACAAAGTGCTTCAATTGCTGGGCTAATTTCTTTGATGAACATCTTTCTGTTCTTGTTTGATTGGGAGAGATTTTAATTAAGGGGATTTGCTATTTACAAGTTAACGGGAATGCCTTTGGTGTGAAGAAGATGTTAACTGTCTATTTCCCCATTCGGACAATCTTGAAGAAGGTCGAGTCTACTGTCTAATCTACATTTTCTGCTACATGATTAGAAGACTAAAGACGAATTGCATTTGATGATCTAAAGACTTCTTCTTAATCCGGGCTGAGAAGAACACTTGAAAATCTTCGTCAGTTTAGGGGAGAGCACTAATTGGGGGATAGTAATAAGCCAAATTTAATCCCCAATTAGACTTGCTCATATGCTTTTGCAATGATTCATTGTTTGATTTTTGATGACTCTCCTCCAACGCCTAATGTTTCAATTACTAAGGATAACTGGGATTCATTGTTTTTCAAAGATATGTTTGATGAGTATTTCCAACCGCTAGCGAATGTTGATCATCCAAGAAGTACTTCTCAGACTACTCAAGAAGCCTAATCTCCAGTTATTCCTCAAGGTGTTGTTAATGACTATCATAATATTGCAGTTGCACTCTTGAATAATGATCCGCTCTTTGGTATTCCTTTGCCAAATCTTCACGGATTATTATTCATGAATAATGATCCGCTCTTTGGTATTCCTTCGCCAAATCTTCACGGATTATTGTTCCTCTCATTGTGCACGCTATAAATCAACCACATGAACATTAAGGAAAATGACTACCTCATCCACTCGAACACATTATTGGTGAATCTTCCAAATCAGTCACTACATGTATACTTTTAGGAAGAATGCATTGATGTTGAGGCATCATTTGTTCCGATTCATTCAGTGGGTGAATGTACATCCGATTGTATGTTTATTCACATGTTAGGTATTTGACATAAGTTGATTACTTCGGAGTTAATCGTTTATCACTTATTTGAGATTGAAGTTGACCTTCACAAAGGCGTTTTCTTATTGTATCTTGAAGTCGGGGATGGTTGGATGCATGACTTTCAATGATAACTTGCTCGTGATTGAACTTAAGTTGAAGACTTGGTTTATCTAGTTACCAGCAGTCGGGCTGGATGGTTGAAGACCTGGTTAACTATCACTTCAAGGAGTTACGTTGTTTTACTCAGTGACACACGCTTATGTCGTTGTGGATAATCGCAAGAGGTGTTAATGTCTCATACTTTGGTTGAGTATTGAGTACTTGGAGATTTGCTTGGAGCAAAAATTCTCGACACCGTTCTTCCAACATTAGTGCAAGCTTAAGATGCAAATGCGGGGAATTCTACTTCAGTTTCAAGTTTGGTACATCGGGTTTTCTTCATCAGTTGTCACTTCAAATTTTCTACAAATGGGTTGATAAATATAGTCAGAGAGAGTTTATATAGCAGTTGATTCTCACAAGATTCATTTGAGCTAATTTTTGTTCTTCTCTATTTCAAGAATATTTGGTATGTATAATGTGTTGCTGATTCTGAGTTATCAAGGGGGAAGGAGACATACATCTAAACACACAACGAGTACACGTGATGAACCTAATACTTCTTTTCTGTTGAAGCAATCCCGGGAAAGACAAATGTCATAACCGTAGAGAAACTCAGTGTTTACTCATAACCTTTGATGTATTATTCCAACCTTTTGGGAGGAAGTGGTCTCTGGATATTTTTGGTATGTGTTAACTCATCCCTCAGTAGAAGGAAATATGAGAAGAATATTCGGTTCGTGAGATGATATTGCTTATCGACATCTTCGATATGAATAATGGTAAAGTGCTTCCGATTATTCCTTCATGTACACATTATTATGTTGATTCCGATAAGATCACAACCATCATGGGGGAGAGATATGGGTACATCTAGAACTCACAACATGTTCACCTGATCGGGCTTAATCAGTTATTCTGGAGTTGACATCTGCAGAGATGATCAGTGACTCAACATGTTACTTGAATGTCATCATCTCTACTCTTGTTGGGAACATGTGTACATCATGGGCTGATTGGTTATATGTAAGATAATTGGAATGCATTTGGAAATATGAAGATGTTGATATATTGTTCCCCTAAATAGACAACTGGTCAATCTCGAAGAGTAAGGTATACATCGGGGATGCACAACAGGTTCATGTGATCGGTCGTAATCAGTTAATCCGGATTTGATAACCACTGAGACGATCAATGTTTCAACTTGTTACTTCGGTGTTCTCGTGTTCTTTAGGGTGCTGAGCTTCAATCAATGAGACCGCTTTGTATTCAACTCTACTTCTTAGGGAAATGGTCTTTATTCGATGTTTGTCGGTTTGGGGGGAAGCTACCAAAGATTCAAATTGAGAAGGCTCATGTCCAGACGATTTTCTTAGAAGCCTCGAGTGCTTTGGTGGCGAAAGTTTAAGAGATGTTGATTCCTTTCTTCTACAACGTGTTGAACGATATCTTTATCTCGGTACTCATTTCATCATTCTCTTAAACTAATTTATCTCTTGTAAATATTTTTTTGAAAAACAAAATATAAAATTATAAAACCTTCAAAAATCAAATAGAAAAATATAAAACTTTCAAAATCCAGAAAAATTCGAAAAATCTTCAAAAAAATATTGTCATTTTGTCATGTTTCTCTCGATTCGATAATATCTACGGTCTTGATGTTGTCATTCAAAGAATGACACGGGACTTTAGATGTTGTTCGAATTTTTTTTTTATTAAAAAAAAAATAAAAAAAAAAATATATTTTTGGGAGAAAGAGAAACTTTGGTTTATTGTCATTTTCAGGCAATAACCCGGTTTTAAAAGAAAGAACAGAGCCATGTTTTATCATGTTTTCAAAATTCCATGCTCTGATTCTATAAACATTTATCTGCTGAAAACTAAATGCTTTGAAAAATAACTCGATCTCTATTTTTGATAATCATCAGGACTTATTTGTCAAAATCTCTATCTCTCAATCAACAACCTATGTCATTGATTGAGGGGGAGAATGATTTCAATTAAATTAAAAAGTTATTTGACATTAAATTGTTTTCAAAAGATATACATGCATGTTTTATCAAGGGAGTTTAAAGTCTTAAAATCCGAGCATTATCAGTTAAGAAGCTTTCATAATCAAGTCACATTTCTCCTTAAAAGTTTTCAAAATCAATTTAAATCTATAAGAGATCACAAATCTCAAATGATTTGATAATTGTGATCGGGGGAGAATGTTGGATTTAAACTGATAATACGATAAATGGTTTTATAAGGATGTACATGCTGTCCTTCTCACATGTGACAAACGATTTCAATTTTTCAATGCACATGTTAAGGGGGAACACCTATCTTAAACCTATGATTTGAAACGTGATCATTTATCCCAATGTGCAGGTTCCCTCTAGTATGTGCAAAACTCTTTTCAAACCTCGAGGCACATATTGAGGGGGAGCAAATTTATGGAAACCTCATCCTTCCCGGAAATGCTATTTCTACTTGATTTAATGTGGGAAGTGATGTTGATATCTTTTAGAAGATGGTAACCAAAGAAGTTAATTCTTTCTCTTGCCTCCGTGTGCAAAACATTTTCAAATACTTGATGCACATGTTGAGGGGGAGTTCTCGTTCTAAAAATATCAAAAACAATTCAGGTACAAAATGCTTTGATAATATATCACAAGTATCTGAATTGATTTTCAAATGGTTTTCAATTGGATCCAATGGCAGATGAACAATACCAAATAGACCGACCAACTTTACTTTATGTACAGTGATATAAGGATGATAAGGTTAGGTATTGGTTCCCATGATCCGCCAGAACCGGAGGGATCTACCCAGGGACAATCCACTAGTTAGTGTAGAAGTCCTTAGGCATGATGATAAAAGGAGAAAAATGAGAAATGGGAAGAGTGCGGACTAAGACTGAGCTAGTACTGGAATAAACCCAACAAGGTTCTAGCTATGAAGTCTCGGTAAGCACTGAAGGGGTTGAAGAATTAAAAAGAATTGAATGAGAATAGGGTGAAAACAAATAGCCCTCCATTTATTCAACCTTAGGGCAGAAACCGGGTACAATTCATATACTACTGATGGTAACATCGGTATTGAAGACAAGACGTCATGGACCCAGTGACGCACTGCACTTCAACTTTCCAAACCACTCAAGTTTCTCTTAAAAGGACTTGTTTCATTCTCACGGGGAACCGACATTATCTATCGACTTTCTCTTAGAGATTGTTGATATTGAAGAAGGAGACCCTCTCCCTAGTCTCCGGCACAGGATCCAAATATGCACAAATTGAGTCTAGAGCCACGAGATCATCAATAAATCTCATTAGGACACTTTCAATGAAGATTCTCTGTTTCACACAATGTGGAAAGAGACATTATATCTTGAGTCCTACGCATTATCCTTGTGGTATTGCCAGAACATCTGAGTGATGTGTTTACATACTCACAATGAAGATGGAAAGCCTTCTGGAGCCAACATCAAACAAGCTCCTGGTAGGTGGCATGTGAGATCTATTATATGGATCAACCATGTGACAACTGAACAGAAACAATGGGGCGATTCAATTTCTTGAATCAATCCTGGTTCAGGTTAGGGATTGACGGATACCTTTGAAAAACCGGTCTTAGTGCTTAAAAACTCTTTTCTTTAGCACATCGACCGTGTACTCATTTTTCAAATCAAAAGGTGTTTTATGATTGATAATTGATTTTCATTAAAACCTTCGCTGTATTGCAAAAACTATTTCTATTGAGCAATACTCGATTGTTTTTCAAAGATCTTTTCATCAATCAGTGTACTTAAATTCGCTGGTTCACTCACTCCGTGTTGTCTTCTTTGAGATGTTCCGGTTTGAGAACAGCTAGAGCAGCTGCGAAACCCTGTCAAGGAAATTCTTCGGAATTATACCTGATCACAGGCAGTACTTGTACTGATCAACGGGGAACCGTGGGCCGTGTACCTCAATTCAACGAAAGTGATCAAAGACACTTTCGTGCGATTTGTTGCTAACTGTTGTATGCAGGTACGCCCGACGTTTGCAGCTGATCAGAATGAAGCGGTCAATCCATAGCCGCATGCTCACTTATCACATTCAACTCAGAAGAAATCATGATTAGTGCATCAATGACTCTGATATTTTCACTCCATGCTTCTGCTATGCTGCTGCCAAAATCATGATTCAACTAATGCTTCCGCTACTCTGATGAGAAGATTCCATGATCCAGAATGTGAGCATGTCGGTCCCAAAGTCACAACATCACAAAATACCAACACCACAAAGGATGTGTCAGAGATTGTTGATAGCTGATGATCTCCAAAGATGGCTCAAACTTATCATCACGTGGATCAGTAAAAGACCTCCTCTTGGAATTACCAAACATGCAATGTGAAGAATCAATGACTACGAGCTTATGAACAAAGGACTACATCAAGAATGCAAGAACAACTGCTAATGTAACATCTATTTGTATTCAATGTAATTTTGATACATGATTGAGGTGACCTCCCTTAGGGGGAGATTGTTAGGAATTAGAAATTCCCGGTATTAAAGAGTCGGTCACCTCAAGTATTTGTATTCGTTAGACAGCTCGTAGTCGTAGTTATTTTAAGTTAAGTAGTATTTAGTTATGTAACACCGTGGAGGACGGACGGGTCTTTACCCACTGTATGCCTGATCCACAGCCCGATGTGTGGCGATTTATGTAAGACTATATATACTCTCTACCTTCCAAGGTAGAGAGTTGGAGCTCATAATAAGATTTTTCTTTCTCTCACTAAAGTTCCCTAAACCTCTAACTTTCTCTCTCTAGAATTCCATCTATATGCTACTTTGTGTTATGGTTTGATGTGTATGTGAAAAGTTAATATCTTACATTTTTGATAAAAATCATGACACTTGGAATATACCTTAGAGATAGGTGGTGAACTTGGTGAAGTAGCTACCATAGCAAGCTGAACAGGTTCATCTTCACTCTCCATGCTCCAATCAAAGCTTCCTAGACCATCTTTAGATTCCAAAGCAGCATATCTAGATTCCTCATCAAAGGCTGTGCTCCAGTCAAACTCTTCCACTGATTCCTCCACAGCTACCATACAATAGGTTACTGGTTCATCATCAAACTCAGCACTCCAGTCAACCTCTGATAGATTCTCTTGAGCAACTAAAGCTTTTGTTTCTGTAATAGGAATTTCTTTTAGCTCAAGCTTTGGTTTCTCAGTCATCCTGTTTGCTTGATATTTAGCAAACATGTATTCCCTTGCAAAGTGTCCAGTCTTTTGATAATTGAAGCATTCAATTTTGGACTTGTCAAAAGTGATTCCCTGTTTTGGTTTGAAGTCAATGCCTCTTCCTGTTTTCTTCATGAACTTCTTGATCCTTGCAGTGATCATAGCAACTTGCCACATGATATCAATTTCTTCCAGAGCATCTCTTCAATCTGTGACAGATCTTCTTCATAAGTAACAGGTAGGGTAGCTTGCTGTGCAAAGAATGAGCATACGACTTCATCTGAGTGGATGGTATTTGTTGGTGTGGCATGCTGAGCAAAGGTGGGGGTAGAGTAGGGAACAGTACTTTGAGCAACAGTACTTTGAGTAGGAGAAGCAGTAGTTTTAGTGGAAGTACTGCCTCTCTTTTCAGAAGACACAAAGGCTATACTGTTAGACTTTGAACTTGTTTAGCCATTCATCTCATGCTCATACACCTTCAAATGGTTGTAGAGATCATCAAAGTCCATAGTGTCCAAACTAGGTTGTCCTCTGATCATTGTAGCAATCACATGCCATGTAGATGGAAAACTCCTTAAGAATTTCAGATTCGCATCTTCAATAGATACCTCTGCCTTGTATAACTCTAGCATGCTGAGGAGATTTTGAAATCTATCATAGGCAGCATTAAGAATTTCTCTTTCACCAACAGTGAAAGTTTCAAACTGTTGTTTCAACAGATTTCTGTGCATCTTCTTGGAAGCATCATTACCTCCAAACCTTGTGTTGAGAGCAGCCCAGAGTTGCTTTGCGTCTTTAGCATCATGGAACTTGAGTAGATGACCATATGTGATGGCAGACAACAGTATATTGAGAGCCTTCTCTTGATTTCTTATTGTTGCTGCTGGTAAGACTGCTTTAGGTGGTTTAGGTTGTCCAGGAATCTCTACAGGTTCTTTAACTACTTCATTACCATTGACAATTACATTCCATAGTGCATGGTCTGTAATAGCAATG
The DNA here is from genome assembly GCA_019973895.1 of Chrysanthemum seticuspe. NCBI lineage: Eukaryota > Viridiplantae > Streptophyta > Magnoliopsida > Asterales > Asteraceae > Chrysanthemum > Chrysanthemum seticuspe. The sequence goes on from BPTQ01000002.1 coordinate 36,326,984, forward strand.
TACTGCCTCATCTTTATGTTCCATAGGTCGTATTCTCCCTTCTTAATGATTGGTATTCTTAGTGAGGTGATGGGTAGAACAGCTTCAGTCGACATCTTTAGGTTTTGTTGTTAACTAGGTTTTAAGGTTTCTTCTTAGTCAGAGTTTCCACACAAGCTCTGATACCATTTGTTAGATCGATGTACTCTAACCAAACTAACTTATATAGCTTGTTAAGGGTTTAATAACCTCGGATAAATCCGAAGTTATTAACAATTAAACACTGAGCAAACTCTATTAAGTATGCGGAATTTACTTAACAAAGCTAAGAAGAATTTAACTTTAACTTTCAACGATTTTATTAAACTTTAGAATCTGCAAGTTATACAGATTCTCTAATAACTCTAAAACTCTAATATCGTACTTTAGGATTCTAAAACATATATCTAAAAACGTCGTATCATCTAATACCAACCTAGGGGTCCTTTTATAGGCTTAAGGATAACCCTAATCGGTTTACAATTCTAATCCTTGTACGACAAGTAATACTAAACTATTCTTAGAACATTCTAGATAAACATTACTTTCTATAAAACAGTCTATTACAACCGACTTGCTTTACAGTAATTTGATAAACGAGCAGTACTTTGACTTCTTTCTTAGCTGTACTTTGACTTCTTCCAGTACTTTGACTTTATCCAGTACTTTGTCATTCTTGAGCACTTTCATATCCAAACACAAAATCAAGAACAAACCGTGAGACAATGATACATTGAATGTGTTATGATAACTCTTGGATCGATACAATTATTAGTGATTGTGTGTTAAACATAATGATCGTTTGATAGACTAGGTGATATGTTGTTTAGTTATGATTTGGTTTGGTTGATGCACGTTGTTATAGTGAAATTTTGGTCTAAAACTTAAAAACGTCGATAACTTCCTTTCATAGGGGATTTGGGCCTTGAAAAATCCGTTACACGACTATTTCGTGTAACCACACAATATTCAGGCTGTTTTGGCTGTTTTGACAGGTATTTCGCTAAAAACGTAGTTATGGTTCAAAAGTTATGGCCGTTCGAAGTTTTGACATAAAAAGTCAACTTACAGATGCAAAAAGTCAAGAAAAGCAGTGAAGAAGCTTGAGCAAAACGCCGTCAACGCTTGAGACAAAACGCAGTTAAGAAATTAATTGGGCAGAGTGTTTCCTAGACAAAACGCAAAGTTTGTCTTCAAATCTAACAAATCGCAACAACTCAAAACGTATCCTCCTAAATCGCAGAAGTCTAATCGCACAATTAAACCGCAACTCTCAAAACGCATTGACCTAAAACGCAGAGCTCAAAATGCAGGCCTCAAATCACAAGATCAAAATGCAGGCTTTAAATCGCAAGACCAAACCGCATAGCTCAAAACGCAGTGTCCCGAAACGAAGTCCTCAAATCGCAGAGACCAAGTCGTAATTCTCAAATCGCAAGGTCTAAAAACGTCGAAGTGTCAAAACGCAACTGCTAAAGGACAAAACTGTCACTCTCAAACTGAAAAACCAAACCGCAATAGACAAAAACAGCACTATCAAACCGCATACCTCAAAACGCAACCAAGAAATGCACTCTGAGGGTCAAATTGTAGTCAAGAAAAAAATGACTTTTTCACCTAAAAACACCTAAAAATCACCCTTATGAACGTTCTTGCTTGGTTTATTTTGCACAACTTGATCCTAGAAGGTTATAACAACTATAAAAACACTAACTTTAACACCCCAAACGTGAGAATCAAAGATAGCCAAGAATAAGACCATAAACCTTCTAAAAACCAAACTTTTGATCTAAAGCAACTAAGAAAACCCACACACAATCTAGCTAATCAAACCATGGCCTCTGATACCAATTGTAATATATTGGATACCATAACATAAGGTCGAATTTATGGTTAGGCCAAATATCTAGAGAGAGAAAAAGAGAGAAAGTGGGAGTTCTAGTGAGAGAAAGTGAAGTTGTATGATTAGCTTCAAATGAACATCCAAACCTTTCTCATAGATGGCAAAGGGTATATATACAAGACATAAAACGCCCCTAGACAATGGCTAAAGACCCGAACCGACTCCACGGGCGATACACTAACTAAACTAATAGTACTAAGCCTACGAGCTAACCTATGCTAGACATAACTTTGGGGTGACAGAGTCTTTCATATGGATTTTCATAATCCTAACACAATAAGAATGCCAGAGCCACTTACCAGCGATTAATGTATAAAGCTTTCAACAGGCATATAGGAAGAAACTTAGAAGCCTGTGTCGATGATATGGTTATTAAAATTAGAGTAGAGGAAGACTTGTTACTGGACATCCAAGAAACCTTCAATCAGCTTCGGGCAATCAACATGAAGCTCAACCCTAAGAAATGCTCTTTTGGCATTGAAGAAGGGAAGTTCTTAGGGAATCTCATAACTAAGCAAGGCATCAAAGCCAACCTTGCAACCTCCAAAAACACTAAAGGATGTACAGAGCCTCAATGGAAAGCTAGCTGCTTTAAGTATGTTTTTGTCAAAAGGAGCAGATAAGTCCACACCATTCTTTAAAATGCTAAAAGGTTGTGTAGATAAGAAAACTTTTTGATGGAGTCAAGACACTCAAGAAGCATTTCAGAAAATGGATTAATTCATAGAAGTACTACCAACACTGACCGCCCCAATCAAAGGCAAGGTGTTTTTAATGTATATTGCAGCCTCTAACGAGAGCATAAGTGCGGTCTTACTAGCCGAAAGAGAGAAGAAACAAATCCCAATATACTTTGTCCCAATATACTTTGTCAGCAGGGTGTTGCAGGGAGCCGAGATGAATTATCCTGAGGTACTAGCTCTAGTTCACGCAGCAAGAAGGCTTCGATGGTACTTCCATGCCCATCCCATAACGGTGCTAATGGACAAACCAATCAAACAAGTGTTGTCCAAACCTGAGAAATCAGGAAGGGACGCCAAATGGGCTATAGAATTAAGAGAGCATGAAATAGAATTCAAAGGAAGGAACGCAATAAAGGGACAAATCTTGGCAGATTTTCTCGCAGAAACACCATCCAATCCGGATAAGGATAAGGTCATCGCAAAAACTGACCCGCTAAAGGAAAAAGAAGGATGGAAGCTGTACACAGATGGAGCCTCTAGCTCTAATAGATCAGGGGCAGGTTTGATGCTTATCAGTCTGTAAGGAAAAGAATTCACGTATGCCCTTCGGTTTGAATTCGAACCCACTAAGAATGAAGCAGGATAAGAGGCCCTTTTAGCATGTCTCCGGATATCCAAGGAAATGGGCATAGAAAACTTGTCAGTATTCGTGAACTCACTGTTAGTGGCAAATCAAGTTAAAGGGATATTCAAAGCAAGATAAGTTTCCTTCAAACGATACTTGGACAAAGTAAAGGAGCTTTTGGAAAGCTTCAGTACTTATACCATGGAACACGTCCGAACGAACCAAAACAAGAAGGCAGATGCCTTAAGCAAGCTAACCTCAATGGTCTTCACATATCTTACAAAGGAAGTCTTGGTCGAAGTACTTCCTAAAAGATCCATAGAGTGAGAAGAGGTTTCGGATGAAATAATTGAGGAAGAAGAAAATTGGATGACACCAATTAGGGAATACCTAATAAGTGCCATCTTACCTATAGATGCAAAAATGGCTAGAAAGATAAGAATCAAAGCTCCACAATACGGATCATTGGTCAAAACTTGTACAAAATATCTTTTCTTTCACCATGGCTACGGTGCTTAGGAACTAAGCAAGCTTCAAAGGTTATCTGCGAAATACACGAAGGCTCATGCAGTCTTCATGCTGGAACCCGATCGGTCATTTCTAAGATCACAAAGCTAGGTTATTATTGGCCTTCGATGTATAGGGATGCTGTAGAGGAAATCCTGAAGCTCCTGGGCAAGTAAGGTTTTTAGTGGTTGCCATCGACTACTTCACCAAATGGGTTGAAGCCAAACCTTTGGCATCTATCACTGGGAGGCATATGGAAAAGTTTGTATGGGAGCATATAATCTGTAGATTTGGAGTACCCCATATCATCATCTCAGATAAGTGGAAATAATATCCGAAAGGAAGTTTCCCAGTCTTTTGCAAAGGTCTGAAAATTCAACAATATCTTACGTCTGTGTACCATCCTCAAGGTAACTGCCAGGTGGAGGTCACCTATAGGGACATCATAAAAGGTATAGATCGCAGGCTGGGACAAAGCCACAAGGGTAGGGTAGACGCATTACCCCAAGTCCTATGGGCCCACAGAACACATCTAAAATCAAGGAACGACGAGGCTCTGAAGTCGCGTAGGCATTACATGCGTCGTTATACTCCTGCTCAGCAGTAGGACGGTAGCAAGCAACCTGGGAGAGATCTACCTGCTATCAGATCTTCGCAACTTGCTCAAGACCTTGCACCTGCCAAAAAATATTGCTTTCCTCACAAGCTTTCCCATAAGAGCTCCAACCTCATCACTATGGATTAACTCCATTGCAATATAAGGAACAAAATTTTAAACTACATCTGCCCTATCCTTTTGAAGCATGCTACAACGGAGTTTTAAACAGTCAATCTCCTCTCGGAGCTTAATTTCCAGCTCTTCTTGTTTGGACCTCTCCTTTACAAGGTTTTCGCACTTGGTCTCAAGTATTGTTATTTTTTCCTTATAACCAACCCGTTTATTCTCTCTTACTATCAATCTTCCACATTCATTTTGGTAATAATCACGCTGACCCTTGAGTGTATCGACCTTTTGACGAAGGTCGATAACGAAAGGATTCTTCTCTAAATCCTCCATAGCCTCACAACAATTTCGCTCTAGCTCTTTATACTTTTGGTCTATGTCCTTCTCTTTTGCAAGCATTTCATCCATCTCCTCTCGATCCCTCTTCACAGCATTCAACAGACCCCTGGTTCTAGTGTTTAACTTATTATCCAAAGCAGCTTGACAAGTATAACTTTTATCGTGCAAATCACATAACTTCTCAAGGTTCAGGAGATCGAAGCAGCCTTTCCAGGCTAAAGGAGTGATTTGAGAAACCAAGAGGTGACATACAAGGGAATTAGGTAATTCCTTTGTGCTGGGAAAGCCTATAGAAGAAAGCCAGTCACTTGGAGATATTTTTTTAAAAAATAACACAAAAAGCACCGCAACAGTTAGTTACTGAGAACGTCATCCTCATCTGGAATTTCAAGGGGTTTAGAAGATCTTGCGCCCTTGCCTTTGTTAGAAATCTTCATTAGCTTCAGCCTCGAAGGAGGTGTGGGGGCAACCATCTTTCTTTTGGATGAGCCTTACGTTGACACGTTACTACTACCCTTTTGTTCTTTTAATCGATCACCTATGCCAAAAGAAGAAACCTTGATGATCTCCACATCATCGTTAGGAGGATCCTCAGAATTTGCTACATTCTAAAATTTTGGGTCAGGCTCCACAACGACTAAAGGTTCTACGAGGCTGTTTAGAGCAGATCATTGTTAATAGACAAAGAGGACGAGTCGACACCATAGTCACCTTCAGAAGATTCCCTCGTTATAAAGTCCATACCATTATCGTTCCCAGCAACCACAAAGTTTTGGAAGGCCATCAGTGCAGGACATAACAGGAAAGTTGAAAATCAGAAGATACGTTGTGATTTAAAGGGAAAGAAATATACCATATACTTTCACCACGACGAAGTATCACATGCTTTAGGGGGATATATTTCCATTTTCGATTATCCCAACCATATATAATATGGGTTCAGGGAAGGTTTACACGTCTACAGGATAACAAGCCAGACGTTGATAGGAGGGATTTTTTCGAATAGCAGGAGGTAAGGGATCTTTAAATTGTTTCTTGTTCATTTGGTTTGTGTAACATATTGGTTTTCACAAACACACAATCAAACACACATATGATTCGTATGAAATTGGTTTTAGAGAGAGAAAGTGAAGAGAGTTGGGAATTTTAGTGAGCCAAAGAAAAATGTATTATGAAAGCTCCAACCCTTTGCCTTGCTAGGCAAATGGTATTTATAGGTTCATACAAGAGACGCCTCCTACGGGCTGTGAATCAGGCATACAGTGGGTAAAGACCCGTCCGTCCTCCATGATGTTACTAATCTAACTACTTATTATTACTAAAAGACTATGACTATGAGCTTTCTATCGAATACATATACTTGAGGTGACCGAGTCTTTAACTACCGGATTTTCTAAATCCTAAAAATATCCCCCTAAGGGAGGTCACCTCAATTACATAAATTACGAACAGATATTACATATTGGTTTTCTTGGATTCTTGATTAAGTTCTTTGCTCAGTAGCTCGCAGTCTTTGATTCTTCATATTCTGCATGTTTTCTATTTCAAGTGGAGGTCTTTAACTGATCCACGTGTTGGTGATTCTTTGAGCCAACTTTGGGATCATCATCCATAGCAAATCTCTGACTCATCCTTTGGTGTATCGCCATTATGTGAAGTTGTGACTTTTGGACCGACCTGCTCACAGTTTTGGATCATAATATCTTTTCATCAGAGTAGCGGAAGCTTCTTCGGATCAAGATATTGGCAACAGCGTAGCAAAAGCATGGCATGGAAATATTTGAGCCAGATTATGTAGATATGCACTTATCATGATTTCTTTAAGCGTAAGTGTGAGCATGCGGTTATGGATTGATTCCTCAATTCTGATCAGCTGCATCCGTCGGGTGTTCCTGCAAACAACAGTTAGCAATAAAGCACACGAAAGTGTCTTTGATCACTTTCGTTGAATGGGGTTGCAAGAACCACAGTTCCCCGTTGATCAGTACAAGTACTGCCTGTGATCAGGTAGAATTTCGAAGAATCTCCTTGACAGGGTTTCGCAGCTAATCAAGCCGTTCTCAAACTGGAACGTCTCAAAGAAGACAGCACGGTGTGAGTGAACCAGCGAATTAAGATTCACTGATTGATGAAAGATGATTTGAAAAAATAATCGTGTATTGCTTAATAGAAAGAGTTTTGCAATACAACGAAGGTTTTATGGGAAACATCAATTTTCAATCATAAATACCTTTTATTTTGAAACATTAATACACAGTCAATGTGCTAGAGAAAAATAATTTTTAAGCACAACGACCGGTTTTTCAAAGGTATCCGTCAATCCATTTCCTGGTCCAAGGTTGATTCAATAGTGAATCACCCCATCGTTTCTATCCAGTTGTCACAAGCTTGATCTTATGAAAGATCTCACGTGTCACCCACCAAGAGCTTGTTAGATGTTGGCTCTAGAAGGATTTCCATCTTCATAGTGAATATTTAACATATCACTCAGATGTTTTGGCAATACCACAAGGATAATGCGTAGGACTCTTATTTATATACTTACTTTCCACATTGTGTGAAACAGCAAGTCTTCAAGAATAGTATGTCCTAATGAGATTTATTGATGATCTCTTGGCTCTAGACTCAATAGTGCACTTTTGGTTTCCTATGCCGGAGATTAGGGAGAGGGTCTCCTTCTTCAATATCAACAATGTCTAAGAGAAAGCCGATAGATTATGTAGGTTCCTCGTGAGAATGAAAAAAGTCCATTTAAGAGGAACTTGAGTAGCTTGGGAAGATTAGTGCAGTACGTCACTTGGTCCATGACGTCTTGTCTTCAATACCGGTGTTGCCTTAGTAACCACCAGTAGCATATGAATTGAACCTGGTTTCTGCCCTAAGGTTGAATTAATGGAGGGCTATTTCTTTCCACCCTTTTCACATTCAATTCTTTTTCATTCTTCAACCCCTTCAGTGCTTACCGAGACTTTATAACTAGAACCTTGTTGGGTTTATTTCAGTACTAGCTCTGTCTGAGTCCGCACTCTTCCCATATTCTCATTTTACTCCTTTTTTCATCATACCTAAGGACTTCTACACTATCTAGTGGATTGTCCCTGGGTAGATCCCTCCGGCTCTGGCGGGATCATGGGATCTAATACCTAACCTCACCATCCTTATAACTCCATGCATAAATTAAAAGGGTCAATCTTTTGGTACAATTCTTTCTGCCTCAAAACCAATTGAAAACCATTTGAAAATCAATCAAGGTACTTGTGATATAAAATCAAAGCATTTTGTACCTTAATTGTTTTTTATCTTTTAGAAATGCTCCCCCTCAACATGTGCTTTAAGTATATGAAATCATTTAGCACATGGAGGCAAGAGGTCTTTGAAATATTAGATTAAGAATGAAAATCCAATCCTTGATTAACATTTTCTAAAAATATCATCATCACTTCCTCGATCAAATCAGTATTTTAAATACTTTGGATAAAACATTTTGGGGAGGATGTGGTTTTCTTTAAATTTCTCCCCTTCAATATGTGCATCGAGATTTGAAAGAGTTTTGCAAATATTAGAGAGAACCTGCACTTTGAGACAAATCAATCACGTTTCAATCCTTTTTCGTTTAAGATAAATGCTCCCCCTTAACATGTGCATGGAAAATTTGAAATCGTTTGGCACATGAAGGGAGGAGAGTCTGTTGAGGTATTTCTAAAACCATTTATCAAATTATCAGTTTATTTCCAATTTAAATCACAAATTCTCCCTCGCTCATAATTTTCAAACCCATTGAGATTTGTGATCCCAATAGATTTAAACTATTTTCCAAACCTTTTTGAGGAGAAATGTGACTTGCTCATAAAACATTTAACTGCAAAGGATCATATTTTTTGAAACTTTACTCTCCAATGATCAAACATGCTTAGGTATCTTATGAAAACATAATCATTAGCCTTGGTCTTGATCCAATTGAACAAGAAAATGTTCTTTTTGATTATCCAAATGTAGACCTTACTCATTTTAGTACCAATTGTTTGAGAAATAACCTTTTTGTTATGTTTGAAATCATTCTCCCCCTCAATCAATGACATAAGTTGTTGATTGAGTGATAGAGATTTTGACAACTGATAAGTCCCGATGATTTTCAAAGAATGAAATCCAAGTTATTTTCAAAATAATTTTGTTTTCATTAGATGACAAATATTTTTTAGAAGAATCTTTTAGAAGGAAAAATATTTGAGAGGAAACATTTTTGTTTAAAATCAGAGCATGAGATTTTTAAAATGATTTAGCATTGCTCTGTCCTTTCTTTTAAAATGGGTTACTGCCTGAAATGACAATAAACCAACATTTTTCTCCATCTCAAAATTTTTTTTTGATAAAAAAATAATTAATTAAAAAAAATTATTACTACATTTCGAACTTCATCTAAAGACCCGTGTCAATATTTAATGGCATTTCTAAGTCCGTAGATGTTATCGAAACAAGAAAATATAACAAAGGAAATAATATTTTTGGAATTTTTCAAGATTTTCTAATTTTTATGGGTTTCGAAAATTTTATATTTTTCTATTTTCTTTTTGAAGGTTTTATAATTTTGAATTTTTCTTTTTGATAAAAATATATACAAAGAATAGATAAAGACAACACCTTTACTCCTCATCTTCCTCTTGAAGACGTTTGAGTGTTTCTGGTTGTAGACTTTTCAATCCGAGTCGTGGATGGATAAACTCAAAACGGTCTCTAGGAAGAGCTCTAGTGAAGATGTCTGCTAGCTGATATTCATTCCTCACGAAATAAAGTTCAACCACACCCTTTTCAACTTGTTCTCTGATGAAGTGATATCGAATGTCAATGTGCTTTGCTCTTGAGTGTTGAACATTGTTGCTGCAGAGAGCAATTGCACTTTTGTTATCACAATACAGAGGAATTTTGTTGAATCCAAAGCCATAGTCAGATAATTGAGATCTCATCCATAAGATTTGAGCACAACAAGATGACACGGCTATGCATTCAGCCTCTGTAGAGGATATGGAAGTACTCATTTGATTCTTTGAAGACCAGCTCACAAGTTTATCACCCAAAAACTGAGAACCTCCTGACGTGCTTCAGCGTGTATCTTGACATCCTGCATGGTCAGCATCTGCATAGGCTATTAGTGACATACCGGTGTCCTTCGGGTACCAAATTCCCATGTTAATGGTTCTTTGGAGATACCAAAAGACCCGTTTAACTGCTTCAAGGTGCTTTTTGGTAGGCTTAGCCTGGTATCTAGCACACATACATACAGCGAACATAATATATGGTCTACTGGCTGTGAGGTACATCAGGGATCCAATCATACTATGATATTTTGTTTGATCAACCATGATCCCAGAGTGGTCCTCATCCAATTTTGTACGCTCCAACATAGGAGTGTCAATAGGGTCACCAGAATCAAATCCAAATTTCTTTAAAATTTCATTTGCATATTTAGATTGATTAATAAAAATGACTCCGGGACTTTGTGAAATTTGTAATCCCAAGAAAAATGACATTTGTCCAATCATTGACATTTGAAATTTGGAGCCCATCTCCTTTGAAAAATGGTCACATTCATTAGGGTCGGTCAAGGCAAAAATAATATCATCAACATAGATTTGAACATGAATTAAGTTTTTGCCTGACTTTCTGGTGAACAATGCAGGATCAACTGCTCCTTTGTAGAATTCGTTTGATAGAAGAAACTTTGATAGCGTATCGTACCATGCCCTGGGAGCTTGCTTCAAACCGTAAAGGGCCTTCTTCAAGCAATAGACATGAGTAGAATTCTCTGGATTCACAAAACCTTCGGGTTGACTAACATAAACCACTTCTTTAAGATCTCCATTGAGAAAAGCAGTCTTTACGTCCATTTGATAAACCACCATATTCTTGCTAGAAGGATTAGCTAGGAAGATTCTGATAACCTCAATTCGTGCAACAGGAGCAAATGATTCTTCAAAGTCAATACCCCCCTTGACGATATCCTTTAGCTACTAGCCTAGCCTTATTCTTCAGAACATCGCCATGTTCATTAAGCTTCACTTTGAAGATCCACTTAAGAGCAATGATCATAACACAGTCTGGAGCCGGCACTAATTCCCATACATCAAGACGATCAAACTCATGAATTTCTTCTTGCATGGCATTAAACCAACTGTCTTGATTCATTGCAGCCTTGACATCTTTAGGTTTGATCTTTGATAGTACAGAGTTAAAGAAGCACCATAAGGCATCTGTGGCAAGTTGTCTTCTTGTTGAGACCGGGTGAGATGGATTCCCAATGATATTATCCAATGGATGATCATGTGTCCATTTTCTGAGATATTTGTGTGGTTGTTGTTGAGGAACTGATGTAGCAGAGTTTGGATCCCCTGCAGAAGTTGTTTCGAGTGTGGGTTTAGGGGCAAATACGTTTACAAATGGAGCATCTTCGGGAGTTGCAGAGGGATTGTCTTCAAAAGGGTTTTCAGCTACATTTCCTTGATGTATAGCAGAAGATTGAGGATTTAAAGATGATGATGAAAGATCTGGAAATGGGGCCTCTTGAGATAACGATATTGAGACTGATGGACCATTTGTGTTGATTGGAGAAGATACAACTGGTGTTGTTGATGTAGCATTATCATCAGTTGAAGGTTCATAATATTCATCAAACATGGGATCAAACAACTTTTTCAGATCTTCTTCTGATGGAGGTACATAAGAAACTGCAGGAGAGGGATTCTGTATAAGAGAAGAACTAATGGGATTACTTGATAAAAATGGTTGTGTGGGTCCAGAACTAGATTGTCCAGGAGCCGTTTGCTCCTTATCGAACGTAACGTGAATGGTTTCCATGATGTATCAGGTTCTATTATTGTAGATTTGGTAACCCTTCCGGTTAGGTGCATAACAAACAAAAAATCCAACATCCGCTTTAGCTTTCAATTTACCCAAATCTTGACCAGTATTATTCGGATAACACAAGGCTCCGAACACACGAAGGAAGGAAAGATCCGGGATTCTGTTGTGAACTAGTTCGTATGGGGTTTTTGCATGAGTTGTATGAATTAGGGAACGGTTTTGGGTGTAACATGCAGTGGCAATTGCTTTCGCCCAGAGAAACATTGGGGCCTTTGAGAATATAAGCATGGTTCTTGCAGCTTCTACAAGAGTTTGATTTCTTCTTTCAACTACAACATTCTGTTGAGGAATGCGTGGAACACTTCTTTGATGGCTGATCCCAATGCTTTCATAAAACAGACTTATTTCTCTATTAACAAACTCAGTTCCATTGTCTGTTCGGATGATTCTAACGGTTTTATTAAGCCTAACCTGCAACTGTTTAATAAGTTTGATGATGACGTCAGGAGTTTTGTCCTTAGACCTCAAAAACTTAACCCAAGTAAACAGAGAGTAGTCATCAACAACGACTAGCACATATTTCTTCCCATTTATAGTTTGCACTCTCATGGGTTTGCACAAATCCATATGAATGGTATGAAGAACTTCCATAATTGAGTTGGCAGGTTTGGGTTTGTGGGCATATTTCTTGCTTTTTCCCAATTGGCATGTAGAACAAAGATGATATCTTTCATAATTTAACCTAGGCAAGCCTCTTACGAGGTCCTTTTTTGAAAGATCATTGATGGTACCAAAGTTCAAATGATTGAGACGACGGTGCCATAACCAAGACTTTGTTTTAGACGCCTTTGACAACAAGCAGATTGGGGAAGACTTCATCATGTCTTCTATAGAGATGGTGTACAGATTAGTGCCACGAGTTCCCTTTAACAGTTCAACACCATCTAATTCTCTAACGAAGCAAGAGTGTTTTCTGAAAGCCACTTCAAGATCAGAATCGCAGAATTGACCAACTGAGAACAAATTATGACTAAGACCTTCTACATAATATACCCGGGAGCTTACACTATCACCAAATACATAATCTCCATAACGTATAATTGCCTCAAAGTGGTCGTTCCCATATCTAACAGTCCTGATGAATTTATTCACGAAGTTCATGAGCCATGAGCGATCTCTAGTCATATGCTTTGAGCAGTTGTGACAACTCGTAATGTCAGGTCATTTTACAAACTCTAAAGGTTTCACTATTTCATCATTTATCGTAAACTACGTTTACGAGTATCAAATACGCGTAACCTGAAGGGTTAAGCTGCGTATTCATGAAATAACATCAAGGACATTTCATATAGACTATATTTAGTCTACACAACATTAATAACATCATTTCATATCAATATTATGCATGGGTTTGCATTTTTCATTAAACGTTTATTTTTCTATTAAATAAACGCTATCGCGTAAACATTTATTTTGAATATTAATCCAACACTTCCAAAAATAATCCTAATATATTTTTATACTCCTTTTAAGACTATAAAATTTATATTATTAGTTTACCCGATGTTTTCAATTTATTTCGTATATAAATTGTTATGTTTATATAATTACGACGGTTTTTGTAAATTCAACCCGATAAATATTTATTCACTCAACTCATGTAAGAAATGTATTTTTATAATTTTTATGACTTCAATACATTTTATTTTGTTCCGTTAAAATCTATTTTTAGCTAACGCTACCCTAAATACTTAATCATATACACAAATTACCAACTATACTTAAACCATTACACCTTTACTTATACAAATTACATTTAATTATCTAAAATACACTACTCTTATTTATTCTTTATGCATGTCGACATATGGGTCATGACACAACATAATTGAGCACAAAATATCACTTAGATACTATTATACTTGTTTATTTTAATTATAGTCTAATACTAACACACTTACATAATATCTAAGGTGAAAAACCAAGTACTCTCTCATCTCCATCCTCTTAAAAACCGGCAATATCAAGAAACATGTAGAAACCATAAAATTTTCATGGTCCAAGTGATTATCAATCTCTAGTAGTGATCTATGTTTATATTTTGAAATAAAAATCTATAGATTAATAAGGTTTTTATCATCTTCTTCTCATAATCATTCAAGTAAGTATTTCATGATTTTTATTAATCTTTCATATCTATATTTATGTTGTTTCATTATTTTTGCAAGAAAAACATGCATGAATTCCATGATCCATACCACTTTTATTGGTTTTTAGTACATGTAATGAATTTTGATAATCCAAATAATTATCCCTTGAAACATATTATGTTTGGTGATGTCTAGGAACCCATGACACCCTAAGAAGGTGTATGGTAGGTTTAGTGTAGCTTTGGCGTTGATTTGAAGTGGTTAGAATAAATATTACGCGAGAAAAATCCATTTCGACAACTAAAAATAAGGGTCTGATCATTTTTGTTAAATCTGGAAAATCTGACAGTTTTTAAAATATTTTGGGCTAGATATTTAGAAAATATACTTTAAAACGAAAACGTGGCCGCTTGAACGGATTAAAACGGAGCTATAACGAAGAAGTTATGAATTTTTCAAGTTGACGACGAAAACTAATTGTTTCAGAAAAATTCAGCATGCTGTCTCGACTTTTTACGAGTCAAAAATGACTCTTAAACGTTATAAATTGTGTCGACTTATCAAAAATATATTAGTACATATTATCACGATTCCGTGAATATAAAGAACGTAGAAAACGGACTTAAAACGAAGAAATTGTGGCCAATTAAAGTTTAACGAAACTTATATTTTTTTGACAGCAACTTGTAAAAATATATATGCTGATATAATTTTAAATCGAGGTTTTGACCCCTTTCGGGTCCGAATTGGCTTAAGTGTTCAACATGAAAGTTGTCGGAAAGATGTTTTACTATTAATCGTGAGATTTTTAAGCTTAAAAGTGTAAAATGAGAGATTTAAGCATGGTCAAAGACGGACGATTTTTTTTCTGAAAAAAAATCAAAGTACCCATTGCTGATGGGAAATAAAGTTGGTGTTTTTAAGCGTTTTCGAGTCCGTTTGAGCTTTGAAAACGTTACCAAATGCTATTGTATCATCTATAAACTATTAGGGAACGTTAGAAACCTTATAAAAACGATATTTTATAAGCACAAGGGTTTATTAAAATATAATGGAGTGTTTGGATTGCTTACTTAAATTACCCATTTTAGAGTCCATAAAGGAGCGTTTGGATCGGTGTTGTTTTAGCACACGAGGCTAATCCTATGGATAGCTTGTTGTGGCTTAACGAACCGGATTAATATTTTTGAATGTGTAATTGTAATTGGGATAAGTTATAGCTCTCGTACTTATTTTCACAAGTATTAACACCTATATATTTTCTAATAGACCAAAGTGGTTATCGCAAGTGACCATGTTTGGAGTCATTTTTCATATCGATAAGAATACTTTGAGAAAATGATGTCTTCTAGTAAAAGTGAGTTCACCTAGCCTATTTTCCAAAATGTCCAACCGTTCGTCAAACAGAGTTGTAACGAGTAAAATACGGTCACTTAAGCTTTGCCGAAAACCACCCTTAAACAATATTTTGGATACAAATACCCTACTTCACCTATGTTTTTCTCCATGATCGAGACCTCTACGATAAAAACTTAAATGCTAAAACTTTGAGATAATGATACAAGCTTTCCAAAAACCGTTGAGTTTGTTTCCTAACACTCGATGTGCACCATTTTACGACTAGTTTTTCAAGGCCGTTTAGTCACTTTCATGAAATTGTCAAATGACATTATTTTACGACGAAAAGTTATAGTTTCATAATAAATCATTACACGACTATCGTAGGATGTTGATTCAACGTAAATACTTGTAAAGTATTTCATAACATGACGAGATGTCATAAACATATATTACGACGATAAATTCTATTTTCAAAAGCGTACAAGTGGTATAGATTACATGTGGATTTGCATGCACGACATTGTTTCATGATTTACATTAGAACATATCATTCATAATAGGTCATGGTCAGAGGTTGCTCCTCATTTTAGTATTGTCATTATATCATCATTATCATTGCAACAGGTGAGTTTTCATAGCCCCGATTTATTCAAGTTTTTACTTATTTCAAACCTACGGGGGAGAATACATTGTACATCATTTTATTACGATGCCAAGTATATCAAATTCATTACATTGCTTAAGTTACCTCATTGCCAGTTAAATGTCCCCATTTCATAAACATGAACCGTTAATTTCATAGAAGCGTGAGTGAGTGGATAGATCTATCGAGGGTGACACCTCCATCCGGGTTGGCGGATTCCAACCGGACGGATGCATTTCATGTCATTATCATTATTTGAGTTGTTTGGCAAACACTCTGTTGGGGCGAACATCAGTCAAGCTTCGGTGTCATGTGCTTAAGCAATTGTATCATTTTTGTGACGACATTGTCATACATAATATATACTTGTGGTAGTCGTATTTAACATTTTCAACAACTCTATGAACTCACTCAACCTTTGTGTTGACACTTTTAGCAATGTATTTTCAGGTTTTTAAGACATTCACTTCATGGCATGCATATGGACATATCATAGAGTCGCGGTGACGACGCGTCTCACATGGGATTTATACACTTTAAAAACATCGTTTGACTTGTACCAAACTTACTTTCCGCACATAGTAACTTTCATTTGGGACCTATCTTTGTAACTCTGAATGTTTTTAATATATCAAACGATGTTCTTTTCAAACGACACTTTAGGTCGTTCAATATAACTGTGATTGTGATGCTATGACAGTCATCCCCCAGGAATTCCATTCCGCTGCAAAACAGGTAATTTGGGGGTGTGACAGCAGCCTGAGTCCAAATACCAAAGGATGATTTATACTACCTGTATTTGAACACAAACAATTGTGGATAACTGGAAGCATTGGATCCCCATGGGAAAATGGGTTTCGGTTGGTTAGTACATGCAATTGATATACCTACAACATTTCTAGAGGCTATGACATCATTAGTGGTAGAGGTAAGACTAGTAGTGGCAGTGGACCTATTTGAAGTATGGCAACTTCTTAAATGTATGATTCTACCAGTAGGCCTCCATTTCTTAGAGGGCATCGATCTAGACATCTTAGGACAAACTTCATTAAGTATGAATATGCGGCCAATGGGTTTCCATTGATAACCCTTGTTTTTGAATTTTCTCCCTGTAGGTTTCCAATAATTACTAACCTTTTTCCAAATTGCCTTCCTGACTTCTTTAACCTGTTTAGCATTTCTTGCAATTTTGACTAGAGATTTAACAGCATTTTTCAACTCATTCACAACACATTCATGATAAATACCAAAAACCAAACATTCATTACGTGTTTTGCAAATAGTAGCAGAATTCGAATTAATTAAAGTACGCTTATAGCTAATACTAGAATCAACACGATTCATTTTATTCAGCTTAAACTTATTCTTCCTAGGGTATTCTTCTACTTTCTTCTCTTGAACACTCTTGGCTCGCATGGTCCTATCTTGCATTGTATTGCCTGAAGGCTTTGACCCGCTAACCTTAGTGTCCTTGATTACTCCTATAGAAGGAACGATGGGAATATTAGTTGGTGATACTACTCTTTGCAAGTCTGGTCTGGAAGTACTGGGATCTGAGACTTTATGAGGCACATCAAAGGTCACATTCTTGTCTTTACGCATAGACCTAGGTGTAACTATTCTATCTCGCCTGGTACCAGATTTGGGGCTTGTGACAATCATATATTCTAAGAGTTCCTGAGATCGTTTGGCATCCATGCAGGCATAGGGGATTGCACTATTAAGAGGTTTTTCTATTCTATCATCTTATACGATCTCACTGAGACTCTTAAACTATCCTTAAGGTATGAAAGATATGCTAGATGTGCAAGTTCATTATTCCTATGTGGAGGGGGAATATACAACATATCAATAGCATACTTATAACAAGCAAAAGCCGTTGGAATAGAATATTTGTAATTTGGGATTGGCAATTTTCCTTTCACCACACACTTCAGATTCTCAATTTCGTTAAGAAAAGAAGTTACCTTTTCAATGTGTTTATCATGATTAACTTTGAATGAATCACATAACTCTTTGTTTTGATCATTAACATTTGAAATTTCAGCTTTAAAACATTCATTTTCCCTTTTCAATTATCAATAATGTTTTGAAGTTGGCAATTCTGAGAATCTAAAAGCAGAGGCATACGGGAGCCAGTCACTTCATTATGTTTACCCCAATTGTGAAATTTGGACTTTCAACCTTTTGATCGTGTTACAATGAGCTCGAATCTGTTCATCACGTTTGTTGATTTCAAAAACTACATCAAACTCAGGAGCATCCGAAGACGTCTTGGCATTTGAGGTTTTAACATTTTCTTTCAGATGTTGATATTTTAATTGTAAATCAAGATAGTCAACTTCCAATTTAGAAAAATTCTTGACCATGTTATTATGATCATCCTTTTCGATTTTATCATTCAATTTTGAATTTATAGTCTCAAGCTCAATGACACGATCCTGGGAGACTTTCAATGCAATTGACAATTCATGAAACTAAGAAGCAATAATGGTGTAATTCGTAACACTATAGAACACATCTTGAGCAATACATCTAGAAATCAAATTATCGTTAAAGATGTGAAGATTCTTCCTCTCAATGTCATTGCTCTTAAGCTCACATTCATTTATTCTTACCTCGTTTTCCATTTCATTAAACATCTTTTTCATTTCTTTAATCTCTGTATCTATGGCCTTTTGAAGACTCTCAAATTGTTCTTTTAGTTGTTTAAAGGAAGCATGGCCTCAGTTAAATAACATTCTTTAGTTTGCTCAAAACCCCTTTCCCCTTCAGTAATCCCAGTTGGTGTGATTTTCTTCTTACAAGTTTTCTCAAAATCAACGAATAGTTGGTAAACTACATATAGGCTGATTAAGCTTTTGCTTTGAGTGGGAAGAGTTCTAGGCACTAAATGCATTGGTGTATTTGGAGGATACACAGTAGCTGGGGGCAATTTCCTAAGGGGAGGATTCTTTTCCACAAGTTCATCAGTTTTCTTCTTATCAATATGTTTCTTCCAAAACACTTGTTCAGGGGTTAATTGAGTTTGAGGTTTAAACTTGTTTAAGGCAATCCAATTTTACTTAGTGTAATCGTGGGATTTAAGCGTTATATTATTCTCTATACACCAAGGATCTTTTAGTTTCTTTGCCATTTTCTCTTTAGAGGCATTTTCTAATTTTCTATCCTCTTCAGTGCACTCTATATATGATGGAGTTTTTTTAGGCTTAAGAAGCCCATTACCATCATAAACCACTTTATTAGCTGCTAAATCTATCTTGACATCCTGCATGGTCAGCATCTGCATAGGCTGTTAGTGACATACCGGTGTCCTTCGGGTACCAAATTCCCATGTTAATGGTCCTTTGGAGATACCAAAAGACCCGTTTAACTGCTTCAAGATGCTTTTTGGTAGGCTTAGCCTGGTATCTAGCACACATACATACATCGAACATAATATATGGTCTAGTGGCTGTGAGGTACATCAGGGATCCAATCATACTATGATATTTTGTTTGATCAAACATGATCCCAGAGTGGTCCTCATCCAGTTTTGTACGCTCCAACATAGGAGTGTTAATAGGGTTACCAGAATCAAATCCAAATTTCTTTAAAATTTCATTTGCATATTTAGATTGATTAATAAAAATGACTCCAGGACTTTGTGAAATTTGTAATCCCAAGAAAAATGACATTTGTCTAATCATTGACATTTGAAATTTGGAGCCCATCTCCTTTGAAAAATGGTCACATTCATTAGGGTCGGTCAAGGCAAAAATAATATCATCAACATAGATTTGAACATGAATTAAGTTTTTGCCTGACTTTCTGGTGAACAATGCAGGATCAACTTCTCCTTTGTAGAATTCGTTTGATAGAAGAAACATTGATAGCGTATCGTACCATGCCCTAGGAGCTTGCTTCAAACCGTAAAGGGCCTTCTTCAAGCAATAGACATGAGTAGAATTCTCTGGATTCACAAAACCTTCGGGTTGACTGACATAAACCACTTCTTTAAGATCTCCATTGAGAAAAACAGTCTTTACGTCCATTTGATAAACCACCATATTCTTGCTAGCAGGATTAGCTAGGAAGATTCTGATAGCCTCAATTCGTGCAACAGGAGCAAATGATTCTTCAAAGTCAATACCCCCTTGACGATATCCTTTAGCTACTAGCCTAGCATTATTCTTCAGAACATCGCCATGTTCATTAAGCTTCACTTTGAAGATCCACTTAAGAGCAATGATCATAACACAGTCTGGAGCCGGCACTAATTCCCACACATCAAGACGATCAAACTCATGAATTTCTTCTTGCATGGCATTAAACCAACTATCTTGATTCATTGCAGCCTTGACATCTTTAGGTTCGATCTTTGATAGTACAGAGTTAAAGAAGCACCATAAGGCATCTGTGGCAAGCTGTCTTCTTGTTGAGACCGGGTGAGATGGATTCCCAATGATATTATCCAATGGATGATCATGTGTCCATTTTCTGAGATATTCGGGTGGTTGTTGTTGAGGAACTGATGCAGCAGAGTTTGGATCCCCTGCAGAAGATGTCTCGAGTGTGGGTTTAGGGGCAAATACGTTTACAAACGGAGCATCTTTGGGAGTTGCAGAGGGATTGTCTTCAAAAGGGTTTTCAGCTACATTTCCTTGATGTATAGCAGAAGATTCAGGATTTGAAGATGATGATGAAAGATCTGGAAATGGGGCCTCTTGAGATAACGATATTGAGACTGATGGACCATTTGTGTTGATTGGAGAAGATACAACTGGTGTTGTTGGTGTAGCATTATCATCAGTTGAAGGTTCATAATATTCATCAAACATGGGATCAAACAACTTTTTCAGATCTTCTTCTGATGGAGGTACATAAGAAACTGCAAGAGAGGGATTCTGTATAAGAGAAGAACTAATGGGATTACTTGATAAAAATTGTGGTGTGGGTCCAGAACTGGATTGTCCAGGAGCCGTTTGCTCCTTATCGAACGTAACGTGAATGGTTTCCATGATGTCTCGGGTTCTTTTATTGTAGATTTGGTAACCCTTCCGGTTAGGTGCATAACCAACAAAAAATCCAACATCCGCTTTAGCTTTCAATTTACCCAAATCTTGACCAGTATTATTTGGATAACACAAGGCTCCGAACACACGAAGGAAGGAAAGATCTGGGATTCTGTTATGAACTAGTTCGTATGGGGTTTTTCCATGAGTTGTATGAATTAGGGAACGGTTTTGGGTGTAACATGCAGTGGCAATTGCTTTCGCCCAGAGAAACATTGGGGCCTTTGAGAATATAAGCATGGTTCTTGCAGCTTCTACAAGAGTTTGATTTCTTCTTTCAACTACAACATTCTGTTGAGGAATGCGTGGAACACATCTTTGATGGCTGATCCCAATGCTTTCATAAAACAGACTTATTTCTCTATTAACAAACTCAGTTCCATTGTCTGTTCGGATGATTCTAACGGTTTTATTAAGCCTAACCTGCAACTATTTAATAAGTTTTATGATGACGTCAGGAGTTTCGTCCTTAGACCTCAAAAACTTAACCCAAGTAAACAGAGAGTAGTCATCAACAATGACTAGCACATATTTCTTCCCATTTATAGTTTGCACTCTCATGGGTTTGCACAAATCCATATGAATGGTATGAAGAACTTCCATAATTGAGTTGGCAGGTTTGGGTTTGTGGGCATATTTCTTGCTTTTTCCCAATTGGCATGTAGAACAAAGATGATATCTTTCATAATTTAACCTAGGCAAGCCTCTTACGAGGTCCTTTCTTGAAAGATCATTGATGGTGCCAAAGTTCAAATGATTGAGACGACGGTGCCATAACCAAGACTTTTTTTAGACGCCTTTGACAACAAGCAGATTGGGGAAGACTTCATCATGTCTTCGATAGAGATGGTGTACAGATTAGTGCCACGAGTTCCCTTTAACAGTTCAACACCATCTAATTCTCTAACGAAGCAAGAGTGTTTTCTGAAAGCCACTTCAAGATCAGAATCGTAGAATTGACCAACTGAGAACAAATTATGACTAAGACCTTCTACATAATATACCGGGAGCTTACACTATCACCAAATACATAATCTCCATAACGTATAATTGCCTCAAAGTGGTCGTTCCCATATCTAACAGTCCTGATGAATTTATTCACGAAGTTCATGAGCCATGAGCGATCTCAAGTCATATGCTTTGAGCAGCCTGAGTCCAAATACCAAAGGACGATTTATACGACCTGCATTTGAACACAAACAATTGTGGATAACTGGAAGCATTGGATCCCCATAGGAAAGTGGGTTTTGGTTGGTTAGTACATGCAATTGATATACCTACAACATTTCTAGAGGCTATGACATCATTAGTGGTGGAGGCAAGACTAGTAGTGGCAATGGACCTATTTGAAGTATGGCAACTTCTTAAATGTATGATTATACCAGTAGGCTTCCATTTCTTAGATGGCATCGATCTAGACATCTTAGGACAAACTTCATTAAGTTTGAATATGCGTCCAGTGGGTTTCCATTGATAACCCTTGTTTTTGAATTTTCTCCCTGTAGGTTTCCAATAATTACTATCCTTTTTCCAAATTGGTTTCCTGACTTCTTTTACCTGTTTAGCATTTCTTGCAATTTTGACTAGAGATTTAACAACATTTTTCAACTCATTCACAACACATTCATGATAAATACCAAAAACCAAACATTCATTACGTGTTTTGCAAATAGTAGCAGAATTCAAATTAATTAAAGTATGCTTATAGCTAATACTAGAATCAACACGATTCATTTTATTCAGCTTAAACTTATTCTTCCTAGGGTATTCTTCTACTTTCTTCTCTTGAACACTCTTGGCTCGCATGGTCCTATCTTGCATTGTATTGCCTGAAGGATTTGACCCGCTAACCTTAGTGTCCTTGATTACTCCTATAGAAGGAACAATGGGAATATTAGTTGGTGATACTACTCTTTGCAAGTCTGGTCTGGAAGTGCTGGGATCTAAGACTTTATGAGGCACATCAAAGGTCACATTCTTGTCTTTAGGCATAGACCTAGGTGTAACTATTCTATCTCGCCTGGTACCAGATTTGGGGCTTGCGACAATCACATATTCTAAGAGTTCCTGAGATCGTTTGGCATCCATGCAGGCATAGGCGATTGCACTATTAAGAGGTTTTTCTATTCTATCATCTTATACGATCTCACTGAGACTCTTTAAACTATCCTTAAGGTATGAAAGATATGCTAGATGTGCAAGCTCATTATTCCTATGTGGAGGGGGAATATACAACATATCAATAGCATACTTATCACAAGCAAAAGCCTTTGGAATAGAATATTTGCAATTTGGGATTGGCAATTTTCCTTTCACCACACGCTTCAGATTCTCAATTTCGTTAAGAAAAGAAGTTACATTTTCAATGTGTTTATCATGATTAACTTTGAATGAATCACATAACTCTTTGTTTTGATCATTAACTTTTGAAATTTCAGCTTTAAAACATTCATTTTCCCTTTGCAATTTATCAATAATGTTTTGAAGTTGGCAATTCTGAGAATCTAAAAGCAGAGGCATACGGGAGCCAGTCACTTCATTATTTTCACCCCAATTGTGAAATTTGGACTTTCAACCTTTTGATCGTGTTACAATGAGCTCGAATCTGTACATCACATTTGTTGATTTCATAAACTACATGAAACTCAGGAGCATCCGAAGACGTCTTGGCATTTGAGGTTTTAACATTTTCTTTCAGATGTTGATATTTTAATTGTAAATCAAGATAGTCAACTTCCAATTTAGAAAAATGCTTGACCATGTTATCATGATCATCCTTTTCGATTTTATCATTCAATTTTGAATTTATAGTCTCAAGCTCAATGACACGATCTAGGGAGACTTTCAATGCAATTGACAATTCATGAAACTGAGAAGCAATAATGGAGTAATTCGTAACAGTATAGAACACATCTTGAGCAATACATCTAGAAATCAAATTATCGTTAAAGATGTGAAGATTCTTCCTCTCAATCTCATTGCTCTTAAGCTCACATTCATTTATTCTTACCTCGTTTTCCATTTCATTAAACATCTTTTTCATTTCTTTAATCTCTGTATCTATGGCCTTTAGAAGACGCTCAAATTGTTCTTTTAGTTGTTTAAAGAAAGGCATGGCCTCAGTTAAATAACATTCTTTAGTTTGCTCAAAACCCCTTTCCCCTTCAGTAATCCCAGTTGGTGTGATTCTCTTCTTACAAGTTTTCTCAAAATCAACGAATAGTTGGTAAACTACATATAGGCTGATTAAGGTTTTGCTTTGAGTGGGAAGAGTTCTAGGCACTAAATGCATTGGTGTGTTTGGAGGATACACAGTAGCTGGGGGCAATTTCCTAAGGGGAGGATTCTTTTCCACAAGTTCATCAGTTTTCTTCTTATCAATATGTTTCTTCCAAAACACTTGTTCAGGGGTTAATTGGGTTTGAGGTTTAAACTTGTTTAAGGCAATCCAATTTTACTTAGTGTAATCGTGGGATTTAAGCGTTATATTATTCTCTATACACCAAGGATCTTTTAGTTTCTTTGCCATTTTCTCTTTAGAGGCATTTTCTAATTTTCTATCCTCTTCAGTGCACTCTATACATGATGGAGTTTTTTTAGGCTTAAGAAGCTCATTACCATCATAAACCACTTTATTAGCTGCTAAAGCTATCTTGACATCCTGCATGGTCAGCATCTGCATAGGCTGTTAGTGACATACCGGTGTCCTTCGTGTACCAAATTCCTATGTTAATGGTTCTTTGGAGATACCGAAAGACCCGTTTAACTGCTTCAAGGTGCTTTTTGGTAGGCTTAGCCTGGTATCTAGCACACATACATACAGCGAACATAATATATGGTCTACTGGCTGTGAGGTACATCAGGGATCCAATCATACTATGATATTTTGTTTGATCAACCATGATCCCAGAGTGGTCCTCATCCAGTTTTGTACGCTCCAACATAGGAGTGTCAATAGGGTCACCCGAATCAAATCCAAATTTCTTTAAAATTTCATTTGCATATTTAGATTGATTAATAAAAATGACTCCGGGACTTTGTGAAATTTGTAATCCCAAGAAAAATGACATTTGTCCAATCATTGACATTTGAAATTTGGAGCCCATCTCCTTTGAAAAATGGTCACATTCATTAGGGTCGGTCAAGGGAAAAATAATATCATCAACATAGATTTGAACATGAATTAAGTTTTTGCCTGACTTTCTGGTGAACAATGCAGGATCAACTGCTCCTTTGTAGAATTCGTTTGATAGAAGAAACTTTGATAGCGTATCGTACCATGCCCTAGGAGCTTGCTTCAAACCGTAAAGGGCCTTCTTCAAGCAATAGACATGAGTAGAATTCTCTGGATTCACAAAACCTTCGGGTTGACTGACATAAACCACTTCTTTAAGATCTCCATTGAGAAAAACAGTCTTTACGTCCATTTGATAAACCACCATATTCTTGCTAGCAGGATTAGCTAGGAAGATTCTGATAGCCTCAATTCGTGCAACAGGAGCAAATGATTCTTCAAAGTCAATACCCCCTTGACGATATCCTTTAGCTACTAGCCTAGCATTATTCTTAAGAACATCGCCATGTTCATTAAGCTTCACTTTGAAGATCCACTTAAGAGCAATGATCATAACACAGTCTGGAGCCGGCACTAATTCCCATACATCAAGACGATCAAACTCATGAATTTCTTCTTGCATGGCATTAAACCAACTGTCTTGATTCATTGCAGCCTTGACATCTTTAGGTTTGATCTTTGATAGTACATAGTTAAAGAAGCACCATAAGGCATCTGTGGCAAGTTGTCTTCTTGTTGAGACCGGGTGAGATGGATTCCCAATGATATTATCCAATGGATGATCATGTGTCCATTTTCTGAGATATTTGTGTGGTTGTTGTTGAGGAACTGATGCAGCAGAGTTTGGATCCCATGCAGAAGATGTTTCGAGTGTGGGTTTAGGGGCAAATACGTTTACAAACGGAGCATCTTCGGGAGTTGCAGAGGGATTGTCTTCAAAAGGGTTTTCAGCTATATTTCCTTGATGTATAGCAGAAGATTGAGGATTTGAAGATGATGATGAAAGATCTGGAAATGGGGCCTCTTGAGATAACGATATTGAGACTGATGGACCATTTGTGTTGATTGGAGAAGATACAACTGGTGTTGTTGGTGTAGCATTATCATCAGTTGAAGGTTTATAATATTCATCAAACATGGGATCAAACAACTTTTTCAGATCTTCTTCTGATGGAGGTACACAAGAAACTGCAGGAGAGGGATTCTGTATAAGAGAAGAACTAATGGGATTACTTGATAAAAATTGTTGTGTGGGTCCAGAACTGGATTGTCCAGGAGCCGTTTGCTCCTTATCGAACGTAACGTGAATGGTTTCCATGATGTCTCGGGTTCTTTTATTGTAGATTTGGTAACCCTTCCGGTTAGGTGCATAACCAACAAAAAATCCAACATCCGCTTTAGCTTTCAATTTACCCAAATCTTGACCAGTATTATTTGGATAACACAAGGCTCCGAACACACGAAGGAAGGAAAGATCCGGGATTCTGTTGTGAACTAGTTCGTATGGGGTTTTTCCATGAGTTGTATGAATTAGGGAACGGTTTTGGGTGTAACATGCAGTGGCAATTGCTTTCGCCCAGAGAAACATTGGGGCCTTTGAGAATATAAGTGTTAGGAATTAGAAAATTCCATAGTGAAGAGTCGGTCACCCCAAATATTATCTAGCATAAGTTAGCTCGTATACTTGTCGTTATTTACGTTATTAAGTTGTTTATTAGTTAGTTTGTAGCGTAGTTTAGTTTAGAGCAACACCGTGGAGGAAGGACGGGTCTTTACCCACTGTATGCCTGATCCACAGGCCGATAGGAGGTCGTGTATTGTGTAAGTATAAATACCCCTTCCATCCATAGAAGGGGTGGTGCTTCTCATTCAATCTAATATTCCCTTTGTGTAAACCTCTAGCAAGAACACCCTCTCTCTCTATCTTTCTATCTCTAAAATGGCAAACATGTATTTTGATCTTCCAAGACCACCTGAATCATGAACACAATAAATATTACGATCCTACAATTGGTATCAGAGCCATGGTTTTGTTGTTCATGGTGATTCGTGGGGTTTTCTCCGACTTTTGTATGCCGTGTGTGTATGTTTGTTGCGGTTTGTGGTCTTGATTTTGATGTTTGGTTTGAAACTGTTTTGAACATGCTTACCGGTTTTAACATGGTTTTTGATGGGGTTTGATTCAGTTTTTAATGTTGTTACATTTTGATGGCTTGTGAATCTGGTCCTTACTATTCTTATGTTGTTACTGTTTTACTTGGTTATTAATCTGCTGCCAGTGTTTGTCTGTTGCTGCTGGTGTTATAATGTTCTTCCTAGAGACTTGTCCTCTATAATGTCCAGATTCATTGTATGGTCAAAAAGTCAATGGCAACTTGTCTTTATTTCTGTAGCAACTTGATTCCTTGACTTTTTTGAAAGTCAATAGTGAGTTGGTTATAAATATGGAAGCAACTTGTTGTATCATTGACCATGGCGACTTGTTATTTAACAAGTAGCGATTTATGACTAGAAATGAGTTAGCGACTTGTCATTAAGCTTTTCTAGCGACTTACGACTCAAAAGGTTAGCGACTTGACTTGTCATAGCGACTTAACAGAGAGATGAAGATGAAATGAAAGACTTAACCATGCCTCACAACCAAAAACATCAAAATCGCTAAAGACTCAGCAAGCATAACGACTCGAAGGAACCTCAGTCTTATTATACATCATCGGTCCAAGACTAGACCGTCATCAACAATTCATCTAACGTGTCTACATCTAACATTCAATCCAAAGTACCAACCACATCATGTTCTAATCTACATACATATCAATGATCTCAGTTTGCTCGTTTATTATGACATCATGACCATCAAGGGCCGATATCCACGACATACATCACAGATCCAAATCAAGATCAAAAGTTATTGAAAATAAAAAGGGTTCTATCTCAGCTTCTTTTTTGGTGGATTATTAGATGATTAAGTTCAACAAAAATCAACCAACCAAATGAAGTCATCATCGATATAAATGCTTTTCGATTATATCGGAAAGTTAAGAGATGAACTCAACAATTGTGTTGACTCAAGTCTTTATTTCGTAAAACATAAGGTCGTACAAAATATGCTTAATAGATCACTGTTATAAAACTTGTGTGTCTCATACATTTCGAAACCATTAATGTCAAGAACTCTATTGATTTCACATCACAGATTGTTCTATTTGAGTCTTATTGAAGACAAAATCAAAAACAAAAGCATGAGAAAAGTATAATTATTTATTCGAAGCTCTCACTTCAATCACTTGTACGACCCATGAAAATGATTTTAACAACATATATTAACTCGTTTTTCATGTGGTCGATTTATTTCATAATCATAATCAAATCTTACCTTCTCGAAACCATGTCTAAAACCATCCCTGTGGCTTAATTGATGAATCTCGTGCCATCCCTGTGGCGAGTTCATGATCTGTGAAAGAGATTGGGAAGGAGGCATTTCGCTTCTTAAGAATGATTTGCACTTCTGGCTTTTTGGATAGTTATCTTGATGGGGCGTTATATCTGAGAGTGAAATTAGGGTTTGTGGAGAAGAATGAGTTGGGTGATTGTATTAGGATTAGTGGGAGCTGCTTCGTTTTTTTTTGGTGTTTAAGGATTGGGGGCGGAATATTAGAGGACTTAGGGTTTGGTAGTGAGAGTATTATTAGGGGTGAAATGGATGTATGTGGTATCTTATACCCCAATGATTAGGGTTAGCTATTTTGGATCAATGGATCGGGCTTGGAGTCATAATTTAATTATATGATAGAGGCTTGGGCTTGTGTTATTATTGGGCCGAATGATGGGCTGTGACTGATTCGAGTGTGGGCCTCAGTGGTATAATTGATACCCGGGAGTTATATTAACTTGTGAGATTTGTATGTTAAAGTGTATGATCTTCGTGTTTATTCATGGGCCGCGCTATTGATTCTATGGACTGAACCGGATATTATTTTGAGTTGGGCCGTGTATTATATTGGGCTTTAACGATATTTGATAACATGAGATTTGATGATGATGGTGTGCTCTTTTATACTTTGGCTTATGCATTTTCACGAAAGATATTTCACGGCTTGTACTGATATTTGAACAAGGTAGACTATCGGGTTGCTTGTGATCGATATTTCTTATTTGAAATTGAAGTGAGGTTTTCCGGGCGCGTTTACTTATTTTCGTCTTCTTTCTTTCTACCATTCCGCGAAGATGACTTGTTTGGGCGTTTATTGAGGATTGGCTATTTAATTACGGTTGTGATTCTTTCTCGTTTAACCCACAATGTAACTATCACTTCGGTGTCTCACTCAGTTGAGAATGTCAAGAGGTTTTGTACATTGGGTACACCGTTTCTTTTTCACGAGGAATTAGTACAAGTTTAAGTAACAAATATGGGGAAGTTCTGTAGGATCGTTATTTTATTGTGTTTGATGATTCGGGTGGTCTTGGGAGATCAAAATACATGTTTGCCATTTTAGAGAGAGAAAGTAGAGAGAGAGAGGGTGTTCTTGCTAGAGGTTTACACAAATGAAAGATTAGATTAAAATGAAGCACCACCCCTTCCATGGATGGAAGGGGTATTTATAGTTACAAGAAATACGACCTCCTATCGGCCTGTGGATCAGGGATACAGTGGGTAAAGACCCGTCCTTCCTCCACGGTGTTGCTCTAAACTAAACTACGCTACAAACTAACAAATAAACTACTTAATAACGTAACAAACGACACGTCTACGAACTAACATATGCTAGACTTATAATTGGGGTGACCGACACTTTAACATGGAATTTTCTAATTCCTAACAATCTCCCCCTAAGGGAGGTCACCCCATGAAATACATTTTGCATCCTAGCATTTTATCTTTGTCTTTAGTTCTTGAGCTCGTAGACTTGAATTCTTCAACATCTGCATCTTTGTGCTTTTGTAGCGATTCTTTAATGTCCGCATTGAATTGTACTTTAAGTGGAGGTCTTTGAACTGATCCACATCATGATGATCTTTGAGCATTCTTTGAGATCATCAGCCACAGTAAATCTCTCTGGATCATCCATAGTAGTGTTGCCATCATGTGAAGTTGTGACTTTTGGACCGACATGCTCACACTTTTGAATCATGACATCTTTCCATCAGAGTAGCGGAAGCCTTACTGGTTCATGATATTTGCAGCAGCGAAGCAGAAGCATAGAATGAAATATCAGAGCCAGATTATGTAGATATGCACCAGTCATGATTTCTTCAATTAAGTGTGGATGCTGTGAGCATGCGGCTTTGGATTGACTCCTCAATTCTGATCAGCTGCAACCGTCCAAATGTACCTGCAAACAACCGTTAGCAATAAAACACATGAAAGTGTCTTTGATCACTTTCGTTGAATTGAGGTACACGGCCCACGGTTCCCCGTTGATCAGTACAAGTACTGCTTGTGATCAGGTAGGATTCCGAAGAATCTCCTTGACAGGGTTTCGCAGCTGTTCTAGCTGTTCTCAAACCGGAACGTCTCAAAGAAGACAACACGGAGTGAGTGAACCAGCGAATTGAGATTCACTGATTGATGAAAAATTGATTTGAAAACAATCGCGTATTGCTTAGAATAAAGAGTTTTGCAATACGACGAAGGTTTTATGAGAAAGATCAATTTTCAATCAAAACACTTTTTGTATTTGAAAATAGTACACAATCGACGTGCTAGTGAAAAGAAGAGATTCGCACATCGACCGGTTTTTCTAAAAGTATTTTTCAATCAGAGATACTTTTTGAATTTTGAAAACATAAGTACACATTCGACGTGCTAGAGAAAAGAAGATTTGCACATCGAATGGTTTTTCCAAAAGTATTCGTCAATTCCATTCCTGGACCAAGGTTGATTCAAGACTGAATCGCCCCATTGTTTCTCTCCAGTTGTCACAAGCTTGATCTTTTGCAAAATCTCACATGTCACCCACCAAGAGCTTGTTTGATGTTGGCTCTAGAAGGATTTCCATCTTCATCGTGAATACTTTTACATACCACTCAGATGTTCTGGCAATACCACAAGGATAATGCGTAGGACTCTTAATATATACTTACTTTCCACATTGTGTGAAACAGCAAGTCTTCATGAATTTAGTGTCCTAACGAGATATTGTGGATGATCTCATGGCTCTAGACTCAATAGTGCACATTTGGTTCCTGTGTCGGAGACTAGGGAGAGGGTCTCCTTCTTCAATATCAACAAACTCTAAGAGAAAGTCGATAGATAATGTCGGTTCCCCGTGAGAATGAAACAAGCCCTTTTAAGAGGAACTTGAGTGGCTTGGGAAGTTTAGTGCAGTGCGTCACTGGGTCCATGACGTCTTGTCTTCAATACCAGTGTTACCTTAGTAACAACCAGTAGCATATGTATTGAACCCGGTTACTGCCCTAAGGTTGAATTGATGGAGGGCTATTTCTTTTCACCCTTTTTCACATTCAGTTCTTTTTCATTCTTCAACCCCTTCAGTGCTTACCGAGACTTCATAACTAGAACCTTGTTGGGTGTATTCCAGTACTAGCTCTGTCTCAGTCCGCACTCTTCCCATATTCTCATTTTTTCTCCTTTTTTTTCAATATTCCTAAGGACTCTACACTATCTAGTGGATTGTCCCTGGGAAGATCCCTCCGGTTCTGGCTGGATCGTGGGAACAAATACCTAACCTCACCAACCTTATAACTCCATACATTAAAGTAAAATGGTCGGTCTTTTGGTATTGTTCATTCCTTCTTTGAAACCAATTGATAAATCATTTGGAAAAACAATCAAGGTACTTGTGATAAGAGATCAAAGCATTTTGTACCTTAATAGTTTTGATCATTTAGAAAATGCTCCCCCTCAACATGTGCATATGATTTTGAAATTGTTTAGCACATGGAGGCAAGAGTTCTTTGAAATAATTTCTTTGAAATAATTTCTTGATCACAATTTCCATGGAAAAAGCCATTTGATTTTCTTGGTAAAATTCTCCCCCTCAATATGTACATAGGATTTTTGAAATCATTTTTATCACATAGAGGCAAGAGTTCTTTTGAAGCACATCCACAATCACAAAATCCATTAAGAAAACCATTTAAAAACACAATCAAGGTACTTTATAATCTCTTTAAAAAACTTTTGTACCTCGATGGTTTTGCTCCCCCTCAATATGTGCTTCAGGATTCGAAAGCGTTTGGCACATATGAGCGAGCAGCGTGCACAATTAAATCAAAATGATCACCTTTTATCAAATTTCATTATTAAATCACAAATTCTCCCCCGATCAAAAATATCAAACCCTTTGAGATTTTGGATCCCAAGTGATTTAATTAAGTTTAGAAAACATGGGAGAAAATGTGGCCTTGTTTAAATACTCATCTGGTTTTTGGATAAATCCTCCTCCTCAACATGTGCATTGTGTATTTGAAATCGTTTGGCACATGGAGGCAGGAGTGCCTTTAAAGGACTAAAACCAATTCCATTTAAAACAGATTTGAGATTTAAAACACGATCTTTACCCCGATCAGAAATATCAAACCATTTGAGATTTGTGATCCCAACTGATTTAAATCATTTAGAAAATTTTGGGGAAAGACGTGGCAAGATTCAATTTTGAAATATGACAGATAAGGACCAATTTAAGACATTAAAGATTGTTAGTGTCAGGTATGATTGTTTTTAAGAGATCTTTTAGTAAAATAAAACAATTTCACAATCAAACAAGAACAGAAAAAATTTCATTTTGAAAGACCTTGATTCTAAAGAAAAAAAATCATACCATGACATAACATTAAATCTTTAGATCACCACTCATATTGTACAATCCGGACTTTTATGAAGAAATATCGTTTGAAAATAATTTATTTTAAATCACTCTCCCCCTCAATCGATGACCGAAGTCGTTAATTGAGTGACTCAAGTTTTGATAAAATGAAGTCCGGTGATTTTCAAAATTTAGTCCAATATATTTTCAAAACAATATTATTCCATTTTCAAAAACAATATTTTTCAAAGTTTTAGAAAAATGGTATCATCACGATTATCCTGCACAAAGATACATTAGGTGGTTGAGAAGCTTCTGTTGTTGTTGTTGTAGGGTTTGGAAGAGAAACCGTCTGCATATGCAGTGAGACTTCTTCTTATGTTGCATTTTGAATGCCAACTGAGGTCCAATTAAGCTCTGTTTCTTCAATCACTTAGAAGAAAACCATCTGCTGATGCAGTGAGACCTCTTACGTTGCATTTATGCCAACTCTCCATAGAAGTCCAATTAAGCTCCGTTTCTTCATTTGTCAACCCAAGAAACAGTTACCCTTTCCTTTCGGCATCCAATCATCTTCAATTGTGGGATCCGGATCGGGAACATTCTTATATACCAATATACCTGCATATGTTAGTGAACACACATACAAATATATGGTGGTCGACATCACCCATAACAGCAATCGACTAATTAAAGTCAATTCAACATAACAATCAGATCATATAAGGCATGGGGTTTATGTGTTAATCAAACTCTAATCATCTAAACCTAACAATCATATCCTAAATTCCTAGTCCTTCGACACAGGCAAATATCATTTTTAATTAAGTACGTAGGATAATTAAGAAAGCTCGTTAGATGATATAGATTTGAAAACATTCTCCCCCTCAATCAAAGACTCATTTTTTGAAATAAAAGTGTTGAAGTCATCGATTGAGTTTTTGCGAATTAATACGAAAACTCTGATCCTGATTGATTTTACAAGCAACTCATTTACCACCAATTTTTGAAAACACCAAATATTTTTCTGAAGAATTTTAGACGGAAAAACATTTGTGTAGGAACAGCAGTCCTTCGACATACTTTCCTTGTTTTGTTTTTAGGATAAGTGCACGAAATATTTGAAAAATAGGTTTTAGCGTGGCACTTTCCTTCCATGAAGAACGGGTTGCTATCTGAAATAATAGCAAGCCATAGTTTAAGCACGGGTTACAGTCTGAAGTAACTGCAAGCCATCATTTGAAGCCCGGGTTACAGTCTGAAATAACTGTAAGCCATGGTTTGTGACATGTTTAGAAAGAAATATTTACACCTCCTGCTCGAACTTCATCTAAAGTCCCGTGCCATTATTGAATGACATTTCTAAGACCGTAGATGTTATCGATACCAGAAGACATGTCTTTAGAAAACATATTTTTGGTATTTTTGAAATTTTCTGATTTTTATGGGTTTTTGAAGGTTTTATATTTTTCTATTTTCTTTTTGTAGGTTTTATATTTTTGTATTTTGTTTTGCTGGTTTTATATTTTTGTATTTTGTTTTTCGAATAAGTATTTACAAGGATAGAGTAGATGATATAGTTTAAGAAGATGATGATACGAGTACCGAGATAAGGATATCAAGCAGCCCCGTTGTAGAAGATAGAAGTCATCATCCCTAAAACTTTCACCACCAAAGCTTTCGAGGCTCTTGCATCGAAGAAAGAAATTGAACCATCTGAAAGTGAGACTCTGGCAGCTTCCCCCCAAACCGAAAATCCTTTAGCTGAGCAGATTCAAAGCTTTCTTTCAAGCTTCTCTTAGCCAGGTGCATAAAGAAGCACACCATTATCATTTATCCAGCTGCTCCTTTTAAGACCGATAATCGAGAATCTCCGTTCGGGGTTATATCATCCATAAGAACAGCAACGTATCATCCCACACATAAATAATCTTCTCAAATTTCAAAACCACTGAAGTCTGAAACGATCCATTCCAAAAGGTGTCAAGAGAACACTTCCCCCGTGTAGTTGAAAAAGATGCAGTCAGTCTCTTAGTATAATGCTCAAGAACTCTCCCGAATACACTTCATAAGGGGAATGAAGAACACCTTCCCATGTTCACATTTTTCTTCCCTGATGAACATGTATGAAGCTCAAGAACCCGAAGTACACCAATATCCAAGAACTCTCCCGAATACACATCAAGAGGGTAATGTAGAACACCTCCCCTATGTTCACATCTTTCGTCCCTGATGAATGTGTATGAAGCTCAAGTATCCGAAGTATACCAATACACAAGGAATGAATAACTGATAACATTGAAGAAGCAGACCAAGTCACTGATTATCTCTGCGGGTGACAATCTTTTTTCCCGGGATATCTTCAATCACTTAGAAGTATTAAGCTCATCAAGTTTACTCGCCATGAGTCAAACCTTGAGTTTCTCTGCGGTACTAACATTTGTCTTCCCGGGATGTCTTCAGTTACTTAGAAGAATTAAGTTCATCAAGTTTACTCGCTTTGTGTTTATATGTGAGTCTCCTTACGCCTTGCTGGTTTTTGACACTTCAGAATCAGCAACTCTTTGTAAGCCCAAATACTTGAAATTTGTTGAGAATATTGCTTGAAGTCTTTGTGAGAATCAACATGCTGAAGACTCTCTCTGACTATTTATATCAACCCTTCTGTAGACAATTTGAAGTGACCACTGAAGAGGAAAACCCGCTATACCATACTTGAAACTGAAGTCAACTTCCCCACATTTGTATCTTAAGCTTGCACCTAATGATGGAAGAACGGTGTAGAGAATTTATGCTTCAAGCAAATCTCTAAGTACTCACTACCCAAACAAAGTATGAGACCTTAGCACCTCTTGCGTTTATCCACACCGTCATATGCGTGTGACACTGAGTAAAACAAAGTAACTCCTAATAGTGATAGTTAACCAGGTCTTCAACCATCCACCTCGACTGCTGGTAACTAGATAAGCCAAGTCTTCAACTCAATTTCTTAAGCCCGAGCAAGTTATCAAAAAAAAGCACGCCTTTGTGAAAGTCAACTTCAATCTCAAATAAGTGATAAATGATTAACTCCGAAGTAATCACCTTTTGTCAAATGTCCAACAATAGTCAATATCAACGTCTCGAGTAGTCACTGCTAAAGAATATGAGCAAATCTAATTGGGAAT
This sequence comes from Chrysanthemum seticuspe, assembly GCA_019973895.1. NCBI lineage: Eukaryota > Viridiplantae > Streptophyta > Magnoliopsida > Asterales > Asteraceae > Chrysanthemum > Chrysanthemum seticuspe. Next base: position 36,362,837 of record BPTQ01000002.1, read on the forward strand.
TGAATCAGACTTATAACTTTCTCCCAATTAGTGCTCTCCCCTAAACTGACAATCTGTTTGATAAATGCCCAGATTAAGAAGAAGTCTTTAGGTCGTTAAATGCAACTCGTCTTTAGTCTTCTAACATGTAGCAGAAAATGTAGAATAGACTGTAGACTCGACCTTCTTCAAGATTGTCCAGTTGGGGAATAGATAGTTAACATCTTCAACTCACACAAAAAAAAACAAGAACATCACCAAAAAGCATCCCAATCAACTTACATCTTGCAAATCCCCTTAACTAAAATCCCTCCTAATCAAACAAGAACAGAAAGATGTTCATCAAGAAAATCAGCAATAAGGCCGCAACGAACACACAATATGGTAACGCCAAACTACCAATCACATCAAACAAGAACAGATAGATTGTTCGGAATCATCATGTTGATATGTACGTGAAGCATTAACCGGAAGCACTTTGTCGATAAACTCATCAATCCAAGTGAAGATGTTAACCAACGGCTTCTTCGAAGAAACTCCATGTAAAGATGACCCGATAAGAAGAAGCTCGGTTCTTACATGAGTTTAGAGCCGTATGACCATTTGTATTCTCTAATATCAATCAACAATGCAAAAAATTCACACTTCTTCTCCCCCTCAAGAATTGCATACGGAGATGCCATTCTTGATTAAACAAGTGAACATTATCCAAATGTAGTCCATTCACACTTCTCCCTCGCAAAATCAGCACAGGATGTCGCCATCGTCATTATAGTTGAGAAAGTGTAATCAGAAAACAATCAACAGTAGCCCGGTTCACTTGATGACTGAAGCGCATGGAAAAAGTATGAAGCATGTTGATGAGAATGGTCATAATAAGAAGATTTCTCTTCTTCCGAAGATAAAGCGCACTGACACGTACACTTTTCTTTTCTTTGAGGAACGAGGCATGAACTGTTGTGTTCATACGTCATAAGAAGATTTCTCTTCTTCGGAAGATAATGCGCACTGAAACGTACACATTTCTTTTCTTTGGAGTACGAGGCCTGAACTGATGTGAACAGACGTCATAATCTCTCTCTTTTCATCTCTCTTAGCAAAACATGTAATCAACCCCATTATCATTCAGTAGGCTTTTTGTCGTGACAGCTGATGGAGATAACCCAATATGATGAATTTGACCTTGAAGTAAACTAACCCGAACTCGTGACTTAAACTTGCACATATGTAACAAAGAGCGGTGCCGAGAATTCATGCCCCTTTGAATCTCTAAGTACTCTATACTCTTCACCCAACCAACCATCAAGTAATAGACGTACATTACCTCTTGAGAATCCACAATTGAATGTGACACTGAGCACTACAACGTAACTCCTTTAAGTGATAGTTATTTTGAGGTGATAAGAGCCCAATTCCCCCAAGTGGTAAAAGAAGAGGTAAAAGTCACCCAACAATAACTAGATTTCCAAGTCTTCGTTTTTGATAATAAGCTCGAACAAGGATCTTGAAGAATCTTCATCCATCCATCCCCGATACCTTCAGATACTAAGTACACTCGCCCGTGATAATTCACTTCAACCTCAAATAAATAATACTGAATTAACGCCGTTGTCACATCATCTGAACTGCTCAAATCTAGCCTTCTTTGATATTTAAATGAACTTTGATAATGGTTTCATCCCGACCATGGTTAAAAGCACATAACCCCGTAAAACCATGTAATAACCAAACTGCCATGAAGACAACCCAAACACACACCCAATTCATGAAGTACACCCATTTATCCCTTCTTTGAAGCAGAAACCGTAGCACCAGCATCAAGTAAGATTCAGAATTACACTTTCCTCTCTCCAGGATGGTTCCATCATCACGGGATTTTACAATTCTATGGTCTAAACCGAGAAATAGTTTCTTTCGCGGGATTTTACAAGACTAAGAATAAACCGTAAGATAGATCCGGAAATGCACTTTACTATTACCAGGATGTTTCCATTGTCACGGGATTTTACAAGTCTATGATTCAAGCCGAGAAATAGGTTCTTTCGCGGGATTTTACAAAAATCAAGACAAAACCGTAAACAATGTCAGCTTGACTGAGTTATGACAACTTTGGTTTTGGTGAATATCTGTTTTAGGGGAACATGCAGCGGTTCATCAACGGTTCATCATCCAACATCATCAACATCATCAACCAACCAAAAAAAACACTTTGGAAAACACATCATTCACGCAATCTGTCGGCTATTGTAGTGACCACATGGAGAAGTAAAATCGATATACCAAACTTGATCATGAAGTAGAATTCCCTAGATTTGTTACTTAAGCTTGTACTAATCCTCGTGAAAAAAGAAACGGTGTACCCAATGTACAAAACCTCTTGACGTGTCCTCAACTGCGTGAGACACCAAAGTGATAGTTCCGTTGTGGGTTAAGAGAAAGACTCACAAAACGTAACTAAATATCCAAGTCTTTATCACACTCAACAAATGCCCAAACAAGTCATCTTCGCGGAAGTGTAGAAAGAATGAAGACGAAATAAGTAAACGCGCCCGAAAAACCACACTTCAAATCCAAATAAGATATACCAAAGAATAACCCCGTAGTCAACTTTAATTAACCTTAAATTCGAGCCTTGACAAAATATGATTCGTGAAAATGTGTAAACCAAGGTATCACATCACATACCACATCAATTATCATCATCACCCCCAAATCTTATGGACAAATCATTACAACAAATCTCAATATTTTAGCCCGATGAACCACACACATTAGCCGTAAACACATGTATCATTCGTAGAAATTTAATGACCAAACATTGTTTCATTAGTCCACAAAGTCCATCATAATATACATCGACCTCCTCAATAAATCGTGCACATCATTATTGTATCAAGGCTCTGTTGGAAAATAAGTTCGATTCAACCACAAGCCAAATACCCGAGCCATTACAAATTCATGGACTTGAGACTCTTACAGAACATTGAAAAACTTCACGTCCCAATTAAATGATCATGATCACAAGGCACGATAGTCATGTACCAAATCAAAAACTATCACGGCTCAAATGTTATCACGGCCCAAAATGAATCAATAGTCCAATGAGGCCCATAAGAAATAAAACACAGTCATACCACACTTACCCTAATGCATCGGGTATTAATACTCCTCATACCACTCCACCAAACCCTAACCACACTAAAAAGTGTCCGCCCCCTTCATCCTGTGATAGAAAAAAAAGCGTTCCAAAAATAAGATAACCAGATCTTGTCTCTCACAGTTCATTATCAAATCCCAATATGTGAAAACCACTTCGCCTCCTTGATCTCTTTACAAGACATAATATCCTAGCAAACATGCTATGAGCACGCCACAGGGATGGTATGTTGCTCGATTTCACAGCCATAGGGATGGCGTTGAGGATCAACGATTCGCCACAGGGATGGCCTCAACAACTTGCAAATGTTCACAGGTAGGTTTCATCTTGTAGAGTAATCATATTGTTTTCGAATCTTCTTCATTATCCACTGAAATCGAAACCAAAACAAAGGGAAAAGCATACATGCTTCTTTCTTTACTTCATAAGTTTCGTATAAAATACATGTGAATCAATGATGAATGAATGTCAATTTCGTGTTTATGGCCATTGGTCTTGATGTATAATAAAACCACGAAAGTTGAAATCTGAGATTCAAGTACTTTAGGTTCAGATCTTTTCATTTTGATTTTTATATTTAACGACTGAAAGTGTGGATGAAACCTTAAAGTTTTGTTCACACTTTAATTGTTCGTACATTAAAACACTTCTGGATCTATGAAGATGAGTTTTCGTGTTAAAAGACTCTTGGAAGTCTTGATGAATCAATTTAGAGCCACGAAAATATCTGAGATCTTAGAATTTGTATGAGTCTTGTAATTGAATGAAATGTGGGGAGTGATAATGATGATTCTTGATGAGTCTAGATGTAGGACTGATGATGTTGAGTGTAACTGAAGTCGTGTTGATTGGTATTTGGTCAAAGTGGTCATGGTCTTCTTTCATTCTTCTCTTTCTGTAGCAAAGTCAAGTCTACCATGACATAAGTCGCTAGCTCAGTCTACCATGACATAAGTCGCTAGCTCAGTCTTCCATTACATAAGTCGCTACCATGACATAAGTCGCTAGCCCAAGATTTTAAACCAACTCGCTACACACTTTCAAAGCACAACACGCGACTTATAAATATAAGTCGCTACCGATTAAATAATCAAGTCGCTACTACTTTAGAGTTATAATTCGCTAACCATCAAAGTCAGACAAGTCGCTATTGACTCAACTCAATAGTCAAGTCGCTAGGTAAATCTGTGAACAAGTCGCCATTGACTTTTAAAAGTCAACAAACCTTCAAAGGTTCATTGTATCAGGACAAAACATAGGCAAGTCTCTACGAAGAACATTAGCACCAGCAGCAGATTTGACCATAAACACGACATGCTTAGTAACTGTTAAAACTGATAAAACCATATACAAGACCAATAATCAGTTTTGAAACATGATATTTGAACCCATTTAAAACCAGTTTAAATCAGATGAAACTAGGATTGACTTAAGACATGTTAAAAAAACGTTCTCATTAAAACCAGTCCACAAAATCACCCACGTTTAGAAATCATTAAAAACGTTTAGACATTCTCATTTAAAACCAGTATTGACCAAAACATCACTCACGTTTAGAAATCATTAAGACAAAAAACAACTCAAAACAATAACACCTTAACACCATATTCAAGAAACAACATCAGCTATCACCAACAACACATCAAACAATCACCAAGTCTAACAAACCGCATACAAAAACCATGAATCGAACCACGAGAATCAACACAAACAACACAACCTAGGCTCTGATTCCAATTGTAGGATCGTTATTTTATTGTGTTTGATGATTCGGGTGGTCTTGGGAGATCAAAATACATGTTTGCCATTTTAGAGAGAGAAAGTAGAGAGAGAGAGGGTGTTCTTGCTAGAGGTTTACACAAATGAAAGATTAGATTAAAATGAAGCACCACCCCTTCCATGGATGGAAGGGGTATTTATAGTTACAAGAAATACGACCTCCTATCGGCCTGTGGATCAGGGATACAGTGGGTAAAGACCCGTCCTTCCTCCACGGTGTTGCTCTAAACTAAACTACGCTACAAACTAACAAATAAACTACTTAATAACGTAACAAACGACACGTCTACGAACTAACATATGCTAGACTTATAATTGGGGTGACCGACACTTTAACATGGAATTTTCTAATTCCTAACAAGTTCACTTCATGATCAAGTTTGGCATATCGGCTTTACTTCACCTTGTTGTCACTGCAACAGCCGACAGAATGCGTGAATGATGTGTTTACCAAAGTGTTTATTGGATGATTGATGAGGTTATTGATGTTGGTGTTTGAACCGTTGATGAACCGCTGCATGTTCCCCTAAAACAGATATTCACCGAAACCAAAGTTGTCATAACACGTTCAAGCTGACATTGTTTACGGTTTTGTCTTGATTTTGTAAAATCCCGCGAAAGAACCTATTTCTTGGTTTAAATCATAGACTTGTAAAATCCCGTAACAATGAAAATATCTTGATAATAGTAAGGTGCAATTCCGGACCTATCTTACGGTTTATTCTTGGTTTTGTAAAATCCCGCGAAAGAAACTATTTCTCGGTTTAAATCATAGAATTGTAAAATACCGTAATGATGGAACCATCCTGGAGAAAGGGAAGTGTAATTCTGGGATCATATCTGATGCTGGTGCTACGGTTTCTGCTTCAAAAAAGGGATAAAAGGGTGTACTTCATGAATTGGGTGTGTGTTTGGGTTGTCTTCATGGCAGTTTGATTAGTACATGGTTTTACTGGGGTATGCTCACTTTACCATGGTCGGGATGAAACCATTATCAAAGTTCGTTTAAATGTCAAAGAAGGCCAGATTTGAGCAGTTAACCAGATGATGTGACAACGGCGTTAATTCAGTATTATTTATTTGAGGTTGAAGTAAATTATCACGGGCGAGTGTACTTAGTATCTGAAGGTATTGGGGATGGATGGATGAAGATTCTTCATGATCCTTGTTCGAGCTTATTATCAAAAATAAAGACTTGGAAATCTAGTTATTGTTGGGTGTCTTTTACCTTTTCTTTTACCACATGGGGGAATTGGGCTCATACCACCACAAAATAACTATCACTTTAAGCAGTTACGTTGTAGTGCTCAGTGTCACATTCAAATGTGGATTTTCAAGAGGTAATGTACGTCTTATACTTGATGGTTGGTTGGTTGAAGAGTATAGAGTACATAGAGAGTACTTAGAGATGCTAATGGAAATCGGCACCGCTCTTTGTTTCATATGTGCAAGTTTAAGTCACAAGTTCGGGTTAGTTTACTTCTCGATCAAATTCATCATATTGGGTTTTCTCCATCAGCTGTCACTACAAAGAGCCTACTGAATGATAATGGGGTTGATTACATGTTTTGCTAAGAGAGCTGAAAAGAGAGAGATTATGACGTATGAACACAACAGTTCATGCCTCGTACTCTAAACAAAAGAAAAGTGTACGTGTCAGTGCGCTTTATCTTCTGAAGAAGAGAAATCTTCTCTATTATGACCATTCTCATCAACATGCTTCATACTTTTTCCATGCGCTTCAGTCATCAAGTGAACCGGGCTACCACTGATTGTTTTCTCATTCCACTTGCTCGATTATAATGAAGATGGCGACATCTTGTGCTGATTTTGCGGGAGAGAAGTGTGAATAGAACATTCGGATGATTTTCACTTATTTAGTCAAGAATGGCATCTCCGTATGTAATTCTTGAGGGGGAGAAGAAGTGTGAATTTTTTGCATTGTTGATTGATATTTGAGAATATAAATGGTCATACGGCTCTAAACTCATGTAAGAACCGAGCCTCTTCTTATCGGGTCATCTTCACATGGAGTTTTTCTCTTCTAAGAGCCGTTGGTTGCATCTTCACTCGGATTGATGAGTTTATCGATAAAGTGCTTCCGGTTAATGCTTCACGTATACATCAACATGATGATTCCGAACAATCTATCTGTTCTTGTTTGATGTGATTGGTAGTTTGGTGTTACCATCTTGTGTGTTCGTTGCGGCCTGATTGCTGATTTCCTTGATGAACATCTTTCTGTTCTTGTTTGATTGGGAGAGATTTTAGTTAAGGGGATTTGCAAGATGTAAGTTGATTGGGATGCCTTTTGGTGATGTTCTTGTTTTTTGGTGTGAGTTGAAGATGTTAACTATCTATTCCCCAACTGCACAATCTTGAAGAAGGTCGAGTCTATAGTCTGTTCTACATTCTCTGCTACATGTTAGAAGACTAAAGACGAGTTGCATTTAACGATCTAAAGACTTTTTCTTAATCTGGGCTTTTATCGAACAGATTGTCGGTTTAGGGGAGAGCACTAATTGGGAGACAGTTATAATTCAGATTCAATCCCCAATTAGACTTGCTCATATTCTTTAGCAGTGACTCCTCGAGACGTTGTTATTGACTATTTCACGTATTGGACATTTGACACAAGTTGATTACTTCAGAGTTAATCATTTATCACTTATTTGAGATTGAAGTTGACTTTCACAAAAGCGTGTTCTTATTTGATAACTTGCTCGGGCTTAAGAATTTGAGTTGAAGACTTGGTTTATCTAGTTACCAGCAGTCGAGGTGGATGGTTGAAGACCTGGTTAACTATCACTATTAGGAGTTACTTTGTTTTACTCAGTGTCACACGCATATGACGGTGTGGATAATCGCAAGAGGTGTTATTGTCTCATACTTTGTTTGGGTAGTGAGTACTTAGAGATTTGCTTGAAGCATAATTTCTCTACACCGTTCTTCCATCATTAGGTGCAAGCTTAAGATACAAATGTGGGGAAGTTGACTTCAGTTTCAAGTTTGGTATATAGGGTTTTCTTCATCAGTGGTCACTTCAAATTGTCTACATAAGGGTTGATAAAAATAGTCAGAGAGAGTCTTCAGCAAGTTGATTCTCACAAGAGTTCAAGTGTTCTTCTCATAAAGATTTCAAGTATTTGGGCTTATACAATGTTGCTGATTCTGATGTGTAAAAACCAGAAAGGGGCAAGGAGACACACATCTAAACACAAAGCGAGTAAACTTGATGAACTTAATACTTCTAAGTAACTGAAGATATCCCATGAAGACAAATGTTATTACCGCAGAGAAACTCAAGGTTTGACTCATGGCGAGTAAACTTGATGAGCTCAATACTTCTAAGTGATTGAAGATATCCCGGGAAAACAAATGTCATGACCGCAGAGAAACTCAAGGTTTTACTCATCAAGGCTTTTAGTGTTAGTATTTCAACTACGTGGGGGAAGTGATGTTAGAGAAAGTTTCTGAAGATAAAAGAGGTACACTAGTGTGTGGTGATTTCGATGGTATCGCAATGATCAGGGGAGAGAGAGTGTGTCCATTGGGGGCACTCAGCTGTTTCACTTGAGGGCTTAATCAGTGATTCAGAGATATATTCACTTATTCCGGAGTTGACATCCGCAGAGATAATCAGTGACTTGGCCTGCTTCTTCAATGTTATCAGTTATTCCTTCCTTGGGTATTGGTATACTTCGGATACTTGAGCTTCATACAAGATCATCCGGGTAGAAAAATGTGAACATGGGAAGGTATTTTCATTCCCCTCATGATGTGTGTTCGGGAGAGTTCTTGAACATTATACAAAGAAACTGACTGCATCAATTCAACTACTTGGGGGAATTGTTCTCTTGACACCTTTTTGGAATGGATTGCTTCAGACGTCAGTAGAAAAGAAATTTGAGAATATTATTTTATGTGTGGGATGATACGTTGCTGTTCTTCTTGATGATATAACCCCGAATGGAGATCCTCGATCATCATTCTTAAATGGAGGAGCGGGATTTATGATAATGGTGTGCTTCCTTGTGCACCTGGCTAAGAGAAGCTTGTAAGAAAGCTTTGATTCTGCTCAGCTAAAGGATTTTCGGTTTGGGGGGAAGCTGCCAAAGTCTCACTTTCAGATGGTTCAATTTCTTTCTTCAATGCAAGAGCCTCGAAAGCTTTGGTGGTGGATGTTTAAGAGATGATGACTTTTATCTTCTACAACGGGGCTGCTTGATATCCTTATCTCGGTACTCGTATCATCATCATCTTCTTAAACTATATCATCTACTCTATCTTTGTATATATTTATCTGAAAAACCAAATACAAAAATATAAAACCAACAAAAACAAAATAGAAAAATATAAAACCTTCAAAAACCCATAAAAATCAGAAAATTTCAAAAATACCAAAAATATGTTTTCCCAAGACATGTCTTCTGGTATCGATAACATCTACGGTCTTAGAAATGTCATTCAATAATGGCACGGGACCATAGATGAAGTTCGAGCAGGAGGTGTAAATATTTCTTTCTAAACATGTCTCTAAACTAATGGCTTACAGTTACTTCAGACTGTAACCCGGGCTTCAAAAATGGTTTGCAGTTACTTCAGATTGTGACCCGCGCTTAAACCATGGCTTGCTATTATTTCAGATAGCAACCCGTTCTTCAAAGGAAGGAAAGTGCTACGCTTAAACATTTTTCACAAATTTCGTGCACTTATCCTAAAACATAATGAGGAAAGTATGTCGAAGGACTGCTGTTCCTACACAAATGTTTTTCCGCCTAAAATTCTTCAGAAAAATATTTGTTGTTTTCAAAAATTGGTGGAAAATGAGCTGCTTGAAAATCAATCAGTTTCAGAGTTTTTATAAAAATTGAAAAACTCAATCAATGACTTCAGTGTTGTTAAACTTTTTAGAAAATGAGTCATTGATTGAGGGGGATAGTGTTTTCAAATCTATTTCATCTAACGGGCTTTCTTAATTATCCTACGTGCTTAATTAAAAATGATAATTGCCTATGTTGAAGGACTAGGTTTCTAGGATATGATTGTTAGGTTTAGATGATTAGAGCTTGATGTACACATTATTCCCATACATTTATATGATCTGATTGATATGTTACATTGACTTTTATTAGTCGATTGATGTTTGGGTGATGTCGACCACCATATATCTGTATGTGTGTTCACTAACGTATGCAGGTATATTGGTTATAAGAATGTTCCCGATCCGGATCCCACAGATTAATATGATTGGATGCCGAAAGGAAAGGGTAACTATATCTTGGGTTGACAAATGAAGAAACGGAGCTTAATTGGACTTCTATGGAGAGTTGGCATAAATGCAACGTAAGAGGTCTCACTGCATCAGCAGATGGTTTTCTTCTAAGTGATTGAAGAAACAGAGCTTAATTTGACCTCAGTTGGCATTCAAAATGCAACGTAAGAAGAAGTCTCACTGCATCAGCAGACGGTTTTTCTTCCAAACCCTACAGCAACAACAACAGAAGCTTCTCAACCACCTAACGTATCTTTGTGCAGGATACCATTTTTAAACAATTTTCTAAAAACTTTGATTAAAATTGTTTTGAAAATGGAAAAATATTGTTTTTGAAAATATATTGGACTAATTTTTGAAAATCACCGGACTTCATGTTATCAAAACCTAAGTCACTCAATTATTGACTTCTGTCATGGATTGAGGGGGAGAGTGATTTAAAATAAAATATTTTCAAACGATGTTTCTTCACAAAAGTTCCGTCTTGTACGATAATAAGTGGTGATCTAAAGATTTAATGTTATGTCATGGTATGATTTTTTCTTTAGAACCAAGGTCTTTCAAAATGAAATTTTTTCTGTTCTTGTTTGATTGTGAAATTGTTTTGTTTTACTTAAAAGATCTCTTAAAAACTATCATACCTGAAACTAACAATCTTTAATGTCTTAAAATGGTCCTTATCTGTCATCTTTCAAAATTGAATCTTGCCACGTCTTTCCCCAAATTTTTCTAAATGATTTAAATCAGTTGGGATCACAAATCTCAAATGGTTTGATATTTCTGATCGGGGTAGAGATCGTGATTTAAATCTCAAATCTGTTTTAAATGGAATTGGTTTTAGTCCTTTAAAGGCACTCCTGCCTCCATGTGCCAAACGATTTCAATATACACAATGCACATGTTGAGGAGGAGGATTTATCCAAAAACCAGATGAGTATTTAAACAAGGCCACATTTTCTCCCATGTTTTCTAAACCTTATTAAATCACTTGGGATCCAAAATCTCAAAGGGTTTGATATTTTTGATCGGGGGAGAATTTGTGATTTAATAATGAAATTTGATAAAAGGTGATCGTTTTGATTTAATTGTGCACGTTGCTCGCTCATATGTGCTAAACGCTTTCGAATCTTGAAGCACATATTGAGGGGGAGCAAATAAACTATCGAGGTACGAAAGCTTTTTAAAGTGATTTATAAAGTACCTTGATTGAGTTTTTAAATGGTTTCTTAATGGTTTGTGTGATCGTGGATGTGCTTCAAAAGAACTCTTGCCTCTATGTGATAAAATGTTTTAAAATATCCTATGCACATATTGAGGGGGAGAATTTTACCAAGAAAATCAAATGGCTTTTTCGAATGAAAATTGTGATCAAAGAAAATATTTCAAAGTCCTCTTGCCTCCTTGTGCTAAAAAATTTCTAAATCATATGCACATGTTGAGGGGGAGGTTTTCTAAATGATCAAAACTATTAAGGTACAAAATGCTTTGATCTCGTATCACAAGTACCTTGATTGTTTTTCCAAATGATTTTTCGATTGGTTTCATGAAGGAAAGAACAATACCAAAAGACCAACCAATTTACTTTATGCATGGTGTTATAAGGATGGTTAGGTTAGGTATTCGTTCCCATGATCCACCAGAACCGGACGGATCTACCCAGGGACAATCGACTAGATAGTGAAGAGTCCTTAGGTATGATGAAAAAAAAAGGAGAAAAATGAGAAATGGGAAGAGTGCGGACTGAGACAGAGCTAGTACTGGAATAAACCCAACAAGGTTCTAGTTATGAAGTCTCGGTAAGCACTGAAGGGGTTGAAGAATGAAAAAGAACTGAATGTGAAAAAGGGTGAAAAGAAATAGCCCTCCATCAATTCAACCTTAGGGCAGAAACCGGGTTCAATACATATGCTACTGGTTGTTACTAAGGTAATACTGGTATTGAAGACGAGACGTCATGGACCCAGTGATGCACTGCACTAAACTTCCCAAGCCACTCAAGTTCCTCTTAAAAGGGCTTGTTTCATTCTCACGGGGAACCGACATAATCTATCGACTTTCTCTTAGAGATGGTTGATATTGAAGTAGGAGACCCTCTCCCTAGTCTCCGGCACAGGAACCAAATGTGCACTATTGAGTCTAGAGCCAAGAGATCATCCACAATATCTCATTAGGACACAAAATTAATGAAAACTTGCTGTTTCACACAATGTGGAAAGTAAGAATATATTGAGAGTCCTACGTATTATCCTTGTGGTTTTGCCAGAACATCTGAGTGGTATGTAAAAGTATTCACGATGAAGATGGAAATCCTTCTAGAGCCAACATCAAACAAGCTCTTGGTGGCTGACATGTGAGATCTTTTCAAAAGATCAAACTTGTGACAACTAGATAGAAACGATGGGGCGATTCACTCGTGAATCAACCTTGGTCCAGAAATGGAATTGACGAATACTTTTGGAAAAACCGTTCGATGTGCAAACCTTCTTTTCTCTAGCATGTCGAATATGTACTTATGTTTTCAAATTCAAAAAGTATCTCTGATTGAAAAATACTTTTAGAAAAACCGTTCGATGTGCGAATCTCTTCTTTTCGCTAGCATGTCAAATGTGTACTCATTCTCTAATACAAAAAGTATTTTGATTGAAAATTGATCTTTCTCATAAAACCTTCGTCGTATTGCAAAACTCTTTCTTCAAGTAATACGCGATTGTTTTTCAAATCATTTTTCATCAATCAGTGAATCTCAATTCGCTGGTTCACTCACTCCGTGTTGTCTTCTTTGAGACGTTCCGGTTTGAGAATAGCTAGAACAGCTGTGAAACCCTGTCAAGGAGATTCTTAGGAATCCTACCTGATCACAGGCAGTACTTGTACTGATCAACGGGGAACCGTGGGCCGTGTACCTCAATTCAACGAAAGTGGCAAAGATACTTTTGTGTGTTTTATTTCTAACTGTTGTTTGCAGGTACATTTGGACGGTTGCAGCTGATCAGAATTGAGCGGTCAATCCAAAGCCGCATGCTCACAGTATCCACACTTAATTGAAGAAATCATGACTGGTGCATATCTACATAACCTGGCTCTGATATTTTTATACTATGCTTCTGCTACACTGCTACAAATATCATGAACCAGTAAAGCTTCCGCTACTCTGATGGAAAGATGTCATGATCCAGAATGTGTGAGCATGTCAGTCCGAAAGTCACAACTTCACATGATGGCAACACAATAAAGGGTGATCCAGAGATTTACTGTGGCTGATGATCTCAATTAAAGCTCGAAGATCATCAAAGATGTGGATCAGTTAAAGGCCTCCACTTAAAGTACAATTCAATGCGGACTTTAAAGAATCGTTGCTTAAGCACAAAGATTGCAGAATTGAAGAATTAAAGTCTATGAGCTCAAGAACGAAGTCAAGAAAAGAATGCTAGGATTCAAAATGTAAAACATGGGGAGACCTCCCTTAGGGGGAGATTGTTAGGAATTAGAAAATTCCATAGTGAAGAGTCGGTCACCCCAAATATTATCTAGCATAAGTTAGCTCGTAGACTTGTCGTTATTTACGTTATTAAGTTGTTTATTAGTTAGTTTGTAGCGTAGTTTAGTTTAGAGCAACACCGTGGAGGAAGGACGGGTCTTTACCCACTGTATTCCTGATCCACAGGCTGATAGGAGGTCGTGTATTGTGTAAGTATAAATACCCCTTCCATCCATGGAAGGGGTGGTGCTTCTCATTCAATCTAATATTCCCTTTGTGTAAACCTCTAGCAAGAATACCCTCTCTCTCTATCTTTCTTTCTCTAAAATGGCAAACATGTATTTTGATCTTCCAAGACCACCTGAATCATCAACACAATAAATATTACGATCCTACAATAAGCATGGTTCTTGCAGCTTCTACAAGAGTTTGATTTCTTCTTTCAACTACAACATTCTGTTGAGGAATACGTGGAACACTTCTTTGATGGCTGATCCCAATGCTTTCATAAAACAGACTTATTTCTCTATTAACAAACTCAGTTCCATTGTCTGTTCGGATGATTCTAACGGTTTTATTAAGCCTAACCTGCAACTGTTTAATATGTTTGATGATGATGTCAGGAGTTTCGTCCTTAGACCTCAAAAACTTAACCCAAGTAAACAGAGAGTAGTCATCAACAATGACTAGCACATATTTCTTCCCATTTATAGTTTGCACTCTCATGGGTTTGCACAAATCCATATGAAGGGTATGAAGAACTTCCATAATTGAGTTGGCAGTTTTGGGTTTGTGGGCATATTTCTTGCTTTTTCTCAATTGGCATGTAGAACAAAGATGATATCTTTCATAATTTAACCTAGGCAAGCCTCTTACGAGGTCCTTTCTTGAAAGATCATTGATGGTGCCAAAGTTCAAATGATTGAGACGACGGTGCCATAACCAAGACTTTGTTTTAGACGCCTTTGACAACAAGCAGATTGGGGAAGACTTCATCATGTCTTCGATAGAGATGGTGTACAGATTAGTGCCACGAGTTCCCTTTAACAGTTCAACACCATCTAATTCTCTAACGAAGCAAGAGTGTTTTCTGAAAGCCACTTCAAGATCAGAATCGCAGAATTGACCAACTGAGAACAAATTATGACTAAGACCTTCTACATAATATACCCGGGAGCTTACACTATCACCAAATACATAATCTCCATAACGTATAATTGCCTCAAAGTGGTCGTTCCCATATCTAACAGTCCTGATGAATTTATTCACGAAGTTCATGAGCCATGAGTGATCTCTAGTCATATGCTTTGAGCAGCCTGAGTCCAAATACCAAAGGACGATTTATACGACCTGCATTAGAACATAAACAATTGTGGATAACTGGAAGCATTGGATCCCCATGGGAAAATGGGTTTCGGTTGGTTAGTACATGCAATTGATATACCTACAACATTTCTAGAGGCTATGACATCATTAGTGGTGGAGGCAAGACTAGTAGTGGCAGTGGACCTATTTGAAGTATGGCAACTTCTTAAATGTATGATTCTACCAGTAGGCTTCCATTTCTTAGAGGGCATCGATCTAGACATCTTATGTAAAACCCTAAAATCTCAAATCGCGTAAAATGACAATTTTGCCCTCCAACTTAAAATTTTACCAACTCGGGAAACACGTCAACATCATTTAACAAGTTATATCATTTATAATATATACACATTATGAAACTAATTAACTTATGATATAAATTAAAAGAAACATAACTAATTAAACACTAAGTAACAAATAAACCTTACAATGTGTGCATGTCGAACCTAGACTAGAAAGGAGACTACGTACGTGATGGATTGGTAAGTTTGGAAAGTCAAATTTTGTTCCTATCCCCCCCCCCCAAGGCCGGCCATCATATAGGCAACCCATAATCACCATTTAAATTTTTATTAACTCTCATTTACATCTCCATCTCATTTCAAAATAACACCTAGAAAACCCTAGCCTCTTTTTCTCCATTCTAAGTGGCGGCACCATCAAAATCCTCCCATTCAATCCGAAATTCTTCAAGCCAAGGTGTTCCTAGGAGACTCTTGATCGTGGGTAATTGCTTGGTGGACGTGGTGTTGTGTTTGGTTTGATTTTGAAGCTTGGACGTGGGTGGTCCTATTGTGGCCGTGGGTTTCATAGAAGCCAAGGGAGACTTGGTTTAGTTTTCGTGGTTTGATTCTTGTTCTTGTTTCGTATACGCTTCAAGGGTAACGTATCATCTTCTTAATCTATTCCTCTTTGTGTCTTTAAATCAATTCGTGGCATTCATGATATAAAACTAGGGCTTGTTACTTGATTAATTAGATCACATAAAATCATAACTATTGAACACATGAAATAATGAACACATGAAATGATTAAACCATGAATCTTGATCAATATGCATTCGAATGATATGTGACTTATAAAACGAATATGAAACTGATTTTGGGTCTTCTCTTTGTCGATTTATATTACATTTATTAAAGGGTTTAATGATCTTGTGATTACATGTTTTCGTATATGATAAATGGACTTGATAACGAATGATTTCGAGGGTGTTTTTGATCTAATGAGGGGCGTACAAAATGATTTGGGAAGGGGCTGAATCGAATTGATTTTTGCTATCACATTAGGTGTCTTGTAATCTTGCATTAATCGAGCTAACATGTTTAAAACGGATTCGTTAATCATAACGTAAAACTAGGGTTTGTAATTCATGATTATATAAAGTTAAGGGGTTGTTTGGTAAATTATGAAACTTGATGGATTAACATGTTAAAACACTAACTAAATGGATTAAATGAGTAAAATGGGTAAACTTACTATATTTACACTTTTAACCCTATACTTTGCAATATTGACACTTTAAACCCTAAACTTTTGTAACTTGTCATAAATGATCTTTAAAACATTATAATACTCATTTTCTATTATAACTTGAGATAAGTAACTAAACCTGCTAAATATGGAAACCTGCTATTTTTAGAAAGTTACTAATTATGGAAATCTGCTAATTCTGGAAAGTTACTAAAAATAGAAACCTGCCTAAAATAGAAAGTTTCCTAAAATAGAAAGTTACTTAAAATGGAAAGATTACTAAAATGGGAAACTTGCTAAAAATGGAAAGCCGTCTTAAAACAGGCGTTTCGGATTCTTATAGAACGTTATCTAATTCATATAGGTTTCTGGCGGCGTGATTGATCTCATTTCTTGACTTTACTTTCATTGTTGCTTGCTTCGAATAAGGTACAGATATTCTGACCTTTCTCATAAGGTTTCTCATGATCTCTTTGCATCTTTGATCTCTTGCCATATTGATATTGAACCTTTGCTTTGCTATTGAACCTTTGACATTGACCCTTGCTATTGAACCTTTGACATTGACCTTTGCTATTGAACCCTTGATATTGATCCTTTGCTATTTGAACCTTTGATAATTGAACCATTGATATTGGACTATTGATTTGATTTGTGAACTGCTAATATTGGACCTTTGATATTGATTGAACTCTATACTATATACTTTGACCTGTCAGTTGATACCCGAGCCATTAACTAGGCATGGGGGTTCCATGTCCGTGTCATTGATGCACCAATGGCATGACTTTAGTGTGGTTGAGTGATGTTCCACACCGTCCCCATATTTGTATTGATTATGCGCGCTTCGAATATATTGTATGGCCACTATTTGTTTTGCAGGGGGCGTATGGATGCATCCTAGATTTGTATTTGTTTTGTATTGATATATGGTTTGGTGATGTGGTTGGTGTGTGCAATACACCCCCTCACATTTTGGGAGCTGATCACTCCATTGGCTACTTGAGGACTCCCCTCGTATTGGTTTGGTATTCCGAGGTCACCCCTCCGAATACAATGGTTACTATTGGATACTTGGCTGCTAATGCCACTATTGATATTGGTTTGTTTTGTTGGCTCGGGATAGATTCTGACAGACCTTACACTATTGATATAACCGTATTGTACCTTCTGTATTTCCCAACGCATCATATTCTGTATTGATTATCTTTATCCAGTACCCTTATATGACTCACTCTATTACCAAGATATATATTCCATTGCTTTGATCTGTCACACTCTCATTCCGTTAGTTCCGATTATCGTTTCCATTCACGTACCGGGTTATTATATGTTATTGGATTTGATTATGATATTCATGTTTATGTGACTATTGTTTACTCTGTACGATATGTATGTATGCGATATAAGATTTACTTGTTGTCATCTGATGATATGCTATCTTACTGTTATGTGATCCTTTGATTTGTCTGGTAACTGTGTCTGAGTGAAATCGATTGTTGATCTGTTTATCTTTTGTACCTTGTTCGATTAATCTCGTGGACTATGACTATCCGTGGTGTCCTTATCTGCTTATAGTTGAACTGCCATGTTTGCATTTCTGTTTATGCTACGGTTTGATTGGGTAAATGGTTCAACTTTATTGATGTCTGGTTTGTTAAAGTGTTCAATTGCCCTGCTATGTCCCTACTTCATTTAATTATATCTTTATACTGTACTTCTAGTTATTATGTGTGACTGCCATGTGTTGACTGATGTTAGTACTTCCGCTGTTATGATGCTGGTTATGTTTTCAACTATGGGTTTTGACCTGTGTGAATTGCCATGCTCACTTATTAATTAATTGCTTCCGCTTTCCTGTAGATATCTGTTTGGCTTATATGTTTTCTGATTTCCTGATTTGATTGTATGCGATATATGTTGTGTGGATGCGACGCCTGCTATGTTGCTTATGTTTCTGTTCTTGTATGTCTGGTTTGTATATGCTTGTTTATATGTAATCGATGCTTTGCTTTGCTTCGTTCTCTTTGTTTTATGTGCTTTGGATATCTGTATATTTGTGTTCTGCAGGATCCTCATTGACTCATTGTTCTCATTTCGCTGTGACCTTGTTATCCGTTTCCTTCGTTTCATTTCGTATTTCTGCTTTTATTTAGCTTTCGTTTTGTTATATCTGTTCACTGGGCTTTTTAAGCTCAGCCGCATTTCTTTTCCTGCGGCAGGTGTTAGGTTTGAAGATGGGCTTTGATGGGCTGAGAGTTGGATTATTTGAGTGGACCAACCCTAGATACCTTATTACTTGGATTTATTTTGTTGGGCTATCGTTTGGAGATTTCATTTTATTTCAGACATATTGGATTTTGTATTTCCCTTTTAAGTCATTCGTCTAAATGACTTGGTACTTCATTTCTTTAAGGCTTTCGTTTATAAAATTTTGTTTGTATGTTCTGATATGACACCAGAATGTGACACTTCTACCCTTCTCGGGTTGGGGTGTTACAATTATGGTATCAGAGCCCTAGGTTTTAGGATCCTTAGAGCTTAGGCTATGACCTGTGAGGATTGGGTAGACATTAGATTTCCGTCTGTTTAGATATCTTTCGATTCCTTTTGATGGTCGTTCAGATTTGACTTCGATATCCTTTTGTCTTCACTGAATTGGCCCACCTCTCTTCGCTTCGAATTTTGTTATTTTATTTTCACTCGTCCGTTTGTCGATCGTTAGATGGAGACAACCCGTGGAGCCAAAGAAGATGGTGCCGACCCTGCGTTGCTGCAACAGTCCCTGTACTAGAGAGGTTCGTGAAGCAGAAGCCGTGCCATACTGCCATGCTGCTGGAGACATTAGGATGCTGCTGGAGGGAGCTGGACGGATCAACCAAAGATGCAAAAGACGGAGACAAGATTCAACCGGTGGCTGAGAAGGTTCATCTACTTCATATGATTTGGGCGCGACTTGTGTTACTCCGATTCGTTTGTCATGCGTTTTGAGGCGGTTTGATATTCTGTTAAGTGATTCTGATCAGTATTACTTTTCTTTGATTCGTTCGGAACTCGGTTTGAATCGTGAAGTTTTATCGTTTGGCATTTTGTTAATATCTCAGCTTTTCTTTTGGATCGTCAGTAATGAGTCATGAGGAACCGTTTCGAACAAGTTGGTGGCCTTCTTCGTTGGCAATATGGTAAGTTGTTTGATGTAGTATATGTCGTATGTATGTGATCTGGTATGCTTCGGTACATTACTTGCTATCTGTATGTTATCTGGTTTGTTGTGATTTTGGTTACGTGGTTTGTCATGACCCGAGGCAGAATATGATGACAATAAGGACTTGTTATGTGATGCAAGTATTATGACGCCTGATCAACGTGATAATACCGAGATCATATAATTTGAACTTATTGCAATCATACGACATCTTGGGAAATGCCTGGGGTTGGTACGTGAATGGACTAGGCCTTATATCCGTTATTTGTCAATCCTCATATTCGTTTGGAATTCTGTACCTCTTGCGAGATTCTCACCGACATCTGTTACGTATAAGTTTTGTACGCTTTGGAAACTGAAATCGTTATGGTCTGTGTGAAACCATGAATTGCTATGTCTGCCTTGAACCGGTACGTCTCCAGGTACTTATGCGACTTCAATTTTCAAGGACGAAAATTTTCTTTTTAGAGGGGAAGAATTGTAAAACCCTAAAATCTCAAATCGCGTAAAATGACAATTTTGCCCTCCAACTTAAAATTTTACCAACTCGGGAAACACGTCAACATCATTTAACAAGTTATATCATTTATAATATATACACATTATGAAACTAATTAACTTATGATATAAATTAAAAGAAACATAACTAATTAAACACTAAGTAACAAATAAACCTTACAATGTGTGCATGTCGAACCTAGACTAGAAAGGAGACTACGTACGTGATGGATTGGTAAGTTTGGAAAGTCAAATTTTGTTCCTATCCCCCCCCAAGGCCGGCCATCATATAGGCAACCCATAATCACCATTTAATTTTTTATTAACTCTCATTTACATCTCCATCTCATTTCAAAATAACACCTAGAAAACCCTAGCCTCTTTTTCTCCATTCTAAGTGGCGGCACCATCAAAATCCTCCCATTCAATCCGAAATTCTTCAAGCCAAGGTGTTCCTAGGAGACTCTTGATCGTGGGTAATTGCTTGGTGGACGTGGTGTTGTGTTTGGTTTGATTTTGAAGCTTGGACGTGGGTGGTCCTATTGTGGCCGTGGGTTTCATGGAAGCCAAGGGAGACTTGGTTTAGTTTTCGTGGTTTGATTCTTGTTCTTGTTTCGTATACGCTTCAAGGGTAACGTATCATCTTCTTAATCTATTCCTCTTTGTGTCTTTAAATCAATTCGTGGCATTCATGATATAAAACTAGGGCTTGTTACTTGATTAATTAGATCACATAAAATCATAACTATTGAACACATGAAATAATGAACACATGAAATGATTAAACCATGAATCTTGATCAATATGCATTCGAATGATATGTGACTTATAAAACGAATATGAAACTGATTTTGGGTCTTCTCTTTGTCGATTTATATTACATTTATTAAAGGGTTTAATGATCTTGTGATTACATGTTTTCGTATATGATAAATGGACTTGATAACGAATGATTTCGAGGGTGTTTTTGATCTAATGAGGGGCGTACAAAATGATTTGGGAAGGGGCTGAATCGAATTGATTTTTGCTATCACATTAGGTGTCTTGTAATCTTGCATTAATCGAGCTAACATGTTTAAAACGGATTCGTTAATCATAACGTAAAACTAGGGTTTGTAATTCATGATTATATAAAGTTAAGGGGTTGTTTGGTAAATTATGAAACTTGATGGATTAACATGTTAAAACACTAACTAAATGGATTAAATGAGTAAAATGGGTAAACTTACTATATTTACACTTTTAACCCTATACTTTGCAATATTGACACTTTAAACCCTAAACTTTTGTAACTTGTCATAAATGATCTTTAAAACATTATAATACTCATTTTCTATTATAACTTGAGATAAGTAACTAAACCTGCTAAATATGGAAACCTGCTATTTTTAGAAAGTTACTAATTATGGAAATCTGCTAATTCTGGAAAGTTACTAAAAATAGAAACCTGCCTAAAATAGAAAGTTTCCTAAAATAGAAAGTTACTTAAAATGGAAAGATTACTAAAATGGGAAACTTGCTAAAAATGGAAAGCCGTCTTAAAACAGGCGTTTCGGATTCTTATAGAACGTTATCTAATTCATATAGGTTTCGGGCGGCGTGATTGATCTCATTTCTTGACTTTACTTTCATTGTTGCTTGCTTCGAATAAGGTACAGATATTCTGACCTTTCTCATAAGGTTTCTCATGATCTCTTTGCATCTTTGATCTCTTGCCATATTGATATTGAACCTTTGCTTTGCTATTGAACCTTTGACATTGACCCTTGCTATTGAACCTTTGACATTGACCTTTGCTATTGAACCCTTGATATTGATCCTTTGCTATTTGAACCTTTGATAATTGAACCATTGATATTGGACTATTGATTTGATTTGTGAACTGCTAATATTGGACCTTTGATATTGATTGAACTCTATACTATATACTTTGACCTGTCAGTTGATACCCGAGCCATTAACTAGGCATGGGGGTTCCATGTCCGTGTCATTGATGCACCAATGGCATGACTTTAGTGTGGTTGAGTGATGTTCCACACCGTCCCCATATTTGTATTGATTATGCGCGCTTCGAATATATTGTATGGCCACTATTTGTTTTGCAGGGGGCGTATGGATGCATCCTAGATTTGTATTTGTTTTGTATTGATATATGGTTTGGTGATGTGGTTGGTGTGTGCAATACACCCCCTCACATTTTGGGAGCTGATCACTCCATTGGCTACTTGAGGACTCCCCTCGTATTGGTTTGGTATTCCGAGGTCACCCCTCCGAATACAATGGTTACTATTGGATACTTGGCTGCTAATGCCACTATTGATATTGGTTTGTTTTGTTGGCTCGGGATAGATTCTGACAGACCTTACACTATTGATATAACCATATTGTACCTTCTGTATTTCCCAACGCATCATATTCTGTATTGATTATCTTTATCCAGTACCCTTATATGACTCACTCTATTACCAAGATATATATTCCATTGCTTTGATCTGTCACACTCTCATTCCGTTAGTTCCGATTATCGTTTCCATTCACGTACCGGGTTATTATATGTTATTGGATTTGATTATGATATTCATGTTTATGTGACTATTGTTTACTCTGTACGATATGTATGTATGCGATATAAGATTTACCTGTTGTCATCTGATGATATGCTATCTTACTGTTATGTGATCCTTTGATTTGTCTGGTAACTGTGTCTGAGTGAAATCGATTGTTGATCTGTTTATCTTTTGTACCTTGTTCGATTAATCTCGTGGACTATGACTATCCGTGGTGTCCTTATCTGCTTATAGTTGAACTGCCATGTTTGCATTTCTGTTTATGCTACGGTTTGATTGGGTAAATGGTTCAACTTTATTGATGTCTGGTTTGTTAAAGTGTTCAATTGCCCTGCTATGTCCCTACTTCATTTAATTATATCTTTATACTGTACTTCTAGTTATTATGTGTGACTGCCATGTGTTGACTGATGTTAGTACTTCCGCTGTTATGATGCTGGTTATGTTTTCAACTATGGGTTTTGACCTGTGTGAATTGCCATGCTCACTTATTAATTAATTGCTTCCGCTTTCCTGTAGATATCTGTTTGGCTTATATGTTTTCTGATTTCCTGATTTGATTGTATGCGATATATGTTGTGTGGATGCGACGCCTGCTATGTTGCTTATGTTTCTGTTCTTGTATGTCTGGTTTGTATATGCTTGTTTATATGTAATCGATGCTTTGCTTTGCTTCGTTCTCTTTGTTTTATGTGCTTTGGATATCTGTATATTTGTGTTCTGCAGGATCCTCATTGACTCATTGTTCTCATTTCGCTGTGACCTTGTTATCCGTTTCCTTCGTTTCATTTCGTATTTCTGCTTTTATTTAGCTTTCGTTTTGTTATATCTGTTCACTGGGCTTTTTAAGCTCAGCCGCATTTCTTTTCCTGCGGCAGGTGTTAGGTTTGAAGATGGGCTTTGATGGGCTGAGAGTTGGATTATTTGAGTGGACCAACCCTAGATACCTTATTACTTGGATTTATTTTGTTGGGCTATCGTTTGGAGATTTCATTTTATTTCAGACATATTGGATTTTGTATTTCCCTTTTAAGTCATTCGTCTAAATGACTTGGTACTTCATTTCTTTAAGGCTTTCGTTTATAAAATTTTGTTTGTATGTTCTGATATGACACCAGAATGTGACACTTCTACCCTTGTCGGGTTGGGGTGTTACAATTATGAATATATGACAGAATATGGAACGTTACTCTAATATTACGGGTTATGTTTTCAACTAAGGGTTTTTGACCTATGTGATTGCCATGCTCACTTACTAATTAATTGCTTCCGCTTGCCGTTAGATTCCTGTTTTAATTGTATGTCTTCTGATTCCTGAATTTATTGTATGCTGTATATGTTGTGTGGATATGACGTCTGCTATGCTTGCTTATGTTTCAGTACTTGTATGTCTGGTTTGTATGTGCTTGTATGCTTGTCATGATGCTTTGCTTTGCTTCGTTATCTTTGTTTTATGTGCTTTGGATATCTGTATAATTGTGTTCTGCAGGATCCTCATTGACTCATTGTTCTCATTTCGCTGTGACTTTGTTATCCGTTTCCTTTGTCTCATTTCGTATTTCTGCTTTTACTTAGCTTTCGTTTTGTTATATCTGTTCACTGGGCTTTTTAAGCTCAGCCGCATTTCTTTTCCTGCGGCAGGTGTTAGGTTTGAAGATGGGCTTTGATGGGCTGAGAGTTGGATTATTTGAGTGGACCAACCCTAGATACATTATTACTTGGATTTATTTTGTTGGGCTATCGTTTGGAGATTTCATTTTATTTTAGACATATTGGATTTTGTATTTTTCCTTATAAGTCATCCGTCTATATGACTTGGTACTTCTTTTCTTTAAGGCTTTCGTTTTGAAATCTATATTGTACACTTTGACCTGTCAGTTGATACCCGAGCCATTAACTAGGCATGGGGGTTCCATGTCCGTGTCATTGATGCACCAATGGCATGACTTTAGTGTGGTTGAGTGATGTTCCACACCGTCCCGATATTTGTTTTGATTATGCGCGCTTCGAATATATTGTATGGCCACTATTTGTTTTGCAGGGGGCGTATGGATGCATCCTAGATTTGTATTTGTTTTGTATTGATATATGGTTTGGTGATGTGGTTGGTGTGTGCAATACACCCCCTCACATTTTGGGAGCTGATCACTCCATTGGCTACTTGAGGACTCCCCTCGTATTGGTTTGGTATTCCGAGGTCACCCCTCCGAACGTTATTAAAAGGTTAAGGCTAGCGGAAGCAACTAACTAGAAAATGAGCATGACATATAACGGATTCTTATAGAACGTTATCTAATTCATATAGGTTTCTTTTAGTAGTATCGGAGCCACTCCTGAGCCGTTCGGGATGGTGGGGCAAACCTCATCGAGGACGATGAGTCCCTAAGGGGGGGTGATTGTAACACCCTAGGCAAATCCCACATCGGCTGTGGCCTGGAGAGATGCTGGGCTCATAAGATAACATTCGCCTTACAATGACACAACGCGTTTTGTGGTCTACTGCGGGTGGAGTTCTTAGGAACTGGCAGTTAAGCGTGCTCATGTGAGAGTAGTACTGGCTTGGGTGACCTGCCGGGAAGTCTTCAAATGAGGCCACAAAAACAAAGCCGTGAGCCTGCGGGCAAAGCGGACAATATTGTGGTCTGAATAGGCGGGGTGTTACATCTTAGGACAAACTTCATTAAGTTTGAATATGCGGCCAGTGGGTTTCCATTGATAACCCTTGTTTTTGAATTTTCTCCCTGTAGGTTTCCAATAATTACTAACCTTTTTCCAAATTGGCTTCCTGACTTCTTTAACCTATTTAGCATTTCTTGCAATTTTGACTAGAGATTTAACAACATTTTTCAACTCATTCACAACACATTCATGATAAATACCAAAAACCAAACATTCATTACGTGTTTTGCAAATAGTAGCAGAATTCGAATTAATTAAAGTACGCTTATAGCTAATACTAGAATCAACACGATTCATTTTATTCAGCTTAAACTTATTCTTCCTAGGGTATTCTTCTACTTTCTTCTCTTGAACACTCTTGGCTCGCATGGTCCTATCTTGCATTGTATTGCCTGAAGGATTTGACCCGCTAACCTTAGTGTCCTTGATTACTCCTATAGAAGGAACAATGGGAATATTAGTTGGTGATACTACTCTTTGCAAGTCTAGTCTGGAAGTGCTGGGATCTGAGACTTTATGAGGCATATCAAAGGTCACATTCTTGTCTTTAGGCATAGACCTAGGTGTAACTATTCTATCTCGCCTGGTACTAGATTTGGGGCTTGTGACAATCACATATTCTAAGAGTTCCTGAGATCGTTTGGCATCCATGCAGGCATAGGCGATTGCACTATTAAGAGGTTTTTCTATTCTATCATCTTATACGATCTCACTGAGACTCTTTAAACTATCCTTAAGGTATGAAAGATATGCTAGATGTGCAAGCTCATTATTCCTATGTGGAGGGGGAATATACAACATATCAATAGCATACTTATCACAAGCAAAAGCCTTTGGAATAGAATATTTGCAATTTGGGATTGGCAATTTTCCTTTCACCACACGCTTCAGATTCTCAATTTCGTTAAGAAAAGAAGTTACCTTTTCAATGTGTTTATCATGATTAACTTTGAATGAATCACATAACTCTTTGTTTTGATCATTAACTTTTGAAATTTCAGCTTTAAAACATTCATTTTCCCTTTGCAATTTATCAATAATGTTTTGAAGTTGGCAATTCTGAGAATCTAAAAGCGGAGGCATACGGGAGCCAGTCACTTCATTATTTTCACCCCAATTATGAAATTTGGACTTTCAACCTTTTGATCGTGTTACAATGAGCTCGAATCTGTTCATCACGTTTGTTGATTTCAAAAACTACATCAAACTCAGGAGCATCCGAAGACGTCTTGGCATTTGAGGTTTTAACATTTTCTTTCAGATGTTGATATTTTAATTGTAAATCAAGATAGTCAACTTCCAATTTAGAAAAATGCTTGACCATGTTATCATGATCATCCTTTTCGATTTTATCATTCAATTTTGAATTTATAGTCTCAAGCTCAATGACACGATCCTAGGAGACTTTCAATGCAATTGACAATTCATGAAACTGAGAAGCAATAATGGAGTAATTCGTAACAGTATAGAACACATCTTGAGCAATACATCTAGAAATCAAATTATCGTTAAAGATGTGAAGATTCTTCCTCTCAATCTCATTGCTCTTAAGCTCACATTCATTTATTCTTACCTCGTTTTCCATTTCATTAAACATCTTTTTCATTTCTTTAATCTCTGTATCTATGGCCTTTTGAAGACTCTCAAATTGTTCTTTTAGTTGTTTAAAGAAAGGCATGGCCTCAGTTAAATAACATTCTTTAGTTTGCTCAAAACCCCTTTCCTCTTCAGTAATCCCAGTTGGTGTGATTCTCTTCTTACAAGTTTTCTCAAAATCAACGAATAGTTGGTAAACTACATATAGGCTGATTAAGGTTTTGCTTTGAGTGGGAAGAGTTCTAGGCACTAAATGCATTGGTGTGTTTGGAGGATACATAGTAGCTGGGGGCAATTTCCTAAAGGGAGGATTCTTTTCCACAAGTTCATCAGTTTTCTTCTTATCAATATGTTGACTTGTTCAGGGGTTAATTGAGTTTGAGGTTTAAACTTGTTTAAGGCAATCCAATTTTACTTAGTGTAATCGTGGGATTTAAGCGTTATATTATTCTCTATACACCAAGGATCTTTTAGTTTCTTTTCCATTTTCTATTTAGAGGCATTTTCTAATTTTTTATCCTCTTTAGTGCACTCTATACATGATGGAGATTTTTTAGGCTTAAGAAGCTCATTACCATCATAAACCACTTTATTAGCTGCTAAAGCTATTTTACCATATTCAGGATTGGGTTCCTCTACAAGGGGAATACTATGCTTATCACTTAATACTCTATGCTTATTGATCATGTGAGTAGTCTGAATGGTGTTCCCTTGTATATACAACTTGTTTTCAATTTTGTTCTTTGAAGTTTTTAGGTTGGAAAATTCATTTAAAAGTTTTGATTCCTTAGCATTGAATTCCTGCTTAAGCACTTTTACATTTTCTTGAAGTTCTTGCTTTTGCTTAACTGTTTTATTAAGTTTTTCTTGTAAGGAGTTTAACTCTTGTTTTAATGTTTCTTCCTTAAAATTGCTTTTTCTTATAAGTGTACGCATTTGGTTATCCATCTCCTGCTCACAGGTAGTCAATTCAAACTTAGCACGTTGTTCATATATGTCAACTTGTTCCTTATAGGCATTTAGCTCAGTGGTCATAGAATCATCATAAGCATATACAGTGTACTCATCATATATTCATTCATTGTTAACTGCAGAAGATTCATCACTTGGTACAATAAGACTTTCATCTTGCTTCATATATTGATCATATGGGACCACATTGCTATTTCCCGTATTTTCAATATCCGATTCAATGACTTCCGTTGACTGTACTTCATGGTGAATCTTTGGTGCATCAACCACATCGTATAGTTTCAGTACCTCTGATATGATGGTTTCCTTGGAGGAACCGGCTGGTTGAGGTGAAGAAACCATTGGAGAAATATTTGCCATAAAGATGGTCTGTGCTGTTGGTTCATCATCCATGTCAGAGTCAAATGCATCACAATCTGCAACTTGGAAGACATTGGAATTGTTCTGAGCCACACCATGCACCGGTTGTTCATCCACCTCTGCATCATAAGTTTTGGCATTCTCCTCAGCCAGAAACAACAAATCTTCCTCATCCAATACAGCTCCATTATCTTGAGCTTGCACAAACAGCATCTTGTCCCTGGAGTATTCTGCATTCTGTGGACGTTTTGGATGAGTGCAGTTCCTAGCTATGTGTCCTTCCCCTCCACTGTTGTAAAACTTGATTGGCTTCCCTTGACCCTGAGCCGTAATCCTTCCTCGATTCTGATTTCCCACATAACCAGCTCCAGCTCCCACATTCCCATAACCAGTTCCATCGTCTACATTCCCTTGTTCATTATGGGGTAGATAAGCATTCTGCCTTCCTTGCACGTTTTGCACAACAACCCTTCCATCTTTAACAGTAGCATGATTGTGTAGATTGGATGCAGTTCTGAGTTGATTGTTGGTGTGGGGAGTGAGGTTTAAGTTTTGCATAACCATTAGAGCCAGTTGATTAGCAAATTGTTCCATGAATGTGTCTGATGGCTGATAACCTGAATCCGGAATGAGTTTGTGATTACCATCCCCAGTTGGTATGACTTGTGATGCTTTGGTCCTTATTCCCACATTTGTGTAAAATGCAGTTGAATCATTTGAAGAAGTTGCAGCTGCAACATTGGTATTGAACTTTTCCATGATCATTCGTTCAAATGCAGCATGCTTCTCATGTTGGAGTAAGTAAGCATACAATTGCTCATAATTGGTGTTCCTCAGACCTTTGTTTAGTTTGACAGCAGTGACAAATTTGTGACATTCGGGATTCATGTTGTTCACGAACTTGGAATTGAGCTGGATATTTGGCATTGTCATTTTGATATTTCTCATATCATTCACAAGCATGTGGAATCTCACATGATATTCAGTGACACCTTCCCCTGGATTCATTTTAAAGTTCTCAAAGTCATCGTACAACTGAGACTCCCTATCTTCCTTAGTCAGTTCTAAACTAGAGAAAAGCATCCTAACATTATCCCAAACTGCCTTTGCTTCAGTGTTGTGATTGATCAGCTTGTAAATGTCCTTTGGTAAACCTTGGAGTATAATGTTTGAAGCTCTGATGTCTGCATCGTATCTCTTCTTCTCTTTATCATCAAGCTCATCATACATCTTTAGTCTATCCAATCCCAATACAATAGATCCATCAGCAGCGGTTTCAAGGATATCTCTGGTAGTTCCAATTTGATATGGTCCTTCATCAATTGACTTAAGGATGTTAACACCATTCTCTTATCCTAAGCAATACAATCTGATTCTTTGAGCCAAAGAGTCATAATCGGTTCTATCAAGCATGGGAGGACGAGTATCGGATCCTGCAGCTTGAACGTCATCAGCAACAGAAGAAGTGATTGTAGACATGATTCCAAGGTACACGGGATTTTACTAAATCAAGAGAAAACCGTAAAACGTATCACGAAGAAATGACAAGTCTCAAAAGACAAATCGCACAACAGACAAATCGCTTAACTCAAATCGCACAACTGACAAATCGCTTCTGTCAAATCACACAAATGACAAATCGCTTCAGTCAAAACGCAATGAGAACAAACCTCTTCTGTCAAGTCGCTGTCAATACAAATCGCATAATTGTCAAATCACTTAAGTGTCAAAACGCTTAAGTGTCAAATCGCTTAAGTGTCAAACCGCTTAAGTGACAAATCGCTTAAGTGATAAATCGCAGGGGAACAAAAGTACTTCTACTACTTTGTCCTTTCTTGTCTTTTTGTCTCAACACACAAACCGCTTAGGTGACAAATCGCTTCCACAAAACAAGACAAACCGCATAAAACACTTATCAAACTGCTTAAAAATCCGATCAAACCGCTTCAAGGAAATGATATCCGAGAGACAAACTGCTTCCTAGAAAAACTTTCAAAACTAAACTTTTTCAATCCAAAACACTAAAACCAAGATTATTGAGGCCTTCCAATCCAAAACCTAAACACTTAAGATGATTCTAAACACAAAAGTACTATCAAAATTCAAACTTTAACACCAAAAATGATCCAAATAATGAAAACTACTCAAAACTCATTCAAACCCAAAAACCTATGAAAACCACTAAAATGCAAGAACATGGAAGGTAGATGATCAAACCATGGCTCTTGATACCATTTGTAACATATTGGTTTTCACAAACACATAATCAAACACACATATGATTCGTATGAAATAGGTTTTAGAGAGAGAAAGTGAAGAGAGTTTGGAACTTTAGTGAGACAAAGAAAAATGTATTTTAAAAGCTCCAACCCTTTGCCTAGCTAGGCAAAGGGTATTTATAGGTTCATACAAGAGACGCCTCCTACGGGCTGTGGATCAGGCATACAGTGGGTAAAGACCCGTCCGTCCTCCACGGTGATACTAATCTAACTACTTATTATTACTAAAAGACTACGACTACAAGCTTTCTAACGAATACATATACTTGAGGTGACCGAGTCTTTAACTACCGGATTTTCTAAATCCTAACAGTTTGATTCTTATATTAAAGAAGGATACTCTGAAGACATAATAGTATCCTGGATATAGAAGAAGTTTCCCCTCCAGTCTCTAATGTTAGTGAAGGGTTTTTGGAATAGGTCTGGGACTTCAGTTTCACCCCTTTTTGAAAGAGTAAGCCAGTCACCCACAGGACCTAGGTTAAGAAAGCCCCTTAGAACATCTAAGGAAGGCTCCAATCCATAAGCTTTGCACGTACGATGAATGTGGTAAGTTTGGTTGTGCCAAATGGATTAAACCTAGAGATGTGTACATCATAATACTGTAAAAATTCATAAAAACGCTTGTGAAGCAATATTCTTTAATTTGATTGAAGGAACGAATGTATATATAGCCCCACATATCCTTTGGGGGGCATCAAAGATGGATCGATCCTCGATAGGCAGAATTAATTTATGTTCTTTAGGGATGGGATATTTTTTTCAAAAGGTCGTTTAGTCTTTCCCTAGACAAAGTACATTTTTTGGATCCTGATAACACGTTTTGCATACATAACACACACTGAAAACACAATTTATAAATAAAGTTTGAAATTACCTTTCTTAATCGGAAGGCTTGATGGGTGGGGAATGTGTAATTTGCTAATATATGGGTTTAGCAGGGTAACCATATTTATACAGAAGTAATGTTAGGTTTTAAAACCTAATTTTTTTATTTAAAAAAAAGATGAATAGTTAACTGGAGAAATCCAGATATTCTCACTCCTACTGAGGCACCTAAATATATAAGTTGGTTAGTAGCGATATCCC
The DNA here is from genome assembly GCA_019973895.1 of Chrysanthemum seticuspe. NCBI lineage: Eukaryota > Viridiplantae > Streptophyta > Magnoliopsida > Asterales > Asteraceae > Chrysanthemum > Chrysanthemum seticuspe. Next base: position 36,394,588 of record BPTQ01000002.1, read on the forward strand.
GCATTTTTTGTAAACTTTAAACTTCAAAATACTATATGTCTAGTGTTTAATATGACAGTAATGAACAGTATGGAAGTCGAAAGCAATGCATTTTATGCGTGAGTTTGGGGTTGAAAGGCTTCTTTTCCTACGAGCAAGCTTTACAACCCACTAGGCAGTGTACCTAATTGTTGCATTGTAGTATGGGTAAGCCCAGGGGGGTTGATCGTTCTCTAGGGGAATATAGATGCTAGTAGAGATGTGTGACGAGAAGGTGAGGTTGAGGGTGATTCTTTTTTCCTTTTTATATTTTTAGGAAAACAAGTAAAATCTCAGGGTTTAGGAGTTGGGGGTGGTAATTCTACCAATTTTAACTACTAATAATTAAAACTAAAAACTAATTAAATGATGAAAAGGATAAAAGATATGGATTGAGTGGTGTGTTCTTATGATAATTGAAAGCGTGTTTACTTAGATGTTCTTACTCCATAGTTATCTCTTATTGGTTAGTTGAATTGTCACAACCTCATTCTAATTGGTGCATTGTATTCCGTAATAGTCATAGGGGGTGCCTAATTCCTTAGTTCTATGAATTGTAACTCTCCTCTAGACTATCCGGGATCTCCAAGTACCGTAGTATCTCCCTTAAATACTCTATTATCCTAAAGCTACAACTCACGCAATAAACACAAGGATGGCTCAAGTGCACTCTCAAGGTTTGTGCTATTTAGGACGTTCAAGCTCGCAACAATTAAAGATGAAGCCAGTTTTCCTTACTCTAGCGTCTACCAATTAAAACAAGAGACAACCTAACAATAATCAACAACTAGGTTTCATAGATCTAAGCAAACACAGTAATAATTTAGCTACTCATGATAGATAAGCATGAACACAAACAAACAATTTGTTGGGAATTATACGTTTGAGTTGATAAAGACAAAAAGAATGAAACAAGAGGGACTTAATATGACAAGAAGGAAACCTACTAAAAGATGGAAGGACTTGCTTGCAATGGAAGTTTTATTATTTAGTCCTTATCCTCTAGTATATAAAGAGGACATAGGTGTAGGTTTTTAATTATGTCTTCCAATATGTAGTCGACTAAGAAAAGTATGTGTGTATCCTAGGCGTATAGTCTTGTAAACGCCTAGGTGACGAGATTAGTTAGTTAGTGTTAGATAAAGTCTTTGATCTTTATTATAGTTAGTTAGTTTATAGTGAATGAAAACCTTGTTCAATAACAAAGAATTGATTAGTTTATTCCGCTGTGCATGTTATTAGTCTTTGTTATTGATCCCTAGCTGAGCTCATAAACGATCTTCACAATTGGTATCAGAGCGGGGAGCTCTTGATATAGGGATTTATTCAAGGTTTTATGTCGTTAAATTGGAGCAGTAAAAGTTGTCGAAGAAAGCAGTTTTTGAAGCAGTTTGATGAAAATCAGATTCTGGTCTACGCAATAATTTATCCAATGTTGGTGTTCGTAAAATTAATTCGTTTATTGAGCTATCTTTCTTTCACCCTTAGATCACACGGGTCCCACAAGGAATTGATCAACGTGTAGGTTCCACTGGTCGGTCCAAAGTACTGCTATTTGTTTGAAGCTTTTTATCACGTCGGTCCATCTATGAAAAGTATAATTGGTGCGTTAATTGTAACATGGGACGGTGGGGCTACTTCTTCAATTTGTATGAATTTTATTTGCTGCCAAACATGTTTTTGTTGTCTTCTGGCTTTGAGGGTTCACGTGGGAAGATAAATTGGAGATGAACATATTCATATTTAATTGCTGCTGTTCACGTGACTTGTTAAAGTGGTCCCCACACGTTTGTGATGAAGCATATTGTACTTGGGATATAATTTGGTATGATGAGGCGCATGGTTGTTACGGTGGCCAATAAAGAAGGTAACAGTGTTTTGATTGGATTTGCGTTTTGAAGATCACGTGGAATGATTTGTTTTATGGGACCTACGAATTTTAATTGTTTGGATATCACGTGATGGGTATTAATTAAAGGTACCGGTGTTTATATGAACCTGTAAGGCTATTTTGTTGAAAGTACTGCTGCTGCTATCCATAATCGTGAAAGTACTGCTGCTGCGTTTTCTTCAAAGTACTGCTGCAAAGTATTGTGTTAAGGTACTGTAGATTTTAAACGAAAGTACTGCTTATGATTTTTTTTAAAAGTACTGTGAGGAGGTTTCAAAGTACTGTTATTGAAAGTACTGCTTCTCGTATGGTTTTCAATTTAAGGGGAAGTCGAGCGTGATTATAGTTATGGATTTTTGGATGACACACACACAGAATGGTTATTTGGTTCACACACACAGGAAGAAATTTATGTTCTTAAAAGGATTTAAAAGCTCGTTTTGGAGATTTATTGAAGAATTGATTACGAAGAGGATTATTTATCACTTATTTGAAGGTGAAGTGGAATTGCTTGATTTGTGTGCTTATCATCTAGCTTGTTGAATCTAGCAATATGTGATTTTTCTTATGATGCTCTATGCACACATTGTCTATCACTTAAAGGAGTTACATTGTAGTGCTCAGTGTCTCATACTAGTTGAGGATTCTTTTCAAGGGATTGCGGTCTACTTATATTTGTTGGTTCGTATAAGTATGGAGTTCCGTGGATAGTAAAAGATTTAAGACACAAGTTTGGGAAATTTTACTTTTTCATCAAGTTCGTTATATTTGGTTTTCTTCACAAGTGATCATTACATAAAGCCTACAGATTTTGAAGAATCATTGATATACATGCATCACTCTAGGGGAAGTGTTTGATTTTTATTATTGTTGATCATTATTACTACTGCTAGTTGAAGTTTTCTACTGTTTTGGATCCATTTTTCTTATGATGTGTAATGGTGGGCGATTTGAAGCATTGGACGGCTTAAATTGGAAGTATGATATTGGTTCGTGGTGGTCAAGATCATTATTTGCATACGTTCCCTATTTGGATAATAACAAAAAGGGGAAGAGATGTTTGAGTGGCGTGACATGGATTAAGGGGAAGATAATGGAAGACATACTTGTTTCATTCATGGTGAGATCCATGATCTCAATTTCTCTACTTCTTCTAGGGAAGTTCGTTCAAGAATGGTTTTGTCATTATCAACTAGGGGAAGATTGTTGGGAATTATACGTTTGAGTTGATAAAGACAAAAAGAATGAAACAAGAGGGACTTAATATGACAAGAAGGAAACCTACTAAAAGATGGATGGACTTGCTTGCAATGAAAGTTTTATTATTTAGTCCTTATCCTCTAGTATATAAAGAGGACATAGGTGTAGGTTTTTAATTATGTCTTCCAATATGTAGTCGACTAAGAAAAGTGTGTGTGTGTCCTAGGCGTATAGTCTTGTAAATGCCTAGGTGACGAGATTAGTTAGTTAGTGTTAGATCAAGTCTTTGATCTTTATTATAGTTAGTTAGTTTATAGTGAATGAAAACCTTGTTCAATAACAAAGAATTGATTAGTTTATTCCGATGTGCATGTTATTAGTCTTTGTTATTGATCCCTAGCTGAGCTCATAAACGATCTTCACACAATTGAACATAGGATAAAACATGATGATAAATTAGATTAACAAACTTATCTTTGAGTGTATAGAAGGGTTTAGAACCCTAAAATACTGCCCAAGTGATAACATCAAATAATCCTGACTTTTAAGTGTCAATTTCTCCCCGTTTATGCTCATATTTTATGTCATTTCTATGGATATATACTCTTATTTCTTTATATTTCATTTCCAGGTAATATATGAGCATTGGAGCTTAGAGACGAGGATTTGGAGATTTTATAAACAGTTTTACCTTAGTATGCTATCATTGAAGAAGCTACAGTGTAACTCCCACTCGCAGTTACGTCGTAGCTGGGATCACATTACAAAGACCAAGTCAACAGCAGTTACGGCGTAACTCTCAACTTAAGTTACGCCATAACCATCTAGGTTATGTGACATTTTGCGCCTCCATCAACTACGTTGTAACCCCCAAACTTGCATTACAACGTAACCAGCACTACGAGACTTCAGTTTGGATGATAATTAAGTTACGACATAATCCTCAATAAATTTACGGCGGAGCTATAATTATGGCGGAGCTATTCCCTAAGTTACGTCGTAATCACTTTTAAGAGAGTTGAGTTTAGAGGATAATTAATTTACGGCGTAACTCTCAACTTAAACTACGCTGTAACTATGGTTAGGCCTGTAAATACAAACTCTAAAATCTGCATTTCACCTCATTCACTCACAACACAAAGGCAAAGAATGTGAAGAGGGGTTCCAAGGGTAGATCATACGGAGCATATGGAGCTATCTCGAAGGGAGAAATCACTTCATATCATCGATAAGCTTTAGCGATTTCTATTTCTTTACACTTTAATTTATGTATTAATTAATCATGTTAAACATTGAATTTATTGTGTCTTTTAATATGATCAGCTAAGCACCTTTGGTGCTAGCCTAGTGTTAGGTCACTAGTTTTACAAACACAAGTAATATAGACAGAGGTTAAGGCGATTGAACAAGTAAAACACACACACACACAAGATAATAAGCACGGTTATGCGTAGGAGTGTAATGAGAGAAAAACTTGAACAACCAACCTTCAAATGAAGGTTTACAAGAGTATTTATAGGAGGAAAGCTAGGGCAACACTCCTAGTTTCCATCCTTTCCTTAATGGACTAAGGCCTAGGCTCATGGGCCTTCTACACAAGCCTAAGGATAATTACAAACATAAAGGCCATAATAAAGCTAACTATTACATATTAATCACTAACACTTGATTATGGTTTAGGAGTGATTCCAACAATCTCCCCCTCAAGTGTTAGTGATGAACGGTGAAGGCGTTGATGTAATAGTAGCTCTGACGTCTTCTGACATTCTTCTTTCTTGTGAGAAGAATTGCTTTGATTCGAACAATCTCCCCAGTGTAGAGAGATAGTTTTCCTTGAGCAGTTATGCTTTGACGTCATCATTAACTTTGTTCTTAGATTATTGTTCTTTGTGGTGAAAGTGATAGTGTGTTGTTGTCTGCATCAAGTCTGCCTCAGGTCTGCTTCGCTGCTCCAGTGTCTCCACGTCATTCTTCAACATGCTCACTCGCTCTTTGACGTTGGAATTCAATACTGATGAAGTTCTTTAAGTCTTTAACTTTGTAGATTCTTTGGTTTGATGAAGAATCATTCTGACTGTTGTGTTGCATCTGAATAGAACTTCCATTAGTGATGATGTTGGCGTGAGCATGAGAAGAATCTGCACGATCATCCCGCTCCGGAGCTTCCATAAGAAGAAAAACATTTCAAACATTTAGTAATAAGCGGATTCCGGCACTTACAGGTTTGAACTTCGAGAGAGTTAACAGCATAGTGTGAAAACCCAACTCTAATTCTTACAAAGGCCGTTCCTGAACTGGAGTCCCACAAGTGAGATAACGCGATGTACCGAAGTACATCTACAGTTCAGATGAGTTGCTGAGGTACACCGAAGCATCACCTCACGACTGTAGACCGTTTGAGATACACTCCGCGTAATCCACGGGGAGTTACCAAAGTGACCTGCTGTCAGGGCTGTTTGATGTTGACCCTAGCAGGATTTTACATTCAATCACTGAGGATCACAGATGTGAACCTCTCATAAATGTTCTCGATAGATTGCTAAGATCTGTGAAGGACTCGATAATGTACCACTGAAATTCTTATTGTTGAACGTCAAGTGATAAAATGTCAAGTGTACCTAAGAGATCTTTTGATGAATCTCGTGGCTCTAGACTCAATAGTGCGTTTTGGTTTTCCTGAGCGGAGACTAGGGAGAGGGTCTCTTTCTTCAATACCAGCGATCTCTAAGAGAAAGCCAATAGTTTACGTAGGGTTCCCTGTGAGAATGAAACAAGCTTCTGTTGAGAGAAACTTGAGTGGGTAAGAAGGTTTAGTGCATACGTCACTGGGTCCATGACGACTTTTAATCTTCAATACCGGCGTCACTAAGTGACAACTAGTAGCATATGAATTGAACCCGGTGTCTGCCCTAAGTTGAATAATCTGGAGGGCTATTTCTTTTCAGCCTTTTCTTTACATTTCTTTTTGATTCTTCAACTCCTTCTTTCTCCGATTCTCATTTTCTCCTTTTTATAATCATACCTAAGGACTTCTAAGTACTAACTATTTGTGATGTCCTTGGGTAGATCCCTCCGGCTCTGGCGGATCATAGGACGGTTATTCCTAACCTTAGTCACCTTACAACTCATGACTAACCTATGTTGCCATTAAAACCACAGTTGTGAAGAATCTCTCAAAGGGTTTGTAAATGAAAATCATGTTTGAACCACTGTGAGAGATAGGATTTTGCATAAATACTCCCCCTCCACATGTGCTTTAGAGTTTTGACGAAAATCTGCACTGTGTGGGAAGAGCGCACACTTTTGAATTGATCAACTCAAGATAGACAATCCCCCGCGAGACACGGTTACATTGCATAGTTAAAGAGTTACATTGTCAGCTTTTAGGTGACAACTAGCTCTAATAACTACCTTGAAGGTATAGGCAAACCTCGAAAGGTAGGCAAACCTCGAAAGGTTGTCAAACCCGTCAGAGTTCATGTCTACCAAGAGTATCTCGAATGGTACTTTCTACTTGGACAAGTCCTTTGCGAGACACGTTTACATTACTAGCGAACTAGCTTGAAATTATTACCCGTCCAGGACAAGTCTTTTCGAGTTACTAACAGTTTTAGTACCGTCAGTTCGTTGGTTAAGTCTGAAGTATACAGATTCATTTGCATTTTGCACAACATACTTCTTATCACACAATTTTCTCCCCCTCAAAAATGGCATATCAAATGTTATTTTTGAAAAGTTGACAATAAATATGACCATTTTGAGTGTTGCGGGAAGATGACCACTATGAACAATTTGTGAACAAAGTTTACATCAAATACTCCCCCTCAATTAGTCATATAAACGATTGAGGTTTTGAAAATCATATGGGGAAGTACTTTTCTTTTTGAGCAAAACCTTGAAAAATGAAAGGTTTGATAGGTTTTACTCAAAAATAAGAAGCTTTCGCCCCTTTTATAAGGATTGTGGCACTGAAGCGTACCACAGGGTCCTTTCTTGACAATTACGGGTTGTACACTGTTATGTGTGCACAAGCCATTCACATTTATAAATCATACATCCAAATTTATAATGAAAGAAACAATTCAAGGGGTACCAGGAAGTCCAGAGATGTCGCCAGGAGTGTGAATCGGGCGTTGAAAGCCGGTGATGTTAATCCTGGGTCGACCACCAACATAGCTTTCCAATTTCTGAATTGATCCCTTCTATACAACCTTTCATCAATCATCTTGATGATTCTTCGTACATCCCTTCGATCCTGAGAATTCCATCGCTTAGGAGACCCAATCTTTTGATGTATGTCCTTCAACCTATAGGCCAATCCGTCCCTAACCATCTTCAAAGTGTGATCCCCAAACTTGTGGAGTTCACTACACGCCATTAAGCAATTTCTTTGTAGTTCACTACGGTAAACGACGCTGAAAGGTTTGCTGATGAGTTTGTATTGTGAGAGCTGGTTGAGGTCGGGAAGATCTAGCTGAGGTGGAGTGAAGTTGACACGGGTCTGATAAGATTCAACAGCCATCTGGAGATCTCCTACACGTTCCTTGATGACTATGCGTCTGATGAAGATGAGCAATGACTTGATGAATTCACGTTGTACTTCGGTTGAAAACTGTCTCATGCGACCTTGTACTTTGGCAAGGTACATGTCTTCGATGTCGTTGATAGACAAATTCTCAAAGTTAGCTTCAGAGAATGCATAATCCCTTTCATCTTGTCGTTTGACCACGATATTCTTTAGGAAGGTGTAGTCCCACTTAGATGACTGAACAACATGTTTGATGGCAACGATATCCTTAGTACTGAACACCGCATGTTGAGACTTCTGAACCTGACAGCTTATGTAGTAGATTCTTCGGCGTTCCGGCCAGTGATGAATCCCGTACATTGCATCTCGGTCGTATGCTTCCACGTTTTTGGAGAACAAGTGATTGCCACGTTCCTCGATGGCTATGCAGTTCGAGTATATAGCTGCTGGGAATGGAAGTGTCAACGATGTAGCGTATTTCCTTGAACCATCGCCACCATGTAGAAGAAATTCCAGGTCTTTGTTGAAGAAATATCTGAATGGAATCCTTGGTTCATCTGGTTGGCCAATTGTTGGTAGAGGTTTTGACCAGTCGGTGTAGTATGGAGGGTTGCCCCGTTTGGTGAAGTCGACGTTTGCTTCTGGGTTGAGCCAATCCATGTTGTTAGACATAGCTCGAGCAATGTTCTCAAGGTGATATTCGACCTCGATGGCACTTTCGGAGCTATCTTTCCACAGTTGAAAAGCTTCATTCTTGATTCGCCTCAACTCGGATTTCATCATCTTCTTCACCTGGAACTTCTCTTGCAAAAGTTTTGCATGCTCCAATGTATTACCGTCAACCAAATCCTGACCTTCTTCAGGGTAGGGAGTGTTGTTAACAAGAGTAGAGAACCATTCAAATTCTTCAGTTTTATCGTTATCTAGCCAAGATATGACGTCAGTTTGAGGCATCTTCTTCTTCTTCTTTTTCGAAGGCCTAGATGATGATTCTGGTTTCTGAACTTGTTTGGGAGAGGTGGGTTGTTGTAGGGGCTCAAGGACCTCTTCATCGTCACCACCCGTGAACTCAAAATGATCACCGGTTTTCTGAGTCAGGGGTGGTAACTCGGAATCGTCCTGAGGTTTATCTGTAGAAGAATGGGGAGGAGACCTTTTTTGAGTTGGAGTCCGTTGGAGAGGAGGTAACATAGAAGATGATTCACCAGACTTCTTCTGACGTTTAGCTTTATCATGCTTATCCTGATCCTTGTCTTCATCGTCTCTAGGACGTTTAGACTTTTCTGCTTCGAATCTACATGCTTCTTTGAGTTGGTAGTCCAGCAATGCTTGAACAGCTTTCCTTCCTCAAAAGTAAATGTCCCAGATTGTGTAGACATTTGTGTGACAAGCTTGGCCACCAATTCATTGTTCGAGAAAACTACAGGATCAGTTGGGTTGATTGTGACGGTTAAAGGTGTTGATCTTATAGTTTGCTTGGCTATCTGCATAAGATTCGGATATAGTTGTCTGGTAAACAGCTCCTTTGTGACTTTAGGAACGATATCCTGAAGGTACTTGTTAGTGTAACCTTCGATCATTTCGTTCAGTTTGCCACTTGTGAATGGCAGACCGTAACAAGCTTAAAACTGCTCAGGAACGAACTCAATGAAGATCTGGGGAGTATAGTGTTTCCCCGGGTCGTTATGTCCCAGCGAGCTATGCAATGGATCACCCAACGTATAGTGATCGAGAGATTTGAACGGGAAAGGGGATTTGAATGATATTATAACTACAGAAAAAGCCTATAATTACAAAGGCTTAAATGCAAATTAAAGAAAATTAAAAAGATAAAAAATATTAAATAAACGCTATCACTATAATTAAATTGATGTTTTTGTTTTTATGATTTTATAAAACTGAAATTAAAAACTACGCGACGTACAAATAAAAACGTGAAACTTACACAATATTAACCCTAAAATAATGAAAATGATATTTTTACAAACCTAATGATAAAAGAAAATATTTAGAAAAAGAAAATTATTTTTATAACTAATTATCTAATTAAAAACTATTTTTAACTATTAAATAATTACCTAAAATACAAGAAATTGTGAAATAAAGCTAGAAAAATAAAATTAAGACTTAGAAAAATCTAAAATATCAAAAGAGAATTTTCAAAACTATTTTTATATTTTTCTGATTATTTTTCTATTTTCTAGGAATTTTAAACTATTAAAAACTAATTAAATTACTAAAAATTACAAAATAAACTATGAAAAATCTGTAAAATTACTTTTTTTACTTTTTATATTTATCTAAACCTAAAAAAATTGAAAAATTATTTTTATGACCCTTTTCTGAATTTTTTGTATTAAAAGCTAATTAAAAATGCTTAAAAACTACTTTAAATTAAGAAAAATAGCAAATCAACTTAGAAAAATCTGAAAATTTCAGGAAAACTCTAAAATAATGTTAAGAAGCTAGGAAAAATGGAAAAACAGGCACATGTTTGCAAGAAAATGAAACTGATGAATCAAGTGCTTATCAATAAGCACTAAAATAAGCCAAATGAACCAAACAAGCTACCCACTGAAAACAGAAACTATGATATGCAAAAGTTACTCTAAATGAACTAAAAGGAACAATACTTAACCACTGAAATCCAAGATAAATAGATTTGGCCTTTTGAGTTAATAAGCCATAACAGATTTCTGGGTACCTACTTGCAGTCAACAAATAAGCACTCAAACAAGCTTAAAATCAAAGACCAAGAATTAAGACCTAAGCTAGACCTGGCTAACTATGTTTAAACCAAAAATCAGACCTTACCAAGCTTTTATGAACCTTGTGCACCTTGCACAAAATCTGAGAAAACTTAGTTTATAGGGACCCTTGTGAGCAGGGCAACAGGACCTGTCTTTGAGCTTATGCACAAGCTTATCCAGAAAGCTTAAGCTAAAAACAGATAAGAGGTCTTAGAGACCACCTAGTAGACTACTTATAGACAAAAATTCAGACCCTAAAAAGTTTTAATGAAACCTGTGCAACTGCTGCAAGTTCTGTAGAAATCCAATTTTTGACCCCTTTTGACTTTTGACAACAGCTAAGTATTTTGACCAAAAGGAACTTTGAATCCAATTTAATGACTAATGTTGATGTTATATGATGTAAAGAACACAATACAATCAATGTTAAAGACTTTTAAATACATAACAAGGTTTGGATAATCCAAAAATCCAACAGTTTGACAGTGAGACAGATTAAGAGATGATTTTGACTTTTGGTGTTTTATAAGCAAAAACTTAGACAGATGTGAGTTAATTTATGCTAAATAAACTTGAACCAACAAATAGCTAATACTGAATTAACTCCTGAGACAGTTATGACAGTAAACCAAACATCCCTTTTCTCACTGATTTTCAAACAAAAACTAAGCTAAAGATTGAACAGGCACAAATCATTAATCAACCTAAACTTATTTAACTTAAACACAACTATTAAAACAGGTTCTAACAAATTATGACCACAAATACATTGTATGCAAGATTTTGTGAAAATCACTTATAGAGGTCCCTTGCCACTATGGCTTGCCAACTATGAAACCAGGAACACTAACCTACCAAATCCAACCCATTGCTTCCAATTCTACCCATTTCCATTCCTGAATCAACCCATATCATCACTGCATCATTTTTGCTCCAAATTTGACTTTCATTGACCAATGTCCAAAGTTGTATGAGATGTAAATGTAAGTTTAAACAAAGCTTTAACAAGCTTATTAGAGCTTGTTTAAGCTTGAAAATAGACTGCTAACAGATTTGACAATGATTTTGAGAATGAGAAATTCAACAGTGGATATATAATATGGAAATTGAACATGAACTAAAATTGGTGCTTAAGTGAAGTTGAGATACACTGAAATGATTAACTTGAATACAATGGAACTTGAAAATACAAGTACAAAGCTAATTTAGACTAAGAAGCTGAAATTCGACATACATATTTTTAAAACTAACTAACTACTCTTTTCTCTTGCCTCTTCTGCTTCCTTATATAATCAAACTTGTTTCTCTCACCTTTCTGAGCACTTCCCAGCAACAATATGAGCCATTGATTGGCTAGAATTCATCTTAGCCATTAATTTGGTTTTGGCGCCAATTCCTGGTTTTGATATCAGGGACAGGAAAGAGGATGCATTAAATGCATTGGGATGGGTAGGTGAGGTGGGGGAGACAATATGTGAGGTAGGGTGGGTTGTTGGTGGCTGGGGGGTTGGAGTTGCAGACATGTTGGTCGGGGAGTGACAGGGAAAAGGGGGCGGGTTTGTTTATTTTAAACATTGGGTTGGTCGGGTCATGGGTATACTGGACCGGGTAAGTGGTTTGGGTCAAGGGGTTTAGATTGGGCTTGGGTAGTTAATTAGGTCCGGTTTGGTTTGTAATATTAATAACACAAGGACCAAAAATGTAACTTCTGAATTTCCAAGGACCAAACATGTAAATTATGAAGATGTAGTCAAGGGTTGGTCTTGCCAAAGTTTAATAATCCAAGGGTTAATTTTTGACACTTTTGAAATTCCCAAGGACTAATTATACCAATTTCTAAAATCCAGGGACCAAAACTGTAATTTCTCAAAACTTTTAGATTTTTCACCAAAGGACTAAATATGATAATTTATGTTTCCAAAAGGACCTTTGGTGACTTTTCTTTTAAAATAAATGCCTAGGGACTGATTTTGCCATTTTCTGAAAGTCGGGGGACTGAAACTGCCAATTATGCAAACTTTGCTCGTTTTTCATCTGATTTTGAACATTTTGCATCTGAAACATATAAAATGCATTTTTGTGATATTTTCAGTATTTTGATGCATTTCTGAGCATTTTTAACCGTTTTGCAGTTCAGAATTAACCAAAAATGATGAGTATTTACACACTCATCAATCCCCCACACTAAACTATTGCTAGTCCCTAGCAATCTTTTGAGAAAAACATAATGGATTTGAATCTCTTTACCAAAAGCCATTACTTCTGGAGTAGCCAAATGTTTTAGTACAAGTAAGAACCATGGTACACCGATAACCATGTGATTTTGAGCAAACCACCAGCTTTCAACGGATTTGATTTGTCTTTACCAGAAGCCGTTTGCTCTGGACTAGCCAACTCTTAGATAAATTATCAATATTATCTTTGGTGAGCTGATTACCAATTATGGTTTTTCCACTGCCTTTACCACAAGCCATAATCTTGCGGGCTAGCCAACTCTTCACTTTTAAGGATATGGTGAGCTGAATACCATACAATTTTGGGCAAATTGCAAGCCATATAAACGGATTTGATAAATCTTTACCAAGAGCCGTTTGCTCCTGGATTAGCCAATCCTTTAGTTTATTAGACAAGGCGGACTGATAACCAAATGAGTAAGTGCAGAACACTTACTCCAAAAAAAAATTTTGGCCAAAAATGGGGGAATTAGGCGGCATAATTATATAATAAAATTCGTGAGAATCCCCCCCACACTTAGAAATGAATATTGCCCTCAATATTCAAAGTACCGGCGGTTATGCCGAAACAAAGAACGTAAAAGGGAAATACTACGGCCATTATTTTAGAAAGATTTTTTTTTTTTTTTTTTTTTTTGAGAACATATATACAACATGTGGGGCAACTCCCCCACACTAGGGTGGTACACACGGGTGAAAACCCATGTTCAGCTACTGTTTTTGATTACCGAGTCGCTAGCTTGACTCGACCCCGTATTAATTTGTTCATGGGGAAAGTAACGTGGAAAACCAATCTCGATCGGACTTTCATTCAAGATGTTTGGAAAAACATTTGAAGCACGTGAAAGTTCCACACCGATGAGATATACATAGAAAGACCCGGCTCAAAAATGATAAATGAAAATGCCGGGGTCAAAGATAGTGTCTTCATTCCCGAAGGAGTGGAGATGAAGAGAAATCACAAGATATTTGAGGAAAGGAAGAAAGATTTTGATAACAATCAGGATCCATTCTTCATCCTCAAATGTAGACATATCGGGAGGAAGGGTGAGGGTAGTATCATTAATAAGCAAACTCGTATGATAGAGTACACCTTCCTCCGAGCTAATATCATCCTCAAGATCAAAGTAGAAATGATCGTGTTCCGGAGGAGATATGTCATGAGAGAGTTCACCGGAGAACTCTTCATGAAGAGAATCATTCACATGAAGTGAAATTGTGAACTCTTGTTCCATTGTGGGCTCATCACTATCCTCAATCTGAGTATCAAAGAGTGGATTCTCAGAAATTAAAGTGAATTCAGAGTCGAATTCAAATAGAGGATTGGTGAAAGTAGCTTTGAATGTTTCGGGAAACAAGTAATCAACATTCTCTATTGGACTGTTGGGATAAGAAGTGAGTGAACGATCATTGATGTGAGTGAGTTCATCGGTGAACTCCTCAAGAAGGGGATCAGACTGTGGGAGTGATGCCTCAACATACTCCATGTTTCCATAGGAAGCACAATCGTCGCTAAGATCAGAGAAAGTTTCCAAATGATCATTTGAACACTCAAGAGGGGAAAGAGAATCACACATATGTTCAAAAGTTCCCTGTGACTCTCTCGGGATTGGGACAAGGTTCTCAACACTAGACTTTATGAATTCGTCCGATTCCTTTTCAGGAACAGTGTCAAGATGCTCGTCCCCCATGTTCAGAGAGTGAGTGGGAGCTTCGGGTGTGATAGCAGTTGTTTGAGATGGAATCTCAACTGCTGGGATATCAACTGACTGAGGGAGTTGAGAAATATTATCTTTAAAAGGATAAAAACTCTCCTCGTCATCATCATAGAGAGCTGCCTTAAGAAATTGGGAACGCCTTAGAGCTGCTTGCTCTAGGACTAATAATTCTTCCCTAGATTGGCGGGCCTCTCTTTCTTCGGCAAGCAATTCTCCCATGGTCTTTTCACCACTCACTTGATTCTTAAAGTTACTAATCATATCATCAAGTGTTTTCATTGCGGTTTCAAAATCTTGGGAGATTTCTTGAGACAACGGCTCAGGTGGAGTTTGAACCGTATGGTGCTGTGGAGGTTGGAAATTGTCAAACATGTAAGATTCATGATTGTTACAAGGAACTGGGTTCCCTATTTGACAATCAGAGCTGAAATGGGGACCTCCACAGTACTCACAACAGTAAAACTGTTGAGTCTGGACTGGTGAATCACATGGATTTTGGTCATAAACAAAGTTCTGAGCATCACTGGAAAACTGTTCATAGACAAACGTGTTTCCGGATTGACACTCAAATCCTTGGTGAGGACCTCCACAATATTCACAACAGTAAAACTGTTGATTATATGAAGATGAGTCGGGCTGTGGTGGGTAATTGGAAAAGTTTGAGGGGTCGTTAAATGAGTTCTGATTAGGATCATAATCAAATGAATTCCTCGAACCACAAAACAAACAACTCCCGTTATGAATATCATTACCACATTGTACACACGTACACCAACGATAGGGTGAACCAAAAAGAGGCTCACCACAACCGACACAAGGAATAAACGATTTCATTTGAGAGTTATGATAAGGAATCAGTTCATTCAAAGAATCAACAAAACTAACATGGTGATCTGAATGACTATCAAGTCTCGAAGAACATTTTGAAAAATCAGGAGGTGGGACAAGTGGTGTGCTCTGAGAGCTAGCAATTTCCACCACTTCCGTTATGGTCTCTGGTTCTGGTTCTTGAGAAACATGAAGATTAAGCGAGTCATTCTGGCTAGTCACCGGACTGAATTCTGCATGTTTGCTTTTAACCGTAAATCGTGAAAGTTTAGAATCAATTCTAGACGGCTTAGGAGCAATTGAGGGTTCAGGTCTTTGGATAACCGTAGGTTGGACGTATTTAGCACTCCCATTATCAAAAGGAAGTACCTGGTCCTTTGTCACCCCGGTTTCTCGTTCCATTTCCCTACGCAGAATGAATGGATCATCACGAACAACACGAATTCTCGACATTTGAGATACAGTCTGAAGTTTTTCGACTTCGTCCCAGAATTCGTCCTCGAGAGATTCCATGAGAATAGAAGAAGTGAGAATCAAAAGGATAGAGGGTAAAGGGATAAAGAATCAAAAAGGGTATGAGGATAAATATGAATGTTTTTGAGTTTTTGGATAAACATTTTGAAAAAACAAAGAATGAAAATCTTTTTGGGTTTTTGATTTTTTTTTAAAAGAGAATATAAACACATACAGATGGTATAAACAAAGAGTGAATATCCAAATCACTAATCTGCTAGACGTAAGATTATCAGCACAGCTCCCCGGCAGCGGCGCCAAAAATTTGATGCGCTCCAGAACAGTCAAGCTTTATCACACAAGCCTGCCACTTGTGAATGGCAGACCGTAACAAGCTTAAAACTGCTCAGGAACGAACTCAATGAAGATCTGGGGAGTATAGTGTTTCCCCGGGTCGTTATGTCCCAGCGAGCTATGCAATGGATCACCCAACGTATAGTGATCGAGAGATTTGAACGGGAAAGGGGATTTGAATATTATAACTACAGAAAAAGCCTATAATTACAAAGGCTTAAATGCAAATTAAAGAAAATTAAAAAGATAAAAAATATTAAATAAACGCTATCACTATAATTAAATTGATGTTTTTGTTTTTATGATTTTATAAAACTGAAATTAAAAAACTACGCGACGTACAAATAAAAACGTGAAACTTACACAATATTAACCCTAAAAATATGAAAATGATATTTTTACAAACCTAATGATAAAAGAAAATATTTAGAAAAAGAAAATTATTTTTATAACTAATTATCTAATTAAAAACTATTTTTAACTATTAAATAATTACCTAAAATACAAGAAATTGTGAAATAAAGCTAGAAAAATAAAATTAAGACTTAGAAAAATCTAAAATATCAAAAGAGAATTTTCAAAACTATTTTTATATTTTTCTGATTATTTTTCTATTTTCTAGGAATTTTAAACTATTAAAAACTAATTAAATTACTAAAAATTACAAAATAAACTATGAAAAATCTGGAAAATTACTTTTTTTACTTTTTATATTTATCTAAACCTAAAAAAATTGAAAAATTATTTTTATGAACCTTTTCTGAATTTTTTGTATTAAAAGCTAATTAAAAATGCTTAAAAACTACTTTAAATTAAGAAAAATAGCAAATCAACTTAGAAAAATCTGAAAATTTCAGGAAAACTCTAAAATAATGTTAAGAAGCTAGGAAAAATGGAAAAACAGGCACTTGTTTGCAAGAAAATGAAACTGATGAATCAAGTGCTTATCAATAAGCACTAAAATAAGCCAAATGAACCAAACAAGCTACCCACTGAAAACAGAAACTATGATATGCAAAAGTTACTCTAAATGAACTAAAAGGAACAATACTTAACCACTGAAATCCAAGATAAACAGATTTGGCCTTTTGAGTTAATAAGCCATAACAGATTTCTGGGTACCTACTTGCAGTCAACAAATAAGCACTCAAACAAGCTTAAAATCAAAGACCAAGAATTAAGACCTAAGCTAGACCTGGCTAACTATGTTTAAACCAAAAATCAGACCTTACCAAGCTTTTATGACCCCTGTGCACCTTGCACAAAATCTGAGAAAACTTAGTTTATAGGGACCCTTGTGAGCAGGGCAACAGGACCTGTCTTTGAGCTTATGCACAAGCTTATCCAGAAAGCTTAAGCTAAAAACAGATAAGAGGTCTTAGAGACCACCTAGTAGACTACTTATAGACAAAAATTCAGACCCTAAAAAGTTTTAATGAAACCTGTGCAACTGCTGCAAGTTCTGTAGAAATCCAATTTTTGACCCCTTTTGACTTTTGACAACAGCTAAGTATTTTGACCAAAAGGAACTTTGAATCCAATTTAATGACTAATGTTGATGTTATATGATGTAAAGAACACAATACAATCAATGTTAAAGACTTTTAAATACATAACAAGGTTTGGATAATCCAAAAATCCAACAGTTTGACAGTGAGACAGATTAAGAGATGATTTTGACTTTTGGTGTTTTATAAGCAAAAACTTAGACAGATGTGAGTTAATTTATGCTAAATAAACTTGAACCAACAAATAGCTAATACTGAATTAACTCCTGAGACAGTTATGACAGTAAACCAAACATCCCTTTTCTCACTGATTTTCAAACAAAAACTAAGCTAAAGATTGAACAGGCACAAATCATTAATCAACCTAAACTTATTTAACTTAAACACAACTATTAAAATAGGTTCTAACAAATTATGACCACAAATACATTGTATGCAAGATTTTGTGAAAATCACTTACAGAGGTCCCTTGCCACTATGGCTTGCCAACTATGAAACCAGGAACACTAACCTACCAAATCCAACCCATTGCTTCCAATTCTACCCATTTCCATTCCTGAATCAACCCATATCATCACTGCATCATTTTTGCTCCAAATTTGACTTTCATTGACCAATGTCCAAAGTTGTATGAGATGTAAATGTAAGTTTAAACAAAGCTTTAACAAGCTTATTAGAGCTTGTTTAAGCTTGAAAATAGACTGCTAACAGATTTGACAATGATTTTGAGAATGAGAAATTCAACAGTAGATATATAATATGGAAATTGAACATGAACTAAAATTGGTGCTTAAGTGAAGTTGAGATACACTGAAATGATTAACTTGAATACAATGGAACTTGAAAATACAAGTACAAAGCTAATTTAGACTAAGAAGCTGAAATTCGACATACATATTTTTAAAACTAACTAACTACTCTTTTCTCTTGCCTCTTCTGCTTCCTTATATAATCAAACTTGTTTCTCTCACCTTTCTGAGCACTTCCCAGCAACAATATGAGCCATTGATTGGCTAGAATTCATCTTAGCCATTAATTTGGTTTTGGCGCCAATTCCTGGTTTTGATATCAGGGACAGGAAAGAGGATGCATTAAATGCATTGGGATGGGTAGGTGAGGTGGGGGAGACAATATGTGAGGTAGGGTGGGTTGTTGGTGGCTGGGGGGTTGGAGTTGCAGACATGTTGGTCGGGGAGTGACAGGGAAAAGGGGGCGGGTTTGTTTATTTTAAACATTGGGTTGGTCGGGTCATGGGTATACTGGACCGGGTAAGTGGTTTGGGTCAAGGGGTTTAGATTGGGCTTGGGTAGTTAATTAGGTCCGGTTTGGTTTGTAATATTAATAACACAAGGACCAAAAATGTAACTTCTGAATTTCCAAGGACCAAACATGTAAATTATGAAGATGTAGTCAAGGGTTGGTCTTGCCAAAGTTTAATAATCCAAGGGTTAATTTTTGACACTTTTGAAATTCCCAAGGACTAATTATACCAATTTCTAAAATCCAGGGACCAAAACTGTAATTTCTCAAAACTTTTAGATTTTTCACCAAAGGACTAAATATGATAATTTATGTTTCCAAAAGGACCTTTGGTGACTTTTCTTTTAAAATAAATGCCTAGGGACTGATTTTGCCATTTTCTGAAAGTCGGGGGACTGAAACTGCCAATTATGCAAACTTTGCTCGTTTTTCATCTGATTTTGAACATTTTGCATCTGAAACATATAAAATGCATTTTTGTGATATTTTCAGTATTTTGATGCATTTCTGAGCATTTTTAACCGTTTTGCAGTTCAGAATTAACCAAAAATGATGAGTATTTACACACTCATCAATGACTTTTCATGAACTGCTGAACAAATTCCCTTTCTTTCTGCATCTTGTCTTTCTCATCATTTAGGTACTGTATTTGGTCAGCAAACCAATTCAGTTTTCTGTAGAGCATGTCCTTTTTTCTGACTTGTTGGACAGCTTTCACAATCCTTTCTTGAGTCTGAGAAATCCAAGATCGATGTGGTTTCTTCACAGATTTGGATGTTGATTTGGTTGATTTCTTTGATGGTGGTGGTGAGGAGTGAGATGATGAATCTGATGAGGAGGAGACATGAGGAGGCTCTGGGTCCTTTGGAGGTGCAGAAGTATCCTCCTTGGAACGAGTTGGACTATTGAGAAGATAATCATCATAATTCTCTTCGTCATCTTGTCCAGTTTTAGCCTGTTCTTCCGTCTGAGCCTTAGCTTATTCATCAGTCTTTTCTTTCTCAGTTTTATCCTTTTCTGGTTCCTCAATGTTAAGATCAGTAGACTCCTTCACAAGCGTTTGTTGTTGCACAAGAGTGGTGGCACCAGATCCCTTATCGGGTCGATTAACCGCATCAGGACCTGGTGAAGAGTGAACACCACCACTCGACCCTCCGGGGCCACCCATTTGTTCTTGTTCAAATTCTTTAGCTTTTTGAAGGTGTCTGACGAATTTAAATTTCTTCCTGTAGGATTGATCCAGTAGCTCTTCTTCATCTTCAGAGCTCTCATCATAGGGCACAATTGCAGGAGTCTTCCCTTTTCCTTTATCAGCTTGAGGACTTGGAGGTTTTGGTACTGAAGGATTGTCATCCTTTGCAGTTTCAGAGTAGGTAATCTCTTCATCTGTGTCAGTACCTTCAGAGTCCTCGTCAATGAGCTTTTTCTGTGGTTCAGGTTTAGGTAAGGGAATGGGAACAGCTTCCTTAGAAGGAACAGTCCTTTTAAGAGGAGGATTCCTCTTAGGAAACTTCCTATGACTTTCAGTACTTGCAGCACTTCATGCACTGCCTCTTCTGGTTCTCCTTAAAGGTGTTCCAGAAGACTTGTCATCGAGATGACCAACTTTGCCTTCTTTTACGGTAACTAGATACCTTTTGTACGTTTCAAGCTTCTTGATTTTGTTAGTCAGAAGATGACATAGGATTAAGTCCAAGTGCTCTCTGGATCAAAAGCTTTGTGTATCTGACATAGGGAATCTTTGAGCCAAGTTTCTTGTGAAATGACATCATGTCTTCCCATAACAGTGCTTCGATTTCGATGTCCTTCTTATTGATCAGAGACCAGAAGATTTGTAGTTCCATGAGCTTTGGATGCTCATAACCACTGTCACGACCAGAGACAGACTTGGTAATGATGATATAGAGAGTTCTCCACGGTTGAGGGATGTTCTTAAGATCTACATGAGAATGCTTAGTAACAGTCCCTGAAGCTTCATCATAGCCAATGTCAAGAAGAAATTGCAGAACTGTCTCTTCAGTAGGTGTGGCAAAGAAGTCAGTTGGCTCGATTTCAGGAATGAGAAGAACAGCCCGTAGGTCTGCATGAGTGATGGTGACTTGTTTGTGATTAAGTGTCACTGTCACTGCACTTTGACCAGTGATCCTCTGCATAGAGTTCCAGAATTGCTGAATGTAGATTTCCGGTACTGTGGCAGAGTGTGAGAGCATGTTCTGGTAGGGATGATTCTTTAGAACATCCACAACAATCAAGCAGGAAGATTCTAAGCAAGTAAGGGTTTCAAAGTCAACCCTAAGGTTGTTCTTTCCAATCTTTCTCGGATAGCCATTTGGGAAGATATCAGCAATAGTGAGAACCTCAGGTGCATCCACATTCATTTAAGCAGCCATGTCGAGATCTGAAATAACATTAGCCAAAAGAACCAACATATCGAAAGACATAATGTTAGTCAACAGAAGGTCTTATTGTCTAGTTATTGAATGTACAGTGTCAATGATTGTTACGAGTCCTAAGTCACTTGTTTGTTCAATAGTCTAATGACGTCGTGAAATGTTTCGTGAGTTAGTTAACTTTAAGTTTTAAAGTTTATGTTATCACTTATTGTTCACAACATATCAAACGATTAAGTTTATTAGTGACATTATTGGATTCGTGACGTTATGATTAGTTTATTTACAAGTTTGTACACGTAACAATTCATTATGAAGGTCAATCCAGGCTTAAGCATAGTTTTGGCAAAGTTAAGTGTAAACAGTAATGACATATGCGTAGACGAAAGCTTACGCGTAGGATCCTAACTTACGCGTAAGAAAAGTTACGCGTAGGAAAGGGGGACCTTAAGCGTAGAGCTTACGCGTAGGCGTATATAAACCTTACGCGTAAGGCTTACTCGTAAGAGTAGACCTTATGCGTAGAGTCACTGTTTACGCATATCCTTCACAGGATACGCGTAGTCCCATTGTAGAACCTTATGCGTAGTAGTTACGATCAACCTTGATTCTGAATTTTATGCGTAGCAAGCCTGAAATAAAACCATCATATCATCAATCTTAACACATATATTCATTCTAAAATCAAATCATGGCATGAAAGCTTGTTAATCATTTATGCGTAGAAACACTTACGCGTAGGTCAAAACCCTAAGGGTTATGAATTACGCATAAGATTTCTAACCATGGAAATTGCACCAAACTTTTTCTGGTATGTCTTAGATGTTATAAGAGTCTAATAACCAAGTTTTAATACTCAATTCGTGATGAATCAAAAATACCCAAGCTTTAGAACTTTAAACCCTAATTCCTAATTCTGAGTAAATCAGTGTTTCTGGGTTGTTATAAAACCTGGATATCATCAATTCAACATCATATAAACATAACACAACAATCTTTTTGACCAGAAACATACACATTTGAAAAACAACCAAAATTACGCATAAACCCTAAATTTGAAAATCATTCAATTCGAGTTTCTGGGTTTGTTTTTAGGATAGAAAACATATCATTGATGTTATTAAAACATTTTGACATTATCCTTTTAGCCACAAACACATAACACATGATCATGTGTTCTTACTCGTATGCGAAGAACATAAAATCACCCATATAAGTAGATTTGACCGTTGGATTCATTTGAAAATCAAAACCAATGTTTAAAAACATGTTAGAAACATTAATCCACTTACAGTTTGATGATCAAAAAGACAGATTGGATGAACGATTTTTAGGCGTAGGATCTTTTAGGTGTAAGTAATAAATGTGATGGAATAGTTAGGTGGAGAGTGGTTTTATTAAAATGACTTTAACATTTTGACATTTTTGGTCCCTCCACCTTTTCCTTTTTCATACAAAGCCATTTAACTTCCATTTTGGTTATCAAACAAAGATTTTGAGAAAGAAACTTGACGACACTCCCCCTCGACTTAAGAAACTAATGAAAGGTTATAAATTTTAGTCCGAGGAGTGTCATTTAGCCAGAAAAGTTTACCACCATTGATAAAAGAAACAACCGGGATATGATAACATGCAAGTACACAGATGTTTTGAAACAGTTAAGTGAAAATTTTCTCCCCCTCAACACTTGATCGGAAAAATATTGAATTTTGAAAGATTATAGTGTTGACGGAAGAAATGTACTTGCCATGTTGAAAGAAAAATAGATAGAAGAATATTTTTGTTGTTTTATCAGGTTTTATATTTTTGTATTTTGTTTTTGAAAAAATATTTACAAAAGAGATTTTGGTGTTTGACAGGTTTTTAAGACTTTTTTAAGAGGTCATCCAATTCCTCTTGAGTCAAACACCTCATACCAATCCGGTGGACCAACTCATTAAACCTAGCGGGAGGCAAGGCTTTGGTGAGTAGATCTGCCAATTGGTATTCTGTACCCACAAAGTATAATTCAACAGTACCCTGTTCCACGTGGTCCTTGATGAAATGATAGTGAAGATCGATGTGCTTTGATTTCGAGTGTTGAACTGAGTTGCACGAGATCGCAATGGCACTCCGATTGTCGCAGTACATCGGGATTCTGTCAAATACGTAACCATAGTCTTTGAGTTGTGTTCTCATCCAGATGACTTGAGCACAACACGCGGACATGGCTACATATTCTGCTTCGGTTGAAGACAGCGATGTACAATCCTGCTTCTTTGATTGCCAAGACACCAGTTTATCACCAAGAAATTGTAGAGCTCCTGAAGTACTTTTCCTTGAGTCTAAGCATCCTGCGTGATCAGCGTCTGAAAAAGCGATTAGTTCAAAACCAGAATCCTTCGGATACCAGATCCCCAAGTTAATGGTTCCCATGATGTATCGGAGGATTCTTTTAGCCTCAGAGAGGTGGGTTTCAGTTGGTCGCGACTGATAACAGGAGCATAGTTAAACGGCAAAGACAATATCAGGTCTGCTAGCTGTTAGATACATGAGAGACCCAATAATACTTCGGTATTTGGTAGGGTCTACTAATTTCCCATGTAAATCAGCGTCTAGCTTCTTGGTATGTGCCATTGGTGTGGCATAAGTGTCACAGGTTTTCATTCCAAATTTGTTTAACAATTCAAGGGCATATTTGGATTGACTCAAGAAAATACCACGGGGATATTGATGAACTTGCAGTCCTAGAAAGAACGTAAGTTCACCCATCATGGACATTTCAAAATTTTTCTTCATTAGTTTTGCAAAAGTGCTTGAAAACTTTTTATGTGTAGACCCAAAAATGATGTCATCCACGTAAATTTGAACAATTAAGATATGTGCCCTGTGATATTGTATAAAAATAGTTGGGTCAACCGAACCTTTGGTGAAATTATTAGCAATGAGGAAAGATGATAGCTTATCGTACCATGCCCGAGGGGCTTGTTTTAGACCATAAAGAGCTTTGTTCAGTTTGTAGACATGGTTCGGGCACTCTGGATCAACGAAGCCTTCGGGTTGGCTGACATAAACCGTTTCTTTCA
Organism: Chrysanthemum seticuspe; assembly: GCA_019973895.1. NCBI lineage: Eukaryota > Viridiplantae > Streptophyta > Magnoliopsida > Asterales > Asteraceae > Chrysanthemum > Chrysanthemum seticuspe. The sequence goes on from BPTQ01000002.1 coordinate 36,418,785, forward strand.
GTTGTTCGTTGAGAAACGCAATTTTGACATCCATTTGAAAGACCGTCATATTCATGTGAGCCGCGAACGCGAGAAATATCCGAACAGCCTCAAGACGAGCAACCGGAGCAAAATATTCTTCAAAGTCTATTCCCTCTTCCTGACGATAACCCTTAGCAACTAGACGTGACTTGTTTCGGATTACGTTCCCTTCAGCATACAATTTGTTTTTCCAAATCCATGTGAGACCAATGACATAGACCCCTGTTGGTCGTTCAACCAGTTCCCATACTTCAAGACGTTTGAATTGGTTGAGTTCTTCTTGCATGGATTCAATCCAGTTGTCTTTTGTCATTGCGTCTTTAATGTTTTTAGGCTCAGATTGGCAGACAGTGAGTGCATAAATGCAATGTTCACCATCTGTGTAAAGACGTTGTCTCGTAACGACTGGTTGATTCAGGTTGCCAATAATATTTTCCAGAGGATGGTCTTTTGTCCATCGATGTGTAGAGGGTTGATGTTGGTATACATTGTGCAGATTCTGAGGATTCAAATGGTTTATTGATGATTCCGCGACATCAGGTGCAACAGTCTCATTAGCAAATGGGTTGAAGAACGCATTTGGATCAAAATCTGCAGGTGGGGGTACTTCATTCAGAATATCATCAGCCGGTTCATCATTGTTGGAAGCGGTTTGTTCAACTGTTGTGTTGGAGTCAACTGGTGTAGGTGCATCTGCAACAGTAGTTGTGGTAGCAGGTGTATCAGGTATAAGAGTATTATCAGGTTGAGCAGCGAAAACAGCGGATACACCTGGAGCACGTTCATCAATATCGTCACTGAACAGAGGAGCAAATAACCTTTCCATTTTTTGATGAATGAGTTGGGGGCTTTGTTCAGCTGATGATGGGGTTTGAGGGAAGTTTAAGCGGTTGTGACCGGGTTCCAAGCTGTTATACTCAGAAGCCATCTCCGTAAGTTCATCAAAATGAGCATGAATCGTTTCCATAACCTGCTTTGTACGACGATTCCAGATCCGGTAACCTTTAGAATTCTCACAGTATCCAATAAATACTACAATGTCAGCTTTGGCTTTGAGCTTTCCAAAATCATCACGATCATTATTCGGATAACAAAGGGATCCAAATACATGAAAGTGTTTGAGATTCGGTTTATGGTTGTGAACAAGCTCGAAAGGTGTTTTGTTGTGGCGTTTTGTGATCATAGAACGGTTTTGAGTATAGCATGCAGTAGATACGGCTTCTGCCCACAAGTAATCTGGAAGTTTAGCATTAATTAACATTGTTCTTGCAGCTTCCACTAACGTTCGGTTTCGTCTTTCAACAACTCCGTTTTGTTCGGGTGTACGTGCAATAGATGTTTGATGCTGAATTCCCATTTTCTCATAGAATTCACGAAGGGTTTGGTTATCAAATTCAGTTCCTTTGTCTGTTCTGATTAGCCTGACGGTGTTGCGGAGCTGAACCTATATTTTTGTGAGAAAGGTGATGATCATTTGTGGACCTTGGTCTTTGCTTCGAAGAAAGTAGACCCAAGTCCATCGTGAGTAGTCATCAACAATTACTAAGATGTAGCATTCGCCATTGATCGTTTGCATGCGCATCAGGCCACACAAATCCATGTGAAGAAGATGAAGCACATGCTGAGAGCTGTGTTCCACCTTTGAAGGAAAATGAGCACGAGTGGTTTTTCCTTGTTCACAGGCTGAGCAAAGGTGATCTTTTGAATACCGTAATCGTGAGAGACCTTCAACTAGTTTGTGTCGAGCAAGGTTGGTGATGGTTTGAAAGTTTAGATGTGAGAGCCGACGGTGCCATAGCTAGGATTTTGTTGATGTTGCCTTTGAAAGTAAGCAGATGGGAGATGAAGCAACCATGTCTTGCATAGAGAGAGTGTAGAGACTAGAATTACGCGAGCCAGACATAAGGTCATTTCCTTGTAGATCACGAATGAAACAAGTTTTCTCCCTGAAAGCAACCTCCAAATCTCCATCACAAAACTGACCTACTGAAAATAGATTGTGACCGAGGCCTTCCACATAGTAAACCATGCTGATTTCGATGTTCCCATTGACATAATCTCCGTAGCCCATGATAGATGCGAAGTGATCATTCCCGAACCTGACAGTGCCAATGAACTTTGCAATGAAGTTTGATAACAGTTTAAGGTTGCCTGTCATGTGTCGGGAACATCCGCTATCAACAATCCAGAGAATGGTCTGTATCACCTGCATTACACACAGACGACACAGATGGAATAGAAGTAGATGTGGAACCCGAAATGTTAGAGGGTTCCGAGGCAGGTTTATTAGACATGCACACATTAATGATTTTAGGCATCCATTTAAATCCTAGTGTGTTATATATCCATTTCTGCCATCTATAACTACTCTTTGCTTTAGTCTTAGTAAATGCACTAGGTGGTACTACATTCTTAGGAGGTGAAACTGGAGCTACAGTGACAGTAATGTTTGCTTTAGAATCTAAAGAAGGCGGTCTACCAAGCACAGACTTAGAATGATTAGTGGGCCTAGAGGTATTCCGATTCTTAGGATTCCGTAAACGAGAGATTATAGTTTTAGCAACACATTTGTCATGACAGTCAGAATTCATACTTTTACGACAAATAACACAAGGTGCATTAGACTGAATATCAAAAGTGCTTAAAGGTTTAGCATTCGTTACATCACTATTTCTATTACATTTGCCAGACGGAACATCTATAGTGGAAGCAACGTGAGTCTTATTCATAGTCCTAGGGTGTTCTTCTACTTTAGCATTCCTTATTGATCTTTTCTTAGGTCGCAACTTCCTATTCTTCGATTGAGTGCTCCTAGGCTGTGAAGTGCGGACGTTTGGAAAAGGCTCAACTATTCCTATTTCAGTAGAAGGAGACACGTTAGCAACTTGTGATTTGGCAGTAGGGATTCTAGGTGCACGATTACTAAGTGTTACAGGTGCTAATCTCTTAATGATGGTTGGCGGAAGTTGTTCATACTTTCCTAACATTTCTCTTAACTTAGAGATAGTGTGAATCAAATCTTGATTTTCAGAACGAATATTACCAGCAAAATTCATGACTTCTCTAATGTAAGCAAGATAGTGATCAAGTTCGTTGGATGCTTCATGATTAGTCTTATTGAGTAAATCAAATATGACACCATATTCCTGTTTAACTTTTACAAGTTCTTGTTCATATTTTGAGATTTGACTTTTCAAAGACACGTTTTGATCATCCAATTGCTCAATTTTAGGATCAAAAGATTTTGTTTGCAACTGAGCGATTTTCTTTTGAAACCCAAGTTGTTGATTGTGAATATCTTTTTCACACCAATTAAGACGACGTTTTGCATAGGAAAGTTCGTTAAGCAATCATTCATTTTCAGCTTTTAAAGACTCGATTTGAAGCATCTTATCAGTATTCTCAATAGTTACCACAGAGTCAACATTATCAGCAGAGATATAATCAGATGCATGTGGCAAAGAATAGAGTAACACAACATTTTGGATATCAGCACAGATAACATCTTTCAAGAGTCGATCAACATCTTTTCTCAACATTTTCTTTTTATGTTTAGTATTAGAAATAGATGTTTCAGTTTTCTCGAAAACGACCTTCATTACTCCAAGTTCCTTATGAAAATCCTTTTCCCAAGCTAATGCACAATTTTTCAAATTTTTAACGTTAGGTAAAAGATTTTTCTGAAAAATGTCTCTTTGTTCTCGCACCAGAGGTGATTGAAAATGATCAATTTTGATTTCAGAACGATATTCTATCTCATGTTGTAAAATTTTGAGGTCAGCCATGAAAATGTCAAAATATCTAAGAATTTTTCGATTTTCAGGTTTTGAATTTACTTCACTGATGGAAGGTAAAGGACCATAAATTTGTGCATAATCTGGTTGGGGATTAACATTAGAAGACTCAGGTGTTTTGATGATAACCCTTGGTGTGTTAGAAGAATCCGTTGGTGTGACGAAAGTGACCGGTTTTGAATAATTAAAAGGTTTGTTGTAAACAACAGTTTTTAATTTTGATCGACTCTCGTCTTCTGCATCTAATTCCTCTTGACGATGATATTCAACAACACTCATAACAGTATCATTAATTTTATATTCTGCACTGGAAACTTCAGGATTTGGTTTGAATGTTTTTAGTGAAAGCTTTGGTTTGTAATCAGCTAGATTTGGTCCATATCGTTTTGGATTGGGTTTTAAAGTAAACTTTTCAATAGCTGTTACTGATTCACCATGTTTGTAAACAACAGTTTTAAACTCTTTAAGTTTGTTTTGCAAGCCGATAATTTCTTCAAGAAGGTCATCTACCTGATTCGTTGAATGCTTTTTGTATGCGGAGAACTGTTTTTGACAATTTAACAACTCATCCTTAGCCTTTTGATTTTCCAAGGTGAGAGCGTTAATTTGCTTTTTATGTTCATGTTTCAGTTGTTCTATTTCAGACAACAAAGCATTCTTCGAAGCGGCTAGATCACGCATCTGTCTCTCTAAATATTTTTCGTTTTGATGAGATTTAGCAAAAGCGGCTTCAAAACCTTTTTCACGGTTTTCTTGAGTTTTGAAAAAGTTGAGTTGCATTTGTAAGCATTCAAATCCTTGGTTAACAGTGCATTTTTGCTTTTTAAGTCCTTATTTAATGCATAACATTCCTCCATTTTGATTTGATGGTCTTGAATTAAACGGGCAAAATCTGGATGAGGCAACAGTTCGGCTTGTTCAACGTGAGTCACCACATTATCATTATTTAGATCCTCAAGTACAAGCACGGAGTCAATTTGATTATCAAAGGAAACCATAAGGTCATCTTGATCGTCAAATGTAACTACAGGGTTTATTTGAAAATCTTCAGAATAAGATGTAGATGACTTATTTTGAACAGTCTGAGCCGTGCCGGATTCAGATATTGGCGGAGATATGAGTTCAGATATGATGATGGTTTGTTGGGGTACCTGAGACAAGCCATCAGTGTCATACACTGGGCCTGTTTCACTCATGTGTAGCTCATGCATATTAGCCATCAACATAACAGCTGCATTGGCCTGCAAGTCCTCCATATCATCATCTGAGTCTGCATCTGCCATAAAGCTCTGTTCTTTGTTTGTGAGAGATCCACCAGCTTCATCCTTAAGAGCCAAAAGAAGAGCCTCTTTGAAATAAGCACTGCCCCTAGTCCTTGGCTTTGGGCATGCATTAGCCAGGTGTCCCTTCTCATTGCAGTTGTAGCATCGAAGACCAATCAACCCATTCTGAGCATTTCCCTGTTCCACCACTTGAGCTCTGTTGTTATACCTACCCATTGCATTAAACCCTTGACCACCTCCCATTTGACGACCATAACCACGATTTTGAACTTCAACTCGTCCATTGTTCACAACAGCCTGATTTCGTGTATTGGATGAGGAACGAATACGATTGTTGGATTTATTGGTATAACGACAAAAAGCATTAGCAATCATAACAAATCCCTGTTGCAATGCTTCGAACGGATCGGATTCCTCATTAGTTTGACTATGAAGTGCTTGATCATTGTTGTTGTTGTAAGGAACCAATTGAGTTTGTTGAGGTTGTTGTGATTGATCGTTTGGTGTGACTGAGGCAGTTGGTTGAGTTGCTTGTTGAGGAGGATAACTTTGTTGAGCATATAAGGCAAGTTGTTGATTTTCCGGATGTGTAGGTGGAGCAATTTGAGCACGGAGAATCCTTTCCCGATCAACTTCCTTTTCATGAGGCTTCAAGTAATCATACAACAATCCATATGTTGAATGATGCATATTCTTCGCTTGACGGAGAAAGATGACATACTTCTCCCATTCAGGACCAAGACTACTCAGGAACTTAGTATTCACTGCAATTCTTGGCATGATGATGTTGTGTTTATCCAAATCATTGATGATGTCTGAAAATTAATGGTGATAAGACTCTAGTGTCTCTCCAGGTTCAATCATGAAGTGTTCATAAGCCAAGTAAATTTTGGATTCCAAATCCTCCTGATTGAGTACCGATCCTTCCATAAGAAGATGAATATGGTCCCACATTTCCTTTGCAGTTTTTTGAGCATCAACACTTCGAAGAATTGGGTTAGGTAATCCTAAAAGGATATATTGCATTGCAAGCTCATCAGCTTCATAGTGTAGAAGTTCTGTTGGATTTAAATCTGCAACAGTAGCAATGTTTGTTTGTTCATCTCTTGGTGGAATGGCATTAGGATCTCCAGGTACAATGACAGTAGGCATCTCAAATGGACCTTCCAAGATAACCTTCTTTAAGAACTTTCCATGTGGCTTCTTCAGATCACAAAACCTAAAGAACCTTATCACCCATTGATCGTAGTTTCCAGGAGTGAGCATTGGAGGTCTATCAAGTGATCCAGCCTCATGAATTGATTGTTGGCTGCTTAAAGCTTCACACATCTTTGCAAACCAAGTGGGTTCCTTCATAGTGTTCCTTGATGGATGTTGATTGAAGTCATTTGTGTAGGGTTGAACTTGAAGACTTGGCGGTGGTTGAACCATTTTTGGTGGAGGAATTGCTCCAAGTTGTGGAGTATGTTGTTGATTAAATTGTTGTTGATAAATTGCTTGTTGTTGATTCCATTGTTGATGTTGTGGACTTAGTTGTTGTTGTCGTTGAGGATAAGTGTAAGGGAAATAGTTAGAGTATGGTGGTTGTGACATTTTGAAAAAAACTTGTGTTGGTAAAAATGGATTTTTGTAGTCGAATGAACATTTGTTGAAGAAGTGTCCTTAGGCGTAGAAATCACAATAATCCAAGTAGCACTTATGCGTAAAAACACCAAAGTTACGCGTAACAATTAGAAGTTACGCGTAGAATTTAGCTTACGCGTAAGTATGGAAAAAAACGCTAAATTTATGCGTAGACAAAAGTTAGGCGTAGGATTATCTTATGCGTAATACTAGGCTTAGGCGTAAGAAAAATCTTATGCGTAGGATTTCTACGCGTAAGCTTATGCTTATGCGTAATTTTAGGGTTTTATCCCAAGTGATCTTTTACACATCACAGTGCAAAAGATATCCAAAGTCGACGTATTTTCAGGCTTATCCAAGCAAGAAAACACGGAGTAAACCACGAAAATGAAGATCAAACCAAGGATAATCTTACGCGTAGTTTTAGGGTTTCACTACGCGTAGACCTACTCGTAAATTGGATATTGCTCAAAGATGTTTCTAAACCAGTTTTTGTGTGATGAAATAGCTTCAAGATCACCAAATAACACAAGGATGTGAAATTTGTTGAACCAAACCTTCTAAAACAGTTACGCGTAGAACTATACCCACGAATAAAAACTAGCTCAAAAACAATGATCCACGCATAAAGTTCCAAACTTTTTGCCAAAAACAAGTATTTTAACACCTTAAAACGTTGAAAGTACAAGAATCTTGGATTAAAGAGTGTAAAAAACAAGTTTTTAAGCGAAGCAAAGAATAAGTTATCTTTACGCGTAAGACCTAAAACCAAAATCTTCAAAACAAAAGTGTACACCCAACTATTTGGCGATTGATACCACTGTTAGGTCACTAGTTTCACAAACACAAGTAATATAGAAAGAGGTTAAGGCGATTGAACAAATAAAACACACACACACACAAGATAATAAGTACGGTTATGCATAGGAGTGTAATGAGAGAAAAACTTGAACAACCAACCTTCAAATGAAGGTTTACAAGAGTATTTATAGGAGGAAAGCTAGAGCAGCACTCTTAGTTTCCATCCTTTCCTTAATGGACTAAGGCCTAGGCTCATGGGCCTTCTACACAAGCCTAAGGCTAATTACAAACATAAAGGCCATAATAAAGCTAACTATTACATATTAATTACTAACACTTGATTATGGTTTAGGAGTGATTCCAACACCTAGTTACGATTCCTTGATTGTATTGTTTATGTTTTCGTTCTTCTATAATTGTTTCTAGTGTATGCACGCATAGTTGGTTGGTAGTCACCCTAGCTTCGGTAGTTTTGAGTTGCGGTCGTATTTATTTGCTTAGGAGAATTGTGCAAGACCCTAAGTATGTAGGTAGAGAGGGTTGGTAAGAATTGACCAAAAGACTACCAATACCTCTTGTGCGAATTGACCAAAGGATCACCGTTCGGAAGGATGAACTTAAGAAGTTAGGGATGTGTGTCTAAGATGCTAGCACCTGGGCACACATTGTTTCGAATCTTGCATGTAGGGTACTTAATGACTTGGCTTAGGTTGCTTGATACCCTCGACTACCCAAAGGGTAGGCCTTTGACGTCGGCTAGGAACCTTTGTTGATAGGCTATGACGAACTGACCAAATGATGTCATAGCGACTTGAACCCCCACTTGAATCAATAGGAAGTAATTAGAAAACATATACATGACCTGATAGGATGAATAATTTGGTTATCACACTTTCTCACTATCGTTTACGACCTCATTTACTTTCCGCTATTTATTTCTTATCTTTTAGCTTAATTAATCATTTCAACTTTAAACGAATTAAAAAACCGTGACACTTAGACTTAATTAGGATCCTCATCTACATAGCTCTTGGGAACGACCTAGGATTTACCACCTTCTATACTATGCATGATCGGGTTCACTACTCGTTAGTGCAATAGGTAGACCTTAGGTAGATGAAACTTATAAATATTAAATCCTGGTCGGAAAACCTGCATTAAAATTTTGGCGCCGTTGCCGGGGAGCTATATTAGGATTTTTGTTAAGTCTTTTATTTTTGTTTATTTATTTTTTGTTTTTCTCATGATCTACTTTAAGTTTCAGGTACTATGGCAGTTTTGGACATCGATAACCTCACTCTCGAGGAATACCTTCCAATGATTCGGGATGATTAAGGGTCGGGGCTCGTTAGGCCGGCTATTGGAGCGGAGGTCCGATTCGAGATCAAGGACCATTTTATGAGGGAGTTAGGTGTTAACCCTTTTTCCTAAAGTAAAAACAAAGATGATTACGAGCATATTGAAAATATTTTGTACATCACAAGCCTTTTCAACATCTCGGGTGTCTCTCAAGATGCGGTCATGCTTCGGGTATTCCCTATGACACTTATGGGATTGGCTAGACGATGGGTGGATAGACTTTCTGGTGGGACTATTGACACATGGAATCTCCTAAAAAGGGCTTTCATTCAAAGATTTTGCCCTCCATAAAGAACGACAAAAAAACTTGAATAGATTCACAATTTCAGACAAGAAGACGGTGAAACATTATACCAAGCTTTGGAAAGATACAACGATCTCCTTTACAAATGCCCTACTCATGACCTCAACAGCCAGCAAAAGGTCAATGTCTTCTACAAAGGTATCAACATTGCCATAATACAAATGCTTGACTCTCAGGGGCCGATTCCTAGGATGACTCGTGTTCGAACCTTAAAGGCTATTCGAAAAATGGCTGACCACTCTCATAAGGGCATAACGGAGGAAGCAGTAGAAGCATGAGCAGAAATATGGACGGCATTGCAGTCATAACTAATAAGCTTGAGAGTCTTGGCAGGGACATGAAAAAACTGAAGAAAAATGCGCACGCTATACAAGTGGGTTGCGATACTTGCAAAGGTGATCACCTTGCCAAAGAATGCCCATTTAAGGAAGAAGTCAAGAGAGTTGATGAAGTGAAATATGGCGATAATAGGCCATTTCGTGGATATGGGGGTAATGGAGCTAAATACCGAGAGGGACCTCCAGGGTACTACACAAGGATTGACAACATACCTCCTAAACCTAGTATTGACGAATTGGTTCATAAGCATATCAAAGAATCTGCTAGGAAAAATGACAGTTTTAAGTAATGGATGATCAAGGTAAAAGAGGACACGGACATGAACTTATGATACCAAGATGCCGTGATCAAGAACTTAGAAACTCAAATTGGGCAACTTGCTAAAGATTTCAAAGCTAGGGAGATGAAGCTGCTTCCATTGCATGCAAGGCCATCTTTGTACAAGATGAACAAGAGGAAGAATAACATACTTCGGCAATTACAAATGACCTTTGTGGAATTAATTATCTACAAGAGGATGATGAATCTGAAAATGACGAGAGTTTGCCATGCCAACTTCCTGAAAAGGAGCTTTATCCATGAAGCTTTCTATTGCCCTGCACCATTGGTAACTTTAAAATTCCTGCTTTAGCTGATTTAGGAGCTGGGTTTAACCTTATTTCTATTTTATTGTTTGATATTTTAAAACTAACCAATCTAAAAGAAACAACAATGACGATTGAAATGGCTGACACTACTAAGGTGGTACCTAAAAGGGTTGTTAATTATGTGGTACTTAAAATTGGTAAATTCCTTTTTCCCACCAATTTTATGGTTATTGACATGGGCGATCGGGAACATAATAACTTAATTGCTGGAAGACCTTTGTTAGCAACTTGTCACGCTCATATAAAAGATTTTGAAAATCAAAATTCTCTAGGAGTAGGGGGTACGAATTACTTTTGATATGAATGAAAAATTAAACCCTCATACTGAATTTTCAAAAAACATTAACCCTATAAACCTTTGTACCCCTTTAATAGTAATGTCAATGTATCTTTAAATGATTCACCTTTATGTATGGGGATTGGGTCTATGAAAAATGTAAAAGATGTTGAAAGTTGTAGGCAGGAACAGGGGGGAACTGATCAGGTCGAGGACGTAGGTTTAAATGAAGAAGCTCTGGTTTTGAACAAACATTACTGCAATCCAGAAATGGTTGTGCAAGAAGAAACTACACAAGCATGGCCTTCATGTAATCTATTTCACAATTATTATAATGGGGGTGATAATGGAAAATTAGAGGAAGGTCAGAAAACTAAAGTTGAATGGACATGTTTCTATGAGATTGAAAGACATGATATCAAGTTTGGAATCTATCTTTCCAAGATTGGTATAAAATTAGATTTGGGGACGCTATTGGTAACATAGGTCTGATCCAAAGACTCAAGCATGATTATGACAAGCATCACCTTTAAAAGGAGGAGTTCTTTGATGACGGTTCAATTGAGAATAATATCACATGTAATAATGATTCTCAAAGTATGAAGGTTGGAGATGACGAATACGGAAAGTTGTGTTTATCATTTCAACGAATGGTTGCGCGTAAGTTTAGTACCTTAAGGGTTGGCAATACTGTCAGGGAAAAGGTTTTTCTCGAGTGGATGATTGATTGCTATGCAAAAGGAGGTGAAGCTAGGAAAAATGACAGCATGATAGAAGGTTTATTAAGCACCAAATTTGGTGGTGGTTGACTTAAAAGCCCCATGGCTTTGAGTCTAACTTAAAGACTCATTAATAAATCAAAGTGCTCTTTCAGGAGACAACCCGAATTATCCCTTTCCTTTTCTGTTTTTATTTTGTATTGTTGGGTTTTGTGCTTTTAACATTTTTGCAGGAATTGGAGTTGATTGCATGACGTTTAAATGGGGACTTGATTTTGTCCCGTTATCAAGTTACGGCGTAACTTTCTCTTAGGTTACGCAATAACCATTCTACGGTAGAAGTTCACCCCAGGTTTTCAACCAATTACGGCGTAACTTCCAGCCATTATTACGCCGTAACATGTCTTCTGTATAGATGATTTCAAGCTTCAAACTAATTATGGCATAATTCATTCATTTGGTTACGCCGTATTTCATCCTGCAGTTCAGAAATTTATTTTTTATTTTTAATATTTGCACAATAATCTTTTATTAGTTCTAAATGAACTTTGTGGGTATGTTCGTTTTAAGCCGTCATGAGACTTCACTCGTCCACTTGGGACACCAAGTGGTTTAAAAGGCTTGTTGCATACGCTAAATGCAACCGTGATTCCTACGAAAGTGAGTTAGGTTTTATTTATTTTTTTGTTTTTTCCTTTTTATTTTTAGTATTTTGCTTGTCGATTAGTTGTGATTTCAGGGATTGAAGCTTGCTCATGGATACTTAATGAAGGCACGATTTTCTTCGTTGGCCTTTTCTCTTTTTAGGAGCAAATTTCAGGGAAGTTCTCGCGCTAATTCTACTTTCTTTTCACCTTTATTTAATGTTTAGTACAAAAGGGACTTTGTACATCTCAAGCGGGGGGATGGGAGTAGAATTATTACTTGATCTTATTTGCCCTCGTTTTTATAGTTTATTTTGAAAAATTATGCCATTTTTAAAATTTTGACATGTTTTTCTTAACCTAACTAGATTAGACCTTAGCCGAGCACATTATAACCCTTGATACTCCATGGTGAGATTTAGCCTTATCCATGTTCACATATTTACCCAAATCCACCAAATTATGAGTGTGCGGTAGCTTGAAAACTTTAGAACTTGGCCTTTGCATCATTTCAAGACCATAAATGAGGTGTGTCGAGTTAGCTTGATATATATGGAATAATCAATTCAAGAAGGCATTATCTTAGGATTATCACCCAAATAGCCTATATATGTGTTTTTATCGATTAGTCACCTCAACTATTCGACCCCCATGTTAAACCCTTTTGTTGCACTCATCTTGAGTGTAAGATACCTCTAGATACACCCTTCAGAGCCATTCTTTTCATTTCATACCCTTATCATGTTTATTCGCCTTAGCCTACCGTGTAGTCTTAATTTATGGTCGGGAAGTCAATGTTTGCCCAAGTTCGAGGTTTGAGTAGAAAGGTTCAGGAATCACACCTACGTCAAAAACTTACATTTGAAGATCATGATATACCCCCCATATTTTCCATTTGCGTTCATCTCAAGTGGGTGGATGTTTATCCTTTTTATTTGTAATAGTTATGATTCAAAAAAAATTATCATTTTTTATTAGTTTATCTTATTAAAAGTGCAATGTATAAGCACTATGTTATGAGCTTATTAGATATTAGCATCGAGGAGGCCACCTCGGTCACATTTAAAGATTTGAGTTGTTGACGTTATTACACCAACAATTTGAAGAACAGGTAATGTGCCCATCAGGACGTCCGCTAATGGCACATTTACTTGATACATCATGATCCGGTTTCTTCATCTTGAAGCTTGAACTTTGGATGGATGGTGGGCGATGACAACTTGGTTATAGGTTAAGACTATTTGTTTGTTATTTTTTATTTTACACCATTTATTTCCCGTGTCTTATCCTACCCTTTAGTCATGAAGCGTGTCTAGGTGATGAAGCAAGCAATCTTTAGTGTCTTGGCCATGGATTTGGTCATGTATCATTGATTTTGTCCACTTTTCTGTGACACGTTAGTAATGACATTTCACCCTTAACCTCATATTGTGTTCACCCATATTGCCTTCAATATTGTTTAGTCCTTAATTCTAGTGGTGGAGATTTGTGTAACCACCAAGCTTATGATAGAATACATGCTATGATTGTGCTTTAAGTGATCACCCCAAAATTAACACATAGATTAGAAGAGAGAGTATGAGTGTTTGTTCTCATTTCGTGAGGTGTTCGGCTTTGATTTATTCTAGCATAAGGAATTTTTTATCTCATATATCCCAGGTAAGTTGGGGGATATCTTTTTAGAAATTATTCTAATAAGGTCTACTTGAGGGCAAGTAGAGTTCAAGTGGGGGGATATTTGATAACATCAAATAATCCTGACTTTTAAGTGTCAATTGCTCCCCGTTTATGCTCACATTTTATGTCATTTCTATGGATATATACTCTTATTCCTTTATATTTTGTTTCCAGGTAATATATAAGCATTGGAGCTTAGAGACGCGGATTTGGAGATTTTCTAAATAGTTTTACCTTAGTATGCTATCAAATAAGAAGCTACGACGTAACTCCCACTCTCAGTTATGCCGTATCTGGGATTACCTTACAAAGACCAAATCAACAGCAGTTACGGCGTAACTCTCAACTTAAGTTACCGTAACCATCTAGGTTATGTGAAATTTTGCGCCTCCATCAACTATGCGGTCACCTACAAACTTTCATTAGGACATAACCAACACTACGAGACTTCAGTTTGGAGGATAATTAAGTTACGGCTTAATCCTCAAAAAATTTACGGCGGATATATAATCACAGCGTAACTATTCCATAAGTTACGCCGTAATCACTTTTACGAGAGTTGAGTTTGGAGGATAATTAAGTTATGGCGTAAATCTCAACTAAAATTACGCCGTAACTATGGTCGGCCCTATAAATACAAACCCTAAAATCTGCATTTCACATCATTCACTCACAATACAAAGGCAGAGAACCTGAAAAGGGTTCCAAGGGCAGATCATACGGAGCCATCTCCAAAGGGATAAACCACTCCATATCATCGATAAGCTTTAGCAATTTCTAGTTCTTTACACTTTAATTCATGTATTCATTAATCATGTTAAACATTGAATTGATTGTGTCTTTTAATATGATTGGCTAAGCACCTTTGGTGCTAGCCTAGTTATGATTCTTTGATTGTATTGTTTATGTTTTCGTTCTTCTATAATTGTTTCTAGTGTATGCATGCATAGTTGGTTGGTAGTCACCCTAGCTTCGATAGTTTTGAGTTGCGGTCGTATTTATTTTCTTAGGAGAATTGAGCAAAAGACCCTAAGTATGTAGGTAGAGAGGGTTGGTAAGAATTTACCAAAAAACTACCAATACCTCTTGTGCGAATTGACCAAAGGATCACTGTTCAGAAAGATGAACTTAAGAAGTTAGGGATGTGTGTCTAAGATGCTAGCGCCAGGGCACACATTGTTTCGAATCTTGCATGGAGGGTACTTAATGACTTGGCTTAGGTTGCTTGAGACCCTCGACTCAGCAAAGGGTAGGCCTTTGATTTCGGGTAGGAACCTTTGTTGATAGGCTATGACGAACTGACCAAGTGCTGTCATAGCGAATTGAACCCCCACTTGAATCAATAAGAAGTAATTAGAAAACATAGACATGATATGATAGGATGAATAAGTAGGTTAGCACACTTTCTCATTATCGTTTACAACCTCATTTACTTGGAATTTGCTTGAATCAAATTGCTGGAATCAAGCATTATTGGACGCCAAAGTGGTGGAGGCTTAAATGACCCCCTAAAAATGTATGTTTTAAATCCTTATCAAATATCCTTACACTTGGAATTTGCTTGTCCTCAAGCAAATGTGCTTTTGGCCAATCAAATTATAAGTTAGGGGTCATTTAGCATTGGTTTAAAATAATCTGCAACAAGTACAAGCACCACAATAGTCATAAAAAGCATGGAAACTATACACTAGCACCTCATAATTGGTGTTTGGATTCTCTCATCTCTCGGGTATATATGGAATATAACATGTAAGGAAATGGAAGATAAACACTCACTACCTATCATAGTACATAGATTACCATAAGCTTAAGAATAGATCAAACCTCCACCGCTTTGGCGTAAGCACCTAGGAATAACTATCTAAGAGGTCTTTGCAAAAGGTTATAATGTTAGGCTTAGGGTAGGGAAATAAAGGCTTTTGTTGGATATGGGGATATTTAGTGGTTGTAAGTCAAAAATCTTATGTTACAAGCAGGAAAAACGTGGCGTTGCTAAGCCAAGACTCGAATCACTAACACTAAATGATAAATTAAAACAAAATTAGAAGACATAAACTTAAAAATATAAAACATAAAGATAGATGTAGGATGGTAGCCCATATGTTTTTCTCATTTTTTTAATACCTTTTTACTCTACCATCCTCTACGATAACATCAAAATAAAAGGATTTATAGGAGCATCCCTGCACTTGATTTTTTATTTAACTAACACTAATTGACCTGATTTGAAAAGATCAACACACTTGGAGTACTTAATTACGTAGACAAAGGGAAATTGAATTTATCATTCCTTCCCTACTTTAACCCATGAGTCCCAATCGTCCCAAAACTATATACAATGGATATGACTTGACTTAGAAACCATGCAAGCAACTAGATAATTGAACTAATGGTTTAAACAATGATTACAATAATGCACTAAAGATGAGTGCATACAAGGTGGGCTAAGGTGATTTGGGTGTAACATTTGGGGTTGGATTGTAAACAATGCTCTTTATTGATATTTTAGAAACTGGAACATCAGGAGAACCGCAAAAAGATAGGCTCCAAGGGGTTAGCTAGGGGTATCGTGTACTAAATATGAGTACATCATAAAGTGTGGGGAAAATTACTAAACCGATGAGATTGACGTAATTAAATTATAGGTTTAAAACAAGGGTTATCCTAATGCCTCTTATCATTTAGTTAGTCCTAACTACACGAATGTAGTCTCACTAGCGATCTCGGAATGCATCACAAAACAAGTTCTATAATCTATTATACTACCGGTACACTCACTAAGCATTAAAGATGAATGCTTTTATTCCTAAAGATATAGGGGTGAACCTCACATTTTTTGAGTGGAATTTGAGTGGTATACAGTTTTTGTGCTAGTCATATAATTCCTATCCATGAGACGCTTTATTAAGACTAAAGTTTTACTCATAAATGTCATAAAAAAAATTTTAATTTGGTGCTAAGATTAACCTAACAAGTATTTCTCATAGTTTATTACACAATTTACCAAAGATAAGGCAAAAGTCAAATGAGTGAGTAGTTTCTAAGGTCCCGTTTTATTCTTCCTCCCTATAGTTAAACTGAACATTGTCCTCAATGTTCTCCAAAAGTATCAAAGTCATAATAAAGGAAGGTAAATAAAAGATAAAGAAACGAGTACTCCCCTGATTAGCTCGGTAGGATATGCGTAAAGTTGCGATTAAATCCTCCTCCAAGAAGAATGAGCAAGTAATAAGTGTTGCTTCCATCATGTACTTCATTTTCTTATCTAATATAACCTGCATACTGATAAGAAAACGAAACAAAACCTAGCGTAAAATCAGCGGTATAAACTATATATAAAAACAAAACCACACTAGAAAGCAAGTAAGATATAATGCTTGTGGAATGGATGTTTGCAGATTTATGAAGAATTAAGAATTAGAAGTTTCCAAAAATTACAATTTAGATAGAAAACAAAACTTTGAATCTGTTTATACATTGCCTGACGCTATCGGGCTTTAGTCCCGACGCCGTCAGGATGTCCTGACAGAAAGAGTCTGATGCATTTTCTGGAAAAATTACTTCTTTAAAGACCTGGAAAAATTCCTGCAAAACATCCATTATGACTCGATACAAGCATTTGACTCTAAAAAACACACAAATATATACAATTCCAATTATTGTTAATCTCATGTTCATGCAAGTTCTAAAAACATATGTGATCTTCCCTACACTTATCTTTTTGTAAAATACCTTTATATGCGACTAAGATGAAGTTAAAAACAAAATAAAGCGTTTTCACAAAATAAAATGAGAAGAATCAACAATGAAAAATATATGTAAACACACAAACAAAAAATGAAAAAAAAAACATGCAAACAATTAAACATGGGTTGCCTCCCAAGAAGCGTTTTTTTGTATTTATGAGTCTTGTAGCTAGACTCGAAGTCATACCCTATGTACCTAGGTGAGTGAGTTCATCCTTAAGGACATCGGTTGGATTGAACTTCTCTTTTAATTTTCTATTAATACGCTTTGTCCGGTATGCCTTTTCAAACATCTCACCATTGGGATCATATATCGTCATCCTAATGTGCCACTCTCCATTCCCATCACTAGGTGGCTTATCCCAATTCCACTTGTACTTAGGCATACTACTTTCAAATTTCCATCTATTCATACAAAGATTAATGGGCAAGGTTCCTAGGAATTCGATCATCTTCTTAAACACTAAAGTATCCTCGAATGGATTCACTACAATGTCCCTAGCCAATTGTTGTTCTAGGAAAGTTGTGTTGTTCATGAAGGCTTCTTCTAGGTAGAAAGATAGTTAAGGGCCTACAAAATCTCTATTGGTATAGAGTCCATATCTAGATGGTTTCCTATCTAAAATGATCTCATGAGGCATTTGTTTACCCTCATTATAATAAGAATGCTTCTTAACATCATAGATTGACCTAGCATTCCCTTCTCCTACCACTATTTTGGACATCTTATAATCGATTAGGGCACTAGCGGTGACTAATAATCCTCTTCCAACCAATAATGGACATGTGGTATCACTAGTCATATCTAGTACATGGAAATCTGCCAAAAGAGTGAATTGTCCTACGTATACTACCATGTCTACCATTATCCCTACCGAATATACAAAACTACCGCCCGCTAAACCTATGATGGTTTCCGTTGGTTTTAACTTTCCTAGGTTAAGGTTTTTATGTAGGGACAATGGAAGAAGGTTGATGCTTGATCCTAGGTCGGCTAATGTGTCGAAAGCCTTGGAATTTCCAACGCTACACGGAAGAATGAATAAGCTGAGATCATTTAACTTCATAATATTAATTTAGACTTTTCTTGAATTTTTCAGATTTTTCTAGTTCAGTTTGCTATTTTTCTTCATTTAAAATAGTTTTTAAGTCTTTTTAATTAGCTTTTAATACAATTAAATCAGAAAAACTTCAAAAAAATAAGTTTTCATTTTTTCTAGGTTAAGATAAATATAAAAAGTCAAAAAAATATTTTTCTAGATTTTTCTTAGTTAAATTTGTATTTTTAAGCAATTTAAGTAGTTTTAAATAGTTTTTAATTCATAGAAAATACAAAAATAATCAGAAAAATACAAAATTAGTTTTGAAAATTCTCTTTAGTTATTTTAGATTTTTCTAAGTCATAATTTCATTTTTCTAGCTTTATTTCATATTTTCTTGTATTTTAGGCTATTCTTAAATAAGTAAAAATAGTTTTTAATTAATAATAATTAATTAAATAGTTATAAAAATAATTTTTTTTTTCTAAAAATTTTCTCTTATCATTAGGTTTGTAAAAATGTCATTTTCATATTTTTAGGATTAATATTGTTTTAGTTCACATTTTCTTTTGTACGTCACGTAGTTTTTAATTTAAGTTTTTTTTTTTTAAAAAAATCAAAAACATCATTTTGCAAATAGTGATAGCGTTTATTTAATATATTTTATCTTTTTAATTTTCTTTAATTTGCATTTAAGCCCCTGTAATTTATAAACTTTTCCTTTAGGTATAATTGTTCATAATCACAACTCTTTTCCGTTCAAGTTCTCTCGATCACTATTCGTTTGGTGATTCATCGCACAGCTCGTTGGGACATAACGACCTGGGGAAACCCTTTACTCTCCTGATCTTCATTGCATTTGTGTCTGAACTGTTTTAAGTTTCTTACGGTTAGCCATTCACAAGTGGCTAGCTTGTGTGAGAAAACTTGACGGTTAGGGACCGATCAAATTTTTGGCGCCGCTGCCGGGGAGCTGTGCTAATTATCTTCCGTTTAGCAGATTAGTGATTTGAATATTCACTCTTTGTTCATACCATCCATCTATATCTATATATATATTTTCTTATAAAAAAATCCAAAAAACCAAAAACATCCAAAAACGTATAAAACACAAAAATATTTTTCTTTTGTTTCTATATATATGTATAACCATAAAACTCAAAAAGAATCTTCTTTCCCCATTTTCATAATTCCCTTCCTTAAACTCTGAGATTCCTTAGAGTTAACTCTAGTGCATGCGCACTCGTTCTTGTAGATCATTGAGTCCTTTGCGTGATCTAGCAGAAATTCCTATAAGACGTTCTCGTAGACGTGCTGCCCAAATAGTCGAACCCGAGATTCGTACTATTTCAAACAACAATATGGCAGACGAACGAACTATGGCGGAAATGCTCCAGGCACCCACCGAGGGTTATGGAGATGCCATCATATTACTAGCAATCAATTCTGATCACTTTGAATTGAAGACACATTTGATCCAACTTGTGTCTACAAATCAATTCCACGGGTTTGATCGAGAAGACCCGTATGCACACATCCGTTGGTTTAACAAGTTGACCTCAACTATCAATTTCAAGGATGTGCCACAAAAAGTCATCAAGTTGATGCTATTTCCATTCTCACTTGAGGGGACAGCCCGGATTTGGCTGGAAAAAGAACCCCCTCGATCCATCGAAACTTGGGAGGATCTTGTTCAAAAGTTTGTCAATTACTTCTTTCCTCCATCAAAGACGACTAATCTTAAAAAAGAAATTTCTGGATTTCGTCAAAATTTCGATGAAAACTTTGGAGAGGCATGGGAGAGATTCAAAGATCTCCTCAGGAAATGCCCCCATCATGAATTCACGGAGCTTCAACAAGTCAATATCTTTTACAATGGGTTGAACGGTAACGATCAAGATTCTTTAAACGCAGCCGCAGGTGGCAATATCTTGAATCGTAAGCCTAAAGATGTGATTGAGATTTGCGAGCAAAAATCAAAAGTTCCTATTTCTCGTAACAAAGTCAATACTCCGAACACTCCTGATTCTTCATCCAGTAACTCTTCTGAGTTAGCAGCTCCAATAGCCGCTCTAACGGACGTCATCCGTTGTATGATGGAAGAAGTAAAGGAAATCAAAAGCGAAATTCATAAGCCGGAACCAATCAAAGCCGTAAACAAGGTGTGTGAAACTTGTAGTGGTCCACACGCGTATTATGATTGTCAAGCAACCGATGCTTCTTTTTACCAAACTCCCGTAGCTTCGGTAAACCACAATCAATACCGACCACAAGCTGATCCTCACTACCGTGCACCTAGCGGTATGACACCACCTGGTTTTCCTCTTGTGCAAAACCATGGCAATCAAAATCGCTTTGTTCCGAATCAAGGACAAAACTTTAATAACTCTCAAAATTTCAATCAAAACCGGAACAATTTCAACCAACCATATCAAGCTCCAAATCATCAAAGTTATCAACAACCTTCTCAAGCTCCCCTGCCAAATGACTTCATGAAAATCACTGAGTCAAGAATACGTTCAATGCAAACTCAGATCAATAACATGAGAGTTGAGCTAAAAAAGGAAATTGATACCACAATGTCTCGGCAGACAAATGAGTTAAAGAATATGATGAGCAGTTTCATGAACATGAATATGAACAAAGCTTCATCATCTTCTGGAGGACTCCCAAGCAATACAATTCCTAATCCCAATGCCGAGTTGAAAGCCGTCACCACTCGTAGTGGTAAGACGCACAATGGACCTTCGACTCCAATGCCTCCTCCACCAGGAGCAATGAGTCAAGTTACCAAGGATACAATGGACAAGGTGCATTTCTCAAGCCCACGAAGTACCGCACACGTCCCACCTTCGGTAGTCCAAGCTTTAAGTCCGGAACCCGAAGTTCCAAAGACAAATTCTGAGCCAGAAAACACTTCCATCCCGGCTCAAAAGTCTAGTCAGCTTCCTTACCCATCAAGAATGAATGATGAGAAGCTCAAAGACAAAAACAAAGAGCAAATGGAAAAAATTTTCCAAATCTTCAATGAGCTACACTTTGATATAAGCTTCGTTGATGCTCTCGTTCTAATGCCTAAATTTGCATCCACGCTTAAAGGCTTACTGACCAACAAAGATAAGCTATCTGAGATGGCTAAAACCCCTCTCAATGAGCAATGCTCGGCGGTCCTTCTCAAGAAGCTTCCCAAAAAGCTTGAAGACCCCGGTAGATTTTTAATCCCGTGTGATTTCTTGGGGATGGTTCAATGCTCCGTCTTGGCCGATCTTGGCGCTAGCATTAACCTCATGCCACTCTCAGTATGGAAGAAATTGTCTCTTCCTAAACTTTCATCCACTTGTATGACACTCGAGCTAGCGGACCGTACCATAACTCGTCCACTTGGGATAGCCGAGGATGTCGTGATGAAAGTAGGAAAGTTTCACTTTCCTACTGACTTTGTTGTAGTAGACTTCGATGCAGATCCTAGAGTTCCCCTCATCTTAGGGAGAGCTTTCTTGAGAACGAGTCGTGCTCTGATTGATGTATTTGCTGAAGAGTTGACCATACGGGTTGACAACGAAGAACTCACGTTGAATATCAACCAGAACTCCAAACCTCTGTCCAAACAGAGTGTTGCCACAATTGATCAAAAATCTGAAAGATTCAATGCAACACTCTCAAATTTCACGGTTAAGAGGAGTCACCAAAAACGTGCTGAGTTAAAAGCTTTGAAAATCAACCCTGGTTCAAACAAATGGTTTGAAAGTTGTACCAGGGAAGTCAAGAGTGTTCTTGATGATGATGATCTAGAATCGGAGACTTCATCGGAAGTGGTGGAAATTGCTAGCTCTAAGAGCACACCACTTGTCCCACCTCCGGAATCAGTTTGTCGTATCGAGTTTGTTAACTCTGTGGATGAAACCAAACTCTCTTCAGTTTCATCTGAATTGGATGATGATGTTTGTGATCCAATGGGAGACGTTCTTACCATTGATGAATTGCTCAAAAATGATCCATCATCTCCTAGTCTTATTATTCCCGACTCTTCCATCCCTTCTCTCACTCCTGATGAGGAAGATGACAACTTTTGGAATGAAGTCGATGCCTTTCTTAGTGATGAATCAATTCCAACAGGAATTGATAATACTTACTTTGATTCGGAGGGAGACATCCTTTTTCTAGAAAATCTGTTGATTGAAGAACCGTTTCCCACCCTCCCTCCCGGACATCTTATTGACAATCACCATATAAGCTTCAAGTTTAAGCTTAAAAATGTCAAAAATGGTGATCTGCTTCTTTCTGATGAGGAATGGACATGCATTCTCATGCACGTCTTTATTCCATTCTTCACAGATGGTGTGGTTGCTCTTTCCCTTTTCTCTTTCGGGAATGAGGACACCATCTTTGACCCCGGTATCATCCTTTATAATTTCTACTATTAACAATACCGCGGTTGTATCTCGTCGGGGTGGAACTTTCTGATGTTCATATGTTTATTAACACTGTGAACGAAAGTCCGATCGAGATTGGTTTTCCACGTTGCTTCCCCATGAACAAATGAATACGGGGTCGAGTCAAGCTAGCGACTCGGGAATCAAAAACAGTAGCATGCCATATGGGTCTTCACCCATATTTCTGACTTCTTTCTATCTTTCTACCACCCAAGTGTGGGGGGGTTGCCCCACATGTTGTGTATATACATAAGTGTTAAAAAAAAAAAAAAAAATCTTTCAAATAATGGCCGTAGTATTTCCCTTTTACGTCCTTTGTTTCGGCATAACCGCCGGTACTTTGAATATTGAGGGCAATATTCATTTCTAGTGTGGGGGGAATTCTCACGAATTTTATCATGTAATTATACCACCCAATTCCCTCATTTTTGGCCAAAATTTTTTTTTTTTTGGAGTAAGTGTTTTGCACTTACTCAACTTATGGTTATCAGTCCGCCATGTCTAATAAACAAAAGGATTGGCTAATCCAGGAGTAAACGGATCTTGGTAAAGATATCTCAAATCCGTTGACGGCTTGCAATTTGCCCAAAATTGTATGGTGTTCAGCTCACCATATCTTTAATTAGTGAAGAGTTGGCTAGCCCGCAAGTTTATGGCTTGTGGTAAAGGCAGTGGAAAAACCATAATTGGTAATCAGCTCACCAAAGATAATATTGATAATTTATCTAAGAGTTGGCTAGTCCAGAAGCAAACGGCTTCTGGTAAAGACAAATCAAATCCGTTGGAAGCTGGTGGTTTGCTCAAAATCACATGGTTATCGGTGTACCATAGTTCTTACTTGAACTGAAATATTTGGCTACTCCAGAAGTAATGGCTTTTGGTAAAGAGATTCAAATCCATTAAGTTTTTCTCAAAAGATTGCTAGGGACTAGCAATAGTTTAGTGTGGGGGATTGATGAGTGTGTAAATACTCATCATTTTTGGTTAAATCTGAACTGCAAAACACTTAAAAATGCTCAGAAATGCATCAAAATACTGAAAATATCTCAAAATTGCATTTTATATGTTTCAGATGCAAAATGTTTAAAATCAGATGAAAATTGAGCTAAGTTTGCATAATTGGCAGTTTCAGTCCCCCAAGTTTCAAAAGTTGTCAGAAATAGTCCCTGAGCACTTAATTTCAAAAGAAAAATCACCAAAGGTCCTTTTAAAATCATAACTTGTCAAAATTAGTCCTTTGGTGAAAAATGTCAAAAGTTTTGAGAAATTACAAGTTTGGTCCTTCAAGTTTCAAATTTGGCAAAAATAGTCCTTGGAATTTTGAAAATGTCTATTATGGTCCTTGAACTATGGAAACTTGTCATTTTTGGTCCCTTGGAACAACTTTGATTATTTGACAGTTTTGGTCCCTTATTTTTCAGAAATTACACAAAAGGTCCTTGTTTTATCTAAGCCTTTGAACCCTTTGGACCCTGCCATTATCTTGTGACCCCTGCCAATCAATTGACCCCTGCCTTTTGACCCCCCTTCCTATAATACTCCACCTGGTCAAATCCCAAGTCAAACAAACGCGCCCTTTCCCTCCAAAAAGTCTTCTCCCTCACCAAATCTTCCTCCAACACACCAGTCTCCCATCCCTCCAGCTCAATTACCACTCCCCTTATCCCTCCACCTCAACAACCTTCCAAGATGCATTTAATGCCCCCTCCTCCATTTCACTCAACCGCCACTGGCATATATGCAACTTTGGCGCCAAAAAGTGATCAAACGGCTCAAATCATCTCAAGCCATCCAAAGGTCCAAAAGGCAAGTGGGATTCACTCAGAGGGCTAGTGGAAGCTTTTTGGTATAAATAAAGGAGGAAAGAGAAGCATGAAGAGTAGTTCTTAGTTTTAAATTTTCCTTTATGTCGTTTTTATTATCAATGTATTAATTTAAGACTTAAATTGTTATTTTCAGTTTCTATGTATTAAATATAAGGTATTCAAACGTTGTAATCCAGTTAAAGTAGCAATTCAAAGTTTGATCCAAGTTTCATGTTTTTTATGCTCCTGTTATAAATTCAGTTGACATTTTCTTAAAGTCAAGTTTAACTTAGCTTATTTCTCATTCAAACAAGTTTATTTAAGCTTCATATAGCTTTTGGTAAGCTTGGAAAACAGTTTCAATCAAATTTGGTGTATGGTCAACAAAAGTCAAACTGTATTGCATTTTGGTTAAGCAGGTATGGAAATGGATATGGGATGATGCAGTGTTGGATTTGGGATGATTCTAAGTGAGAATTGGGATTGATATGATTTAGGATAGTGGTACTTTAATATCAGTTGCAAGCCATAGTGGATGTGGACACAAGTGAGTTTACACATTGATATCTGTCTTGATTTGTTGCTAAGTTTTAGTTTACACTTGCTTATTCAACTGTCATTAGGTCATAGTTATTCAAGTTTCAGCAGTAGCATAAGCAGTTAGTCATTTAAGTAAGTCATCAGTAAAAACAGTTTTATAAATGGTGTTTGGATCAGTTGCTTGTTTGAGCTTAAGCTTTGGCTTGTGCTTAAAACTTGTCTATTCAGTCTTAATATAGGTAGCTTGAGTCATTTTAGTCATCACATTGCTTCTGCATAAGCTTAAAGTCAAAATCACATTGAATCTGTTCTAAGTTCTTGTCTGTTAAAAATTTGTGATATCAAAAGCTTGATTTATGTTTAAAATACATAGAGATAGCTTGCACTAGTTTCATTTCGCCATATAACATCAATCTCAGTCCATAAATTGGTTTCAAAGTTCATTAAAGTCAAAATTATCAAAACTGTTAAAAGTCAAAACTTGAAAAACCCAGTTTTCACCCAACTTGGGTGAATTTTCCTAGCTTCATTTCTGGGTCAAATCCAGTGAAACTTTTGGATTTATAAACTTCAGTTGGTGTAATTTCTTAATATGAATTTTGTAGATTTTTGGTAATTTTGCACAAGCTCCAAAACAGCTTGTCAACTTGGTCCTATTTCCCCTGTGCACACACTCAGTGTATACTGAGTGTGCACAGGTTTTGTGCAGGCTCTCAACAAGCTCATAAGAGCTTGTCCAGGTCTCACCTTTGGTTTACAAGCACCTTGCCAGGTCTAGTTTGGGTTTCTTAAATTGGATTTTGGTTTCTTGCTTGTCCAGTAGCTTATTTTTAAGCCACAAAGTGGTGGCAAAATCTGTTTTTAGCACTTAAAGCCAAATCATTCAAATCTGTTTAAGTTGCACTTTAGAGGTTTAGGTCAGTTGTGTCTAGTTGCTTTTGAGTAGTTATAACATATTATAGCTTCTGTGTTAGTTTGGTGCTCATTTGTAGCTTTTGCTTATTCCAAGTGCTTATTTATAAGCACTTTGCATTGCAGTTTCATTTTCCTTCACATTAGCCACTGTTTTTATATTTTTCTTAGATTCATAATATTAATTTAGACTTTTCTTGAATTTTTCAGATTTTTCTAGTTCAGTTTGCTATTTTTCTTCATTTAAAATAGTTTTTAAGTCTTTTTAATTAGCTTTTAATACAATTAAATCAGAAAAACTTAAAAAAAATAAGTTTTCATTTTTCCTAGGTTAAGATAAATATAAAAAGTCAAAAAAATATTTTTCTAGATTTTTCTTAGTTAAATTTGTATTTTTAAGCAATTTAAATAGTTTTAAATAGTTTTTAATTCATAGAAAATACAAAAATAATCAGAAAAATACAAAATTAGTTTTGAAAATTCTCTTTAGTTATTTTAGATTTTTCTAAGTCATAATTTCATTTTTCTAGCTTTATTTCATATTTTCTTGTATTTTAGGCTATTATTAAATAAGTAAAAATAGTTTTTAATTAATAATAATTAATTAAATAGTTATAAAAATAATTTTCTTTTTCTAAAAATGTTCTCTTATCATTAGGTTTGTAAAAATGTCATTTTCATATTTTTAGGATTAATATTGTTTCAGTTCACATTTTCTTTTGTACGTCACGTAGTTTTTAATTTAAGTTTTTTTAAAAAAAAAAAGAAAAATCAAAAACATCATTTTGCAAATAGTGATAGTGTTTATTTAATATATTTTATCTTTTTAATTTTCTTTAATTTGCATTTAAGCCCCTGTAATTTATAAACTTTTCCTTTAGGTATAATTGTTCATAATCACAACTCTTTTCCGTTCAAATTCTCTCGATCACTATTCGTTTGGTGATTCATCGCACAGCTCGTTGGGACATAACGACCTGGGGAAACCCTATACTCTCCTGATCTTCATTGCATTTGTGTCTGAACTGTTTTAAGTTTCTTACGGTTAGCCATTCACAAGTGGCTAGCTTGTGTGAGAAAACTTGACGGTTCGGGACCGATCAAGATGACATAAAGTTGGACACCATTCCCTCAAGATTTTTGGGGTTACCGGTGTTGGAAGGGTTGTTGTAAGGGGTACGTTTGAAGTGGATGAGTTTTTTTAGGCGGGTTTGAGTTTTGATTCCACCTAAAGTTAGGATGATTCCTCCCAGAAGGGTTATAGGAATTTCCTATGTTGTTTTTCACGGGTTTGAAAGTGTACTACTTCTCTCCCGCTTCGCCGGTACCAGTGGAGGCATAGTCCGCAAAAGCTTGTTCGGGGATTTTTGTGTTATCACGAGTGTCATGTGGACCACTACATAACTCACAAGAGGAAGTGACTTTGTTCACTTGGCGTGAAGGTCTAGGAGCTTCGTAGGAACTCATTAGGAATTTGACTTGGTCTTCAAGTTCTAGCATCCTACAGTTGGAAGGTTGTGAGTCGATTAATGGCAAGGATATTCCCTTAACGGTTTTGAGCAACACACGAGGGTCATTCCAACATTCGTTGTCATAGATGGCAAGGTCCTCTATAGTGCCCACGATTCTTTCGCGGTTAAATCACTAAGCTTACCACCGGCCACTTAGTCAATGGTTTGCCTAGTGGAGAGATTGACATGATCATAGAAAATTTGGACTTTGAGCGAAAGATCAATGCCATGGAGAGGGACTTTGTAGAGCAAGTCCTTGAATCGAGTCCACGCCTCAAAAAGAGTTTTGCCTTGACGTTGTTGGAACATCAAGATGTAATTCCTAAGCTTGGTAGTTCTCCCCGGTGGGAAAAATTGGGCGAGGAAACGGGTGGTGAGATCATCTCAACTTGAGATGGATCCTGCGAGAAGTCGCTCAAGCCAATTACTAGCTTGGTCTCGTAGAGATAATTGGAAGAGACGCAATCGCGTGGTCTCCCGAGTGGTAGCATCAAGGTCAATGGAGTTAACTATTTTTAGGAAATCCTTGAGATGCTGATTAGGATCTTCGAAATGAAGTCCATGGAATGCACATCCTTTTTGCACCAACCGGATGGTGTCGGATCGAAGTACCGCAATTTGAGCTAAACAGGGAAGCTCAATGGTGTTCCTATAGCCTTGATGGCTCGATCTAGAGTATTCACCAAGAGTATGGCCTCTTGGTGGGTCTAGTGGTGGTTGATTGGGTAGTGGTAGTGGTTGATGTGGTGGTGGATTGTTGTATTGTAGATTATCACCTACCATGACGGAAAGTGACAAAGTTAAGAACAAAAATACAAATAAGGGGGATAGACTACAAGAAAGTTAATAAAAAGAAAAAAAAAACTCACTTGATAGGAATCAAGTGAGTAGACCTAATCGAGATAGAAAACTAACTAGCTATTCTATTCCCCGGCAGCGGTGCCAAAAACTTGATGCGTGAGTTTGGGATCAAAAGACTTCCTTTCCTACGAGCAAGCTTTACAATACACTAGGCAGTGCACCTAATCATTGCACTGTAGTATGGGTAAGCCCAAGGGGTGGATCGTTCTCTAGGGGAATAGAGATGCTAGTAGAGATGTATGACGAGAAGGTGAGGTTGAGGGTGATTCTTGTTAGCTTTTTATATTTTTTAGGAATACAAGTAAAATATCTGGGTTTAGGAGTGGGGGGGAGGGGGTGGTAATTCTTCCAATTTTAACTACTAATAATTAAAACTAAAAATTAAATAAATATAGATTGAGTGGTGTGTTCTTATGATAATTAAAAGCGTGTTTACTTAGATGTTTTTACTCCCTAGTTATCTCTTATTGGTAGGTTGAATTGGCACATCCTCATTCTAATTGGTGCGTTGTATTCCATATTAGTCATAGGGGTGCCTAATTCCCTAGTTCTATGAATTGTAACTCTCCTCTAGACTATCCGGGATCGCCAAGTGCGGTAGTATCTCCCCCCGAATACTCTATTATCCTAAAGCTACAACTCACGCAATAAACACAAAGATGGCTCAAGTGCACTCTGTAAGATAATTGATATCATAACACAAGACATGATTTGAGTGTGGATCGTGTAGTTCTAGAGAGAGAAATGGGATGTTATAGAGAGAAAGAAAAGATGGAAAATTAGATTGCAAATGAATATCCAACCCTCTCCCTTGGTGGGAGAGGGCTTATATAGTTACATGATACGCCCTCTAGCGAGTTGTAAATCAGGTATACAGTGGATAAAGACCCATCATTTTTTCACGGTGTTACTTACTAATCTTATACTAATAAATAATGCTAAGCCTACGAGGTAACTTATACTAGAATATAGTCGGGGTGACCGACTCTTCTATATGGATTTTCTAAATCCTAACAATCTCCTCTTAAGGGAGGTCACCCCATAAAATATACTTTGAATCCTAGCATTCTATCATGAAGTTCATATCTGAGCTCGTAGACTTTGATTCATCAATAAAAACAACTTTGAATCTTCAGTAGTGTTTCTTGAAATGAATGTTCCTCTGTCTTGTGATCTTGAGCTTTCTTTGAGATCATCAGCCACAGTAAATCTCCAGCTCATCCGTTGAAGTATCGCCATCATGTGAAGTTGTGACTTTTGGACCGACATGCTCACACTTTTCTGCATCATGATATTCTTCATCAGAGTTGCGGAAGCAATGTAATACGACTTTGGTTATCATGATTTCTTTAATTGTAAGTGTGAAGTGTGAGCATGTGGTTATGAATTTACGTTTCATCTGCTATCAGCTGCAACCGTCGGGAGTTCCTGCAAACAACAGTTAGCAATAAACACACGAAAGTGTCTTTGTTCACTTTCGTTGAATAGGGTTGCAAGAACCCCGATTCCACGTTGATCAGTATAAACACTACTTGTGATCAGGTAGAATTCCTAAAAATCTCCTTGACAGGGTTTCACAGTTGTTCTAGCCGTTCTCAAACCGGAGCATCTCAGAGTAGACAACACGGAGTGAGTGAATCAGCGAATTAAGATTCACTGATTAAATGAGAAATTGATTTAAAACACAGTCGCGTATTGCTGAAAAGAGTTTTTGCAATACGACGAGAGTTTTATGAGCAAAATCAAGTTTCAATCACAAATACTTTTGTTTGAAAATTTTATGGGCAGTCGATGTGCTAGAAAACTATTGTTGAGCACATCGAAAGGTTTTCCCAAAAGTATTTGTTAATTCATTTATTGGAACAAGGTTGATTCAAATGTGAATTGCCCCATCGTTGTTTTCCAGTTGTCACAAGTTTGATCCATTAAGGATCTCACATGTCACCCACCAAGATCTTGTTTGATGTTGGCTCTAGAAGGATTTCCATCTTCGTTGTGAATACTTTACGTATCACTCGGATGTTTTGGAAATACCACAAGGATAGTGCGTAGGACTCTCAATATATATTCTTACTTTTCACATTGTGTGAAACAGCAAGTCTTCATGAACGCGTGTTCTAATGAGATTTTATGGATGATCTCTTGGCTGTAGACTCAATAGTGCACATTGGTTTTCCTATGCGGAGACTAGGGAGAGGGTCTCCTTTTTCATTATCAACCATCTCTAAGAGAAAGTCGATAGATTACATCGGTTACCCGTGAGAATGAAACAAGTCCTTTTAAGAGAACTTGAGTAGCTGGGAAGTTTAGTGCATTGCGTCACTCGGTCCATGATGTCTTGTCTTCAATACCGGCATTACCTTGGTAACCACCAGTAGCATATGTATTGAACCTGGTTTCTGCCCTAAGGTTGAATATTTGGAGGGCTATTTCTTTTCACTCTTTCTCTTTATATTTCTTTTTCATTCTTCTACCCCTTCAGGGCTTACCGAGACTTCATCACTAGAACCTTGTTGGGTTTGTTCCAGTCCTAGCTCTATCTCAGTCGACACTCTTCCCTTATTCTCACTTTTCTTCTTTTCTCATTATACCTAAGGACTTCTACACTAACTAATGGATTGTACCTGGGTAGATATCTCTGGCTCTGGCGGGATCGTGGGAACGATTTCCTAACCTTACCATCCTTATAACTTCGGTAAATTAAATACAAGGCCGGCCTTTGATGTACTTCCATAATCACAATCGCCATCGGAAACCATTTGAAAATCAATCGAGGTACTTATGATAAAAATATTAATGCCTTTGTACCTCGATAGTTTTGAAGATTTTGAAATGCTCCCCCTCAATATGTGCATCGATATACGAAACATTTTAGCACATATAGGAGAGCAACCTGCACTTTGAGTTGTGAAACATCACATTTTATCAGATTTCATATTTATATCACATTCTCTCCCCCAATCAAAAATTTCAAATCCTTTATGATTTTGGATCCCAAGTGATTTAAATATTTTAGAAAAATTGGGAGAAAATATGGTCTGATTCAATATATTCTAATAAGGAACATTACTATGCTCCCTCTTAATTTGAGAGGAAGGTTACTAATCACAATCATAAAACTACTATCTACTGCAAAGTTTTTATATACACTATTACAACAACCACATCACAAGAGTTCTAATTATTACAGAGATTATATTATCATTCGATTCTCTGTAGTAGTCTGTAATCACCATCACGAACTCTTCCACCTACAAAACTTTCCAAGCTGCGGAAGATTCTCCTTGTCTTGAGCCTCTTTTGGATAGCAAATATGAACGCTTCGCTTATTTCCACATCTTTGTCTGTCCAAAAACTAGTACTCCTCCTTGGTCTCATTCTGATCTTATACTCTTTCACCCTGTAATCTAAAGCTTCTTCAATCTGTTGTAGAGTACCGTCGCTGAACTTGTGTATCTCATTAAACCTCATGATCATCCTAACCCCGCACTTGTCACTAAATATAACAGCTCTTGGAGAATCGATAACTGAGTAGTCATGTTTGAACTTGGACTCGCTTCCCAACGAGGCTTTGTAAGGTAGAGCTGAGTCTGATAGCTATTGATTTCAAGATGAAAGTCTCCTACTCGCTGCCTGATTACTAAGCCTCTGGTCCATAGGTTGATAGCAGCAGAGAGAGAGTTCTTATGTAAAGATCTTCAAAGTCATTAGGGTATAAGTTCTTGAATTTGTTTTCCTCTATGACATGTTCTTTAATATCTGCTCTGCGGAGGACAATCTTCTTCAAGTAATCGTGCCCATACATTGGGAAGATCTCTACACTGATGACACGTAAGATACGCATGTGCGTACGTGCAGCCCTACGACTCACTTCAGCACTATTTCTGTCAATGTAGAAGCGCTTTTTTGTAAAACCACCAATGTGAGATACCATAAGAAGCAGCAATGTCATACTCGTACTCTTTTTTTTCCCAAAACTAATCAGGAACCATTTGCTCTAAACCAACATCAAGATAGTGTGCAGCTTTCATCTTGGAAATTGACAGCGCAGGCCTGCTACCCTTGTTGCCGAAGGACAAATATTCAAGATCCTTGTTGAAGAAGAGCTCATATTGTATGGACCTCCTAGTGGGAGAGGTTTGCTAATGTCGTACTGAAGCACATTATCGTACACCTGATCAGTCAACAACTTGTAGCATTCTTCCATTTGGTATTGCAGGTGAATCACATCCGGATGGAAAGCCTTGACAATTCCATAAGCAGGACCCTCCATATCTTTCGGTGTAAGAGTTATGATCCCTTTCTGCTCGCAGTACCATTTGATGAAGCTTCCCATGTTACCAGTTATATCAAGAAGTGAGTTCCCTAGTGGAGTTACATGGTTAGCAGCAATGGCACTTGCCCAGTTGTGTTCAGGAGTATGAAAATCTGATGCAGGGATGGACCAGGTTGGTTCTAGAGTAGCAGGTCTTTCTTCCTTCCACCAATCTTGAGGCATTGCTTTAGTAGGAGCAGATTAGGTTGATCCTAAAAGTTTTGCTCTGTCTTCTCCTGCAAATGTCTTTCACCCGTCTCTGTTCAAATTCACCTTTGGAATGTGTTTGTTTGTGATATCATGTTCATCTGAATCTAATTCCTGATTGAGTGTAGACTCTTCATTCATTACAAATTCTTCAAGAATGCGAGAGACTGAGGGTTTGTATATGGTGTCAAATGTTATCCAAGCTGCTTGTTCTGTACCAGTAAAAGTCCTTGATGAGCTTGGGCCAGTAGAAGATCCTGATTTACTAGATGATGGTGGAGGAGGAGGTGGCGGATTTTCCTTACGAGGTTCTGATGTACCTGACGATCCTGCGCTCCAAACGATCCTGCAGCTCCGGGTGGTGGAGGAGGAGGTGGTTGTGGAGGAGACCCAGCTGGTGTCTTTGGGGAATATTGTCTCCTCTTTTTCTTACGTTTTTTTTCAGCCATATTCTCCACAAATTGAATGTAGTTGTCACAATCAATATACCTCTAAAGAGCATCATAAAGCTGCTCGTGATCATCATGCTCTTTGTACTCGTCTGTTTCATACATTCGTTGCATAAGAATATCCTTCATGTCAGAGGTGGGGAGATCTCTAAAACATGTATACAGAAGTGCTTTCATTGCCCAGTCAACCGCCTCTTTAACATGTTCGTCTATTACGTTCTTCACCTGATAATCAAAATTGAGATTCTCTAGCTTGGACAGACGTGAGCCATGATGTTTAACTACATTCGGCAGATTATGGTGTTCCAGAGCTGCAATACGTTTGAGAGCATCTTCTAATTTTAGCTCCACCTCTGTGCTTGTAGGTGGTGGTGGTGGTAATAATGGTTGTTGTTGCCGAGGTTGTTACAGGATTTGGGGTTGCTATTGAGGTTGTTGGTGTAGGAATAGCCATTGTTGGAACCGTAGATGAGTCTTGTTGAATCGTGACCGAAACCATAGAGACGACCTCTTTCTCATCATTTGTCTTTTCAGATTCAGCATCAGCAGGTTTGTCAATAAGGAATTGGTCTCCAAAAGTGGAGTTGTGATCAAGATTCTGAAAGAAAGATGGGTTCCTGTAGAGCTGTTGGGTTCCTCCAGGTGAGTCAGGTTGTCAGTTCGATGCTTGAGATCTTCTTGAACATCTGGATACACATTAACCATGAACTCTACATTCATAGTGACATGTGGAGGATCTACATTGAAACCACTGTCTTGAGATAACGTCTCTTTCACCGCAATTCCAGAATCTGAACCCACTACACCTTCAGCTAGTGGTTCAGTTTGTACTTCTAGCTCATTCACCTCTACAGATTCATCCTTGGTAGCCTGAATCTCTGAATCAGTGTCATTAGACTCGACATTGAGCTTTGTACTCTGAGATTGTTCCATTTCAGCTTCAATCGACTCCGTTACATGTGATGATTTGGTGGTTCGTTTCTAGAGAATGTATCTGGTTGTGGTCTTATAAGCTAGTGAGGAAATGTCCAACAATGTCTAACACCATGTTTAACTTCTTCAACACCCTTCCCCTTGCCTTTAACTTCTGGAAGAGGTTGACGTTTCCTTGATTCTAATTCTTGTATCATTACACCTTTTCTAGAACGTCCTGCAGACTCCTCGAGATCCTTTAAGCTCGCTTCCATGCCCTTTTGAAGGTTGATGTCATCTTGATCTTGTAGGGTAAGCTCGGTTCTTGGTTTCTTAGACCCTCTTACCTTCTCCTTGTCACCTTTTCTCGTTCTCTTACGCTAAGTAGGAGAATCATTAGCAGTAGGCTTGTCCATGTGTTTCTTGGGAAGAGTTGCATAAGAAGGTTTGTAGGTTTTGGGTTCTGATTTTCTGGGTGATTTTGTTGGGGTAGGAGTAGGGGATTCACTGGTGAGAGACTTGGCCACCTTGTTCAAATAGTCTTGATAATAAGTTGCATTGACTATATCATCCGTGAGGAGAGCATCAGGTATCGCCTTACCAAAGATTTCATGTTTCGAACCTTTGGCCGTAAACTTGAGGCTCCCGAGAACATGTTCCTCAGTAGCGAAGTGAAGTGCTGAGCCCATTCTTTGATGGAACTAGTGCTTCCTTTGAAGATGATTGATGATCAAATTCGAGAATCGGATGCTTGGAATCACACGTGCATGTACTCTCTTCTTTTCCTTGATATTTTACGCCTTCTTTTCTTTATCACCAATGAAGGAATGAATAGACTGCGTGAATTCCTCCCAAATCCTCTCTGCATAATCAATGTTGTCTTGATTGACAATTCTCCAAAGAATTTGAAGCACTGGAGCTCTTGGTCCCTCATACCCAGAAGTCTTTCCCGTAAGGCACAAGTTGATGATAGTGAGAGTTGCCCTCCACGGCTGATATAACTCGTTTGTGATTTCGGTAGATAGAGTTTTGACTTCAATGGGATACTCCAGTTTGTTGACAAGGTCGATCAACTCTTCTGTAGTTGGTGGGGGAGTGAATTGATTGTTTACGTCAACTGGTGTTATCTGCAGTTTGAAAGTTCATACCAATTTTCATCTAGCTGACAGTTGTAGACCGCTGTGATCTTATCCCACTTAACTGTGTCCCCAAACTGCTGTATGTAGGTATATGGAATGGTGGAGCAGGCAATAAAGGAACTGTAGAATTTAGTATGCTTCAGTATATCCACAGCTATCTTGTAGGTAGGATTCGGTTGTGATTTGTCCATATCCACGTAGCAGTTACTCTTCCCAATTGGAACCCAATCGGCATATGGTAAAATCTCGTCATCTGTGCGAGTGGGCGGTGGGATAGCAAATGCTTGATCAACTGGTGCATTAGTTTCTGCCATTATATCTGTACAAACACATCTACAAAGAAAGGTGCATACATAATGGTTACGTTAGATGAGAGTTACATCTTGAATTCAAGACATACACTAGCTAAACCAAGTCAGAGGGACACTGAAGACATGAAGAGGTAATAGTTAACATGGGAGATCAACTCTAGAGTCAATGGACATCGACTCATCTAAAGAGATGACAATCCACGAGACCAAGTCACAGAAAGCTATAAGACAAAGCTCACTTAGGTCAAATCTCAATGAACAAAGCTTAAATGTCAAATAGCAGGGGTCAAAACGCAACATGTCAAAGCACATAGGACAAACCATAGTGGGTCAAACCGCAAAGTATCAAATCGCAGTGATGATCATATCGCAATCAGACAAATAGCAATTATCTAACCTCAATATGTCAAAACGCAATAGACAAATTTCAAAGACCAAACCGTAGTTGGTCAAAACGCAGTTAGTTAAAACACAACTTATCAAATCTCAATCCTCAAACCGCAAGGTAAGTCAAAACGCAACAGGCAAATCGAAATTGTCAAAACACAGGACAAATAGTTAAATCGTAACAATTTTTAAAAATTTGCCGGAGTAGGTCCTACATTTTATAATAAAATAATCTTCAGATCTCAAGTCGCATGAATTGCGATTTGACTCAAAATGCAACTTAGTTTGACCAGTCAAAATGCAACAATTGATCAAAACTCAACCAAAGTAATACTGTCAAAACGCAATTAAGAAGTACTACCAAATCGCAACTAATAGTATTTTAACATAACACAATTAAAAACAAATTACAAACCGCAACCATGAACAAGAGAGCAAAATGGGCTGTGAGATTAACTAAGTGTCTGAAAGTTTGACCCGTCAAATCGCAATGCTATTTATACCCTAAGGTTCAAGTTTCAAGGAATTGCAGAATGTTCCTTCTACTTGTCAAAATGCAATCCCATTTTATTTAACAGTTTCATGTTTTGGCAACTTTGGCCCCTCACATTTCATTATGTTTATAAGTATCATGTTTAATCCAGTTTGGTCTCTCTCTTTTCATTTTCTGAACACTTAGATATACGAGAGACACTAGGGAGAAATCTAGGATAATGTATAGGCACGAATGGACCTCAAATATATGAAAATCTAGGAATCAATTAGCAGGTAGCAACAAGTCCCTATATTAACACATAATCGACACATGAGACCACATAGAATTTGATGCAAGATTGATGCCCCCTCAAATATTTAAGCTAGGAAAATATTCAATGAGTTGAAGCCGCTCGTCAGATGTCATAAATTTTGAAAATACCTTTCCCCCTCAATCAATGACCCGAGTACAATGTCAACAACTGCAGTCATTGATTGAGTATGAAAAATTTATGCACATTTTAGACGAATTGATTTAATGTCACCCTTTAACAGCCATGTGAAAAATAAATACTTTTCTAACGAATCATATAATGAAAAATATTTGTATAGGCATGTTTTGAAAACCATTTGAACTTATGCTCGAACTTCATCTATAGACCCGTGTCATTATTGAATGACATTTCTAGGACCGTAGATGTTATCGATACCAGAAGACATGCCTTGAAAAACTATTATTTTATTATTTATTTTTTTTGGTATTTTTCAATTTTTCAAATTTTTATGTATTTTTTTGAATGATTAAGATATGTACAACGTGGAAAACAAGTTAGAGTATAACAGTGGTGTATATACTCTCATAGGTAGTTTGTTAAAGCACGAGTCCTGAGCTGAAGTGTTCAGGAGTCATAGTACATGTACATCAATTCCGACATTCCTGAGCTCCTGAACCAGGAGATATCTGTTCTTCAGGCACCCAGACCTTGAGTCTTTTCTTGATGGAATTGATCAATGTACCTGCAATCGAGTGAGGAACACCTGCACTAACATTACAAGTATGTTTGCATTTGTTTAGGTTAGTGACAACAGTATCCAAACTCTTGGTAGTTTCACAATCAACCTTGGTTTTGCCATCGGTGTTTAACTTGCTGGTAGGCATCCATATAAGTCCAATATGCTTAAAATTCTACCAGTCGATATCCACTTAAGGCAAGATCTATGAGTGTTTGACTTCTTAGGCATAGTGGAAGACTTGTCCTTATTCCTAGTTTCTAAGGCTTTATCAGTAAGTGTTCTCCTAGGAGAAGAATTTGGTTTGTGAGGCTTCTTATGCGAAGTGGAAGATTTTTTCTTATTCCTAGTCTTAAAAGGTTGAACCTTAGCACGATCACTTTCTTTCAGATTCTTAGGACTAAATTATGAAGTGACTGGTTTTGACAAAACTTGTTGTACATCAACTTGGGAGGAAAACCATGTTTTTGATGATTTTGATCGTTCAGATCTAAACGCAGTCGGCTGTCTAACAACTAATCGGTTTATATTGGGATGTAAAACTGGTTTCCCCAAGATTGATGGTTTTGCAAACCTAGTGTTCACACTTTTCCCTGTAGTTTTTCTAAGCTTGTTCTTTAATGCTACAATTGCGAAACCCTTATCCTGAAGTTGAGCTTTGAGTTTATCAAATTTTACCATCAAAGATGTTGTTTGTTCTAAAGTTTTAGACCTGATTTCTTTGATTATGTCACCTAGGTCTTTTTTATGCCTTTTCAAAGTCTCATTTTCCTTAAGTAACTTAGCCACATAAATTGATAGTTCAATATTTCTTGTCTTAGTTGCATCAATGTCCTGGTTAGTTCCGAATAAATTACTTTTGTCATTCATATCAGAGATAAGTTTCTTCAGGTTGTTGATTGTCGAGTTTTTGGCTTGAAGTTGAGCTTTTAACTTGTTTATTTAAAAAAATTCATGAAGTTCAGAAAATTTCGGATTTTACATGGTTTACTAGTTTGAAAACTTTCTTCCTTTCTTTGTATTGCAATTTCTAGTGAAATGCAATGCTTTTCAAGTTTTGAGAATTTGTTTGAAAGTTCATTAAACGCTTCTTTATCAACCATATCATTTGTTTTGAAATAATTAGTCTCAGCCTCAACCAAAGAACATATGTTAAAATCATGTTCAGCATCATGATCAGTTTGTATGAGTATATTAGCAGATGCATTATGTTCAACAGTTAAGTGTACCTCAGCACCTGACACCTGTTCATTTACTGGTCTGATATCTGCATCCACATCTTTTGTGACAAGAGTCTTTGAACTGCTGGTTGTGTCAAGCTTATCTGTCTCTGATCATCTGCATTTAGTGACAACTGATCCATCATCTGATGCTTTATCCGACTCAACACTACTATCTCTTGATTGCACCCGACATTGATTCACCATGTCATCATACTATGTTCTTTCCTCAATGTACTTCTTAACATTATCCATGTGCTGGATTAATGTTTCTCTGAACACGTCAGCTTCCAATCCAGTGTGACTAGCAAAGCACATTTTTATCATATCATCTTCATAATCCTAACCGTATTCACCATTGACGAATGACTGAAATTGTTTGTTGATCACCTGAAGTGCAGCCTTGGATCCGGTTTCTTGAAATTTTTCTTTGTCAAGTTGATGTTCAAGTTGCTCTAAGTTCAACAACAATGTGCCTATGAAAGTCTATACATCTTGACCGAAAAACTTCTTAACTGCTCGTACGAATCCTATCTTGAATCCAGTTCCTTCTAAAAGTACCGTGAGGTGTGAATGAAGTTTTCGAAAAGGTTCAATGCAAATATCCTTTGCATGATCCTGCAATTGCTGTAACTAGTGCAATTCTCCTTCTGATGAATGAAGATCTCACATTATCATTAGCCGACTCAATCATGTTTAATCGTTCTGCATAGTTAGGACTCTTATGGTCATCAACAACATTGTACAATTTCAGTACCTCAGATATCACTGAATCTGGAGTGTTAAGCATGATGTTGACGTTTATGGAATTTAACAAAATCTATAAGAGACTGTGAAATAATGTTAACTTGAACGTGTTAAGATAACAGTTGGATCGATTCAATTGTTAGTGATTGTATGTTAAAAGTGATACTAGTATGTTTGGATTATGTGAATTGTCATTTAATTGTGATTTGGTAAAGTTTGAATCAAATTGCAGTCCAAGAAAATTTTTGGGCAGGGTGTCTCCTAGACAAAACTCAAGATTTGTCTTCAAATAACTCAAATCGCAACCCCTCAGATCGCAGTCTCTCAAATCGCAATTGTTATTAAATCGCAATTCTCAAACCGCAGAAACCCAAAACACAATCGGCAAAACGCATGCTCAAACCACAGGTATCAAACCGCAAGGCCAAATCACAAACCTCAAACCGCAGTGACTCAAATCGCAACTTGTCAAATCGCAGAAGTGTTAAACCGCAATTGCTACAAGACAAATATGTCACTCTCAAACCGCAAAGTCAAACCACAAGAGACAAACATGTCACTATCAAACCGTAGACCTCAAATCGCAACGAAGAACCCAATCCGAGTGTCAAACCGCAACTTTGAAACAAGTGACTTTTTCACCGAACAACACCTAAAAATCACCCTTTTGAATGTTTTTGCTAGGTTTCTTTTGCACAACTTGATCCTAGAAGGTTATAACTACCCTAAAAACACTTACTTTAACACCACAAACCTGAGAATCAAAGAGAGCCAATAATAAGGCCAAAAACCTTCCAAAACCAACTTTTTAATCTAAACTAACCAAGAAAACGCACATACAACCTAGCTAATCAAACCATGGGCTCTGATATCAATTGTAAGATAATTGATATCATAACACAAGATATGATTTGAGTGTGGATCGTGTAGTTCTAGAGAGAGAAACAAAAGAGAAATGGGATGTTAGAGAGAGAAAGAAAAGATGGAAGATTAGATTGCAAATGAACATCCAACCCTCACGCCTGGTGGGAGAGGGCTTATATAGTTACATGATACGCCCTCCAATGAGCTGTGGATTAGATATACAGTGGGTAAAGACCCGTCCTTCTTCCACGATGTTACTTAAACTAATCTTATACTAATAAATAATGTTAAGCCTACGAGCTAACTTATACTAGACTATAGTCGGGGTGACCGACTCTTCTATTTTCTAAATCCTAACACACTCTCAAGCTTTGTGCTATTTAGGACGTTCAAGCTCGCAACAATTAAAGAAGAAGCCTGTTTTCTTTACTCTAGCGTCTACCAATTAAAACAAGCGACAACCTAACAATAATCAACAACTAGGTTTCATAGATATAAGCAAACACAATAATAATCTAGCTACTCATGATAGATAAGCATGAACACAAACAAACAATTGAACATAGGATAAACATGGTGATAAATTGGATTAACAAACTTATTTTTGAGTGTATAGAAGGGTTTGGAACCCTAAAATACTGCCCAAGTCAGACTATGAACGAACTAGGGTTTGCTCTCCAAAATATTACACTTAAAAACAGAAAATTCAAAGTCTATATACAGATTTACATATGCGACGGCGTCGCCTTTTGATGGTGACGCCGTCTGGTCGCCGTCATTAGGGTTTCATTTGCGACAAGTCATCGTTGGGACGGCGTCAGTTGAGACGTGTGTCGCCATCTGAGTTCAATAGGGACGTCGTCTTGGAAAAAATATGTTTAAAACACAATCCATATATATATTTTGCATCAAGTATTGTATAACACAAACAAAAATATTTAAGGTCAAGTTAAAAAAGAATGACTTCAAAAAGTAAAAGTGGACATATAATATGGGACGAAGGGAGTAAGATTTAATGTGTGCAATAGGTTATACACGAATGTTATAGGCAAAATGCACCTATAACCTGTCTTATAATGACTATATATCTATAATACATATAATAGAAGAATGAATCTCTCTCATCGTGGTCTTAATTTACAAGTCATGATGCTTATTATACAATACACAAAGCACAAATAAAACTAAAAAACCACTACTCATTCATTTAATATAATTAATACACTATTAAAAATACCCTTTCACCAAAAAAATACAACTATTCAACCACAATTTACAATGTAATGATGCTACTAAGCTAAATACTTAGTAAGTTTACAAGAAAAGAAGCATAGTATACAACACTTTAATGCACATATCTTTCATACATACAAGACAAGAAACATATCGTACACCACTTTAATGCGCATATTAAAAAAGCAAAACATCATATTAATGCTATTTAATATAGTCAATTAATACTGGTCAATAAATACAGTTAATACAGTTATTAAAACACCCCTTACATAAGAAATACAAATTATCAATCATATTGTACAACAAAATTAAACACAATTTTTTATTAAATGTTACTAATACAATTAGTAAAGCACATTATACAAATATTCAAGCCCGAACAGGCACCGGGCCAAATGGGCTTGAACCCGAACGAGCGCAGCAAAATGGGCTCGAGCCCGAACGTGCACGAGCTAAACGAAATTCTTGAAATCCGTAAATTTATTATCAAAAGAACATAATAAATTAAAATACATGATTCACCGAAAAAATTTATTTCAGGGAATTCGCCGCCGCAACGCGCGGGAACCCTTCATTAAATGTCACGAATACAAATAATAAAGCACACCATACATATATTCAAGCCCGAACGATCAACGGGTAAAATGGGCTTAAGCCCGACAGGCGCGGCCCAAACGGGCTAGCTCCCGAACAGGCACGGGCCAACGGGATCGAGCCCGAACGGGCACAGGCTAAACGAAATTCTTAATATCCGTAAATTTATGTGTTTTCTTTAAATATTGTAAATTTACATATATTTCTTGTGTACAATTGTTTAGACTTCAAGCTTGTTTTGCTTAAAATGATAGTTGCACATATGTTTATAGCGTGCATTCTTGAATCTTTGAAATTTATAACAAAAAACATAAACATATACATGTAACCTCTAAATTTATAACAAACCAAAAACATAAATAATCACAAAATTTGATATCAAATGAAATACAATCCAAATACAAAATGTATCTTATTAAATATAGATGTGCACGTCATTCAAAAACATGTGTACACTCTTCCAAGAATATACGTGCACGCTTCACTTTCTCATCAAATTCGTTAGAACATACGAGTACCCTTATAGAACATATGTGCATGTTGCGTTTTCTCGTCAAATTTATTAAAACATATTTGCACACCTTTCAAAAACATATGTGCACGCTTCACAATTTTAGATGATATACTCACATTATGCAAGGCTTTAATGTCTGCTCAAATATATCAAATGAACATGGTTAGTAACATACAAACAATACAATTACTATACTACGGTGATATGGATACATTACTCCTTTGTCTCATTAAGCAAGGCTTCATAATGGTATAGTGGAAGTGTTTGGCTATTAATAACCAAATTAATAAGTGTGACTAAATAATGACATGGTATATAACTTCTTTTATTTCATAACAAGAATGTCCTTATTCGTATTATATCCACGAGTATGGATCTAGTGAGAAGAATTATTTAAATGAGAAGAATGAGAAAAAATTGTAGCCACATATTTTAAATAAAGAAAAAGAAATAATAAGGAGATGCATCAATTTTTATGGATGCATCTAATATTTGTTGTTGTAGTTTATTCTCATTCTTC
Organism: Chrysanthemum seticuspe; assembly: GCA_019973895.1. Classification (NCBI taxonomy): domain Eukaryota; kingdom Viridiplantae; phylum Streptophyta; class Magnoliopsida; order Asterales; family Asteraceae; genus Chrysanthemum; species Chrysanthemum seticuspe. The sequence goes on from BPTQ01000002.1 coordinate 36,462,021, forward strand.
TCATCTTAATTATATTTCTCATTTGATCATACCTCTTATATCCACTACTATCATAAAACTATAGTCTAAAAACTTTTAGAATGAAATGGCAAAAGATGTCTGGTGCATAAAATAATAAAAATTGTTGACCAAGAACAACTGTAACAACTAACAAGAGTCGCTTCTTGAGCCACATATAAGAAAAGCTTTAACCGAAATGAAGATTGCTACATCCAATATAAAAAGTGAGTTCTTTTTAACATTGCTATTCCATAACAAAAAAACTGCTTTTGCAAAGATTTTTGTGCTAGACACCAAGAAAAGCCTTTGACAATACTTATTCATCTTCTTCATTAGTTTTGCAGGTTACAGCCAAGATATCCTTTGGCAAGTTTTTTTGTTTTCCTCGTCTTTTTTTTCAATCTTTCTTCTTCTATTTATCAGATCTAAGGCTGACGCAGTGGGAGTTTTAAACTCGGTCGGGCAACCAAAAAATCCAACCACGACCGATATTCAAATCGGTCGGCACGAGTGTGGGACTTGGTCGTCACATCGGTCGAGGCAGCAAATTTTCCAACATCGGTTGGATTTTCGACCGATTCTTTCTTTCTTTCTTATTTTCTTTTTTTATTTTATTTGATCACATAGTGTGTGCATTGAATGGCACAGGTAAAACCATGCTTGCCAAAGTTGTTGCCAAATTTAAGTGAAAAAAGGATTAGACTGTGATGAAGAAGAAGGAAAATGAGAACACACAGTTTATGGTGTTTTAAGTGTGTGTGCAAATGTTTATACAGTTCATGGTGAAATGTGTGTAACTTTTTGCATGGAATAACAATGGGGTGATGGTGAAATGTGTGTAAATTTATATGTGGATTACACATCTAGCAATAGAATAACACGGTTGCATTTTTTGCATGGTAACGTGTAAGTTTTTGTAGTTAACACGTTTACTTTTTTGCATGTTAAAAAAAAAAAAAACAAACAAACTTGGTCACGACTGTGGCAATTTGGTCATCGTCAGGTCGTCGGAGAGAGAAAGCTGATGTGGCAAGGTCGTGTTTGGTCACGACTATGCCCAGCCTAAGGTGGTTCTTTGATTATTTTTAAGTGGTTTCTAAAAAAATATGTATTTATCACCAATTCACTTTATAGAAACAAAAAAAATATACAATTTATAAAAGTTCAAACAGTAAAAACTCACATTTCAGATATGATAAATATTATAGAAGTAAACCAGGTGACATCTACAAACCAAAAAACGACAACACATATCATAAACCATGTTCATAACGAAATACAAATATCACAAAGGTAGTTTATATAAATGGATTTCACAAACACTACAAGCAACAGGTCATTACCATAGACCAAAAAATATCACAAACATCACAAGTTTTTTTTTTTTTTTTTTTTTTTTATATATATATAAATTCGATTTCATTATCAAAGAAATTCAAACCTTAAATCGGTCAGAGGTCAAATCAACTACAATTCTTCTTTCTCGTAAATAAACGATCTGCCATCTTGGCGGCCACCACAAGCGCCTCGTCAATAGTTCTTCTTGTTTATTTATGTGAATTTGATTCTTTAATTTTTCTAAAAGAACGTGTGACAACTCGTACTTTCAGGTCATTTCTCAAATTTACAATTCATTTCGGGAATTTACTATTCATCGGTTACTATTCATTGTTTTCGGAGTCAATTTGATATTCTGAGAACGTATTTCAAAAATTTACTATTTACGAAACACTATTCATTCCCGGAGAAAATCACTATTCATGATTCACTATTCATCATTTATCGTAAACTAGGTTTACGAGTATCAAATTCGCGTAACCTTAATGGTTTAGCTGCGAATTCATGAGCAATCATCGAGGACATTTCATATAGACTAGGATTAGTCTACATATCATTAGTAACATCATCATCATATTAGTTCATGCATGGTTTTGCATTTTACATTAAACGTATAATTTCCTATTAAATAAACGCTATCGCGTAATCATTTATTTTGAACGCTTGATCCGACACTTCCAAAAATTATCCGGATATATTTTTATACTCATTTTAAAATTATAAAAATAATATTATTAGTTTACCCGGTGTTTTAAATTTATTTTGTATATAAATTGTTATATTTATATAATTACGACGGTTAAGGTAAATACTACTCGATAATTATTATTTCACTAAATTTTTGTAAGAAATGTATTTTTATAATTTTTATGACTTTGATATATTTTATTTTGTTCTGTTAAAATTTATTTCTAGCTAACTCTACCCTAAGTACTTAATTATATACAAAATTACCAACTATACATATACATTATTACATGTACTTATATAAAATACACTAACTTTGTTTCTTGTCCTACCCTTGTCGACTAACAACATGACTCAACACCCATTCTACACAAAAATATCTTAACTAGAGCTACACATGTATTTTTATTAATTATAAACTAATATATACTAACATTTAACATACATACACACATACATAAGGTGTAAAAAAAACATATTACTCTCCATTTCCATCATCTATAACCGGCCATAGTGAAGACCAAGGAGAAAACCAAAATTTTTGCAAGATCAAGCTAAAATATCAACACTAGTATACTCTTAATCAAGGTTTTGAAATAAAAACCTAGGGCAATTAAGAAAAACCTTGTTCTTTAAACCTCATCACTACACTAGTAAGCATTTCATAATCATTTTCAATCTTTCATATTCATACTTTGGTCATTTGTTTCATGCTTGAAGAAAACATGCAAGTTATATGATTATCTATACCACTTTATTTGTTTTTAAGTACTTATAATGAATATATATCATCCTATAATTATCCCTTGAAATATATCATTTTTGATGATGTCTAGGAACCTATGAAGTGGTTAGAATAAGTATTACGCGAGAAAAATCACTTTCGACAACTAAAAATAAGGGTCTGATCAATTTTGCTAAATCTGGAAATTTCGACATTTTGTAAAATATTTTGGGCTAGATATTCAGAAAATATACTTTAAAACGAAAACGTGACCGCTTGAACGGGTTAAAACGGAGCTATAACGAAGAAGTTATGCTATTTTCAAGTTTAACGACGAAAAATATTTTTCCGGAAAAATCAACATGCTGTCCAAATTTTTACGGATCAAAAATGAGTCTTAGGCGTTATCTAAATGAGTCGATTTATCAACAATATATTAGTTTACTTTAACACGAAGCTACGGACATATAAAACGTAGAAAACGAACTTATAACGATTAAATTACACGCGTTTAAATAAGGATGACGTAACTATTTTTACAAATAGAACACTAATATATTTTCTAATAGCCAAAAATTATAGTCGCGAGTGACCATGTTGAGGGTCGTTTTTAACATCGATGGAATACTTTTTAGAAAACGATGTCTTCTAGTAAAAGTAAGTTTGCCTAGCCTATTTTCCAAAATGTTCAACCGTTCGTCAAACGGAGTTGTAACGAATAAAATACGGTCACTCAAACTTTGCCGAAAACTACCCTTAAACTATATTTTTGGTACACGTACCCTACTTTACCTATGTTTTTCTCCATGATCGAGACCTCTATGATAAAATTTAAAAGCTAATACTTTGAGATAATGCTACAAGCTTTCCAAAACCGTCGAGTTTGTTTCTTAACACTCGATATGCACCATTTTACGACTAGCTTTCCGAGGCCATTTAGTCACTTTCATGAATTGTCAAATTATATTGTTTTACGACGAAAAGTTATAATATCATAATAAATCACTAAATGATTATCGTAGGATATCATTTCAATGTAAATACTTGTAAAGTAATTTATAAATTGTCAAGAAGTTATAAGATTATTTTTCGACGATAAACTTTATTTTCAAAAATTCACAAGTGGTATAGATATCATACGAGTTGCATGCATAACATTACATCATAACTTATTATATATCATATCATTCATAATAGGTCACGGTTAGAGATTTGCGCAACATTTCAGTGTACTCACTTTTGCCATCGCATCATTTATCCAAGTGAGTTCATAGCCCCACTTTCTATTTCTTAATTGTTTTACAAACTCTTGGGGGAGATACATGCTATATTTTTAATCGAACACAAATGCTTTGAACTGTATGCTATATCCAAATATTTTATTGTCACTAAGTAATCAATTGCCATGTTTGAAGTCCCTACATCATGCACCATTAGTCACTTGCGAGTGAGCGCGAATATTGTGAATAGGCCTATTGGAATTAACACTCCCGTTCTTATTGACCCAGTTAGGGGAAATCGAATGCACTACATTTGAATCATTAAGGTAAATTGGCAAGTTTACCTATTAGGACTGCGATGAAACGATTTTACCAATTTCTATTGGTACGAGGTTTACGCTTTGGTTGTCATGAACTTAGTGAAATAAATGCTGTTTTGTTTTCAACGATGAGTGTGAAATAATGTAACTCACACTACGAATATTGTGTTCAAACGAATTAATTAAACCTATGGATTTCACTCAACCTTTGTGTTGACTGTTTTAAGCATGTTTTATCTCAGGTGTTAGCATATCATCATGGCTTGCATGGAGTCGCTGAGTTGACGCGTCTCACATATATTTTATGCACTTAACTATCGTTTCATTGTAACGAATTCATTTTTGTACTTTGGAAATCTTTTGGGACAAATACTTTGTAAACTCTGATTATTTTATTAAATCAAACGATGTATTTTCCAAACGACACTTTAGGTCGTTCAATATAACTGTGATTGTGATGCTATGACAGTCAATCCCCAGGAATTTCATTCCGCTGCAAAACAGGTAATTTGGGGGTGTGACAGAACGTTGATGCTTGCTCGATTCAAAGAGATTTGTGAGGCTGGACGCATCCGAAGGGTTCACATCGGTTGGGCAACCCCAAATTGTCCACCATGACCGATTTGAGGTCGGTCGACACCTTTGTGGTGTTTCGGTTGCTAGATCGGTCGAGAACCAAAATATCCTAAATCGGTTGAAATCTCACTCGATTTCAAATGCAACTTACCCTTCATTTAAAAAAAAAAAACTTTTTTTTAAACTTTACCACTTTCCACATCCTATAAATAACAATCTCAAACACACTTCTTAACACACAATTTCAAACACAATTCAACCTTAAAAATGGTTCATCGACTAGGGCATCCGAGTCATGTCAGGTCGCTGGAGAGAGAAAACTGACGTAGCGCTGGATGACCCAGGTCGTCCCAGGTCACGAGTGGGACAGCCTGTTGTTTAATTTTTTTAAGGCCACACAGTGGATCTACCAAAAGAGGATAAAGATTTAAAGTATAATACCAATATTACACTTTCGGCCTTTTGTTTAATTAAAAAAGAAACCTTCGTCTTTTGTTTAATTACAATTTTGGCACTTTTAATCCTAACCTCTGATCAAACGCATTCAATGGCCTAGATTCATTTAAAAAGTACGGTAAAGTGTTGTATCTAATATGGGTATTGCATAGAATACAACTATATATATATATATATATATATATATATATATATATATATATATATATATATATAGGGGAGCGTTATTGTGGTATACAACTTAAAATGAAAAATAATAGGCACAGTTGTGGACCATTGGATCAATTTGATGTATCAAGATCAAATTTAATTAGACTAATGGCTCAATTGTAATTAAATGAAAAATTAGTGCCATTTTTGTACCATTCAATTTAGTGATTGTTACGACTTTTTTGATGACAGCTTATTTCACGCCACTTTTTTGGTTTATTTACAATTTAAGTAGTATTAATTTATTTTATTTCTTTCATATAGATGTTAGCCTCTTTTCAAGTTTTTTTTCATGATACAGAATTTCATATTAATAGATCTTTTACAAGTGACAAAAAAAGGACTAAATCATAACATTCTTACCAAATCGATAAACATAACTATACCCAAACAAAATAAAAATTGACGCCCAAATTATAAGGCTCGACATCTTTACACAATTAATCTATATTCTTAAATAATGTCGTTTTAATAAAGTGATACATCCTTATACATATTGACACATGTATAGAGACAACCTAATTTTTTTTTTTGATACATTTATAATGAGTTTTAGTGACATTTTATTGACACGTGTTTATCATACAACTTTTCTTGACACATATGTAGTGACACACTAGATGTTTTTAGACGTTTGTAATGACATACTAAATTTTAGTGACACATTTTAGTGACAAATTAAATTTTTTTGACACACTTAATTTTATAATACTTTTTAGTGAATAGCTAATGCATATACTCCACTAGCTAGAAACATGTATCACAGCAACACTTATGCATATACTCCACTAGCTAGAAACATGTATCACAGCAACACTTATATATATGTAGAAGACCTCTGATAAATCTTGGGTTTCATCGATGGTTTTTTCGAGTAAATTTGCGGCCTTGACACAAATCGACGGACAAAAAGAGAACTAGCATCAGCAACGATTTGCAACATAGAACGCCAAAGGTTGAAGGCTACGGGGGACCAACCTGCCATTAAAAAGCAGCGAAATACATCATCGCCATCTTAAAACATATGCTGGAAAGGATGCCGAAAACATGATCCCCACGGCCACTTGACAGAGCAAAACCGTATAACCAAAACCGAAAGTCGTCATTGTAAGCACCTGTTGTGGGTCTTATTCAGCAAAGAATCATCACAAAAAGTATAGGAAATAAATATCCATGTCGATGCGTTGCGGATTGTTCTTGTATAACCATCGGATATGATTCACAAAATAGAAAACAGGCGACTAACTAATTCCCTAACCACTTGACCACAAACTGATAAGGATATAAGACCTGAAGCAAACACGACTTGACCTCGACCTTTAAAACATCGACCATATATTAACCGATCTCAAAACCATTCAAAGCTCGAATCTTACTGGAAACAAAGAAATCTCCATAAAGAGAAGCCCTCTAATGAAAAAATCAAACAAAACCCAATCTAAAAAGTATTCAAAAGTCGAACCTTACCGGAAAATTGTACAAACATGTATCAGTCGTTGTTATGGTGTTCACAACGAAATAGAGAATGCATATAAACGATCTTTAAAAGATCTTTAAAGATCTCAAAATACCCATCATTGAACTTGAAAAACAAAGCAGCTGATCAAAGGGAAGTAGATTCGTTTTTTTGTTTTTTTGTTTTTTTTGTTTTTTTTTTTTTTTTTTTGACAGATAGACAACTGAATATGGAGAAAGATGGTGGTGAAATATTTTTTTTTGGTGATGGAGATGGGATGTGGGTGTGAGGCAGGTTAATATGATAGATGTAGATGAGAGAGAGATCAACGGGCTGTAAATGGAAGAGAAAAAGAAGGTTTGGTATAATTAGTTTATGGAGAGAAATTAGGAGGAAATCATATTACTATAATACCCTTAAACTTATATAAATTAATTTTGTATTTTATTTAATTTGAAAGGACACATGGTATTCTCTTATTGGTGCCTATTGTATCATACTTTAAAGTGTACACCATATGAACATAAATATATATAGGGGAGCGTTATTGTGGTATACAACTTAAAATGAAAAATAATAGGCACAGTTGTGGACCATTGGATCAATTTGATGTATCAAGATCAAATTTAATTAGACTAATGGCTCAATTGTAATTAAATGAAAAATTAGTGCCATTTTTGTACCATTCAATTTAGTGATTGTTACGACTTTTTTGATGACAGCTTATTTCACGCCACTTTTTTGGTTTATTTACAATTTAAGTAGTATTAATTTATTTTATTTCTTTCATATAGATGTTAGCCTCTTTTCAAGTTTTTTTTCATGATACAGAATTTCATATTAATAGATCTTTTACAAGTGACAAAAAAAGGACTAAATCATAACATTCTTACCAAATCGATAAACATAACTATACCCAAACAAAATAAAAATTGACGCCCAAATTATAAGGCTCGACATCTTTACACAATTAATCTATATTCTTAAATAATGTCGTTTTATAACCATCGGATATGTTGCGGATTGTTCTTGTATAACCATCGGATATGATTCACAAAATAGAAAACAGGCGACTAACTAATTCCCTAACCACTTGACCACAAACTGATAAGGATATAAGACCTGAAGCAAACACGACTTGACCTCGACCTTTAAAACATCGACCATATATTAACCGATCTCAAAACCATTCAAAGCTCGAATCTTACTGGAAACAAAGAAATCTCCATAAAGAGAAGCCCTCTAATGAAAAAATCAAACAAAACCCAATCTAAAAAGTATTCAAAAGTCGAACCTTACCGGAAAATTGTACAAACATGTATCAGTCGTTGTTATGGTGTTCACAACGAAATAGAGAATGCATATAAACGATCTTTAAAAGATCTTTAAAGATCTCAAAATACCCATCATTGAACTTGAAAAACAAAGCAGCTGATCAAAGGGAAGTAGATTCGTTTTTTTGTTTTTTTGTTTTTTTTGTTTTTTGTTTTTTTTTTTTTGACAGATAGACAACTGAATATGGAGAAAGATGGTGGTGAAATATTTTTTTTTGGTGATGGAGATGGGATGTGGGTGTGAGGCAGGTTAATATGATAGATGTAGATGAGAGAGAGATCAACGGGCTGTAAATGGAAGAGAAAAAGAAGGTTTGGTATAATTAGTTTATGGAGAGAAATTAGGAGGAAATCATATTACTATAATACCCTTAAACTTATATAAATTAATTTTGTATTTTATTTAATTTGAAAGGACACATGGTATTCTCTTATTGGTGCCTATTGTATCATACTTTAAAGTGTACACCATATGAACATAAATATATATATATATATATATATATATATATATATATATATATATATATAAGGGAAGGGTTATTTTCAGAACCAAGAAAAATGCGAGAACTGCGAGAACCAGCATCAACCAATCAGATTTTTTCTTATATTATTTTTTATTATTTAATTCAAAAGGGTATAATTGTAAAATTACTTTTTTTTATATTTGATTTTTTCTTTAAAAACGTTTTTTTAGTTCCTGTATTTCTAGGGTTTTTTTTTTTTTTTTTTTTTTTTTTTTAAATATTGTGTGCACATGTGTTTTGCATTATGTGATAATTGTATTTTCCATTTATGCATAGGTGTTTTGTATTTGCACATGTATCTATAAAAATATTACAAAAGTATATATACAAACAACAAAACTTTATTAATACATTTATGCACTTTTATACAAACAACAAAACTTTATTGAAAAATACTAAATAAATATGTTTTATTACAAATATATGATGCATGCACATGTGTATAATACAATGTCTGGTTAATCTTTTAGGCGTGCGTATGTATTCTCATCTTGTTCAAAAACCCATGAAATCTACACATGTGTTTTTAATCCTTGAGCACATGTGTTTTTATCAGTTGGTTCATCTTGGTTCATCTTTTAGCTGTGCACATGTATTACTTGACTTGTTCAAAATCCATGAAATTTGCACATGTGTTTTTATCGTTTCGATCATCAATACATGTGCATTCACCATCTTCGTAATCTTTAAGACAAAGCAAGAAATTTATGCATAGATGCATTTGTGTCATTGACTTCATGAATCAAATGATAACCTGCAAATCCATGTAGCCTTTAGAAATTGTAAAAAACACATATGCACTATGAATACATATAAACTCCAAAAACCGTAAAAGAGTGGTTATTGTAAATCTTATTGACCACTCTTAATAAATATTATATTCTAAACCTTCATTGTTGTTTTATAAAAAAACAACATTTGAATCTCAATAGATTTGCACAAGTCTTTTTTTCTTCGATATACCCAACCGAACATGCCTTGCATTCTATAAACCCATCATACAAGCAGTTTTATATATAAATTTTATATACTAAATAACAATTGAATCAACCTTTTACCAAGCAAACAATTCAAGACTTACAAACATACTTAACAAACCAAATCTAGAAACAAACTGTTGGAAGTTATAAAATGTTTCCAACATATATTCACGCTTACATAACACATATGCACATTGGCAAGCTATTATCCGATATACATTAACCATTAAAAGTAGACAAGAACAAGGAAAGTTACATTCAAATTAGATACACTATAATAATAAATCTAAGTAATAAAAAGATTAAATATTATATACTGAAATTGATGGGCTAATAAGGACAATGACCACACTAGACATAAAGACAAAAAAAACTTATAAAATGGTTCGAACAAGATTTTGGACCAATCTTTTGACGCCAAAGAGAGTAACAAAGGACAAAACCTGATCTTTAGTATATGTCATGTGTATGTAGTCAAATTAGTTTATCAATACTTTTTTTTTTCTTATTTTTTTTTAATTTTTATTATAAGAAAATAATGAGTTACTAATCAACCCATACCAATTGTAATTACACATAATGGTTGTACACAAGAACATAGGATAAATATTCAGATATTTTTTTTTCACATCGAACTCAAATATTTTTGTTTCAATATCAAAAATGCTATTAGATTTTCATATCAAGATTCTTTTCAAATCGAAATCATATTTTGTTTTTCAGATCATAAACCGAATCTCAATTTCCAGATCGAAAGTAAAACCATATTGTAAACCAATTTTTTTAGATAGAAACTGAATTTTTTTGTTGTACACCTATTAAAGCCGAAAACGAAATTGCAAAACCAATTTTTCGAAATACATATTAAAATTGAAAAACGATTTGTTATCCAAAATACATGTAAAAGATAAATAAAGCTTGATTTATATCCTTAATGAAATTGTCAATAAATAAAAAAACAAAACTGATTAATACATAGGAATATAAAATCGAGATGGAGTGGATCGAATTAACATAAAGAAATATAAGATGTTACAATAAATTATACCTTGGTTTATTGAAGCTCTAAAGCAAACAGCGAGTGCTAGATCTGATTCGCAAAATTTGACGGCAAGTAGGTGACGGCAAAATTAATTATTATAATCCAAATGAATTAGGTTATTTGTTTAGAGTTATCAATACCCCTAATATTGTGGGACAGTTACCTCAAAATGATTATATAAAAACCCTCTTTTACCCCTTGTTCATTTATTAAACATTCCTTAATATTTACTCAATTTACAAAAATGCCACAAATCATTGTAGCCATTGATCAAATATTTAATGGTTGAGATTGGTTCTCGCAGTTCTCGCTCTTTTTCTAGTTCTGAAAATAACCCTTCACTATATATATATATATATATATATATATATATATATATATATGTTTGGGTTATTATGAAAAGTTTCTTAGAATGAAAAAAATGAAAAGGCATGTGGAGGTGACATATGTCACCTTTGCCACATCATCATGCCACATCACCATACCCCACCCCCACCCACCCACCCCCCCCCTCGGAAAAAAAAAATTCCCGCCAAAAGAAAAAATTTTTTTGGGGCAAAAAAATTTTTTTTTTCCCACCAAAAAATTTCCCGTCAAATTTTTTTACTTCATCACAGTTATAAAGTTACTGCATCACAAATCATAATTTTAGTGCATTAAGGTTATAAATTACTGCATCACAGTTATAAAGTTACTGCATCACAGTTATAAAGTTACTGCATCACAATCATGATTTTAGTGCATTAATGTTATAACATTGATTTTAGTGCATCATAGTTGATGCACTTAACTATTAACTATTATCCAGTAACTTATAATAAAGATGCACCAAGACTTATTAGTGCATTAAGGTTATAAGTTACTGCGTCACAATTATGATTTTAGCGCATTAAGGTTATAAATTAATGCATTACAGTTATAAAGTTATTGCATCACAATCATGATTTTAGTGCATTTAAGGTTATAATCTTGATTTTAGTGCATCATAGTTGATGCACTGAACTATTAACTTATAATAAAGATGCACCAAAACTTATTAGTGCATTAAGGTTATAAGTTACTGCATCACGGTTATAAATTTACTGCATCATAATCATGATTTTAGTGCATTAAGGTTATAAATTACTGCATCACAATGATAATTGTGATGCAGTATTTTTATAACTGTGATGCAGTAATAAATTTTAGCGGGAAATTTTTGGCGGGAATTTTTTTTTTTTTTTTTTTTTGGCGGGAAAAAAAAATTTTGCGGGGGGGCGGGGGAGGGGGGTGGGTGGGGGTGGGGTGACACATGTCACATGACATGGCATGGTGATGTGGCAAATGTGACACATGTCACCTCCACATGCCTTCTCATTCTTTTCATTATAAGAAACTTTTCATTTTAACCCTACCCTATATATATATATATATATATATATATATATATATATATATATATATATATATATATATATATATATATATTCTCTTTGTGTTATAGGGTTTTTTCCAAGACTATAACAAGTGCTATGTATTTTCTTTCATTTTTTCCTTTATTTTGATGTAAAAATATAAAATTTGTGGGTTTCGGGTACTATAACTTGGGTTATACTAGGGAGGGTGTTTTTTTTCAAGTTTTATGTTATAGGGGACTGCACACACACACACACACACACACACACACACACACACACACACACACACACACAGAGAGGATCATTTAAAAAGTTGATCTCAAGAGAAAAGTGAGAGAAGTGATCTCAATCGTTAGATCACCCCTTCTTCCTCTCCTTTTTTTTCATTCCAAGTACAGGGGCCTGTTTGTCCTATCCTTCATTTTTAAGAGGTTGTTTTGTATCTTTCATCTTTTCCTATATTTTGAATGGTAGGAGGGACTATTTATGTTTTAACGGAGTTGTAATCTATCTAATTTGATAAGCGTTTGTGTTCTTTTTTCTCAAAATTTTTTTCTTTTATTTTGTAACTTACCATATTAAGCTAAAACATATTTTAAACCATATGTATATAAATAGTGTTTTTTTCAAGTTTTATGTTATAGGGGACTGCGCGCGCGCGCACACACACACACACAGAGAGATTGGATCATTTAAATAGTTGATCTCAAGAGAAAAGTGAGAGAAGTGATCTCTATCGTTAGATCACCCCCTCTTCCCCTCCTGTTTTTTCATTCCAAGTACAGGGGCTTGTTTGTCCTATCCTTCATTTTTAAAGGGTTGTTTTGTATCTTTCATCTTTTCCTATATTTTGAATGGAGGGAGGGACTATTTATGTTTTAAAGGAGTTGTAATCTATCTAATTTGATAAGCGTTTGTGTTCTTTTTCTCAAAAATTTTTTCTTTTATTTTGTAACTTACCATATTAAGCTAAAACATATTTTAAACCATATGTATATAAATACTAGAAATCAAACAATAAATTAAAACATGAAATATGCTAAACAAAAATTTTCCAATTCATAACAACCTAACTGATTCAAAATTTATACTCAAGAAAGAGCCTACAAAAGTTTCCGCACTTCCAAATAGAACTCAGAACTGGACTACAGAATACTAGAAAGAACAGCAGCAACAGACTCCCACAATGCGTAAGGAAGAGATAGATCAGCTACAAGTATTACTTTCGACAGTTTAGCAACGCCACCCTCTTTTAATAAAAACCTGAAAAGCAAACGAGAAGAGAAAAACCTTTTCTAGTGATATAAATTTTAAGACGTTTCAGACCGACAACATATCACAATCCTCCGATGCACCAACAGATTCAACGATCATTCACGAAGCAGATTCTCAAACAAAGAAGGAAACCAAGAAGCAAAAATCCTTATATGATGAAATACATTTTTAGATGTTTCTGGCCAATATCGTATCACAACCCTTAAAAGGATCATCAACACCAACAGCTTCATCTACTAATGATGAAGCAACTTATCAACCACTGAAGGAGACCGAGATGAAAAAGCCCTTGTCTGACGATATAAATTCCAATACTTGTCCTGAAAATATCAAATCACATCCCTCCAAAGTATCATCATCACCTCCAGCTTTAGCAACCAATGACGAACCACCTTCTTTACCAAAGAAGGAAACCAAGAAGAAAAATCCTTATCTGATGATAGGTACAATGATGATGCATGACGTATCGTCAAGAGTACCATAGCAGATGCATCAAAACATGGAACCACATCACCAGTCATAATGAATAGCCCGCCTGTAGAAATACAATTTCAAATAAAACCAATCCTAAGTGTGTCAGATGAAAGATTTTTGTTTGAAAAAAATGTAATCAAGTAGCTAGCATAACAGGAATAGCATCACATGGTTAAATTAGTTACCAGGTAGGAAAATATGTTCACGATCAAATAAAGGGATAAAAGAGCCATAAACTACATCTATATAGTTAATCTGGAATCATCCAATTCAATAATTTCCTATAGTATCATAATTAAGGGGTTTTTTGGATTTCTTATTAGAACTGCTTGAGCTTTTCAAAATTAGCATAAGATCAGCTATAAGAGACACAATGCTTAAGATAGTGTCTGGATTCCCTTATGCTATAACGGAATGCCTTAATTCACTAACCAGATAAGTAATTATTGAAAACCATAGGTTTGAGGTGTGTTTGGGATAAATATTTAAGCAGCTGATGCTTATCTATAAAACCAACCTATGCCACACAATGTAAGAGATAGTGTTTGGCATTACTTATCGGCTTATTTTTTATAAGAAAAATGCCTTTGAATTAAGCTGGTCCAAAATAAAAGATAAAAAACGTGGATAAAGCATAGGCTATGTGACTCCATCATCAAACTCTAAACTCTAACTTGTATATACGCATATCTAGTAACCAACTCCTAAACTCGCTAATGAAAACTGACTTCTAATTCGACCCTGAAATAAACGCATAATCCTAAGCCTTTGCTTCTTCTATTTCTATATGAACCAAATCACATTTTTGTACTAGTCACATGCATTACATAAAAATGTTAAACAAGAAAGTGTTGAACCGATCTGCACATAAACTACCACTTTTCACCCGTTACAAACCCATCCATGTTGTCACATCTACATGACAGGTATCTGACTTGGTATTAAGGACTATTTTATTGCAATATCCCATTGTAAATAACAAAAAACGGAACCACATCACCAGTCATATCTTAAAGAACAGAGATGATATACCTTAGCATGGCGAAGCTCATAGATTTTCAAGAAAATATATTTTGAGAGCCCCTCTAAAGCTTGCACCTCTAATTCCATGCCTTTGATATCTTCAATGACAAGAATTGAAAACCAGTGTAAATGACAAAAATTTAAGAGCTTACTACCAGAAAGCAAACCATATTATCAAGATGGGATTATTCTCCAAAAGGTGAAGATCGGTGGGATCACCCTGGTCCCATGCATCCTAAGGATGCCAACCGGACCCTCCCCCAAGGACCCGGCCCCAGGCAATGAGCACATGTCCCAGTGACTGTACTTATCAGGAGGTGGGCTTTGAACCCTGGCCATTTCAAGATGGGATTATTCTAACCTTGTTCCTTTTGGTCATCTTGTACATAACGCACAACTGCTTCAACACTAGCATTCATGGATATGTAGGTTACTAGCAAAAGGCTAATACTAATTTTTTGCTGGCATATAAGTAGAGGTACAATATCTAACATGATTATCACGGGTGAAATCGATTTTCACGAACAAAACACCATCAAGAAAAGTGTTTTTACCTGCTTGTTGTATAAACTTGTGAAAAAAATATCAAACCCTGCCTTGAGTATTAGTTGGATTTTTATTACTAAATGAACCAGAAAAAAATACCAAACCCACACTAGAAATATCCCATAATCAGGGCCATGAATCCTTCCAATCGGATCTTTTTTGGAGTAGAAATTTTCGTGTACTTGATATTCTGCTGACGTGTTTTGATATTCTGCCACGAGTTGCATCATTTTTAATGACAGTACAACTTCCCCCATGCTCCGTCCTTGGTTTGCCTTAAGGGATACACAAGCTGCTGTTATTGTACAAACCCGAGCTAAATCTTCAATCAGGTACTTTCTACCAAGCTTCGTATCCGCAAGTTCTTCTAATCAGTCCTTATCTCTTAGGATTGGCCTCGACTGCAATGATTAGCATTTCTAGAATTATCAGGTTATATGTTATCTCCGGGTCAAATATACATATAATAGCTTAAAAGAAAATGGGCACTTGAAAATACTCAAAGTGCAAACCTCCTGAATCATTTGTTTCAAATATTAGATCATCACTAGGTCATTATAAACTTTCAATCACATTTGACACTATTTTACCTACTCCTTAGAATTTATGGACATAAGATGTCTCTGGTCAGCCATCTGTTACTAGTTCAGCATATAGAGAAAGACCAAAATAGGGAACAAAAGTTGGTTTTTCAGCATATAGAGAAAAACCATACAAAAGAAAGTATACCAAACATAAACTAAAAACATGTTTACATTGAACCAAACCTAATTTTTTAGACTAATTTTACACAAATCGATGCACTATTATATATCTTTTCGATGCACTAATCATATTCATAGATGCCCTAATATCTACTTATCGATTCACCAATTGACGAGGAAGGGCGCGTAAAAGATGCAGTGTATAATCGATGCCCTAATGTTACACAAATCGGTGCACTATTATATATCTTTTTCGATGCACTAAACATATTCATAGATGCCTTAATATCTACTTTTCGATGCACCAATTGATGAGGAAAGGCGCCTAAAAGATTAACAGGTCCCAAAGTGTATTTTTAATGCATAAAACTTCTAATCACGTTATTCAAAAAAAAATATTCTTATTAAATTGATAACTTTTGCAAGTCATATATGACCACCATTAACTAAACGTATAAAATATTGGACAAAAAGTGCTTCAGGTTACATTCTTTTGGCTAAATGGATTAGTGAAACTACCTTCTTGAGAGATCCCTTATATGGATCATAAAGACGCTCATAGAAGAAGATGTGATCATAAATATAAGTACGGTCCAAAGAAGAAAGATCCTTCTTTCAATTAACTTCACACTTTCCTTCTACTGCTGAAACTGACAACTTATGCACTTCATCACTGTAATATACCTGAAAAATGTAATAAACACTATTACCACTATTATAAAAGAAACAAGTTACAGAAATATTATTATTTGATGTCATAAAGATATAAGGATTGTGTATCAAAATCATACCTCTTGGATGTCAGACCGGTATGCTTTGTCTGAAGACAGATCCTCGGGTTTGTAAAATCTCCTAACTCCAATTGTTACTGAGTCAGGGTCAACACGTTTTGAATTTTTAGGTGCTTCAATCTGCAGCAACTGACAAACAACATATGGTTTAAGCCCTACATTTCTCCCACCCTTATGAGTTTCATTACCCCTCTCATCTGCGTCAAAGTGATGAGGGCCAACATAACGGAAATCATCAACACGGTACTCAGTTGCCATGTATGTGAATCCTGTCTTGGATTCACTTAGCTCAAAAGCCTCCTTTCTATTATATATCTTTTCTATTTTCGATGCACTAATCATATTCATAGATGCCCGAATATCTACTTTTTGATGCACCAATTGATGAGGAATGGCGCCTAAAAGATGCAGTGTATAATCGATGCCCTAATTTTGATACAAATCGATGCCCTAATTTTACACAAATCGATGCACTATTATATATCTTTTCAATGCACTAATCATATTCATAGATGCCCTAATATCTACTTTTCGATGCACCAATTTTACACAAATCGATGCCCTAATTTTATTTTTAAACCTCCAAAAGAGATGCCATAATTTTACACAAATTCAGAATAATAAAAAAGAGAGTTTAAAATCGTTGCCCTAATTTTACACAAATTCACAATAATAAGAAAAAATTAAGCTTAAAATGTTCATACAACTTGAATAAAATTATGACAACACAATTATCCAGTATCACAAAATCACGCAACTTAAATCAAGAAAAGTTCTATAACCTGATGGTTGCCAGCTCCTTCATTTCCCAAACACTACCAACACCATGTGACCATTCCGTCACACACCAACCACCATCCACCGTCATCTCCGTTCAATCTCCATCGCATCTTCTCCATTCATCACCACTCCACCAATTCGGATAACCGGAACCCTAAGCTACTACGGTGGATCTCCGTCGTGGTTGCCGGAACAGGTATCGGCGATTGAGTGTCATTGTACTTGTGTTCGTCTGCTGATAAATTGAAGCACGAGGGAAGACGGTGACGACAGTGGTGTTGGTGGTGGTGGAGACGGAGAGTATGTATGTTTCGATCGTGAGGTTGTTTGTGTGAATCGGGAAGAGAAGTGATAACTGTGTTTTTGTATCTGTGTGTTTGAACCGAGAGAAGTGATAACCGTATTTGTTTGCATTTGTTTAAAATTTAACCCTGAAGTTTTGATTGTTATCAAAATCTACCATGTAACTTTTTTTCTCACTTTTCTCTCTAAATACATTTTTCTCTAGAACCAGACTCTATATATATATATATATATACTAGTTTTCGAAGCCCGCCCAATGGGCGGTCATGACTTATAATTATTTGTTTATTATTCATTGTTAATTTAAAAGCTTTATTTATAATTGTTTGTAAAAAACTTAAAAATTATTTTGTTTTGATTTAATTGTGTTTTAAAATTTTGTTTTGTTAATATTTATAAAAAATGTTATTTGTGGTGTGTATGTAAATTATAGAAACGTAATGATATAATTATAGTTAGTGTATGTTTGTATTTTGTTTATTTATAATTGTTTTAAAAAAAAGTTAAAGCTTTATTTATAATTGTTTGTAAAAAACTTAAAAATTATTTTGTTTTGATTTAATTGTGTTTTAAAAATTTATTTGTGGTGTGTATGTAAATTATAGAAACGTAATGAAATAATTATAGTTAGTGTATGTTTGTATTTTGTTTATTTATAATTGTTTTAAAAAAGCTTAAAAATTATTTTGTTTTGATTTAATTGTTTTTTAAAATTTTGTTTTGTTAATATTTATAAAAAATGTTATTTTTGGTGTGTATGTAAATTATAGAAACGTAAGAAATAATTATAGTTAGTGTATCTTTGTATTTTGTTTTATATGTAAATTTTTAGCAGTATAATTATTTGTTTGTTATTCATTGTTAATTTAAAAGCTTTATTTATTTGGGGATAGCTTGGCTACAACTTTTGTAGCCAATTGGCTACAATCCTTCATTAAAAGTACACTAACAATGATTCAGGGACCCACAAAAAAGAATTAGGACCCACAAAAATAATCAGGGACCCACTTTTTTAGTACAAAATTGTAGTCAATTGGCTACAATTAATTGTAGCTAATATATTCCCTATTTATAATTGTTTTAAAAAAACTTAAAAATTATTTTGTTTTGATTTAATTGTTTTTTTAAATTTTGTTTTCTTAATATTTATAAAAAAATGTTATTTGTGGTGTGTATGTAAATTATAGAAACGTAATGAAATAATTATAGTTAGTGTATGTTTGTATTTTGTTTTATATGTAAATTTTTAGCATGTAACATAAGCGTTTTATTTTAATTATGTTGAATAACATTTAAAATATAAAGAAGTTATAATTATATTTTAAATGTTATTCAACATAATTAAAATAAAACGCTTATGTTACATGCTAAAAATTTACATATAAAACAAAATACAAACATACACTAACTATAATTATTTCATTACGTTTCTATAATTTACATACACACCACAAATAACATTTTTTATAAATATTAAGAAAAAAAAATTAAAAAAACAATTAAATCAAAACAAAATAATTTTTAAGTTTTTTTAAAACAATTATAAATAGGGAATATATTAGCTACAATTAATTGTAGCCAATTGACTACAATTTTGTACTAAAAAAGTGGGTCCCTGATTATTTTTGTGGGTCCTAATTCTTTTTTGTGGGACCCTGAATCATTGTTAGTGTACTTTTAATGAAGGATTGTAGCCAATTGGCTACAAAAATTGTAGCCAAGCTATCCCCAAATAAATAAAGCTTTTAAAATATAAAGAAGAAAATATATTACTGCTATGTAAATTTTGTATTTGTTTTGGGTTGATTGGTATGTTTAGTCTTTCCAAGTCACCTCCTCTTTCTTCTCCAATACGCCATCAAACACCGGTTAGTTTGGGTTGATTTGTATCATATGTGTTCGTCGTTTTTTTTTTCTTTTCGTTGTTTTTTATATTGTAGTTTTAGTTGATCTATCAATCGTTGTATGATTATAGCATTGTTAGAATGAACAATAAGATGAATTTTAATATGCGATATATATTCCGATCTTGAATGCATGCGTGGTTTAGCAGAAAAGTTAAAGGTGTTTGTTATCATATTCGTTGTTAGTCATCAAGAAACATTGTTTTTTGGTAATAATAGTGATTATCAATTGTTGAGTTATGATATTTGGTTGAAAAAAGATGTATGTTGGAATTTGTAATATGACTGTTGATTTTTTTTTTAGATTATGATTTGTTTTTAACAACTTTGTTATTTTAGTATATGATTTTAGTTGAGGGTTTAGTTGTTTTTAATGAAGATCAATTAGTGGCGAGATTTCATTTGTTATTAGTAACATCAGATGATTAAACATGTTGTATTAGTTAATGATTATGTTAATGATGGTAGATGTTTGATATGGTTAAAATCCAGTAAAAGTGAACGGTTATTGGTTGTTAGGTTTAGGTGATTAGTAGTTGTGTTTGTATGTTTGTAACATAAATTATTACGTAATATATTTTTTTGAATTACAGGGAGATGTTTGTTAATAACATTGTTGTATATGAAGGATAATTGAAGCATGCTTGTATTATAACATTGAAGTTTTTGAAAACTTGCGTTTTTGTTCTAATAGACGTTTGTTTTCTGATTAAATAGAATGACGACTCAATTTATCGTTCCGGCAAACACACGTAACTTTAGAACACTACAGGTAATTTTTAGCCGTTGTTACTTATAGTATATATATGTTACTAAATTTTGCAATATGGATATAAAGAAACTTGAAATTAATTGACGTAGTGTGTTCTTGAATGCAGATTTTACCAAGTGTCTTACGTATGAGATGTACACAGGCAGTCGATGGCTGTATTTAATTCACAACAAATGTACAATGCACAAAGTGTTTATTAAGAAAGTTCCTGGTAACCTTTATGCACTGTTTTCGGACGAATGGGAGCAGTTTGTTGATGAGAGTCGTTACCGGAACGTGGCAATGCTACATTTCATACGTCAAGGAGACGACATGTATTATGTAACTGCGTATGATAATGCAGGTGCTGAAGTTGGTGGATATAAGAATGCTGATGTTGGAACTCGTAAAAGGCGGTGTTTTGGTATGTTGGGAAGGCTTGACCAGTCAGATGTAAGTTATTTTGCCTTAATTTATTGACGGTCATAGTTTAATTGATATTGTATATGCTATGTTTATCACATATTTATTTTGTTATGCAGCTGATTCCTCAGCAATTTATGCCTCAAATTAAGAGAGTAAGAGTTATGGTGAGTGGTCGGTTGGCTGCGACCGTCACACATAATCGCATTGCTCTTCCTGGTAACACACACGGATATGTTTTTAGTGGAGTTGGATGGGATTTGTTGGTTTTTTTGGAAGGATTGAAGGTTGGATCGCGTATGGTGTTCACTGAGATTGGAGAAGGAACCGTGTCTATGATTTCATTTGCTGACGATGGTTTAGGAATGCGTTTGGAGAACATCCCACGTGTGATTTTGAATGACGAAAAACCGTTTAAAAAAAGCTGCATTGACAAAGGTATGTTTTTAGATTGTAATTCTCAATAACATGTGTTTTGATGTTATTTTGAGATTGATAATAATATAGTTGCATCTTTTAATATCATTGGAATGTACAAAATGTAGATCCTCGTATGAAACATAAATGTGACTGGTTTAATCACTCTGATCATGATGATGAAGTTGATTGCTTTTATCAAGATGTTGTGGCTTACGTAACTGGCAGAGGTCGGCTGGTAAGTGTTTGTTATATTTATTGCGACAATGTTTTACGTTTGCAACATACAGTTTTGTGTTACTTTTTGGATTGTGCATTTACTTATGTTTTGTATTCCAAAATAATTTGTTGAATGCAGACTATACCATGGGATTTTGCTAGGCCTTATGAAATGTATAAATACCACAATGCAGTTCTGATTCACGATGATGAAACTTTCTATGTGAATGTCGACTGGGAAAAACATAAAGATAGGCCTGACAGTAAAAATCATGTGACTATCAAGACTAATTCGAAGGATGTTGAGAAGAGGTGCGAGTGGGACAAAGACAAAACTGTGAGGTTCAAATTGATTAGGATGGTAAAGGATGAAAAGCAAACTGTGAATGTACGTAAGCCGGTGATGATTCCATTGTTTCATATGTGTTAGAAGAAAATGGTTTGGATGGTATAATATATTTTGGTACCGTATCAGACGAAACCTTTAGTATGTTGGATTTGAACATATTTTATGTTTTTGTTTATTTGCTGGTGTATGTTTAATTTCTGTGTGGTTTTGTATGGCATGATAGTTTTGTTGAACAATGCTACTTGATATGGTGGTTATAAGTTAATCTGTGTTATGTATGTCGTATTAAACTTTAAAGTATTGTTTTATATTGCCACAGACATCAGTTTTATGTATTTGGATGTTCTGTATCTGAAGTTATTTGTCTGTGTTGGCAGGATCGAAATTGGTATAGATGCTGAAGCATGTATTGGTAACTTCACAACTGAGACACTGAAACATGAGTATATTGCATATTGAGATTTAGAGATTAATATATTAACATTGAGTAGTGAATGGATTGAAGTGAATGCAGGTTTTTCAGTTGGTGTGGCAAATATTTGTTTGACCCTATCATTACATTTGTTTAAATAATGAAGGTGTTTAGTTTGTATAATGAAATTTATTAGTTGCACAAAAATTGAAAGCTTTAATAAAAGGAATAGGAGTTTGGGTAGTAAAATTCAATTCTGAATTTTGTGTAACTGTAAACCTGTTTTGGAGTTTTCCTTGTTGGTTTTTTTTTGCTTTGTGCAAAGCGTCGTTGACATGAAAGCGAAATTGAAATTTAACCCTTGTTTATGTAAAGTGATGGATTGTTAGCAAGACGTTGTATATAATTTTGTATTTGTTAATGAATCGAATGTTTTTTGTGAAGTTTAGATAACGAAAATGTATTAATGTCATATAACGATGAACTTAAATTCTGAACAAAGCTTCTTTGTAGACAACATTAGTAGTTGATTTTGCGTACTTCCCTTCTTCGTCACAGCATAAAATCTTCAATCCTTTTCTGCTTTTGACCCTTGAAGCTGCTACGTACAGTTGTCCGTGTGAAAAAACTGGCCGTTGTAGAAACAATCCAACTTGTGTTAAAGTTTGTCCTTGACTTTTTTTTATGGTCATTGCAAAACACAATGCAGCCGGGAATTGTCTACGATTGAATTTAAACGGGATTTTATTATCAGAAGGACTTAACACCATCCTTGGGATTGCGCAAATTGTACCCACATTACCACCTGATATAATTTTGGCTTCTATTATGTTTACTCCCATCCTCAGCACTTGAAGCCTTGTTCCGTTGCATAATCCCGCCATTTGATCTATGTTTCTCATACACATAACTGGAGCTCCTATTTTAAATGTTATGGAATGGTGTGGAAGGCCAGGAATGCGAATGCTATTTAGGAACTCAGTTGTGTAAAGTGATTCGTTAAAGTTCGCATCCATATCGATAATACCAACTGAGTCATAGCTGTTGTACGTGTTAGATTCTCCTGGTAGTTTTTGTAGCATTCGATCGTTGATCATATCCACAAGCTCATGAGTCGGTGCGAGGATTGCTTTTTCTTGGAAGAATTTTGGTCTGTAGAGGTTTTGGACCAAATCTGGGTATGTTTCTTCGATGATTTGTGCGATATGGTCGTCTGAATCTGGTATCAACATATCATCCGGGAATTCGACCGTCGCTTCTCCGTCGTTCTTTCCACCGACTGTACCGTTTCCTATGCTTAATATCCAATCCGCAAAGTCTTGTATTTCTTTTCTCTCAGAGTTAGTTGATCCTGTTCCAAGCCTGATGTTTATAGTCAGCCGCATGACTTTGCAATGTTGCCACAGATATGAAGCGTTGATCGAAGCATGAACGACATCATATCGGCTGCCGTTTGTAACCACTGGCAATATTTGTCGGAAGTCTCCGCCAAAGAGAACCACTTTACCTCCAAATACTTTTTCGGATTGTTCGAATGTGGATGTCCGACATATGTCTCTTAGCGTCCTATCGAATGCCTCATAACAGTGTCTCTGTGTCATAGGAGCCTCATCCCATATTATCAGTTTACACATTCTTAGCAATTCGGCTAGGTCACTGTCCGCTAGAATATGACATACTGAATCTTCCACAACGTTTATAGGGATTGCGAATCGAGAATGTGCGGTCCTTCCGCCTTCTAACAAAAGTGATGCGATGCCACTTGATGCTACGTTAATGACTATTTCGCCTTTTGATCTTAATGCGGCGGATAATGTTTTGTATAGGTATGTTTTACCGGTCCCACCATATCCGTATACAAAGTACATTCCTCCTTTTTCATTGTTAACAGCGTCCATTACTGTTCGGTATATGTCTTTTTGTTCGTGTGTTAATGTCTTGAAAAGCGTTGCGTGCTGTATTCTCAATTCGTCTTTGTTGTATTTAAGCTCATCATACACCAATCTGTTGTAGTTGCCCATTGTTAACAACTCGTTAGGGTATGGCATGTTTGGTATATTTTTTAAGCTTTTGTTGTTACAAAGTAGCATGTGCTCAATATATGTTAGACATATATTCTTCCTCTCAATGTCTGTAAGCTCCAAGTCTGCAAATGGAAACAAATGGATAGGTTATGTATTTTTTTTTTAATTTTTTTTTGTATTAAATTTATTTCTGCATGTTACACAGTATATCAAGTTGCATTGAACTTAGAAGATAGGCAATCATTTCACCTATTTTTTTCTCCACATTATATTTACTTATAATTAACACATTGTTTTGTTTTATTTTTCTCATAAATTATTAATCTCCTACCTAACTTCTTCCTCCACCGATTCTCCGCCTATCAATCTAAGGTATTTTGCGTATTTTTTTTTGGTAAGCCGTTAGTGTAAATTATTTTTCTGGGTTTATAGACTTGTACTGTTGTTGGTTTATCAGTATGTTTTAATGTCGCCATTGAGTTGTTGTTTTAGTTTTCCGGTTTGAATAGTGGTTGTTAGTTATTTTTATTTTTTTTAAATATAATAAGTGGGGTATTATGTTTACAAATTGTTTGTTATTTGATTTTTATGTTTGATTGTTGTTTGGTTTTATATTTTAAAAACGCCTAACTTTTGTAATGATTAAAACTGTAGATGTGTTTGCTGTTGATGTTTATGTTTTGGTTTTATTGGGTGGAAAGTGTTTTATATAATAATGTATTGAATACAAATTGGTTGTTTTGTTTTGATGTTGTTCTATGTGGTTTGTGTTTGTAATTTAATTGTTGTTTGTTGAAGTATTGTTTTATTTGCATCTGGTTTGTTATTTGGAAGTTTGAGGTTGTGTAGCTTTGTGTTTGTCACTTGTTTTGTGTACATGATGTGATCATTGTTGGTTTAACATACTTTAGAAGCTTAAGTAGTTTGTTGTTCTACATGTTTAATTTTTAGTTTGACTTGTTATTTGACTTTTTATTTTTGTTTTTTTATGTAATATGGTATATGAATTGGAATAGTCATTTTGGTTTTATACTTTTGACAGAGTTGTCGTTAGGTAATTACGTGTATGAGGTATATGTTGTTGTCTTTAGATAATCATAATGGTGACAACACACATTTTAATAAGTCATATGTTAAATGCTGTTTATAAAGTTGACGTTAAAATTAGTGTTAAATTGAAAATACGGTTTTTTTTTTAATTTGTTTGTTTATGATTATTTGTAAATATTTAGTTCTCGTGAACTCATATTTACATCTTGTAATTTTGTTTGTATGGCGTTTTGTTATGTTGGTTTAACTTGTATGCTTTCAAATTGATAGGGAAATGGCTATTGAGTTTGTTACAATGCTGGATGTTTTTACTTTTCCTGATTGTCAGGTATTCATTGGTTTATTATGGTATGCTCTTTTATGTTTAATAATTTGATTAATATACGCTATTTTTTTTTGTAGGTCCTTCCGTTTGTTTATAATTTGGAGGCTTATAATGGTAGTGACCACGTTTATATTGTCAGCTCGGATGGTTATCGTTTCAGAGTGATGTTGAAGAAACCACGTTATGGACAATGGTACCTGTGTGGGGAAAAATGGAGGGAGTATTGCAACCGATACCTTGATGAGGAGGTTCAAGTTTTACACTTTGTGGAGGAAGGAAACGATTGTTTTTACGTGACTGGCTACTATAGCAACGGCAAAGAAGCTTATGGTTATGAAGGGCCGTTTGCTTCGTTTAATAGGTTTAAGATGACTATGATGCCGTATCCGCACGTTCTTCAGGTTGTGTACTTTAATGCTATTTGTTTGTTTTTAATTTTTTAAAACATAATATTTTTGTATGTTGTTATGTGTTAAAATTGTAGGATTTAGATTAACGTTTGTTTTGTTGGCGGTTTTCAGACAATCCCGGGTGAGCTAATGTTTGGATTAGGAGAGGAGGATGAAATAAGAGTTGCTGTAAATGGTGTTTCTTTTGGGTGTAATGTGCGACGTCAAACCGTAACTAATGACTATCAGTTGGTTTCTGATTCATTTAACGCGATGATTGAAGCAATAGGACTTGAACCCGGAACATTATGTGTGCTGACCAAAAACAGGGGACGGATATTCTGGTTTGATGCTTTCAGTGACGATGGGAGTATTATTACTGACCCTGTTTTCAAAGGAGCAGCAACGTTAAGAAGGCAGCAGCTTCAGTTGACGGGTGATGAAAGGCGTAAGTTGACTTGGTTATAAATTTTTCTTCATAATGTTTTTAGAATTGTTTGCGTAATTCTTTTAGAATGTAGTGTTTATAAATTAGTTTTTTGTAGTTGATGATAGGATGAAACATGTTTGCTACTGGCCGTTCCACATGGATCACTTTGGAGAAGGTCACAGGAGCTTTTATAAGAGTTACGCGCATATTCAAGCTAAAAGCAGATTGGTATGTGTGGTGTTTACTTTTCGATCGAATGTGTATGTTTTAAAATATGTGGCATTCGTATTTGTTTTAACTGTAATTTTGTCCAGGCCATTCCTGCGTCATTCCAACTGAACAATCCTATGCACATTTACAACAGAACTTTGATCATACACCAAGAATACAGGGACGAATTCCGAGTACGTATGGAGTTTCACCCAGAAAATCCTACCAGAACTAACCATGTAAATGTGTTTGGGAGGTGGAGGCTGTTAGCGGAGTCATGTCGGTTCCCGTACTCAAAGTTGATCAGGTTTAAGTATGTTGGAAATGGTTATACGGTGGATGCTCCAGAAGGTGAAAACCCTGAATATCCGATATTCCATATCTGCTGAAAAACAGAGTATTTGTTGTTGCTGTTAAGGGAGGAAGATGCACAAAGTGTTTTGCGTTTTGGTTGTTGTTTCAAAGATGATGTCGTATGGTTTAGTTGTTTAAGTGTGTGCAGTTTATTTCAGAAAGGTGTAGATATGTGTTTCTATATTTTGTTATGTATTTATGTTTAAATAGTCTGTTTGGATGTATGTTGCTGTTTGTAGGTTGCGTAATATGTAAGTATGGATGTGAATTAGGAAGACTATGTTTCTGGTTGTGTAAGATATTGTAATGTTATATTATTATGACGTGTTATTCTATTTTGTGTTTGTATCCTTTATTTTATGTTTTAAATGAATTTTAGAAATTATTATACCCTGGATGGTGTGTTTTTAAAATGGTGAGAGCATCATATGTTTCGTTGTATATTTGAATGTGTAATGACATTATATTTTATTATTATTTTGTTTGGGTTGCGTAGGTTTTATTGTAATTTTGTTATTCGAAAGTTGTTTGTTTATTGGTTGTTGTATTATGTACGTGTCATTTGAGTTGTGCATCGTTTTGTTTTGATGCGGCAGAGTTTGTTTTAGCGTATACCGTCTTCAGTTCTGGAGTTTCAGGTTTGTTTTCTTTGAGTGGTATATTTTAGTTTTCTGTGTCAGTATTGTGTATTTTTTCAATTGTATTTTTGACTTTTATTGTTTGCGTGCAGGGAATTGTAGCTAAAGGGCGTCTGTGTAGTTTGTTCTTTAGACGTCCGGGACGTATTATCTGGTGAATGTGGTTGCATTTTTGTGTAAGTATTTTTTTTTTCATATTTTTTATTGAATTAGTACTTTAGTGTTTGCTATATGGTTTATTTACATTTGTATCTGTTATCCATTTTTAGATTTTGTTGGTAAAAGACATAAGTACCTTTTCAGTGATGTGGGTGGTGAGTGTTAAGTATAATATTTGTTTGTTTTGATTATTTGTAAGTAGAAGGTACTTGTTGTAGACATACCTGGGTCATTTCTTTTTTTACGCTCGATATATATAACGTCTTCTGCCATTTTTTCCCATGTTTTTTCGTAAACAATCTCTGGCCTAGACATGCTGTCCGTCATAAGTAGCATCACATAAAAAGACCGCAAGTAGTTTCCTGTTCCCCAATTGCTGGCTTCCATCAAACCGTCTATATATTCTTTGTCATCTTCCAACAGACCGCGTGCTTGACAGGCTTCTTTATATGTTGGGTAAACAACACCATCGTACTCCTTAAAGTCCTTCCAATCTGTTGCTCCTCGAACCTTGTTTAGCAATACTCTTAAGTAGAACATTTCTCCGAAAGAAGGTGGCACATGATGTACGCGTCCAATACATGTGCCTTTTTGCCTTGGAAGCCAGATCCTTTCTTCTTGCTTCCATACATAATGTTCAGGAAACTCATGGTAAAGAAGTTTCTGAGCTTTTGTGTCGGTTTTGTTTCGTTCCATCCAGGCAACAAACTTTGTTTCATTGACAGAAGCCTTTTCCAATGCAAAATCAATGCTTTCTGTTGCCTCAAATATAACAGATTGCTCTCCTTCTAAGTGAAACGGTAATCTTTCTACAGGTGGGAACCTGTAGTGTATGTCAAACCCATAGATCCTCCAAGCTGCTTCGCACGCCGACAGATATCTACAGTCGTAATAATCTTTGATTTCATCTACATCTTCATCTTCAAGTGCCATTGTCGCTCTGTCCGGTCCCTTGTTAATATATTTGAATAAATATTTTATGGAACCAACTTGGTTGCACCACTCTACGTTTATATGTGATTGAAAACGCCTCAGTAAGCCTGGATTGTACGGTACAACATATCCGTTATGCAAATCGATTCCGCTCTTTTTTATTGTTGTACTGTCATTTCTTCTTTTATAAATTGCATATCCAGACTCATCAATGAATGTTTTATCATTAAACTCCTTTGGGAATTTTTTGGTGCATTTGTTCTTTACAGTGCACGGACAGGTCGGTCTATCTGGACCACATGGACCATGGATCATGTGTTCTGTAACAATTTTATAAAGTTCTGGATCTTCATTTTTGTCCGGAATTTCAGATGAAATAAACCGATCTATTTGTGCTGGATATTTTATTTTGTATTCTTCTTCCAGAAATAGCAAGATGCGAGCATGAGGGAGTCCTCTCTTTTGAAATTCAATGGTGTAGACAGCTGTGTGAATAACAGAATGTCAGTGATTGTTTTGAAATTGACTGTTGAAGAAAACTGATAATGTAGCATTAATTACATTTTATTGTTTTTAAAATAAAATTTTTAAATATTAAAACCTGCTTTCAGCCGACCAAAGTAATGTTTGTCTTTGAATTCTCTCATCATGGTGTCTAGCTTTTGCTTAAAAACACGTGTTATCACATCCGGCCTGTCTTCTGATTTCAATCCTTTTTCAGCAAAAAGCGCTCAATCTCTGGCCAATTTGGGTTGCATGTGATGTTATGAACAAATCCGGATATCCATAAACCTTGCAAATTGTCATTGCGTCTAGGAAATTCTGCATCATATATCTCGGGCTTCCTGTGAAAGATGATGGCAACACAACTTTTTTCCCCCTCAACTTAACTCCAGAGTTCTCATCTTCGGATAATTTTGCTAATTTGGAGTATGTTTCGCACCTTAGATCTTTTTGCTGGTTTTTGATGTATGACATCCTTTCAGATTCGACCATCGTGTATGCGTCTACAATAAACTGTTGACATAGCCTCCGTGCATTCAAAACCATTGAGAAAGTACCTGGTCTTTCTTGCAATCGGTATGCAAAATATTCCTTCATTGTAACTCTTGTTTTTTTATTTGTTGGTGTTCTGTCAGTGATACCAAAGTGGTAAATGTCTGTTCGATAACCATCTTCAGCGTACGGAAACAACAATGGGTATTGCAGTGCAAGATATGATGGATGTAGCTCACTTATTCGTTTTAGTCCACCTTCTTTCATGTGCAAGATGATGTCTCTTTGATTTGTTGAAGAGTCAAAGTCTCCTACAATTAGTGTCGCCACCTCCGTAGATGTTGGAAGGTTGTAATTTCTTCCGTCACGCTCTCTAGTGCCAATAAGTCGTAATTTGAAGTTATTTTTTTCACTTGCTTTTTGAAAACGTTCTCCAGCCATGCGGAAATTACGCACTAATGGGTTAATTCCATCTAGCATGTCTCGTAAATCAACTGTTAGTTGGTGGTCGAGCATATGGTTGGTGGAGTTGTTTTCTTCATATTTGCTGTAATGCACATTTAAATTAACCATTATATAATAACATTTTATTTTATCGTTAAATTAATTTTTTTAATCAATATGTATGAAATAATTGGATACAAAAACATGTCAAGTGATTCCTACATACCTGACACCGTTAATTCTATTTTGTATCTCATTTTCTGGATCATAAATATATTGTTGGGCAAACGTTGGCGGCTTTCCTTGCTTAGGTAACAAAGTACCTATTTGATGGTAATTTTGCCCTTGTATCCTATAGCAATATGGTCCTCGACCATCAGTGACTGACATGTCTTGTTTGGCGCCCATTGAGGTGAATGAGAACATTGCGTTATACCGCCGAATATTCTCAATGAATGTTGCGCTTTTTGGATGGTCACCGTTAAGAAGATCCATCAACAGCTTTGGTGGTGTCTGGACTTCCTCTCCTAATGTTATTTTTCCTCTGCTACAACACAGCGAATAGGAATCAGATGTTGAATGTGTGTTGCCAATCATACACTCAGCATGCCATAATAGTGCGCTACATGATGCACATCGGAAAGTTGCATCTCCGTGATCTATGTAATCTGAGAATAAGAGATATTTTAAAAAATTTAATTAGTATTGTATATGTTTAAAGAATGTTACTATGTTTGTTGAAATTAAAAATAGAGTGTTAGTACCGTTTGAAATTCCAGCGAATGAATCTCTCTGTATGACACGTTCAGTATTTTTGTTTGTGTCACCCAACACTTGTTGATGAGATGTTTTCTGTCTTACAACTTTTGTTTTGTCTTTTAATCTTTCTGACTTGCGCTTTGACGAATATCTTACCGGTTGATCATCTTCTGCATACGTTGATGTTTTAATTGTTGCTGCGGATTGAAATTTTTTAAAATTTGTGTTTTTTGTTTAAAATTTTTATAATTGCTTGCGGAAACTATTACATAATATTCACCTGAGTTGGTTTTGTTTTTTGGTGGCCGTCCCCTTGGTCGACGTGTTGTAGTGACTTCTTCGTTTGTTGTACCTGCATTTGTTGATGAATATTATTAACAATATACAATATTCTTAAACTTTTTGGATGCCTATAAAAAATGGAATTTACTTACATGCTTTTGTTTTTTTCGTTGGAGGGTTGTCAATATTAACAGGAAGTATCTCATCGTTGTTACCTGACATAAGTACAATAAATTAATTTTTGAACATATATTTTTGTGTAAATACATGGAATAATGAAATTGTGAATTTATTTATGTGTGTTTACTTACTTGAAGGAACAGAGTACGATGTCTATTTGTTAAGCTTTCTCCCAGGTCTTTGAATTAGCAGATCATTACTGTCAACTGTTATATTTGAGCATTTAGTTTCTGTAATTTGTGGTTTATTGTAAACACACATATTTATTTTGCAATATCAGTGTACCTGGTTGGTTTGGATAAAATGATGGTTGTAGCGTTGAAACTGGTCCGTTTGTTGTATGTTTAAATTTGAGTAATTGTTCCTCAGATTCACTTTCAGGTAACGATGATGAAGTAGAAGATGATGTATGCTTCTTTGTGTTTCTACCTGGTCTTCTAATTGTTATAGCATTTGGATTCTGAGAGGCATTTTCAGGTAACGATAATGAAGTAGAAGATGGTACATCTTTGTTAGTCTTTCTACCTGGTCTTTGAATTGTTATATCATTACTGTGTCCTGTTATATGTTTAAAATTAGTTGCCCTGTTTTTTGCAGTTACGTAAGTGGATGTATTTAGTTTGCAGTATAAGCGTACCTTGTCTGTTTGGATTCTCAGAGACACTTGCAGGTAACGATGATGAAGTAGAAGATGATATATGTTTGTTTGTCTTTCTACCTGGTGTTTGAATTCTTATATCATTACTGCGTCCTGTTATATGTTTAAAATTAGTTGAGGTGTTTTGTGCAGTTATGTAAGTGGATATTTTTAATATACAATATAAGCGTACCTTCTTTGTTTGGATTAACTGAGACAGTTGCCGCTAACGAAGATGAAGTAAAAGATGATGTATGTTTGGTTAACTTTCTACCTGGTCTTTGAATTGTTATATCATTACTGCGTCCTGTTATATGTTTAAAATTAGTTGCTCTGTTTTCTGCAGTTACGTAAGAGGATGAATTTGGTTTACAATACACGCGTACCTTGTTTCTTTTGATTCTGTGGAGACATTGCTGTTGATTGTGTTGCGGTAGATGTTTGTTTTGTTCCTGTTGGTTGATCCTCAGAGACATTTGTGCCTTCAGATAAACAATAACAATATGATGTATGTTTGTTAGTCTTTGTACATGCTCTTCGAATTTCTTGTTAATTAAACACAACTGTTATAAGTAAACAATTACTTATTGTGTTTTTGACAGTTAACAAAACTTTTTTTTTTTTTTTTTTTTAAATATCAGTGTACCTGGTTCTTGTGGATACACTTGACGCCATCCTTGTGGTTTTTCTGATATCGCTGTATCTTTTGTTATTGCTACTTGTTCCTGAGACATACTTGCAGGTTCATATTCCTCCATTCTTTTAGTTTTAAATGTAGCTCATATGCTGTAGAGAATTTTTTTTGTGTGGCTGTTTATATTTAATGGATAAGTGATATTAATTTTGTATGATAATCTTATGTTAAATTTGTTTTTTAAAAAAATTCTGAATAATGTAAGAATATAAAGTAACAAAATAATTACTTATAATAGATAATTATAATATTCAATCTATTCATTATCAAAATTGGATATATAATAATTATTCCTACTTTATATGAGTAAATAAAAAATTTGAATTAGCGTTTGTCATGGGAAAAACCAACAACATAAATTTCTTCTTGTGTAGGTTTTGAAATAAGTAAAAACATTAAACACATTGTGTTTTAGAATATCAAGTTTATTAACAAAGCTACTTAATCAAAAGTAATATCGTATAATATAGTGCTTTTTAAATTCCTTTTTGTTTCTGTGTTACTTTCAGTAATTTTGAAATCATTTATTCATAAACAAAAGTATTATACGTTTGCAAATAATTCGTTCAATGCAGGGTTACTGAAATAAAATGTAGTGAATATTTTTGTTGGTATTCGTTATTAAAAAAACAACAAAAACACATACATTTGCATAATGGTATTTAGAATTTCAACTATGTAATTCTTCATAATATAAAGAATGAAAAACATGATTAGAAAAGTGAATTTTTATTATTAACCAAACATTATTTCTGTCAGTTGATCCTTTTATCAAAAGATTCAACTTTAATTATTCTAAAACAAAAATCCTAAAGAAAAAAAAAACTTGTAGAATGTTGGTATGTAATCTTAAAAATCGTCATCGTTGTTGGAGTCATCAGTTGTTTCATAGTCCATAAATGCGTCGTTTATGAAGCTGTCATCATAGTCTCTACTGGATGCTGATGTTTTACTGTATGCATCCGAATCAACTTCCCAAGCTTCATCATCGAAATAGCTTTTATAGGCATGTTCACCATTAACCATTCCATCAACATCAACCATATCACCCCACAGGTCTTTGTTAATGTTTTCATTACATTGAAGGGATTCATTGTTGCCTTCATCTATCGCTGTGTATTTTGAGTCACCTGCAAATTAAACATATCATAAAACATCAGCATGATTATACGCTATATAGTTCCTGTTTAAGTTACAATTGTTCATTAGTTATTCAATTAAATGAAACCTGTCAAAGAATCTTCTTTGATATCTTCATCTAGGATAGTATATTTGGGTTTGTTGTTATCTAAATCATAGAAAGGCTCATCAAGATCATTGATGTTAACCCAAACACCATCTTCTTTATCGCTTTTGTTGGTAACGTATTCGTCATCTGTGTCTTCATCACATAGCATATACTTGCGGTTTTTCTCAACATTATAGCCTTCACTTCTTTTTGTACGCTTAAACTTGATTGGTGTTTCATCATCAGATTCCTAGTTTCAAAAAAAAAATCGTACATGATTATTGATCAAATATATGTGTTTTGTATCTTAAAAAACTTAAATATGTTTGTGAAAAAAATACCATTGTGTCAGCAAATTTTGTCGTGCTAAAAAAGTTGTTTGTTTTTTTATGTGTGTTGATGTCATTATCAGCAAATTTCATGGCATTATTAACCTTGTTGCCATTATTCTGATTGCTGCTTTTTCTTGGTCTTTTTCCTAACGCTGGAGAAGGCTGCAAACATGTCGCAAATTAAAGTTCTGTGTAATTATAAAATTTGGTGAATAACTTACAGAGCATACTCTTTCTACATCTTCATCATCTGATAAAACAATTGTGTTTCTGTCCAGCTTGGATAAATCAGTAGGTGCAGCCTGCAATTGTTTAAAAATTTTTCAGTATTATTGTTTAAGGTATTCCGTAAGATAAATCTAAAATTTGTTAATCATACCTCATCATCATCTGATATAAGTATTATAGAGTTGTCGTCGTCTTGAACATGGAAAGAGGTAACCTCTGCCTGTGATATTTTAAAAGATACGTCAATTTTGTTTTCATTATTCTGTTTTAAAAGATACAACTTTAAATTATAAACGTTACCTCCTCATCATCTGAGATGACAATATGTGAGATGTTCTGGTTGTTATTGTGGGAAGATGTTGCAGGGTTATGTGTTGAATTTCCACTTGCCATTGTATGTTTTACCAGAGCTCAGCTATTCAATATTTAGGTTTTCAAGTGTAATCTTAGGCTTTATTTATAGGCTGTTAAGATAAACTATACTTAGTAACCAATTTGTTTCCTAATATAGCTGCTGTAAAATTAAAGATTATCTTAATATTCTGTGTATATATTAGGCATGAAGATAAACATTATATACATATATAAATATATATATATTTTTTTTTGTATATTATTTTCGTTTTTATTAATATTATTTAAATATATATATATAATTTTTTTTTTATTGTATACTTATTTGCAACAGTTATATTTGTAGTGTTTTGATTCAAATTTGACATTCGTGGTTGCACGCTTTGCTTAGTCAGATTACATTGTTTTTTGTAAGTGGGAGTGCTGTTGATAATGGACAACTTTGTTTCATTTGTTTTATCTACAAATTAATGCTTTAGGATTTGTGAATGTATGTGTCTTTTTATTTGTTCCTAACAGAATTTTAAAAACATGCTAGACTTTCAGTGCCTTGCTGAACTTGGATTGGCATGTCATAGCCACGTTTTGCAAGATCAAATTGTTTTGTTCTTTCAAAGGGAGGTTCTAGCTGTACGTGAATGGGAAAGCATGTTGCGTGGCGGTTGTTTAGAAATTGGAACGCGCGTTGCATATTTAGAAAACCTGATTCAAGAGGTTTTGCAGCAACGTGATAGCTTGGTTGTTCGTGATTCAGTTAGATTTTTGAGAAATGTTTAAAATCACTTACGTTGTAATCAATCTGCATTTCAGTGTTTGTTACGTGAAGCCCATGTTGCACTACGTGATACTGTTGGGTATATCAACAGTATTCGCTCTTTCTAATTTTTCTTTATGTGTATTTTTTGGATGTCGTAAATATTGTATTTGTTGTTCAATTGAATGTTGTTATTGTTATTCTCCTTGTTATCATATAGTATACATACTTTTTATGTGTAGAAGATGATCGAATGAGGCATATCTGTTATTGGTCATCTCACATGGAACATTTTGGAGAGTATCATAGGACCTTTTACAAACCATTTGCAGACATTCAATGCTACAACAGAGAGGTAAAGATTGATTTTTTTTTCCAGTTATTAATAATCAAAATACTTACGTATTACTAATTACAGTATGTAAATTTATAGGCAATTCCCGCTAAATTCCTTAGTATTCATCCAGTGCATATGTATCATAGAGTCCTTATTATACACCGAGAATATCGACAGGAGATGAAAGTGCAGATGCAATCTCACAATGAAAATCCTGAAAGAAACAATCATGTGAATATCTTTGGGAAGTGGAAGCAACTTGGCGCATTATGTGGATTTCCTTACACGAAGATTATTCGCTTCAAGTATATATCCAATGGTGAAGATTTGGATGTTGAACACGGCAAAAACACACAATTTCCAATATTCCATATTTGCTAAAAATAATCATGGACGTGCTTAAATGTTCCTCCGTATGGTTAAATATGTTTAAAAAAAATTACTTTATTTGGTATTTTGTGTTTTGTAATTAAGACATATGTTTTGTGATTATCATTAGGTATGTTGAAGAAATTTATGTTAAATATATATTATGTGGTATTTAGTTTGCTTTAATTTTTAAGTTTGTAAATCCAAATATATGAATTATTAACTAAATTTATGTTCTAATTAATAGTTCCACTATTTTTTATTTTATTTGCCATGATTTTTAAAAAGTAACATACATATAGCTAAATAAACAAATGTTTCCTACAAATTTTTAAAACAAATATGCTTTCTACAAATACACTATATACACACATATATGCTTTTATTTTATTTATGTTTCCTACAATATATATATTTTTTAATGTATTTTTAAATTACAAAAAACTATACTTTGTTAGGTATAAAAAATTATTTATCATATTTTATTCAATATTTTTCAACTACTTAAAACACATTAAAAGCCATAGACATAAACATAACCACACTTTCATTCAGATAGTCCGGCTTAACAATTTCGATCATGAATGACGAAAGGTAAATGTTACAACAAATGAATATTTTAGATTGCATTACATTGTTAGTGTGTATGTTATATGAAGTTGTAGATGTTGATTGTTATTTAAAACTTACACAAATTTAAATAAATTAGTTTTTAATTAGAGAATCAAAGATAAAAAGTTGATTTTGATCTTTATATACGCATATGTTTATAGTTAGGAAGTTGCATGTTGCTTAATAGTTGGTTTAATAAAACGCCCAAATATAATTTAGGGTTAAGATTATGTTATTTACTGAATCAAGATGTTAATATCTTTTTAAAATACAGTAATTTCTGATTGTATAATCAATAATATAGCCAACTTTCTTACTTCATACTTACCTATAATTATATGTAGGATAATGGCTATGGAATTTATTGTTCGTATTAATCGGCAAGGATTTCCTGCAAAACAGGTTCTTATCTAAAATAATTCATGATATCAGTAAAATTTAATGTGTCTGTTTAACCCTTTAAAAACATGTTTTATGTTTGTTTACAGTATCTTCCAGATGTGTTTAGTGAAAAATGTTACACTGGTAACAATCATGTTTACTTGACAAGTAGAGAGAGAATCAGGGTTAAAGTTGAAATACTCAAAGTTCGTGGTAACAAATACGAATTGACCGGATATAGATGGTCCCAGTTCTGTTTTGCATTCATACCAACTGATGCTGAGACATTACACTTTGTGCAAGAAGGGGACGATTCCTATTATGTGACCAGCTACGATGCAAATGGATATGAAACAGGTGGTTATGAGACAATAGTTGGACGTCCTAGCAGGTATTTGAGTAGGATTGTCCCTCAACATAACATGGTTCAGGTATCTTTATCCTTCCTACGTACATTTTGTTTTCCAAATTTGTATAATTAAACAGAATTATTCAATTTATACAAAACTACAGATACTTCCAGTTGATTTCCTACCGGGTTTAAAGAAAAAGGACCACATCAAAATTATTGTTAACAAACGTAAGTACAACGTTGTTGTCAGACGTCAAAAAGATAAGCAAAACAAAGGTTGTTATCAATATATTATGTCTGAGGTTGGTTGGAAAAATATTGTTGAAAGATTCAATCTTAGAGTAGGCGATTATGTAGTCTTCATGAGGGAGAGGAACAACTACTTACGTTTACAGGCCTTTAATATGCTTGGTCGTCCAATAACTGATTGTCATTTTCTTGGAGCAACAAAACTGAGAAAACACCAACCCAACCTTGATTTTTGGGAACATGGTATGACATGTTAAACCTTTTAATACTTAAAAGACTAAATGTAATGATATATCAAATATGTTTTAATTTGTTTATTGTCGTGTGTCATTACAGCTGATGATAGAATGAGGCATCAATGTTTTTGGGATAAACACATGGACCACTTTGGTGAAAAAACACATTCTTTTTATGTGGCTTATGAAGATACCATAGACAGACAACGACTTGTAAGTACTTATACCTGATTTTTAATTTATTATGATGTCAAACTTAATAACATATTATTCTAATTTTTACACTTAATTACAGTGCATACCAGCTGATTTCCTTGAGAAACATCCAATGCATACTTATAAAAAGTGTTTCATAAGACACAAAGACATAGTTTATAAGATGCGTATAAAAATGGTACTTCACTTAGAAAATCCTGATCGAACAAACCATGTAAACATCTTTGGGGAATGGAAGAAGTTTGCTCAAGTTTGCAAATTCAAGAAGGACAAAATGCTAAGGTTCAAGTACATGTTCGATCTGGAGGAGTTGAATGGTCCTGACACAGGTGTGTTCCCTGTGTTTCATGTATGTTAGAAAACAATTTGCAGGAATACTTTGGTTATCTTTTGGGCACAACAAATGCTTTTACTCTTTTGTAATTTGGTACATTCAAGCAAGTGTTTAATCTTCTACTTTGGTCATATGTATTCTTAAGTAAGACTATGCTTTCAGTTGTAAACTATTATATGTAAGATGATATATATTTTAATGAATGTCTTTGATTATCAAACAATTGGTTAGTATTATGCAGTTTATTTGTTTATTAAAGGAAATGGATTCCATGTGTTTCATAACATATTCAAACTAATAATTGCAAGGTTGCATATATATTAAAAATTTTGAAGAACCATAAACATATTAAAAAATACTTAATACTTGTCAAATAATTAATTAAAACAAACTCAAATATGTAAACTTAAAACCAAATTCAAATTTATCGAATAATAACCTAAATAATAATATGTTTGCAAAAAACAAAAACTAAAACAATAGATTGTTTATCAATAAGAATAAAATAGATAGGATAAATAAGATGCATTGCATGCTCTATGCATCATTGTCTTCTATATCATATGTTTGCATCTTTTTCTTTGCTTGAACATCTTCCTCATCAACACAATCATTGTCTGTTAACTCTTCTATTCCACGATTTCTTTTTTTCAAAACACCAACTGGATCAATCATACTAACAACAACTTCTTCACCTACAACACTGCTTGCATTCTTTGCAGATTTAGGAGTGTTTATTTCAACATTCTGCAATGTACAACAATTACTAAGTCAGTTTGAATTTTTTTGTATGAAAAAAACAATTGAAAAGTGTATTTAATTAATAATGTATACTACCTCCTCCATATCAGTTGTTGATTTTGTATTCAAATTCTCAGCAATTTTTAAATGATTTTCTGCATTCTTTCCAATGCCTTCTAAATCACTTAAATCATATGAACCATCTTCAATATCAACATGAGGAGTATCCAAATCTTCTTCACCAATAAAAGATTCTTCAATATCATGTTCATTATCATCTGAGACATTGTCGGAATTCAAACAATAATCTTCTTTTTCAGAATCAGCTTCATCATTGTCAGAATCGTCTTCACCATTGACAAACTCATCTACATTATCATCTAAATCACCATCATTATTGTGTAACACATCATTTGCATTGTCTGAAAATTCTTTCATATTGTATTCCTCATCTTCTACATCCTGTCATGTGTTACAATTCCAATTTATATTTAAAACTATTATATACAATTTAACTTTATAATAAAGACTGGAAAATCACCAAGTAATTTAAAATGCTAATATACATACCTCTTCATCTAGGAAACCGTTTTTGAAATACATGATCGTGTCAACATCATCAGTTACCTTTTCAGTTCAATAGATATGACTGTTGTTGCTGTGGTTAAATTCAGAATACTTAATTTTAAATATATATTGTTTGCCAATAATCTGGTTAATTTCATCTGGGAAGTATTCTTCAGGGTCCATTCCATGCTTGTCCATAATTTGCCACGCAGACAAATTAATCATCTTGTGTACATTGTTATCAAATAAAACAACCTGTGCAGTTCCACTATCATCAACAATACGCACAATGATCTTGAACCTAAAACAAACAAATCATAATGTTTTAGTATTTCAATAATTAATCATAATAATTTTATATATTCAAATAATAATTAAAACACAATGTTATTAATACCTCGATGCAACAGCATAGGTTTCACCGTGTTTCTTACAGAACCACAATTGCTTCTTGTTTCGATTATTCATTCCACCTTTTGAAGAAACTGCTGTTACTCTTGTGTTACATTCTTTACACGCTGTATACGTCCAACCATTTTCATATTGGATGCTATGTACAGTAGCAAAAACAACACAACATGTATCCTGCATTTTCCATAGTTTTATTTATCATAAGCAAATACTATATTATGACAGATGTTTTATGCTTTTTCATAATTAAATAAATGACATAAAATACTATTGTCTTACCGGTTCAATACTTCGGATCATACCAACAAAACTCTTTAAACAACCATGCATAAATTTTGCTGGTGTAACAACAACTTTCTCTTGATTGTGCAACTGGATATTGAATTCATTTGCATTATATCCTTCTTGTGATTCGTACCTTGTATGTTTCAAAAATATATTACATACACACTTAAAGATAAATTCATATTTATATGACAACAGAAATAGTATAGTTATTGTCAAAACCTTTTCCGGAATAACAATAACGGCGGAATCTTCCTGTTAATAAAAATCCTACTTCCAAATAACGCATTATGCACAGCTGGTTTGTCTGATTTTGTACAAACAACATAAAAAGAAAAAAAACAAACAAAAAAAATATTATATTAACAAAAACAATACTACTTTACTGTCTTGCAAAATATTTGTAAATAAATTCAAAAACAACTTACTGTCCCAATATTTGACCTTCCCAAGCATCAAAAGGATATCTATATGACCAATTTCTTCCAATTTGTTTTCATAATCATTCCACATTAACGCCCAGTTATCCCAAAAAGTGCACTCAAGTCTGTAGGATCTGCATAATATCATATAAATAAATACATTTACATTGTAATATTGTATAGAATATAGATATTATATTAAAGTTTTCATTTACTCAGCATCTTCAATAACAATTGTTCTGCGGATTTTTGGACCACCATGGTTGTTCACACCTACGATTTTCCCAATAGCAACAACTGTTCCAATCACATCTGTTCAATAACAAAGGTTAATGTTTTTGTATTTACAATAGTAAATACAAATATCTATTATAAGTAGGTGTCAATGAAATACATACCAACACAATCATGATCATGATACTCATTCACAGGGTCTAATATCCGGGAAAATGGCTCATATATAAAACCAATGACATTATCATTTATTTGCTCAACACGTGTAACATTAGTCCCTTTGAAAAAAGATATTTTCCATCTGTTTGGTAACAATGGTAACCTTCCACCATTTTCCGCCACACCAAAGTTAGATAATATATAGCATTGCCCTTCTTGAAGCAGAGGCTCAAATTTAAACATTAATTCTTTTTTGATGTAAATCTGGATTCGGTTGTCCTGGATATACATTGTTAAAAATTAGTCGTCATTTATATTAATTTCATTAAATATACAAAAAACCAAAAATAAAAGACTTACCTCTAGATCTTGGAAAACACAGTCCAAACTATATGGATCATGTTCTTCATTTAATTTGTGAGAATGCCAAATAGAAATACATCTTCCTTTGATTGCCATATTTGTAGCCATAGGATTAACGTTTCTTATCGGAATTATGATTCGATCCTTCAGTCTTTCATCTATATATTTGTAAAGATTAAAAATATAGCAAACAAAATTTAAACAACAATGTAAATTATACTAAAATATAAGAATATACCTGATGAACCACTTCCAATGGAGGAAGTATGCATTCCATTACCCTTTTTAGAATAAGATTCACCTGTTATGAAACAATAATATCATAAAAACTTCTTTACTACCTGTAGCTTATGCATCATTTAAAGTCTGATTGATTTATTTCTTCTTGTTAAAATAATCATTACTTGTTCCTATAAACTAAAATATAACGATATACCTGCTGAAGCACTTCCATTGGAGAAACTATGCATTCCATTGCCTTTTTTAGAATGAGATTTACCTGTTGCAAAACATTGTTATATATAAAATGCAATTACAAAATAACTTATATTTCAAAATCAGTAAAACACAAACCATAAGACGAAATTCCAAACGATGTAGAATGTACACTATAACCTTCTTTTGTTTGTTGTCTGCCTGACAAACTATTATTGAACCCAGACTTAGGTGTCTCTGAGTAGACTTCTTGATAACCAAATTTGGAATTTCTTGACTTCAAATAAGCAGCACTTCTAGGATCTTAAGTTCACAGTATTGTAATCAACTGAGCCTTTTTTACCAACTGATACATATATACAATATATAAGTACCAACTCATTCATAATATAGTATATGTTTCTATTTAAAAAAATATTGTACCTTTTTCTGATCTTCCACAATCAACAATGTTAGATATAGACTTATTAGCAGGTGTGTCACTTTGTGAGATATCATAAGATGTCTGAGACTTTAAACATGGCAGTTGCTTTCCAAAATTTTTGGCAATTGCAGGTTTAACTAAGACAAATAACTCAAAATCAAACACTTATATTATCAAATTTTAAAAACAATGCACAATATAAAAACTCAAATCAGGTTTACCCTTTGATGCCATTGAAACAGTTTGCACATGAGTTCCAGATCTTTTTCCGGGTGTGTCACTTTCAAATAACGACATATCACAAACACTCTTATCACCTAATGGTGCAGCAACTGTTCAACAAACGTACCAAAATTTCAACAAACGTACGAAAATTGTGTTTGGTTTTCAATTCAATTGTAACAACACCAAAAATATCTACACTATAAAACATTAATATTAACTACCTGTAGAAGGATCTCTAATTGTGCTTGTCTCATTTGTATCCTTAATCTTATCTGTGTTATTTCAGAATAAAAGGTTATAAACATGTATGCAAAAACATCAAACACATAAACGTGCAACACTAATAAAACCCTATAAACATGTATGCAGATAAACACAAAAGCTTCAATTATACCTAACTATGTAAACCTTATAAACATGTATGCACTATGTAAACATGGATAATGCAAAAACATCAAACATAATAACTTCTTTAATACCTGCAGCTTCTGGAGCAACATTACTGTCTTTACTTCCTGTTTTCTTGTTAACATCCAAACAATTTGTTCCTGTAAATTCATTAATAAAAAAAAACAAAAACAACAACATGAAATCTACCATTCATGCAACATGCAACAATAAAATCATAGTAACTTCTATATTACTTGCATCTTGTGCATCAATTCTAATGACATTGATTTGTCTCTTCTTGTTAAAATCAGAATTACTTGTTCCTATTAAACCATAAGGCAAATAAAAAACCAAAACAAAAACATGAAGAGAAGAATAAACCATATAATACTCGTAGTTGATAAAGGTTTTAAATTAAAGAACATGTTACAAATTCTAAAAAACTCAAACTTGTACCTAATGAAGTTTTTGTAGCCACTTTCTTACCAACACGTT
This sequence comes from Chrysanthemum seticuspe, assembly GCA_019973895.1. NCBI lineage: Eukaryota > Viridiplantae > Streptophyta > Magnoliopsida > Asterales > Asteraceae > Chrysanthemum > Chrysanthemum seticuspe. Next base: position 36,506,296 of record BPTQ01000002.1, read on the forward strand.
TTTTTGATCCAGGAACATTCATTCCTGCAAATACATAATATACAAAAAAAACAATCATATTCTGTTTTTAAAAATCAAATTTCTAACTAATAAACAACCTGAATGTTCAACACTCATTGACTTACCTTCTTCGGATTTTTCAGAATTGTTATTGTGCTTGCCAGTTGAAAGCCTCTTTGAGAACCTCTTGGACTCCATATTCGACATTCAAGATTGAAGAATACAGAATATGTAATTGTGTAAACCATTGTAAATAATGGTCTATATATAGTGTCAAATTAGGTTAAAAAAAAAAAAAAAAAAAAAAAAAAAAAAAAAAAAAAAAACCCTTAAGATAACAATGATTTCATACCAAACTTATCATAATATTATTTTAAGTAAATATCAAAACACAAACACAATCCTAAAACAATACAGATTCCTAAATATTTTATTAAATCCGAAATTTATAGAGGTAATTATATATTATAGAATGTAACATAATAATCAAAATAACTTGTAGCCTAATTGGTAAACACATAAGTTATTAATGCTACTCTTCAAAACAACCCAAGTTCAAATCTTACTAATGACATTTTTTATAAAAACGAATTTTGAAAAAAAAATAATAAAAATTAATAAAAATTATATATTTAAACCGAAATTATTAGTTATATTAATAGTTGGATTATTAAATTGCTTAGGTGGACATAAAATGTCTAGGTGGCATTAAAATGATTATGTGGCATTGAGGTGGAGGTGGAATTAATGCCAAATGCCTCCTGTTATATATAATATAGAGATATATATATATATATATATATATATATATATATATATATATATAATATAGTCCCTTTGTGTTATAGGGTTTTTGCCAAGACTATAACAAGTGCTATGTATTTTCTTTCGCTTTTTCCTTTATTTTGATGTAAAAATATAAAATTTGTGGGTTTCGGGTACTATAACTTGGGTTATACTAGGGAGGGTGTTTTTTCAAGTTTTATGTTATAGGTTAAATCGGACGTGACGGGTGGATAACCCTCTTAAAACACCAACTGCACCTTAGCTCTCCAACATTTCTATAACAAAAAAGAAGAAAAAAAAAACACCGTCTCATAAAAATCCTGTAGCACACAACCAAAAAACACATTCACTCCACTTTTTATTCAATTTACATTCAAAATTAAAAAAATATATAAAAAAAATGTCGGATAACAATCTATGGCTCCGCGCCTATAACACCTATGGTGCAGAGGGTGGTGCAGTTGGCACCTATAACTAGTTCTATAACCCACTGCACCGAGCTCTCTAAAGCTATTTGGGTTTGCTTAAAAGCTATTAAGGTTTCCTTATGAGTTATCATGCTATAAATGACAGAAATGCCCTTGGTAAGTTTATAAAAGTCCTTTTTATAAACTTATTTTAACAGAGGTAGTCACAAATTATAAATTTAATCATGTTGGTGACTTCTTTTACTAGTATTAATCTTTGATATTCAAAACATACTATTACAGATAAACTCCTTTTTATTCAACCTTATTACAATGAAAGAAAATACTCAAAATAAAAATAGTCCTCTCGAAAACAAGCTTACAACTTAACTAAAACACATTACAACATGACCACACATTTGATCACTAAGAAAACATCTTATGCATAACATCATAACCCATATACCTGAGATCATTCAAGAAACGGAAATATGCAATCCTCCATGACCTGCTCACTATCAGAGGAGCCACGATGACCCAAAAACCAACAATGAATCCAGACACGACGCTGATAATCAACCCCCAATCCACTCCATGTGACCCATCGTTGTCTTCTTCATGATCTGTATCAGGTGCTTCAACTCTTGAACAATGCTTGGTAAGGGGATCCCCACAAAGTTTGTTGCCTACAAAGGATGACTCATTTAAGCTCTGAAGTTGAGTACTTGATGGGATTCTTCCGGTCAAATTGTTGTAAGACACGTTGAAGCTACTCAAGGAGTTCAAGCTTGACAAACTCATGGGAAGTTCTCCTGAAAGCTTGTTCATTGACAAATCAAGAGATTCAAGTTCTTTCATGTCTCCAATCTTCTCGGGGATCATTCCTGTAAATTGATTTCTTGATAAATTCAACGACTTTAACTTGATGAGGATTGTTAGCTCACTTGGAATGTGGCCAAAAAGATTGTTACTCGAAAGGTCCAACAACCTCACGAATATAAGATTTGTGCTATATATGTACTCGTGTCCCTTCATCACCAATGAATCACTACTGATAACTTCTTTGTTTATGATCCTCCCAATATTTACATAAAATAGATAACTTCTGAAAAATTCTTCCCCTGAAAAGACGCTGAAGTTGTTGAAGCATCTTGGAATATCTCCAAACAGCTTGTTATTAGAAAGATCCAAGATATGAATGTGTTTGAGATAACAAAGCTCATGAGGAATAGTTCCGACAAAATTGTTGTATCTGAGGTTGAGAAGTCTCAAAGAAGAGAGTTCTACTCCAAGCCAATATGGAATGCTTCCTTCAAGTTCATTTCCACCAAGTTGAAGGATCTCTAAGGATGTCAGGTTCATTAGAGAAGAAGGTAATTTCCCAACGAGCTTGTTCTCACGCATGCTCAATGATAATATGTTACGTGCATGACCCAATGTTCTTGGGAACCCACCAGAGAAATTATTATTCTCTAAATTCAAGATTGACAATCTCTGCCACTTTTCCCAGCACTCAGGGATGACACCCGACAAGCTGTTATGTCCTAAATTAAGTATATTTGTCACTTTCACACCATCGGAACACAACAAATGATGTAAGGATCCCACAAATAAATTATTTGATAGGTCCAAAAACAATGGATATGAACCATTTGAGACATAACGTAATTCCCCACTTAACCTGTTAAAGCTCAAGTCAAGTAACTCAAGTGTTGTAGGGATACCTGACAGTGTCAACGTACCTTGGATGTGATTTTCTGATATATCTAAATACTGTAGATTTGGGAATGATCTCCAAAGTGACTCAGGCATGGGTGAAGAAATGCTTGTGTTGCTTATGTTCAAATATACTAAATCCTTCTGCAATTGAATCCACAACGGAAATTGTGGCCCTAAAACCCAAGAGTTCAAATTCAAACTGTCAAGATGGAAAGGGGGAATCCATTTTGCAAGTTGGGTTCTTAGGATTAAGTTGTTTCCTCCTCCATCTAGAACTTTCAAGCACACTAGTTTGACAAAGTGAGTTTCTGTTACGTCACCTGTCAGAAAATTGGAAGAAAAATCTAATTCTTCCAACTTTGAAAGTTGACCAAGGCTATTAGGAAGTCTTCCATCGAATTGGTTACATGAAACATGCAACTTTTTAAACAATGACAATCGTCCAATCGACTCAGGAAGGCTGCCATTAAATTGGTTATATGAAAGACGCAACTCTTTTAACAATGACAATCTTCCAAACGAGCCAGGAAGACTTCCATTTAGTTGGTTATTTGATAGATCTAAAACCTCCAACAATGAGAATCTTCCAATCCAGAATGGAATAGGACCCGAAATTTGATTCTCAGGAAGATTCAAAGTCCTAAGAAAAGATAACTGCCGTATGGAATCTGGAATTGTACCAGAGATTTGGTTATAACCAAGATCCAGGTGCTTCATATGCATGAGTTGTCCAAGTTGATTTGGTAGATGACCAGAAAGTCCAGAGCTGGATATGGACAAGGACTCCAAACGAGGTGATTTGCATTCAAGAAAACTTTCAAGAAGAGATGTTAAACTAATGTTTTGAAAACTGTTTGATGACAAATCAATATCTCTCAAATTACAAAGGTTGCCCAATGATTTAGGTAATATGTTGGTGAGTTGATTCCCTGACAGGTCAAGGCTAAGAAGAGAGGTCAAGTTGTGAAGGGAATCAAGAGTTGTACTAGATATATCACAATTACGAATATCTAACGAAATTAGATTGCTACCAATACCACTAGACAACTCTTTTAATACTAATGAAGAATTCATGAAATTGTTGTCAGAGAGGTGAAGACGCTTAAGAGATGTCAAGTTACGGAAGATATGATAACTTCTGCTAGGAATAAGGTCGTTAAACTCACACATACTTAAATCCAAAGAAACTAGACTAGTTATACTAAATATCCATTGTGGCACGAGACTATTAGTAAATTGGTTTCGAGAGAGATCAAGCAACAAAAGGGAAGTGGTATTAAGACTAGGAACATGGAGGTGTATATCCAAGAGACGACTATAACAAAAATGTAGTTCGGCCAAAGAAGGGAGGGCATTGATCACCTGAAGCCAATCCATTGTTTGGCTGAGGTCTACGTTACTCATATCCAGATGACGTAACAAACGGAGATTTGACAACCACTCCATATTCATCACACTTGTGCTTTCACCTCGCCAATCTTGAAAACTTCCTAGACAAAGGGTGTGCAGTTGTGAAATATTTCCCAATTGAGGAGGGATAATTCCACTAAGATTGGAGCTCGAGAGGTTAAGATACCTCAAGTTTTCAAGAGAACCAATGAATTCAGGAACTTGGATCCAACCAAAATCATTGCAGCTCAAATCCAAATGCTTGAGCTGCTTCAGGTCCAACAAGGATGGACTTAATTCCCCTTTCAACTGTTGCTTTGAGGCTTCTTCGAGTTCTTTTTCTGTGTTGTGAAAGTCACGACAATGACCATTAAGCCCAGGAAGATGAATGTGATGAACATGACCAGTCATGTTATCACAAACAATCCCGGCCCATTTGCAGCAATCAGTTTTCTCACCAACCCAAGAAGCAAGCCGGTCCCCTTCATCAATGAGATGGTGCTTGAACTCGAGGAGTGCTTGCCTCTCCTCTTTTATGCATAATAAATCATCAGAGCTTTGATTAGATGAGCATAAATGAAACAAGGCTAGAACAAAAATTAAGCACAAGTAGCATGAAGAGAAATGAGAAAATGAAAAAGCACTCATATTAGTCGATCACAAAGAGAATAATGCTCACTCCCTTTTTCGTTTACAATAATGGGACGTACGCGGGAGTACAATTTAATCTTTTTTTTTTTTTTTTTTTTTTTTTACAAACTAATTTATGTGGACATAAGTAGGGTATAGTTTGTTTGAATAAATGAGTAACATCAGACTTTTTTTTTTCTTCTCTGGTGCAACAATTTCCTTGGCTGGAGAAAATTTATTACAATAGAAAATGACCCGAGTCGAAATAAACTAAAAAAACAAAATATCTTCAACTCGTATAGTAAGTTGAAAATCAGTTTATGTGGACATAAATGAAATACTCGTAGTTGAATCAATAATACATTACACTTGCCAAGTAAAGGTCAACTGTCCACACAAAGCTAGTGCAAACTATAGACACATCGATGGGACGGGCAGCCTGAGCGTAGTGTGGTTATTGTTAAACACAGGTCCCATTTGTTGAAGAAACGTTACATAGGCCGCCATGGACGGACCCACATGTATGCCGAGTGTGACACGGGCTACACCTAATTTTAGGTTACGAAGTGTAAAAAGATTTCAGAACTATTGTTTTTTGTGATATGTGCAACCCCCAATTTTTTTTGCTACTTTCGTTTTTTACGGTGTAACTTTAGTTAGCCTAACATTTCTTTTATGACACCCTTTTAAAAATCATGGGTCCGTCCCTGTAGGCCGCCCCATGGATTTCGGGGGCCTGTGCTATAATCACAAAGCATACCATTGACAAAGTCGTTATGTAGATATTACTCTATATACTAAAAGTCAGGAACGCGAGTTTTGCAATTCGTGCATTTAATGCAAACTTTGACAACTTGGCGAAAACAGCCCCTGAGGTTCAAGTGGCGCTGCAAAGTAAGTCCAAACATTAAATGCAAAGTTTCGCAACTTGGCAAAAACAATCCCTGAGGTTCAAGTGTCGTTCCAAAGTAAGTCCTTTAACATTAATAATCTTTCGCAACTTGGCAAAAACAACCCCTGAGATTTAAATGTCGTTGCAAAGTAAGTCCTTTAAGCAATCCCGCTGCATCGCGCGGGTTTTCCAACACTCGTTGATAACTACAAGGAAAGAATGACTCTTGAACATGAAATATTTTAAGATGTATAATGAAGAAGTTCTTATAAATATTATAAATTAATTGTATTACGAGTATTTTAAAATATCAAAAAAAAAAAAAAAAAAAAAAAAAAAAAAAGCTTTAAACTTGCTGAGATTTGTCTTATGACCACCTTCGAACCTTTATTAAACCATATGCAAGTAATTTGTATATCAAAACTAAAACGTGTATATAATCATTTGTATCAAACAAGGGCTGAAATTGCTAACTTTTGTAAGGATTTTTTATTTTTATTTTTATTTATTTTTTATTTTTATTTTTGGGATAATACAACTCAACTAGGACAAAAGTGTAACAGCAAGGTTGCAAAAATCGTTAGGTGGCAGCCGGGCGGCTGGGTACCACCTATCGATTAATCGGGGATTAATCGGATTGGATTTTTATATATAAATTTATAAAATTTTGAAACTATATGCTCGATTTGGGCGAACTAGCCGATTTTTTCCGATTTGACCAATTTATTCCGGATTTCTATCCGTAACCGAGTTGGCCGATTTATCCGATTTATGACCGATTTGGCCGATTTTTATCCTATTAATTGGTATGTTGATTGATTTTTGACTAAACAGATTAATAAGGCTGATTAATGAAAATCGTGACGGTTAATCCCCGCCTAGCGATTAATCGTCCGCGTAGGCCAATTTTTGCAACAGTGATTGACCGGGATAAGCTAGCCGATTGGATTGACCGGTAGAAATAAGGTTAATATGTCTAATATGGTTAATCTAATTTAAAATAGTGCTAGGGGTAGGCGCAGTGTGTGTGTGTGTGTGGGGGGGGGGGGGGGGGGGGGGGGGGTAAGCGAGACACACAAAAGAAAAAGAGAAGGATTGTCCCAACACACTATGTTATTAGTTACACTTGATTTTCAAACACAACAAATTTGTGTTTTCCCTGCCTTTGGGTCGAGCAATAAGTAAGGCCCAACAAAGAAGAAAAATGAGCTAGACAAATGGGCTAGATCATTGGCTTAGAAATTTTAAGAGAATTGATACTCACACCACACTTTTTGATTAATACACCACAAACTGTGCATTACAGTTTGTACTGTACAATACTGTAATGCACAGTTTATGGTGTATTAATCAAAAAGTGTGGTGTGAGTATCACCTCCCAAATTTTAAAGTGGGGCGAGGACCATGAATAGCAATAGCCCGCTAAGGATTGATCCGTGTGGCACATTAGATATTTAAGTAAAATGGTTTGACGAGCCCGATAATATATCTAGTGTTGGTACGCGTGGGATTCCATTTTGTTGATATGCGAGTTATGTCACATATAAAATTGACGAATATAATTCGATGTAAATAAAAAAAAATTGACTCGAAAATGGATAGATAAAACTTTCATTGAAATTAGTTTGAGTTTACAATAGTAATGACTTTGGGAAAATTACAGGTTATTACATTAAAACCCAGTTTTAGGGTGTAACAACATTTGTCGTCGTTGGCGATGATGTTTTGATAAAAAGAAAAAAAAACAAACACCTCCTTACAGAGAGCGTAATCAACTTTTTTTTTATTAATAATTAAACAGTCTTTTCTAAAAAATATATCAATAGATAGATTTCCAAAATGTAATTCAAATGAGCCCAATATGCCAATATTTTTTATTTACACACGGTTTTATTGAATATTTAAAATTTACATATTTTTCAAATCTTACAGAGAGCGTAATAACACGATATTTTTTAGAAAATCGCGTGGTTTTGAGAAATTTGTGATTCTTAATTTGCTCCACATAAAAAATTCAGTTTTTTAGAAACCTTCGCAATACACTGGCTATTCCAAATAAATAATTATCATAAAAAAAAATTAGGCTTTGATTTTTTAGGACAACGATGTATAAATTATCTGAGAATTGTAGGGATGAAGTTTCAGCTAAAAGGATATATCATCTCCCCTGGTATGGAAGTGAAATTCTCATATTTACATATGATAGTCATGTGCTTATCTTGCAACCCTACCTCATTACCCTCCATCTGCCTCTCAATAGCAACCCACAAATTATGTGCAGTTGTGCAACTATCCACAGTAGCATAGACGTTATTTGGTAGTCCTAGCAACAATTTATCTTAGTTGTGTAAAGACCGAGATAATGTGAAACCGAAATCCTACTATCTCGGTTGTTGAACCGAAATACTTGACTAAAATTCTAAAGCGAAATAAAAAAGTATCTAGGTGACACGTTATCAAGTAGTAGGTGGTAATGTGGACCAAAATACTTAGGACCGAAAAACTATAGGACCGAAATACTTAAGAACCGAAAAATATTTGGACCGAAATAAGTATAAATAGAAATACTAATAGACCGAAATAATACAAAGCAGTGCTCCTAAAGTTTCGAATGTTAGAACTGAAATACACTAGAAGAACCGAAATACTTAACTACCGAAATAAACCAAAAACATAACTTTTTCAATCAAAACTTCAAATCCGTTGTTTGTAAAATGATTTTGCTCCAATAGAACTTAACCAAATACATCAAAAAGCTTTTAAACAACTTAGTTTAACAAATTATCCGTAAAATCAAAGATTTGGCCAAATGAACTATCTTGGTACAACCAAAGAACACGCAAATCATTTTTACACAAAATTTGATTGTGGATTTTTTAAAAATAATCACTCCATTGATCATGTATAGGCTCTGACACCAATTGTAGGTCAACCTATATCAAATACCAACACAATCTATGGTGCGTTTTTTAGAGAGAGAGAGAGAGACAAGTTTTTAAGAGAAGGAGAATAGAAAACTATGAACCAAATTATATTAAAATAAAAAATCACCCCTCCCATTTGTAAGGAGGGGTATTTATAATACATGTTAAGTTAGTTAACAAGCTTTGACTATCTATTACATAAATGAAACACGACCCCTAAACTATAAAGAATGGCAGCGAATTCAAAAGCTAACATGGCTCCTTATGGTGAGATGATTGTAAGAGCATAGCCATGCGACAAGCTTTTGGGAACACTATGAGAGACAAATCATTCATGGTAACAAGAAAGGAATAAAGTATTACTGGGTTAACATATCCAGTAATTTTTGAAATATTGTAAAGTGCAAAGGGATATAGTCATATACCTAAACTCGGCTGAGGCGTTGAGAGGATTAGTGTGCAAAGAAAAACGTATTTCACAACTTGTACTCATAGAAATGCCGATGGACCACACCTTGGTTTAAAAATGCGCGCATCATTGTCCAAATTGCACGCATCATTGCATTGCATTTAGAATTTCGCATCATGACACCTAATGCGAGGCCATTCCAAATTGCATTCGCAATTGACCGCAATTTATCGCGTTTGTGTAATGCTAGCAATAGTCGCAATTGGTGCAATTTGGAATTTAGGCTGATTTATGAAGCCCGGCTATTTTAATAAGGACCTTAATAAATGACGTCCATAAAAATACACATTGACAACCATAGTTCTTGCCCTACATCCAAATTACCCCATTTTTATTTCATTAAGCTCCTGGTGGTGCGACAGATTTTACAAAGTGAGTAAATTCTTTGATGTACTTTAATGCATAATCGAATAGTTTTCTTCTTTCTGTTTTGTGATTCAAGTTGTAAAACTCATATGTTCTTCTTTGATTATAGTAATCACATATGTTATTTTATTAGGTACAAAGTGAGTTAATTTATTTGATTCAACATTAGAACTCATTTATTGTTCAACTTTGACTAAACTTTATAATACTAACTTTTACTATTGATTTAATTATAAGTAAATTATGATTCTATGTTATTGATATAACTTGTATATTGTAAGTATATTTTTGATATATTTTAACATCATGTCATCATCTACTTTTGATTATGTTAGTGTTTTATTTATAATTTTGTTGTATTTACTTGGTACTTGGTAAAAATATAATATTTATAATTATTTTTTTCACTTTCTTAATACTAAACGCATCGTGTCTAAATTGCGCTCGCATTCGGATCACGCATTACGCATCGGCCTTTGGGACCTTGAGCGCATCGGATCGCAAAACGCAATTTAAACCAAGGACCACACCATACACATTAAACGAAACACATAAGTTGGTAATGAGAAAAGAGCACTGTTCTAAAAGGCTCGCAAAGGCACCGCAAAGGCCTCGCAAAGGCGTGAGGCTTGACTATGCCGCCACGCCATGCCGCTATGCCGCCTTATGCCACATGTTGCTATAAACTCGATATATATGAATTATGATATGAATATATATATATTTTCATACTTTGTGCCGCCTTATATCACGCCTTATAAATGCAAAAGCTTCGCCTTGGCCGCAAAGGCGTAAAGCTTGATCATGCCGCCATGCCACGCCTCACGCTATTTATAACCTTGGAAAAGAGTGACGAAAGGAAATGAAAATGAAGAGGAAATGAGAATGTTGTAATAATGTCATTGAGCGGTAAAACGGTAGTTACTACCATGGTGTATATATTTATCTGGATAAATATATATAAGTATAAAAAGCAAAAATCCAATCCCTAAGGGATCTGGATAAATATATATAAGTATAAAAAGCAAAAATCCAATCCCTAAAGGATTAGTATATTCGGTCGAACCCCATAGGGAAGGGGGGTTGACTCCATGTCAAACTTGTATTACTTAAAGGATAGTTATTAAGAACTTTGAGAGCAATTAGGAATGTCTTTGTATATTTATAAATACAAAGGCATTTAAGCTAGAAATCATAATAATTCTTTAAACCTTAACTCCGTCTCCTCTCTTTCCCTCTTCGTTGGATCGCCCAAAACCCAAAGGTACTTAAACTAGAAATCATAACAATCCTCTAAGCAATAATTGAGTATTGTTGTTGTTGTACAACACTTTGGGTCGATCACAGTCGACATTAGTCGATTCCCAAGTCGACTAAACCCCAGTCGACTTGTTATCCGATTTCGTACTTTCCAACTTGCATAGGTTCGTAGCCCTAGTTCTACCTTTATAGTACCGATGGATACCTGATGTAGCTCACATGGTGATTCTACCCAATAAACCCTAAGTGTTCAACTGAAACCTGAAGATCAAGAAGAAAGCGATTTCGTGTAAGTCAAAAAGGTAGGAGCTTACGTTACTACAGGATCAAGTAAGTAATTCCCAAAAACCCATTTATATATGTTAGATTAGTTATATTCTTGTTAGGAGATCTGTCTATCACGGGATTGGTCTACATGACCTTATGTGTTTTATTTTTTGATGTGTATGTTTTAGATCATACTGGTAACCACCAATACCTTACAAATCAAAAGGCTCAATTTTATAATTTAGCTATTTCATTGGATAATAGAACATTTGATTTTCACATAATTGAAATCTTTCGCTATAGGATAAAAGGAACACTAAGTTATTTTTACACATTTTTATATGTACACATTAGTATAACACTATGATTTATATGAATTGATTATCATATATTTTGATTTGGACCAATTTGTGTGACTTGATACTAGCGTATCATGTTCAGAGATGGACCCATTATTTTTGAAAAAGTGTCGCACAAATTTTTTAATGATTATGAGTAGCAAAGTTGGGATATAAAGAATTTATTACGCAAAATTGAAAGTTGCACGTGTTTAAAAAAGACATATTTTATAAGCAATTTACATTTCATGACGTAAATTGGGCCACACCCGACTCTCATGTGGGTCCGTCCATGATCATGTTTGAGCGATAAAACATGCCACATGTCCCGTAAATACGTTTACTAATTTTTTTCATTACCAAAACCGACATGGCTGTTCAACAACAACAATACTCAGTTATATCAGGGCATTTAACGGTTTCTTTTTGTTTCTTTTTTCCTTTCCGGAAAACACTACCTCAAAAAACGCTTTAACGTTAGCGTTTAACTTTTCACGTCATTAAAAAATAAAAAATAAATAAAAACCTTTTTACCGTCATTTTACGCTTTATAATTTTTTACCATTAAACCGAACAAAACACTAGTAGGGAGAAACCGGACAAGTTCCAGAAGACAGAAACACTTCAAGACTTCTATTTGCTTCCTTCTTCCTTAAAAAACCAGAACACAGAACACAGATTTACCTCAAAACCCTACAAAAATAATAAAGGGTTTCTTAAATAAACAATATAAAAACAATGCGGAAAGGAAGAAACCTATTGGGTCGACACCACACAGGCAAAAGATCCTCAACATTTGCTTTAGTTTTATCAATGCTTTTAATGCTTACAATTGTTTTGTTAGTTTTACTCGCTTTAGGCATCTTTTAGCTTCCCATCGGCTCCGAAGATGACGATTTGTCTGATTCGCTTCATGATCGTATTACTTTTAAAAAGAAACGATTGATTGTGTAAGTAAATGGTTTTTTAATTATTTTTAGTTTATTGAGATGTGATTGTAGCTTAATTTGGTACAATGGATTGTTTGATCTGGGCTCGAATTAGTGGACTGTTGAGACTTTGAAATGTATTAGGTTTAGGGGGTGTTTGGCAACTCAGCATTTAGCTTTTAGAACATGAGGTGTTGTGGTGTTATCCATCTCGCGTTGTACCAAAAGGTACTGCCATCACTCGCGTTATAGGACACCCCGTGGCCCACTCATAAGCCAATAAAACACAAATACAACACAAAGAAAAAAAATAAGGAAATGACAGATAACATGGCTGGTGGGGATGGCGCCAGAGCCTGTGTCGGGCTTGAGTTATTGGTTGGGGTTATAGGATGGGGCGAGGTTTTCCAGCTACCCATACCATGCCCTCTTAGCATTTAGGATTGTATTCTTATTTAATATTCTAAACCTATCCAGACACTTTTTGAAAAGCGCTTGATTAATTGTATCTTTTTGCCGGAGGAAGCGGTGTTCCTACTCTCGGGTTTACTTTAGGGTAGGGGTATGATCCGTCTACACTTGCTTAGTCGGGATTGGGTATTGTTGTTGTTGTATTGAAGAGCAAAAAGGGGTTTTGAATAAAGCTCCATAGAGATGGTGTTTTGCTAAAGCTGTAATTATTGGAAACCGATCAGAGTTTACTACCACTACAACAAATATGTCATTTCTACACGCTTTTTTCTTCGCACTTTATAAAATGTGAACTTTTTTTAAAAGATATTCACACTTAAGAGTGTGAATAATTGTTTCAAAATCCTCACACCTAAAAAGTGTGAAGAATTTCAATATCACACTTAAAAGTGTGAACAATTATTTCAAAATCAAAATCATCACACTTAAAAGTGTGAAGAATTGTTTTAAAATCCTCACACTTAAAAGTGTGAAAATATTCATAAAGCATCACACATAAAAGTGTGACAATATTTGCTACACCCAATTGGTTCACACGACACACGCATACTAGTGTGAACTTTTTTATTCTTCACACTTTAAAATGTAGCAACATGCTCTAATAAGTGTGAATATGACGCTATTTTGTTGTAGTGTACTTAAAAGTTAGTATTTCCGAATTGTTTAAGTTGAGTCTCGGTGTTACTTGACTAGTTATCATGTTTACGAAAATGCGATTCTAGCTGATCCTTTTATAATTTTTACACTGGAGTTGGGTACTAATGCAGGAAAAGTTTTAGTGTCATACCTGGCATGGAATTCGGATTCTATATGGGAATTGTACAGAGTAATTGAGTAAAAGCGTAATGTTTAATAAAGTTGCATGAAAAGGTAAAGTATAATGCATTAATGCCAAAATTATGATTTTGGGTTGACTCTTAGGAGTTTGAGAAACATAAAGATGGTTCATATCTGTTAGCATCAGTCACGTCTGTTTGTGATTATGGTTGAAGAAACACGAGTAGACCCAACGTTACAATCACATCTATGATGCTAATCTAATTAACACAATGGTTCGTATTATAGGGCAACTATTCGAACCAACGTACATGTTTAGTTCACACCTCTTTTAACCAGCATGATGGTGGTTATGGTGCCTTCTAAAGGGTCACCATTCGCCTATAATTAAATAATTAAAGTGTATATTTCTGCATTTTTTTTATATAGACGAAACATGTACCAAAACACTGTTTCCCTAATACCAGATTGCTAAAGTATAATGTTGGGATCCAAGCATGATCTTAAGCTTCTTTCAATCATTAAAAACCCATTAGTTTAATCTATTTATCACCATGACGTGCATCATTGCTTCATTTTGTATCTTGAGATAGAGCCCCTCCCACCAAGGAATAAGTAGTAGATTTAAGTTCTCGTTTTTACACCCATTAGCCTTTATTTATTTTAGAACCCCAAAAACCAACAGATTATACTTATTAGAATAAACATTTTAAAAGTTAAATTGCCCAGTCTATAGTTTTGAGTATTTAGTCGCAGTTTATCAGGCAAAGGGAATGAGAAAAGTAATGTGCCCCCAAGTTTGTCTTAAAGCAAGTTACCCTTTTATAGTTTTATGCCCTTTTCATGAAGTAGATTGTCTAGTTAAACCTTCAAATGTATCAAGTTTGTTATGAAAATCCAAGGTGTGCAATTTCCATAGACCACGAGGCGTAAACTGTATAGTATAAAAAGATAATGTTGGCTTTTGGAAAATTCTCAATTAGAAAGGGTAATATTTTGATCCGGAGAGTAAATATCTCATATTAGGCAAACTATATGCAATTGCTTATGGTCGATACTGGTGTTAAGACATTTCCATTTCCCCTTCAATCTTCATAAGTAGCTAAATGTACTGCAACATGTGAAACTAATTGGGGAATGCGTTCATCAAGAGATTCACTTTATTTGATTTGAGGCTTTGCAGTTATGGGATAATTATAAATTTCTAATGTGATACATTTGCTAAGACTCTCAAATTACAGTTTACATGCATGATCAATGGCGATTGGGCTTATTTGATATCTTCATTCTATCTGAATTTTGTTATGTGAATATGGGCAGTGTTGTAATTAACTGTGCTGAATTCAAAGATTTACACTTTGTCACATTGCAATAACATGTAGATGAGCGGTGTCATTATTATTTTTCGTATTATCTTTCCAGTTATGCGATATAGCTGAACTTGATTGGTCTGGGATGCAGTAGCGATGGTGCTAGTGATGGGATGGGAAAAAGAGGAGACCAATGGACTGAGATTCTTTCTTGGGAGCCTCGAGCTTTTGTTTATCACAATTTCTTGGTGAGCAACCATTCTGTACATATTGAGATACTATAGCTATTATATTACTAGTGATTTTATATTTGAAAACTATTGTCATTGGGTTTAATCAATTGAACCTTTTTTACACGTGTCAAGTTTCATTTGTTGGGTACAAAGCCAACTTTTCAGTTTTGTGCAATCTATGGTAATTTGCTACCCCTTTTTGGTGGTATTAGTTGTAATGCTTTTATTTGTTTTTCTAGGAAAAGTATATTTAATGAAACGATATTTTCAGTTTAATTTATTCTGCTATTTATATTACAATTTTATCTTGCATTATGTATTGAATATTCTTTGCATTTTGAAACAGTCGAAGGAAGAGCGTGAGTACTTGATAAATCTCGCCAAGCCACACTTGGCGAAGTCAACGGTTGTTGATAGTAAGACTGGCAAGAGTAAAGATAGCAGGTTTGTGGTGTCAACTCTACTTATATTATAGATAGGTCATATCAATGATTTTTCTTGCTTGTTTCTTGATGACAACTTGATAATAGCAGCCACTTCCAATTTTTAGGGTGCGTACAAGCTCAGGAACGTTTTTGAGGAGAGGAAGGGATAAAATCATACGAAATATAGAGAAAAGGATAGCAGACTTCACATTTATTCCAGTAGGTATGACGTATGGATATCAAAAGGTCTTATGCTAGCCTTTACATCTCTAATTAGGGATAATGTATGCGGAAGCGACCCAAGTATCGAAGTTTGTTCACAAACACCACCTAAAGAATTCTAACAATGAACATATATAAGCCAACTAAAATATATCTTGAACTTTGAGTTGGCAGAACACGATGCAAGTCTCAGTTTCGAGTATTTGTCAGAAAAGGGGTCGCTGATTATAAGTTTAATTTGTACTGTCTAAATACACTATTGTGTGAGTTTATATATGATAATCCATCATCTGTTTTTTGGCAAGGTGCTCTCCAAACAATCATGTTGTTGATTAGCTTAACTTATTCAACCTTATATAACAACTAAATAATTAGTCAAAATAAAAATAGTCTTCTCGAATACAAGCTTACAACTTTACTAGAAGAGTACTTGATAATTTTCAAAGTAAAAGTAAAAACATATTACAACATGACTACACTTTTGATCACCTGGAAAACATTTTATGCAATCCTGAGTTCACTAAACCATATACCTGAGTTCACTCAAGAAATGTAAATATGCAATCCTCCATTGAATGACCCAAAAACCAATAATGAATCCAGACAGTACACTAATAATCAAGCCCCAATTCTCTCCATCTGATCCATCATCTTCCTCACTATCTATATCAGGTGCTTCAACTCTTGGACAACGCTCGGTGAGGGGATCCCCACAAAGTTTGTTCCCTACAAAGGATGACTCGTTTAAGCTCTGAAGTTGAGTACTTGATGGGATTTTTCCAGTCAAATTGTTGTAAGACACGTTGAAGCTGCTTAAGGAGTTCAAGCTTGACAAGCTCAAGGGAAGTCCCCCTGAAAGCTTGTTCATTGACAAATCAAAAGATTCAAGTTCTTTCAAGTCTCCAATCTTCTCCGGGATCCTTCCAATCAAATGATTCCTCGATATATTCAACGATTTTAACTTGATGAGCGTTGTTAGCTCACTTGGAATGTGGCCAACAAGTTTGTTATTCGAAAGGTCTAACAACCTTATGAATTTAAGAATACTGCTGTACATGTACTCGTGTCCCTTCATAACCAATGGAACGCTAAAGAAAACGCTTTTTCTGCGTGTATCAATTATAAAAGGATCATAGAAGCTAGTTTCTTTCCCAGAAAGGACGCTAAAGTTATTGAAACATTTTGGAATATCACCCATCAGCTGGTTATTGGAAAGATCCAATATTTGAATATGTGTAAGATAACAAACCTCGTGAGGAATCTTTCCAACAAACTTGTTGGATCTAAGGTTGAGAAGTTTCAAAGAAGAAAGTTTTGTCCCAACCCAAGATGAAATGCTTCCAGCAAGTTCATTTCCACTAAGATCAAGGATCTCTAAATATGTCAGGTTCATTAGAGAAGCAGGTAATTTCCCTTCTAGCTTGTTCCCACCCATGTTCAATGATTTTAGGTAACGTACACGACCCAATGTTCTTGGAATCCCACCGGAAAAATTATTATTTTCCAAGTTTAAGTATGACAAACTCTACAACTTTTCCCAGCACACTCGAATGACACCCGTCAAACTGTTATTTGATAGATCCAAAAATTCTAGAATTGAACCATTTGAGATATCAGGTAATTCTCCCCCAAACCTATTAGAGCTTAAGACGAGTGATATAAGTGCAGGGAAACCCGACAGATTTAACATACCTTGCATATGATTTTTTGACATATCTAAGTACTCGAGATTGGGGAATGATCTCCAAAATGACTCACGTATGGGTGAAGAAATGTTTGTGTTGCTTATGTATAATTCTTTTAACTCCCTCTGCGATATAAGCCATGATGGAAATTGAGGCCCTAAACTCCAAGAGTTCAAATCTAATCCCCATAACTGGAAAGGGGGAATCCAGTTTGCAAAGCGCGGTCTTAGGATTAAGTTGTTTTGGCTTCCAAACAGATATTTCAAGTGCATTAGTTTGACAAAGTGGGTTTCTGTTACGACACCTGTCAGAAAATTGGAAGAAAAATCTAATTCTTCCAACTTTGAAAGTTGACCAAGGCTATTAGGAAGGCTGCCATTAAATTGGTTATATGAAAGATCCAACCTTTTCAACAATGACAATCGTCCAATTGAGTCAGGAAGACTGCCATTTAGTTGGTTACCATAAAGAACTAAAACCTCCAACACAGATAATCTTCCAATCGAGAATGGAATAGGACCAGAAATTTGATTCTGATGAAGATTCAAGGTCCTAAGAAAAGATAACAGCCGTATGGAATCTGGAATTGTACCAGAGATTTGGTTATAACCAAGATCCAGGTGCTTCATATGCATGAGTTGTCCAAGTTGATTCGGTAGATGACCAGAAAGTCCCGATCCGGATATGGATAAGGACTCCAAACGAGGTGATTTGCATTCAAGAAAACTTTCAAGAAGAGATGTTAAACTAATGTTTTGAAAACTGTTTGATGACAAATCTATATCTCTCAAATTACAAAAGTTACCCAATGATTTAGGTATTTTGTTGGTGAGCTGATTACTTGACAGGTCAAGGCTAAGAAGGGAGGTCAAGTTGTGAAGGGAATCAAGAGCTGTACTTTGTATATTGCAACGACTAACATCTAACGAAATTAGATTGCTACCAATGCCACTAGCCAACTCTTTTAATACTAACGAAGAATTCAGGAAAGTGTTCCCAGGAACGTGAAGCCACTTAAGAGAAGTCAAGTTACGGAAGCTAGGAATAAGGCCATTAAAACCACACGATTCTAAATCCAAAGAAACAAGACTAGTTATACTAAATATCCATTGTGGCACAAGACTATTAGTAAATTGGTTTCCAGAAAGATCAAGCAAAAGAAGGGATGTAATATTAAGAGTAGGAACATGGGGATGTGCATCCAAGAGATTACTGTTTTTAAGATGTAGTTCGGTCAAAGAAGGGAGGGTGTTAATCACCTGAAACCAGTCCATTGCTTTGCTGAGGTCTACCATACTCATATCCAAGTGACGCAACAAATGGAGATTTGACAACCACTCCATATTCACGACGCTTGTACTTTGACCCCACCCATCATCTTGAAAACTTCCTAGACAAAGGGTGTGCAAGTCCGAAAGATTCCCCAAATTAGGAGGGATAATTCCACCAAAATTGGAATTCGAGAGGTTAAGATACCTCAAGTTTCTAAGAGAACCAATGAATTCAGGAACTTGGATCGATCCAAAATTATTACAGCTCAAGTCCAAATGCTCGAGTTGCTTCAAGTCCAACAAGGATGGACTTAAATCCCCTCTCAACCTTTGCTTTATGGCTTCTTCCTGTTTTTTGCGTGTATCGAAATCTCCTTCACAATGACCATCAAGTGTACGAAGATGAATCTGAATAACATGACCTGTCATGTTATCACAAACAATTCCCGTCCATTTGCAGCAATCGCTCTTCTCACCAGCCCAAGAAGCAAGGCGATCTGTTTCGTCAATGAGACGGTGCTTGAACTCGAGAAGTGCTTTTCTCTCTTGTTTGATGCATAATACATCATCAAGGTTTTGATTCGATAAGCATACACGTAACAAGGCCACAACAAGAAGTGACCACAAGTAACGAGAAGAGATATAAGAAAATGATAAACGAGCACTCATTTTGATTGATTACAATGTGATTAACGCTCACTTGTTTTCTAGTTTACAGTAATGGGACGTACATGCATATGGTTTGCTTTCAGTCTTCCATAATGACCGATTCAGATTCTGAAAATGAGACACATTTTTATATTTGTTTTTGTTTTTGTTTTTTTTTTAACAGAGAGACAAATGGAAGGAATATAAAATATTAACATAAAAAATAACCTGAGTCAATGTAAACTAAAGAAAGCGAAATATCTATAACCTATTGCCAAGTCAAGGTCAGTTTTGTCCCACACAAAATTGCCGCTCAAGACCAATGTTTTGGTTTGAAAATCGGGTTTTTAATAGACCTATCAAGTCATCGGGTCACCGATTCAACCGTCGAGTCAATCCGATTTTCTATTAAAAAAATTTTAATTTTTTTCAACTGGGTCAACCAGTTTGATCACGGGGTCAACCCGTATTTCAATATAAAAAAATGGAAAAATCCAAACCCGGCCTGGTTTCGAGAACCGGATTGACCCGGGTCACTTAAAACCCGGCGGGTCTAACCGGTTAACCCGTTTTTAAAAACCCAGTTTTTTTTACCCGGAACCGGTTCAACCGTTTAACCTGGTCCGGTCGACCCGGGTTTCAAAACATTGATCTAGACTAAATGATTAAGTTGCCTGGTCTAACAAGGATGGATAAATCCCCTTTCAACTTTTGCATTGAGGCTTCTTCGAGATCTTTTTGGGTGTCAAAATCTTGAGGAAAATGAGTTTCAAGTGCACGAAGATGAGTATGATGAACATGTGTAGTTCCCTGATCCATGACAATGTATGAAAAACAATTAAAGAAATTTTTTTGAAAGAGAGACACAAGGATAGACTTTTTAATGTGTAATTTTTAGAGTAAATTACAAAATGGTCCCTGTAGTTTGGCAAAAATTTCACTTATCGTCCCTCAAACTTAAAAGTTGCATAAATCGTCCTTATCGCTGCCAAAGAATAACATGGATGGTCCTTATGAGGGACGGTAGGTGAAATTTTCGCCAAACCACAAGGATGATTTATGCAACTTTTATGCCTCAAAAGGACCATCCATGTTATTCTTTGGCAGCGATAGGGACTATTTATGCAACTTTTAAGTTTGAGGGACGGTAGGTGAAATTCTCTCCAAACCACGGGGACAATTTATGTAATTTACTCTAATTTTTATTTGAATGAATCGAATTACAAATTGTCTTGTGAACAAATACTTAATTGAATATATATTTTTTTTTTGTGCAAAGGTGAAAATTATATTAACTCAAGAAACAATTACAATATAAACATTGATTTGAACATGCTCAAATCAGGACCTATTTAACAGCAACATACATTCATCACATCTCTGATAGACTAGACTATGCTATATCTGATATCCTACAACACTAAATTCATATTTCTCAGACATATAAACCAAACACTGGATAATGTCTTTTAATGCAGCGACTCCTGTTGAACTTTTATATGAATCACCTTAATGCACCAATACCATATCCTCTTGACTACATTTCCATACTCAATCAACAAATCACTCAGCTCACATCTACAGTAACAAAGGATAGAGATTGAGCAGGCATCATCAAGTGGGATATAGCCCCATTTACACTAAAAGAGGGGCTATACCTATCATGATACATTTCCTATCCATAAACCTCTAAACCATCTAGCAGCTACAGCCTTACTAAATTGATTAAGAAGCATAGAGGAACAAGCATCACATGATAGGGAACACACACCCTCAATTAAATCCATCCTTACCTCTTGTAGTATTGTATTGAATGGACCAAGCAGGTTCATCTTTCACTCCTCGCTATTTCACTCATCATATTGCCCTACATTATGGTACATTCTTATGAATTAGACCTCTCACTGATCCATCAAGGCTAACCAATTCCCTCCCAAGCCAATTTGGAAAGACAGTGATAATCAAATGAGTACAGTCACACCATTAGAACTCCAAGGTACTAGTAACAAATCCATTGTTATGGTTGGCAAAATAGACACTCTGAAATACAGTTTAGATACTCAAAGTGTAGAAACTGCAGCCTTTGACACTCTATACCAAATACTCCTTACCAAACAGCTCTATTCAGACATCAATTCATCTGACTGCAAGAAAACTCAAAACCAAACACCCCTTTAAGCAGAATCTTCTAAATTCAGGGACCAAGAAAACAAGACCAAATACTTCCAGTTTGACAATCATTGCAAATACACTACCATTTACTTTATTCCACCATATCTTTTGCATTTCACCATCCACTTGGCTTCAATATTTCCGACACTAAGGCTTTCCTTAACAGTTAAACCACATAGTTTACATTTGACTATATCCATAATTCTATTGTAAATCTCTTGACTACTATGCTGAAGATCCTTAAAAATTCTCCCATTTCTTTCTTGCCAAATACAATATACACTTGCTGCAAAGACCAATCTCCTCACTACCCATCCAATATTATTTTGAATAGCCCATCAGCTAGACTTTTAACCAAAATGCTCCAGTTTGACCCATCATTATTGATCTCAGCAATATCCATAACACTATTCCACACATTAGTATAGTAGGAGCGATTAAAGAATAAATGATGGAAACTTTCAGCATCATTAAGACATAGAGGACATCTATTAACAATGTGCATACCCCATTTTTGAAGCTTTTCTTGAGTGCTTAATATATCCTGAATAGCCAACCATAGGATAAAAGAATGCTTAGGAATGCATTGTGATTACCAAATTAGCTTCCACCAAGGGACTTTAGGGGCATGAGTACATAGATCATTAGTGGCAATTTTAACTGAGAAGTCACACTCCACACCAACCTTTGTTACCCAAACCAATTTATCCATTCCTTCAACATTAATCGGAGGTTCATCAATACTGGTAATGAGAGGAAAACTTCTCATACCATTTAAGAGGCCACTTCCATTTTCCATTTTCAATCATCTCACCCACTTTTAACTTCATAGATAATCTAGCCTCATAAATGTCCATATGAGTTATATACTGCATTAGAGAACCCATAAGACTCCAGTTATCATACCACATGGAGATACTACCACCATTTTCAATATTATATTTCACATTATCTCTGACTTTATCTCTAACTTTGAGCAAATGTTTCCACCCCTAACTATCTCCTTTTTCAACAGAAATGTCCCAAATACTTTTCCCTCTTAACTTCACAACATGAACCTACTTTATCCATAAGTTGTCTTTCTTCACAGCAATGTTCCATACTTGTTTGGCAATCATAGCTTCATTCCATTTTTGAAGATCTTTTAAACCTAAACCTCATTGATCTTTAGGTCTACAAATAGTAGACCAAGCCACCTTTGCTTTGCCCTGAGCTGATTCTCCCTGATTCCACAAGAAACCCTTTAAGATTTTATTGATATCATTGATGATGGTGATTGGATTAGAAAGATTGAAGCCCAGTACACGTGAATAGATTCAAACACTACTGCAATTAATTGAAGCTTGCCTGCATAAGAGAGACTTTTATTCTTCCCATAAGGTATTGCTCTCTGATCAAGTAAACTCAAATAAAGGTAAGAGTTTACAAGTGAACTCTGGGTCTCTGCTTGGATCATGGACTATAACGACTTCAAAAACAAGTAAATGATACAATAAATATGAAAGAGATGACATTGACTCCTACCAACATTCTCTTTATATAGGAGACAAACGAAGATGTCATGTGAGCGTTGTTGAAACGTGTTGTAACACCCCCAAAAACCGAGGGCGCCACTCAATTGGCATCATAACACAGGTAATAAAGAACGGATAATAAAACCCGTTTAAGAACTTTTATTAATAAAATAATAAAGTTTATAAAAGTTTAATTGTTGCAGAAATATGGCCCATTACTAAAAAGTGGTCCCAAATACATCAGTGTAGTCTATGACCCTGCCATGCCAAGCCCTGCCTTGAAATCGTCACACTTCAAAATCATAAACCTGAGAAAACATGCTAAAAAGGTCAGCTATAAAGCTGGTGAGTTCATAAGTTTATAGCAAAACATTTAAGTAAACAAGTTTGTTTTATGGACAAAAGTGTGCTCGATACACCGCGTGTAAGGAGTCTTCCAAATAAAGGTGGTTGTGTCTATTACTCAAGCTCTAAGCTCATGTACCAAACTACAACAGTTCCGCATGCGTGTCAGTAGCATGTCAATATGGTTTATGGTGCCCTTAGCAAGTGTGTGTTTCCGTCACACTCGAGTTCCGACATGGTATACGTCCGGAGACAAGTTGGCGCGACCAACCCGGACGGAGGCGTTACCCTCAATAGATCTATTTATAACACTCGCGCTCCCCGCAGGGATTAATGGTACATGAAAGGTGGGCAAGTTGTGGAAACAGTTCTCTTAGGCTATCTCGTAATAGTGGTTTACACAAGAGTTTTCAGTTCTAGTACATAAAAGTAGTTGTTGTCCATAGAGCATTGCGTAAAAGCAATAAATCATCAAGTGTTTGCATAACAACAATAGTTCATAAAGTGGTTTGCAGGAAAGCAATAGTTCATAGTGTGTTTGCATACAAGCAATTTCATTCATAAAGAGTTTACATAAAAGCAATATTTCATAAAGAGTTTGCATGTTTCTCACCCAAAAACAGTTATAAAACAGGTAAAGTAGGGGTTATGAACTCACCTTGGTATGCAGAAATGTAAGACATCACAACAAACATCAAGTAATAAATGTGCACGGCTCCGACACGCAACCTAGATAAGTATGGTATGGTTTTTAGTCTAAGTCTTGAATTCAAATACATGTTGTAAAGTTTAAACAACGTTTGAAAGTCTACAAGTGTTTGCATTTTTGGAATGCTTAAAGTTCGAAAACAAAAGTTTTCATATATTTTTGTTATTGTAGCTTATGTGGATGTTTCACAAGCTAATTAGATCATCGATGAACGTAAAAATGTAGTTGTGAAAATATTTGTAAGTTTTGGTTCTTGGAATAATGTGGAAATTTGTATACGAAACTTTCGTATAAGAGTTGGCTCGAATATTGGCTCAAGAATTAATGAAGTGTGAATAAATACAAGTCAAATTGTATTTATTAGATTTATTTAGTTTCGAGGTGTACAAGATATACATATATTTATTGAAATTTGTGGATAAATACTATATTTAAACAAATATATTATTTATAATTTACGCGGATATGGTCGTTAAATAAAAATATATGTTAAACATATTTATCTAGACAAAAATGGTAAATATTATAAGTTTATTATTTTACAAAAGTTTTGAGATGAAATGTGTTATGTGTGCAATTTAAAGGGTTTAAAGTTGTAAAAAATAAATATAGTTATAAACTTATAAAAGCCTTTAAGAAGAATGATAGGTGTTTGGAAATGGAGGGGCCAAATCTGTCAAGAGGGGAAAGTTGTAAAACTACTAGAGATTACCAAAAAAAAAAAAAAAAAAAAAAAAAAAAAAAAAAAAAAAAAAAAAAATTGCCACCCAAAGGTTCGAACCTGGGTGGTTTATGTGAATATGGTGCGCCTCAAGCATATGAGCCAAAGGCATGTTTCTGATTGTTATCTGTTCCAATGTTATTTATGGTCAAATATCTGCATTGCATTTTTGTAAAACTTAATCAGTGAATACTGAGTCGTGGGTTTTGTATAACAAAAATGTTTTTGTGTTTTCTTCTTCTTCACAAGCTGAGTTCACACGAGTCCATAACCAAGTAAGTTTTCAAAATAAGTTTCGGCTCGTTTTGTGTGTTCCCACGACTCGAAACGAAGTAAAACTCAACTCGTTCAAAATCTACTACATAAGCTTAATTACTAACACTTTTGAAAGTCGAGGTTGCTTACAAATGAGCGTTGAATGTGTGAGTGAGGTGAAAGAACCAAGGAGTTAGCTCACGTGTGTTATTCCAAAATGTAACTCGATAGTTTCTAAAATATTAAACCCGATCACTACCAAAATATATGTGAGCTAGTTTACGTTCCAAAACCCATTTTAACGATCAAAACTCCCCATGTTAACGTAGCAAAACAGGCTATAACATACTAATTGATATTTGTCGAGTTGTACAAGTCCGCGAGAGCCAAAACTTATATTTTTATGTTTCAAATATGTTTCACATGTCGCTATAGCTTTTACAAGTTTTCAAATACAGGTTCAAAACTTCTACTCATACCGTAATTTTTATGTGCATTCAAGAAACTACACAAGCCTTTTTTTTTTAAACAACAAAACTGATTCATGGTGTAATGGTATGCATGAGTCTAAAAGAGACGAAGTAGTAAATATGAAGAGAGTTTGCCGGGGCTCACAGTGAGGATGGGAATGAGTGTGTGCCGAGAGAGAGGGGCACGGACCAAGAAAAGACCAAGGGCTTCGATTAGCTTCCCAAGTATATTCTGATAGCTTTCCAAAATAAAGACCCGATAACTTCCAAGATGAAAAGCTCTATCACCATTGCTTCCCACACCTTATGTTTGTTTTGAAAACACTTTTATCCTTGGTTTTAACCTTAAAATCTTCTTTCTATCTACTACTTTGGTTTGACAGTGGTGCAAGGATGAGGTAAGAGTTTTGTTGTATTTGAGTTTTGAGTATATTAGCAAGAGAAATGTGTGAGTTTTGTTTAGGTGTGATTCGGTTATAAAGGGTGAGACACAAGAAGAGTTGCTTTGTCAAGTTTACAAATATTAAATGAGAGATGTACTACAAACTTAACTTGTAGTGTTGGTATATCTTTGAAGGGAAGTGATTTGTACACTCCATCATTTGATTTGTACACTCAAAATGTTTGTGTGATGACCATTATACCCTTAATATTTGTTTTTTGATTTGAACACTTCACTAAATGATGTAAGGTATAAATGTCATAATGCAAATATTTTGAGTGTGCAAATTAAATGATGGAGTGTACAAATCACTTCCCATCTTTGAATGGCAGAACAATAAGAGGAGAGCATGATATTGTGTCCTTTTGATTTATAGCCCCACGCAAGAAATGAGAAAAAGTAAGAGGTTTCACATGTGTGTCTTGTTCTTGCATGTGATGTACTAGTCTTTGTTTTTACTTGTATCTCACACGTAAAAGAAACAAGAGGAAAGAAGTTATTATTATTATTTTTTTTATTTTTTTTTTCGTTCGTTCGTTTAACCCTACACTCAAAGGAATAATATCAAAGAGTAGTGTATGTTGTGTCAATTTGAATTGGTGTGTAGTTAAAGTCCAAAAATATAAAACGTATATACGTATAAAACGAGTTGGATTGTGTATCGTTGCATAAAATGCGACACAATAAGAGTAGAAAAGAGTGAGAAGTTAAAACATGAACTTTCTCGAAGTTTCAGAATTTTGTTTACGTTTTAAAACGTGAATTGAAATATTTCAGTTACACGTTGGAAACGGTTAACGTGTAAAATATGTTTTCGAGTGAGTTTTTATAAAAGAAATATAAAAACATCAATATTGATTCAAAAATGTGTTTATTAGACTAATACCATACTTTCTATTGGTCGGTTCGTGCGCGAGCTCGTGTTTTCAATAACGTGAGATAACTTCTCGAGTGAGTTTGAAAACTCATAAGTTGGGTAGAAAATAGAAAATGTGCATTTTCTGATAATGTTTGATAGTTCAAAATGTACCAGTG
Source organism: Chrysanthemum seticuspe (assembly GCA_019973895.1). NCBI lineage: Eukaryota > Viridiplantae > Streptophyta > Magnoliopsida > Asterales > Asteraceae > Chrysanthemum > Chrysanthemum seticuspe. Next base: position 36,533,377 of record BPTQ01000002.1, read on the forward strand.
TGCGGGATAACCTCCCTTATTTATCTCAAGTGAGCTAATGCTTGCTCAAATTGTTCAGGTAATAATAAATAATAAGTTATTATTAAATTTAAAACGCTGAAATTTACCGATTGTCACACGTGTCGAGCATTTACAGGTGAAGTATCTTCCACTAAATGCTTTTATTTTTGAAAACACAATAGCCTTACTTTTAAGAAAGGGTAAAAGTCAAAAATGACTAACATGCTTTTCTCAATGTACCAAAATGATAAACATGCTCATTTATGTTCCAACATACTGCACCAAAGTTCAGATTTTGTACAAACATAATACATTTAGACCAAATCCATGTGACGTGGGTTTTTGTATTTTTTTAAATTTGTATCTAAATTACAGATGGGATCCTTGTAGACCAAATCCAACCCATAAAAAAATAACCCATTTCCACATATGATTAGGGTATTCAATCCAACCCGTAACCTGATCCATTTTGTTAGGTCACTAGTTTTACAACACAAGCTTATAAGAGAAGAGATAAGGCGATTGAACAAGTAAACAAGCACACACACACACAATAGTATGAAACGGTTAGGCGTAATGTATGAGTGAAAAAATAACTTGAACAACCAACCCTCAAATGAGGGTTTACAAGAGTTTATATAGGCAAGGAGCTAGGGCAACACTCCCTCTCCTTCCCTATTCCTTATTGGGCTTGGATCAAGCTTATGGGCCTTCTACATAAGCTTGACCTTAAACAAACATAAAGGCCATAACAAAGCTACCTATTACATATGAAATATAAATACTTGAAATATGGTTTAGGAGTGATTCCAACAATCTCCCCCTCAAGTATATATGAATGTAAACGGTGAAGGCGTTGATGTAATAGTAGCGGTGACGTCTTCTGACATTCTTCTTTCTTGTGAGAGGAATTGTCTTGATTCGAACAATCTCCCCAGTGTAGAGAGATCGTTATCTTTGAACAGTTATGCTTCGACGTCATCTTTAACTTTGTTCTTTGATCATTTGTTCTTTGTGGTGAAAGTGATAGTATGTTGTTGTCTGCATCAGTCTGCATCAGGTCTGCTTCGCTGCTCCAGTGTCTCCACGTCATTCTTCAACATGCTCACACGCTCTTTGACGTTGGAAATCAATACTGATGAAGTTCTGTGAGTCTTTAACATTGTAGATTCTTTGATTGATGAAGAATCATTCTGACTGTTGTGTTGCTTTTGGATAGAACTTCCATTAGTGATGATGTTGGCGTGAGCATGAGAAGAATCAGCACGATCATCCCGCTCCGGAGCTTCCATAAGAAGAAAACATTTCAAACGGTTAGTAATAAGCGGTTTCCGGCACTTACGAGTTTGAACTTCGAGAGTGTCAACAGCATAGTGTGAAGACACAACTCTAATTCTTACAAAGGCCGTTCCTGAACTGGAGTCCCACAAGTGAGATAACGCGACGTACCGAAGTACATCTACAGTTCAGATGAGTCGCTGAGGTACACCGAAGCATCACCTCACGACTGTAGACCGTTTGAGACACACTCCGCGTAATCCACGGGGAGTTACCGAAGAGACCTGCTGTCAGGGCTGTTTGATGTTGACCCTGGCAGGAGTTTCCATTCAATCACTGAGAATCACAGATGTGAACCTCTCATAAATGTTCTCGACAGATTGCTAAGATCTGTGAAGGACTCGATATGAACCACTGATGATCTTATTGTTGATCATCAAGTGATTAAATGTCAAGTGTACCTAAGAGATCTTTTGATGAATCTCGTGGCTCTAGACTCAATAGTGCGTTTTGGTTTTCCTGAGCGGAGACAAGGGAGAGGGTCTCCTTCTTCAATACCAGCGATCTCTAAGAGAAAGCCAATAGTTTATGTAGGGTTCCCTGTGAGAATGAAACAAGCTTCTGTTGAGAGAAACTTGAGTGGCTAAGAAGGTTTAGTGCATGCGTCACTGGGTCCATGACGACTTTTAATCTTCAATACCGGTGTCACTAAGTGACAACCAGTAGCATATGAATTGAACCCGGTGTCTGCCCTAAGTTGAATAATCTGGAGGGCTATTTCTTTTCACCCTTTTCTTTACATTTCTTTTTGATTCTTCAACTCCTTCTTTCTCCGATTCTCATTTTCTCCTTTTTTACAATCATTCCTAAGGACTTCTAACACTAACTAATGGTAGTGTCCTTGGGTAGATCCTTCCGGCTCTGGCGGATCATAGGACGGTTATTCCTAACCTTAGTCACCTTATAACTCCATGACTAACCTATGTTTGCCATTAACACCACTGTACTTAAAATCTCTCTCAAAGGGTTTGTTAATGAAAAACATGTTTGAACCACAGTGAGAGATGAAGTTTTGCATAAATACTCCCCCTCCACATGTGCTTAATAATTTTAATGGTTAAATGCACAGTGAGGAAAGAGCGCGCACTTTTTGAATTGATTCACTGAAGATAGACAATCTCCCGCGAGACACGGTTACGTTGAATAGTTAAAGAGTTACATTGTCAGCTTTTAGGTGACAACTAGCTCTAATAACTATCTTGAAGGTGTAGACAAACCTCGAAAGGTTGTCATACCCGTCAGAGTTCATGTCTATCAAGAGTTTCTCGAATGGTACTTTCTACTTGGACAAGTCCTTTGCGAGACACGTTTACATCACTAGCGAACTAGCTTGAAATTATTACCCGTCCAGGACAAGTCTTTTCGAGTTACTAACAGTTTAGTACCGTCAATTCGTAGGTTAAGTCTGAGGTACACGGATTCATTTGCATTTTGTACAACATATTTCTTATCACACGATTTTCTCCCCCTCAAAAATGGCATATTTAAATGTTATTTTTGAACGGTTGAGAATAAATATGACCATTTCGAGTTTTGCGGGAAGAGTGACCACTGTGAACAATTTGTGAACAAAGTTTTAATTCAAATACTCCCCCTCAACTAGTGATATAAACGGTTGAGGTTTTAAGATCATATGGGGAAGTACTTGTCTTTTTGAGCAAAACCTTGAAAAATGAAAGGTTTGATAGGTTTTACTCAAAAATAAGAAGCTTTCGCTCCTTTTATAAGGATTGTGGCACTGAGGCGTACCACAGGGTCCTTTCTTGACCATTACGGGTTGTACACTGTTATGTGTGCACAAGCCATTCACATATAAAATCATACATCCAAAATTATATGAAGGAAACAATTCAAGGGGTACCAGGAAGTGCAGTGATGTTCCCAGGAGTGCGCACAGGGCGTTGAAAGCCGGTGATGTTTCTCCTGGGTCGACCACCAACATAGCTCTCCAAGCGTCTGAACTGATCCCTTCTGAACAACCGTTCATCAATCATGGTGATGATCCTTCTCACATCCCTCCTTTCCGGAGAGTTCCAGCGCTTAGGATTCCCAACCTTCAGGCGTATATCCTTCAATCTGTACGCCAATCCATCCCTAACCATCTTCAAGGTATGATCCCCGAATTTGTGGAGCTCACTACACGCCATTAAGCAGTTTCTGCGAAGTTCACTGCGGTAAACAATGCCGAAAGGTTTGCTGATGAGCGTAAGTTGTTTGAGCTGGTTGATGTCAGGAAGATCAAGCTGTGGTGGAGTGAAGTTTACACGTTTCTGATATGATTCAACAGCCATCTGGATATCTTCGACACGTTCTTTGATCACAATGCGTCTAATGAAGATGAGAACTGACTTGATAAATTCACGTTGAACTTCAGTCGAGAATTGTCTCATACGACCCTGTACTTTGGCAAGGTACAAGTCTTCGATGTCGTTGAGAGACAAGTTCTCAAAGTCAGCCTCTGAGAATTCATAGTCCTGTTCATCTTGTCGTTTGACTATGATATTCTTCAAGAATGTGTAGTCCCACTTAGACTTGAGATCAATGTGTTTGATGGCCACGATGTCCTTTGAGCAGTACACTTCATGTTGAGACTTCTGAACCAGGCAGCTTCTGTAGTAGATTCTTCGGCGTTCAGGCCAATGATGAATCCCATACAATGCATCTTGGTCATATGCTTGCACGTTGTCAGAAAACAAGTGAGTTGCACGTTCCTCGATAGCTATGCACTTTGAGTAAATAGCCGCTGGGAATGGAAGAGTCAACGATGTAGCGTATTTTCGTGAACCATCGCCACCATGGAGAAGAAATTCCAGGTCTTTGTTGAAGAAATATCTGAAGGGAATCCTTGGTTCATCTGGTTGGCCGATTGTTGGTAGAGGTTTGGTCCAGTCAGTGTAATATGGAGGGTTGTTCCGTTTAGTGAAGTCGATGTTTGCTTCTGGGTTGAGCCAGTCCATGTTGTTAGACATGGCTCGAGCAATGTTTTCAAGGTGATATTCAACCTCGATTGCACTTTCCGAGCTGTTTTTCAAAAGAAGGAATGCGTCATTCTTGATGCGCTTCAACTCGGATTTCGTCATCTTCTTCACACGGAATCTTTCTTGCAAGATTTTTGCATGCTCCAAGGTACTACCGTCTACCAATTCTTGACCTTCTTCTGGGTAGGGAGTGTCGTTAACAAGAGTAGCAAACCAATCAAATTCTGCAGTTTTATCGTCATCAAGCCATGATACAACTTCAGGCTGAGTCGTCTTCTTCTTCTTTTTAGGAGGCCTTGATGATGATACTGGTTTCTGCACTTGTTTGGGTGAGGTGGGTTGTTGTCGGGGCTCAAGGACCTCTTCATCGTCACCACCCGTGTACTCAAAGTAGTCACCTGTTTTATGAGTCAGGGGTGGTAACTCGGAATCGTCCCGAGGTTTATCAGTAGAAGACCGAGGTGATGGAGACTTATGTTGAGAAGAAGTCCGATGTGGAGGAGGTGGCATAGAAGTAGATTGACCAGGCTGCTTCTGACGTTTGGGTGCAGAGTCCTTATCCTTATCATCGTCATCTCTTGGTCGTTTGGATTGAATGGCTGACTCCTTGCATGATGATCTGAGTTGATAGTCAAGTAGGATTTCGAAAAATTTAGCTTCATCCGAAGTAAACGTTCCAGATCTCTTAGACATTTGCATCACAAGTTTAGCTATTAACTCAGATTAAGAGAGATCAGCTTCTTTGCCCATTGTATGTTTAACCAATGCTACGATGTTAGGGGTGAGTTGTCTGGAAAATACTTCTTTTGTTACACTGGGGACAGTGTCGAGAAGAAACTTGTGGGTTTGATCTCTTGCTGACGTCTCCAGTTCCTTTTGGACTTTAGGAATGATATCCTGAAGATACTTTTGAGTGTATCCTTCAATCATTTCATTCAGTTCCTCCTGACGATGACTCTTCATGAACGTCTGAACAAATTTCCTTTCTTTCTCCATCTTGTCTATCTCATCATTTAAGGACTGAATTTGGTCAGCAAACCAATTCATTTTTCTGTAAATTATGTCCTTCTTTCTGATTTGTTGGACAGCTTTTACAATCCTTTTATGAGACTGAGAGATCCAAGACTTTGGTGGTTTCTTCACTGATTTGGATGATGATCTGGTTGATTTTGTTGATGGTGGTGGTGATGAGTGAGACGAAGAATCCGATGATGAGGAGACATGAGGAGACTTCATGTCCTTAGGAGTTTCTGAGGTTTTCTCCTTTGAGTGTGTTGGACTGTCTAGAAGAAACTTTGTATAATCATCCTCGTCATCTTTAGACTTTTCTTTCTCAGTTTCCTGTTTCTCAAAATCATACACAATGGTGTCTTCAACAGGCGGTTGTTGTTGCAGAAGAGTGGTGGCACCAGATCCCTTATCGGGTTGATTAACCGCATCAGGATCTGGAGAGGAGTGGGCAGCACCACTTGATCCTCCGGGGCCACCCATTTGTTCTTTTGCAAATTCAGCGGCCTTTTGAATGTGTCGGACATTGTGAAACTTTTTCCTGTATGATTTGTCCAATTGCTCTTCTTCTTCTTCTTCAGAGCTCTCATCATAAGGTACAATAGCTGGAGTCTTCCCCTTTTCTTGGACAGCTGGAGGACTTGGAGGTCTTGTCACTGAGGCAGGTGTTTCGGTTGCAGTTGCAGAGTAATGAACCTCTTCATCTGTCTCTGTATCTTCAGAGCTCTCATCCCTAAGTTGTCTTTGAGGTTCAAGTGTGGGAATAGGTTCGGCTTCCTTTACGGGAACAATCCTTATAGAAGGAGCTTTCCTTTTAGGAACCTTCCTTTGACTCGCAGAACTTGTTGTGCTTCCTGCACTTCCTCTTCTGGTTCTCCTGACAGGTGTTCCAGAAGATTTTTCGTCAAGATGACCAACTTTGCCTTGTCTGACTGCTTCCAGATATCTCTTGTACGTTTCGAGCTTTCTGACATCTTCAGTTAGAAGGAAATCTGGCAATACAGCACCTTGTTTCTTTGTGGACGTTTCCTTGATTCTAACAGTGAGAATGGGTTCCGTCAACATATCGTGATTGTCTGGGTCATTGAGCCTCTTGGGAATGTCAGGGTGAAGTCCAAGTGCTCTCTGGATCAACAATTTGGTATATCTGATGTAGGGAATCTTTGAGCCAAGTTTGTTGAGAAATGACATCATGTCATCCCAAATCAGAGCTTCAATAGCGATGTGTTTCATGTTGACGAATGCCCAAAATATTTGCAGTTCTATGAGCTTAGGATGCTCATAGCCGCTATCACGACCAGAAACAGACTTGGTGATGATCATGTAGAGTGTTCTCCATGGTTGAGGAATACTCTTAAGCTCTACATGAGAGTGCTTGGTGATTACTCCTGTAGCCTCATCATAACCTATATTGATTAAGAATTGGAGAGTTAACTCTTCAGCAGGTGTGGCATAAAGTTTGGTTGGATTGACTTCAGGAGTAAGGAGAGCAGCCCTTAAGTCTGCAGGTGTAATGGTGACTTGTTTGTGGTTCAGAGTCACCGTCACAGCAGTTCTTCCTTTGACCCGTTCCATAGTGTTCCAGAAATGTTGGATGTAGATCTCAGGAATGGTTGCAGAGTGAGTAAGCATGTTCTGATACGGATGAGTCCTCAGAATATCAATAGCAATAAGACATGAAGATTCAGAGCAATTGAGGGTGTCAAAGTCAACACGGAGGTTATTCTTTCCAATCTTCATTGGATAGCCATGAGGATAGATATCAGCAATGGAGAGAACTTCAGGTGCATCCACATTCATTTGTTCAGCCATGTCGTGATCTGAAATAACATTAGCCAAAAGAACCAACATATCGAAAGACATAATGTTAGTCAATAGAAGGTCTTATTGTCTAGTTATTGAATGTATAGTGATAATGATTGTTACGAGTCCTAAGTCACTTGTATGTTCAATAGTTCAATGATGTCGTGAAATGTTTCGTGAGTTAGTTAACTTTAAGTTTTAAAGTTTATGTTATCACTTATTGTTCACAACATATCAGACGATTTAAGTTTATTAGTGACATTTTTTGGATTCGTGATGATATGATTAGTTTATTTACAAGTTTGTACAAGTAACAATTCATCATGAAGGTCAATCCAGGGTTAAGCGTAGTTTTGGCAAAGATACGCGTAGACAGGAATGATATATGCTTAGGCGTAAACTTACGCGTAGAATCCTAACTTACGCGTAAGAAATGTTACGCGTAGGAAAAGGAGACCTTAAGCGTAGAGCTTATGCGTAGGCATATATTTACCTTACGCGTAAGGCTACTCGTAAGAGTTGACCTTATGCGTAGAGGTCACTGTTTACGCATATCCTTCACAGGATACGCGTAGTCCATTGTAGAACCTTACGCGTAGATGTTATGCGTAGGATTATTCTTACGCGTAACATGACTACGCGTAGGGTAATCCTTATGCGTAGATAATCAAATGACCTTGATTCTGAATTCTAAGCGTAGCAATCCTGAAATAAATTAATCAAATCATCAATATTAGCACACATATTCAATTTTAACAACAGATCATGGCAATAACATATGTTACACAGTTATGCGTAGAATATCTTACGCGTAGACTAAACCCTAATTCTACGCGTATCAAATCTAGCCATGGATTATGCACCAAAGTTTTTCTGGTATATCATAGAAGTTGTGAGAGCATGTAGACCAAGTTTTAACACTTATTATGCAGTGAATCAAAAATACCCAAAGTTTATGAACTTTAAACCCTAGTTTCGAATTGATGACCAATTCGTGTTTCTGGGTGGCTATAGACTATGGAAATCATCAATTCAACAACACAAAAGCATAACCCAACAGTCTTTTAGACCAAAACACTTCACATTTGAAAACACCCAATTCGACTTATAAACCCTAATTTTCAAAAATCATCAATTAGTGAATCTGGGTGGATTTTGATGGTTAACAAAGTATCATTGATGTATTATGAACGTTTAGACACAATCATTTCACCCCAAACACACACGTATTGATTGTGTGTTCTTACGCATAAGCGTAGAACACCAAATCACGCGTAGAACATGTTTTAGCCGTAGGATTTACTTGAGATTCAAAACCATTGTTTAAAAACATGATCCAAACACAGAAACACTTACAGATTGATAATCGAAAGCACGGATTTGTAAAACGAATATGGACCGTGGATGATATTTGGTGAAATATTAAATGTGATGGGAATAAATGTGGTGGGTGGAGTATTTTGTAAAATAACTTTAAGGTTTTGACAGTTATAGTCCCTCCACCTTTTCCTTTTTTTCACACAAAGCCTTTTAACTTCCATTTTGGTTACCAAACGAAGATTTTTGGGAAAGAAACTTGACGACACTCCCCCTTGACTTGAGAAAAGAATGAAAGGTTATTAATTAAAGTCCGAGGAGTGTCAATGAACCAGGAAATGTACCACCATTTGTAAAAGAATCAACCGAGATGTGATGACATGCAAGTACACAGTTGTTTTGAAACAGTTTATGGATAATTTTCTCCCCCTCAACACTTGATCGGAAAAATACTGAATTTTTAAAGATAAAAGTGTTGACGGAAGAAATGTACTTGCCATGTTAAAAGAAAGATAGGTTAGGAGAATATTTTTGTAGTTTTATCGGATTTTATATTTTTGTATTTTGTTTTTGAAAAATTTATTTACAAAAGATGTTTTGGTGTTTGACAGGTTTTTAAGACTGTTTTAAGAGGTCATCCAATTCCTCTTGAGTCAAACACCTCATACCAATTCGGTGGACCAACTCATTAAACCTAGCGGGAGGCAAGGCTTTGGTGAGCAGATCTGCCAATTGGTATTCAGTACCCACAAAGTATAATTCAACGGTACCCTGTTCTACGTGGTCCTTGATGAAATGATAGCGTAGATCGATGTGCTTTGATTTCGAGTGCTGAACTGAGTTGCACGAGATTGCAATGGCACTCCGATTGTCGCAGTACATCGGGATTCTGTCAAATACGTAACCATAGTCTTTGAGTTGTGTTCTCATCCAAATGACTTGAGCACAGCACGCGGACATGGCTACATATTCTGCTTCAGTTGATGACAGCGATGTACAATCCTGCTTCTTTGATTGCCAAGACACCAGTTTATCACCGAGAAATTGTAGTGCTCCTGAAGTACTTTTCCTTGAGTCTAGGCATCCTGCGTGATCAGCGTCTGAAAAAGCGATTAGTTCAAAACCAGAATCCTTCGGATACCAGATCCCCAAGTTAATGGTTCCCTTGATGTATCGGAGGATTCTTTTGGCCTCAGAGAGGTGGGTTTCAGTTGGTCGCGACTGATAACGGGAGCATAGATAAACGGCAAATACAATATCAGGTCTACTAGCTGTTAGATACATGAGGGACCCAATAATACTTCGGTATTTGGTAGTGTCAACCACTTTCCCATGTAAATCAGCATCTAACTTCTTGGTATGAGCCATTGGTGTGGCATAAGTATCACAGGTATTCATTCCAAATTTGTTTAACAATTCAAGGGCATATTTGGACTGACTCAGGAAAATACCACGGGGTGATTGATGAACTTGCAGTCCTAGAAAGAACGTAAGTTCACCCATCATGGACATTTCAAAATTTTTCTTCATTAGTTTTGCAAAAGCGATTGAAAACTTTTTATGTGTTGACCCAAAAATGATGTCATCCACGTAAATTTGAACAATTAAGATGTGTGCCCCGTGATATTGTATAAAAAGAGTTGGGTCAACCGAGCCTTTGGTGAAATTATTGGCAATGAGGAAAGATGATAGCTTATCGTACCATGCCCGAGGGGCTTGTTTGAGACCATAAAGAGCTTTGTTCAGTTTGTAGACATGGTTCGGGAACTCAGGATCAACGAATCCATCTGGTTGGCTGACATAGACTGTTTCTTTAAGTTGTCCATTGAGAAACGCCGTTTTGACATCCATCTGATAGACCGTGATATTCATGTGAGCTGCGAACGCGAGAAACATCCGAACAGCCTCAAGACGAGCAACCGGAGCAAAAGATTCTTCAAAGTCTATTCCCTCTTCCTGACGATAACCCTTAGCAACTAGCCGTGACTTGTTTCGGATAACATTCCCTTCAGCATCCAATTTGTTTTTCCAAATCCATTTTAAACCAATGACGTAGACCCCTGTTGGTCTTTCAACCAGTTCCCATACTTCAAGACGTTTGAATTGGTTGAGTTCTTCCTGCATGGATTCAATCCAGTTGTCTTTTGTCATTGCATCCTTAATGTTTTTAGGTTCAGATTGGCAGACAGTGAGTGCATAAATGCAATGTTCACCATCTGAGTGAAGACGTTGTCTCGTAACGACTGGTTGATTCGGGTTGCCAATAATGTTAGCCAGAGGATGGTCTTTTGTCCATCTATGTATAGAGGGTTGATGTTGGTATACATTGTGCAGATTCTGAGGATTCAAATGGTTTGTTGAAGATTCCGCGACATCTGGTGTAGCAGTCTCATTAGCAAACGGGTTGAAGAACGCATTTGGATCAAAATCTGCAGGTGGGGGTACTTCATTCAGAATATCATCAGCTGGTTCATCATTGTTGGAAGCGGTGTGTTCAACTGTTGTGTTGGAGTCAACTGGTGTAGGTGCATCTTCAACAGTAGTTGTTGTAGCAGGTGTATCAGGTATAGGAATATTATCAGGTTGTGCAGCGGAAACATCGGATACACCAGGAGCACGTTCATCAATATCTTCACAGAACAGAGGAGCAAATAACCTTTCCATTTGTTGACGAGTTAGCTGAGGGCTTTCTTCAGCTGATGATGGGGGTTGAGGGAAGTTTAAACGGTTGTGACCGGGTTCTAAGCTGTTATACTCAGAAGCCATTTCCGTGAGTTCATCGAAATGAGCATGAATCGTTTCCATTACCTCCTTAGTTCGACGATTCCAGATTCGGAAACCTTTAGAGTTGTCACAGTATCCAATAAAGACTCCAATATCAGCTTTTGCTTTGAGCTTTCCAAAATCATCACGATCATTATTCGGATAGCAAAGGGATCCAAATACATGAAAGTGCTTGAGGTTCGGTTTATAGTTGTGGACAAGCTCAAAAGGTGTTTTGTTGTGGCGTTTTGTGATCATGGAACGGTTTTGAGTATAGCATGCAGTAGATACAGCTTCTGCCCATAAGTAATCTGGGAGTTTAGCATTGATTAACATTGTTCTTGCAGCTTCCACTAACGTTCGGTTTCGTCTTTCAACAACTCCGTTTTGTTCAGGTGTCCGTGCAATAGATGTTTGATGCTGAATTCCCACTTTCTCATAAAATTCACGAAGGGTTTTGTTAACAAATTCAGTTCCTTTGTCTGTTCTGATGATTCTGACGGTGTTGCGGAGCTGAACCTGTATCTTTGTGAGAAAGGTGATGATCATTTGTGGAGCTTGGTCTTTGCTACGAAGAAAGTAGACCCAAGTCCATCGAGAGTAGTCATCAACGATTACTAAGATGTAGCGTTTGCCATTGATCGTTTGCATGCGCATAGGGCCACACAAATCCATGTGAAGAAGATGAAGCACATGCTGAGAGCTGTGTTCCACCTTTGAAGGAAAATGAGCACAAGTGCTTTTCCCTTGTTCACAGGCTGAGCAAAGGTGATCTTTTGAATACCGGAATCGTGGGAGTCCTTCAACTAGTTTGTGTCGAGCAAGGTTGGTGATGGTTTGAAAGTTTAGATGTGAGAGACGACGGTGCCATAGCCAGGATTTTGTAGATGTTGCCTTTGAAAGTAAGCAAATGGGAGAGGAAGCAACCATGTCTTGCATAGAGATCGTGTAGAGACTAGAATTACGCGAGCCAGACATAAGATCGTTTCCTTGTAGATCACGAATGAAACAAGTTTTCTCCCTGAAAGCAACCTCCAAATCTCCATCACAAAATTGACCTACTGAAAACAGATTGTGACCGAGGCCTTCCACATAGTAAACCCTGCTGATTTCGATGTTCCCATTAACATAATCTCCGTAGCCCATGATGGCTGCGAAGTGATCGTTCCCGAATCTGACAGTGCCAATGAACTTTGCAATAAAGTTTGATAACAGTTTAAGGTTGCCTGTCATGTGTCAGGAACATCCGCTATCAACAATCCAGAGAATGATCTGTATCACCTGCATTACACACAGACGACACAGATGGAATAGAAGTAGATGTGGAACCCGAAATGTTAGAGGGTTCTGAAGCAGATACGTTAGACATACACACATTGACAATTTTAGGCATCCATTTAAATCCAAGTGTGTTATATATCCATTTCTGCCATCTATAACTACTCTTTGCTTTAGTCTTAGTGAAAACACTAGGTGGTACTACATTCTTAGGAGGTGAAGCAGGAGCTACTGTGATAGCAATGGTTGCCTTAGAATCTAAAGAGGGTGGTTTACCAAGCACAGACTGAGAATGATTAGTGGGCCTAGAGGTATTCCGATTCTTAGGATTCCGTAATCTAGAGATTATAGCTTTAGCAACACATTTGTCATGACAATCAGAATTCATACTCTTTTGACAAATATCACAAGGTGCATCAGACTGAATATCAAAAATACTTAATGGTTTAGCATTCGTTACATCACTATTTGTATTACATTTGCCAGACGCAACATCTATAGTGTAAGCAACATGATTTTTATTCAGAGTCCTAGGGTGTTCTTCTACTTTAGCATTCCTTATTGATCTTTTCTTAGGTCGCAACTTCCTATTCTTCGATTGAGTGCTCCTAGGCTGTGAAGTTCGGACGTTTGGAAAAGATGCAACTATTCCTGTTTCAGTAGAGGGAAACACATTAGCAACTTGTGATTTGGCAGTGGGAATTCTAGGTTCACGATTACTAAGTGTGACTGGTGCTAATCTCTTAATCACAGTAGGCGGGAGTTGTTCATACTTTCCTAACATTTCCCGTAGCTTAGAGATGGTGTGAATCAGATCTTGATTTTCAGAACGAAGATTACCAGCAAAATTCATGACTTCTCTAGTGTGAGCAAGATAGTGATCAAGTTCGTTTGATGCTTCATCTCGAGTCTTTTTGAGTAAATCAAATATGACACCATATTCCTGTTTAACTTTTAAAAGTTCTTGTTCATATTTTGAGATTTGACTTTTCAAAGACACGTTTTGATCATCCAGGTGCTCAATTTTAGGATCAGAAGATTTTTCACTCAGCTGAGCAATTTTCTTTTGAAAGCTAAGTTGATGGTTGTGAATATCTTTTTCACACCAATGAAGACGTCGTTTTGCATTGTAAATTTCCGTGTGTAATCGTTTATTTTCAGCTTTTAAAGACTCGATCTGAAGCACATTATCGGTGTTCTCAACAGTTACAACAGTTTCAACACTATCAGCAGAGATATGATCAGATGCATATGGCAACGAATAGAATAGCACAACATTATGGATATCAGCACAGATAACATCTTCCAAGAGTCGATCAACATCTTTTCTCAACAGTTTCTTTTTGCGTTTTGTGTTAGTAATAGATGTTTCTGTTTTCTCGAAAACGTTTTTCATTACCCCAAGTTCCTTATGAAAATCCTTTTCCCAGGCAATTGCACAACTTCTCAAGTTTTTAACATTAGGTAAAAGATTTTTCTGAAAGATGTCTCTTTGTTCTCTCGCCAGAGGCGATTGAAAATGTTCAACTTTGATTTCAGATCGATATTCTATCTCATGTTGTAAAATTTTGAGGTCAGCCATGAAAATGTCAAAATATCGAAGGATTTTTCGATTTTCAGGTTTTGATTTTACTTCACTAATGGAAGGTAAAGGACCATAAGTTTGTGCAAAGTCTGTTTTGGGATTAACAGTAAGAGACTTAGGTGTTTTGATGATAACCCTTGGTGTGTTAGTAGAATCCGTTGGTGTGACGAAAGTGACCGCGTTTTTATAATTAAAAGGTTTGTTGTAAACAACATTTTTTAATTTTGATCGACTCTCGTCTTCTGCATCTAATTCCTCTTGACGATGATATTCAACAACACTCATGACAGTATTATCAATTTTGTATTCTGCACTGGAAACTTCAGGAGTTGGTTTGAATGTTTTTAGTGAAAGCTTTGGTTTGTAATTAGCTAGATTTTTTCCATATCCTTTTGGATTGGGTTTTAAGGTAAACTTTTCAATAGCTGTTACGGATTCACCATGTTTGTAAACAACAGTTTTAAACTCTTTAAGTTTGTTTTGCAAGCCGATGATTTCTTCAAGAAGGTCATCTACCCGATTCGTTGAATGCTTTTTGTATGCGGAGAACTGTTTTTGACAATTTAACAACTCAGCCTTAGCTTTTTGATTTTCCAAGGTGAGAGCGTTAATTTGCTTTTTATGTTCATGTTTCAGTTGTTCTAATTCAGACAATAAAGCATTCTTCGAGACGGCTAGATCACGCATCTGTCTCTCTAAATATTTTTCGTTTTGATGAGATTTTGCAAAAGCGGCTTCAAAACCTTTTTCACGGTTTTCTTGAGTTTTGAAAAAGTTGAGTTGCATTTGTAAACATTCAAAATCCTTGGTTAACAGTGCATTTTTACTTTTTAAGGATTGATTTAATGCATAACATTCGTCCATTTTGATTTTATGGTCTTGAATTAATCGAGCAAAATCCGGATGAGGCAACAGATCATCTTGTTCAACGTGAGTCTCAACATGATCATTCTTTAGATCCTCAAGTACGACCACGGAGTCAATTTGATTATCAAAGGAAACCATGAGGTCATCTTGATCGTCAAATGTAACTACAGGGTTAACTTGAAAATTATCAGAAGAAGATGTAGAAGACTCATTTTGAACAGTCTGATCCGTGCCGGATTCAGATATTGGCGGAGATATTAGTTCAGATATGATGATGGTTTGTTCGGGTACCTGAGACAAGCCATCAGTGTCATACACTGGGCCTGAATCACTCATGTGCAGCTCATGCATATTAGCCATCAACATAACAGCTGCATTAGCCTGCAAGTCCTCCATATCATCATCTGAGTCTGCATCTGCCATAAAGCTCTGTTCTTTGTTTGTGAGAGATCCACCAGCTTCATCCTTAAGAGCCAAAAGTAAGGCCTCTTTGAAATAAGCACTGCCCCGAGTCCTTGGCTTTGGACATGCATTAGCCAGGTGTCCCTTCTCATTGCAGTTGTAGCATCTAAGACCATTTAACCGATTTTGAGCATTTCCCTGTTCCACCACTTGAGCTCTGTTGTTATTCCTACCCACAGCATTAAACCCTTGACCACCGCCCATCTGACGACCATAATCACGATTCTGAACTTCAACACGTCCATTGTTCACAACAGCTTGAGTCCGTGTGTTAGATGAGGAACGAATACGATTGTTGGATTTGTTTGTGTAACGGCCAAAAGCATTAGCAATCATCACAAATCCTTGTTGCAATGCTTCGAACGGATCTGTTTCCTCAGTCGCTTCACTGACATATGCTTGAGCATTGTTGCTGTATGGGACCAATTGATTTTGTTGAGGTTGAGGTTGTTGCTGTGAAGGTGTGTTGGAAGCATTTGGTTGAGTTGCTGGTTGAGAGGGGTAATTCTGTTGAGCATACAAGGCAAGTTGTTGATTGTCCGGTTGTGACTGTTTAGCAATTTGAGCACGGAGAATCCTTTCCCGATCAACTTCCTTTTCATGAGGCTTCAAGTAATCGTACAACAATCCATAAGTAGAATGATGCATATTCTTCGCTTGACGGAGAAAAATGACATACTTCTCCCATTCTGGACCAAGACTACTCAGGAACTTAGTATTCACTGCAATTCTTGGCATGATGATGTTGTGTTTATCCAAATCATTGATGATGTCTGAAAATCGATGATGATATGACTCAAGTGTCTCTCCAGGTTCAATCATGAAGTGTTCATAAGCCAAGTAAATTTTGGATTCCAAATCCTCCTGATTGAGTACAGATCCTTCCATAAGAAGACGAATATGATCCCACATCTTTTGTGCAGTCTTTTGAGCATCAACACTACGAAGAATTGGGTTTGGTAATCCTAATAGGATGTATTCCATTGCAAGTTCATCAGCTTCATAGTGTAGAAGTTCTGTAGGATTTAAATCTGCAACAGTAGCAATGTTGGTTTGTTCATCTCTTGGTGGAACAGCAGTTGGATCTCCGGGTACAATGACGGTAGGCATCTCAAATGGACCTTCCAAGATAACCTTCTTTAAGAACTTTCCATGTGGCTTCTTCAGATCACAGAACCTAAAGAACCTTATCACCCATTGATCGTAGTTTCCTGGAGTGAGCATTGGAGGTCTATCAAGTGATCCAGCTTCATGAATTGATTGTTGGCTGCTTAAAGCTTCACACATCTTTGCAAACCAAGTGGGTTCCTTCATAGTGCTTCGTGATGGATGTTGATTGAAATCGTTTGTGTAGGGTAGAGCTTGAAGGTTTGGTGGTGGTTGAACCATTTGTGGTTGTGGAATTGCACCAAGTTGTGGAGTATGTTGCTGATTAAATTGTTGTTGATAAATTGCTTGTTGTTGATTCCATTGTTGATGTTGTGGAGTTAATTGTTGTTGTTGTTGATGATTATAAGTGTGAGGGAAGTAGTTAGAGTATGGTGGTTGAGACATGATGAGAAACTTGTGTAGTAAGAATGGATCTTTGTAGTCGAATGAACCTTTGTTGATGAAGTATCCTTAGGCGTAGAAATGACAAGAACCAAGTAGCACTTATGCGTAATAACACCAAAAGTTACGCGTAACAAGATTAGTTACGCGTAGGATTTAGCTTACGCGTAAGCAGGAGAAAAAACTAAAGTTATGCGTAAACAGTAAGTTAGGCGTAGAAAGTTAGGCGTAGGATTACCTTATGCGTAGTACTAGGTCTACGCGTAAGATGAATCTTAAGCGTAAGATTTTCTACGCGTAAGCTTTATGCTTAAGCGTAAGATTAGGGTTTTATCCCAAGTGATCTTTTACACTTCACAGTGCAAAAGATATCCAAAGTCGACGTATTTTCAGACTTATCCAAGTAAGAAAACACGGAATAAACCAGGAAAATGAAGATCAAGCCAGGAACAAAGTTACGCGTAGAACTACTCGTAAAACTAGGGTTTTGATACGCGTAATCCTACTCGTAAGAATGATTTTGTCCAAAGATGTTTCTAAACCAGTTTTTGTGAGATGAAATAGCTTCAATAACACCAAAATAACACAAAAGTGTGAAACTTGATGATCCAAAGCACTTAAAACAGTTACGCGTAGGATAACACTTGCGTACAAAAACAAGCTTAAAAACAAGGAAAAACACGTAAAGTTCCAAACTTTTTGCCAAAAACCAATAGTTTAACACCTAATAACGTTGAAAGTACAAGAATCTTGGATTCAAAAGTGTAAAAAATCAGTTTTTAAGCGAACCAAAGATTGTGTTATCTTTACGCGTAAGACCCAAAACCAAAACTTCAAAAAACAAAGTGTACACCCAACTATTTGGCGATTGATACCACTGTTAGGTCACTAGTTTTACAACACAAGCTTATAAGAGAATAGATAAGGCGATTGAACAAGTAAACAAGCACACACACACACAATAGTATGAAACGGTTAGGCGTAATGTATGAGTGAAAGAATAACTTGAACAACCAACCCTCAAATGAGGGTTTACAAGAGTTTATATAGGCAAGGAGCTAGGGCAACACTCCCTCTCCTTCCCTATTCCTTATTGGGCTTGGATCAAGCTTATGGGCCTTCTACATAAGCTTGACCTTAAACAAACATAAAGGCCATAACAAAGCTACCTATTACATATGAAATATAAATACTTGAAATATGGTTTAGGAGTGATTCCAACACATTTGCACAACTTATTTTAGCCACATGCTTCATATTTCTCCCAATTCTTAACAAGAACCCTAATTTTCTAAACTGAACTTACCAAATTCAATACCCATTCCAAAAAACCTATTTTCCCCCAATTGAAGGTTGCCTTAACATGTCTTCATCATCATCTTCTTCTTATGGTTCCCTACCAAGTTACTGCAAATGCAAAATACCTCAACTTCTGGTGAAACGAACTTCTTGGAAACCATAAAACCCAGGTCGTAGGTTCCTAATTTGTCCTCAACCATCGGTAAATTAATAAACTTTTTTGTTCCCTTTGTTAAAAAAATATGGCATATTGTGATTTATTCATCTTTGTCATTATTGCAGTGGTCTGGGAATCAATGTCGTGCATTTTATTGGCTTGACCCAGAGATTTATAGTGAATGGGATAAATGGATCATGATTGTACAAAAGATTGCACTACCAGGCTTTGATAAGGATCAAAGTAATGAGGGGTGTATGCTCCAGCCAAGACTCGCCTGTAACCTGAGAATAAGAAATACTAAGACACTACGTTAAGTGATTACGCAGGGGTAGGACCCTGCGAACCACCTCCGGCGTGAGAGTAAGTATGAGTTATGGTTGTATAAGTGTGTGTAAGTAAAAAGATGAGTGTGAAATGAGCATACCATAAACCATTGTCCGTCTAACCTATTTATAGTGGAAGAAATACAGTTAGATGCACTCTTGCATGAATGTCGGAGATCATGGGGGCGTCCCATGATTGTGGGTAACCGCTAGGGGTTAGTGACCCACGTTCTCAGACTTGACGGGGAAGTCAAGAGAGAGAGGGAGATCGTGGGTTTGACTAAGTCAGGAGGTTCCTTATCCATTGTTCCTTCGTCCACCATACCCCGAAGGGCTTAGGACTGCGAATGGAGAATTCCCCTAAGGTAACCTTCGTACCAACGAATGGTTTGATGCCTGTGGATATTTTGGAATCCTAACCTGGGCCTTCGTATGGAAGGGCTTCGACACGTCTCGGAGGAGTGTCCTCCGAGCTACTCGGAGGGTACATCATCAAGCCCCCCAGTCGAAAGTGATGCATATGAGCGAAGAGGCATTGCATTCGACTTCTTGCTTCAAAAAAATTACATCTCACTGCCAATTGCGTTAGTTAGAGATAATTACTTACCTAACTAAGCGCATTAAATGCTAAATAATTACTAGCGCTGCCCGCTACAGTGATTACTTATCCCCATATTACCCGGAGACCAAAAGACTTTATTTAAAATTTAAAAAGTTGTTTGACTCGGATAAGAGTAAAAAAGATGGACACGTGTGTGGTTTTAAAGACGGTAAAAAAGGTATTTAAGGGGGAGTTGGTGAAACCCTAAAACATTTTCACTCTCTCCATCTTCTTTTACACGCATTAACCTTTTCCAGCGCACACCATCTTCGAAAACAAAGGTAAACGCTTCTTGATCGATGCTGAACCGTCAAGTTATATCACACAAGCTAGCCACTTGTGAATGGCTAACCGTAATAAACTTCAAACAGCTCAGACACCAATGCAATGAAGATCAGAGGAGTATAGTGTTTCCCCAGGTCGTTATGTCCCAACGAGTTGTGCGATGAATAATCAAACGAATAGTGATCGAGAGAATTTGAACGGGAAAGGGTGATTGATTAATACCTAAAGAAAAAGTATATAAACTACAGGGGCTTAAATAAAAATTAAAGAAAATTAAAAAGATAAATTATATTAAATAAACGCTATCACTATTTGCAAAATGATGTTTTTGATTTTTCTTTTATAAAATTTAACTTAAAAACTACGTAACGTACAAAAGAAAATGTGAAACTGAAACTATATAAATCCTAAAAATATAAAAATGACATTTTTATAAACCTAATGATAAGAGAAAATTTTTAGGAAAAAGAAAATTATTTTTAAAACTATTTATCTAATTATTATTAATTAAAAACTATTTTACCTATTTAATAATACCCTAAAATACAAGAAAATATGAAATAAAGCTAGAAAAATGAAATTATGACTTAGAAAAATCTAAAATAACTAAAGAGAATTTTCAAAACTAATTTTGTATTTTTCTGATTATTTTTCTATTTTCTATGAATTAAAAACTATTTGAAACTACTTAAATTGCTAAAAATTACAAATTAAACTATGAAAAATCTGGAAAAATATTTTTTTGACTTTTTATATTTATCTTAACCTAGGAAAAATGAAAACTTATTTTTTTGAAGTTTTTCTGATTTAATTGTATTAAAAGCTAATTAAAAAGTACTAAAAACTGATTTAAATGAAGAAAAATAGCAAACAGTACTAGAAAAATATGAAAAATTCAAGAAAAGTCTAAAATAATATTATGAATCTAAGAAAAATATAAAAACAGTGGCTTATGTGTAGGATTATGAAACTGCAGTCAAGAGTGCTTATAAATAAGCACTTGAAATAAGCTAAAGTTACCAACTGAGCACCAATTTGTCTCAGAAGCTATAATATGCTAAAAGTACTCAAAAGAAACTAATTACCACTATCCTAAACCTCTTAAGTGCTGACTACACAGATTTGATGATTTGAAGTCAAGTGCTTAAAACAGTTTGATGCTACTACTTTGTGGCTAGAAAATAAGCTACTCAATAAGCTGAGACTCAAAACCAAAAGTTGGAACCTGAAGGAGACCTGGCTAGGAACTTAAAAACCAAAAACCAGACCAAGAAAAGCTCTAATGAGCTTGTGACAAGCCCTGCAAATCACCTGTGCACACTCAGTATATACTGAGTGTGTGCACAGGGGACTTAAGTCCAAGTTGACAAGCTGTTTTGGAGCTTGTACAAAATTACCAAAAATCTACAAAAATCATATTAAGAAACTAGACCAACTGAAGTTTTTAAACCCCAAGTTTTACTTGAATTGACCCAAAATTGAATCAATGAAAAATCCAGCCCAGTTGGGCTGAAACTGGATTTTTCATTTTTTTTACTTTTGAAACAGTTTTGATATTTTGACTTTTTTGAGATTTGAAACCAATTTGTGGACTGAGATTGATGTATTATGATGAAATAAACCTAATGCAAGCTATCTCTATGTATTACAAACCTAAACACTGATTATGACCAACTGATTCAAGCAACTGTGATCACTAGGACAGATTATAAGCAATATTGACTTTGGCTATTCTAGTGTGCAAATGACTGACCAATTTGGCTATATTACAACTAAATAGGACTAAAGCAACAAAGTTTACCCACTGAACAAGCCTCTATCTCAGGTCTGCTATACAATCCAAACAACACTTTTATAACTGATTTGCAATTTTAACTGAGCTAACCACTGAACTAGTTTGTATTATCACTTAAACTGACTCTAATTACCCTAATTACCACTAAATAAACAAGCCTAAACTGTTGATGACCACAGATACAAATACAAGTACTTTATGCAAACTGCATTAGAAATAGAAATGAGATAAAAACTCACAAGTGTCCAGCTTATTTTTGCAGCTTAAACCAGAACCCAATACCACTATTCTAAGCCAATTCCAACCCAAATCAACTCTGCATCACCCAATTTCCATTCCCATATCTGCTTGAACCAATTTTCAACAAAGTTTGACTTTTGTTGACCGGATACCAAAATTATTTGAACATGAGTGATAAGCTTACCAAAAGCTATAAGTAGCTTAAATAAGCTTATTTGAACTTAAAAATAAGCTATTAGAAGCTTGGACATAAGAGTTTGAAACTGAATTTTGCAACAGTGAGCATGAAAACATGAAATGTTAATACAAACTTGAATTGATACTCGAAAATAGTTTTAATACACTGAAATAACTTAGTTTGATACAATTAAACTTGAAATTACAACTGAGAATCTATTTAAGACATAGGAATTTTAAAAACGACATACATTTGAAAATAAAAGTAAGTACTACTCTTTCTCTTGCTTCTCTTTCCTTTATTTATATGTGAAATGCTTCCCACTTGACCTCTGAGCTTTTCCCACTTCCTTTTACATCCATTGGATCACTTGGGTGATTATTGGCCGTTTGATTGAATTTTGGCGCCAAAGTGGATATATGCCAGTGGGGGTTGAGTGCAAGGGGGAGGGAGGCATTAAATGTTTCTTGTTTGGTTGTTGAGGTGGGGAAACATGGAGAGGTGAGGTTTGAGCTGGAAGGATGGGGCTTGAGTGTTGCAGGCATGTTTGGTGAGGGAGAAGAAAAAAAGAGAGGGAAAGGTTTGGGCGGGGGTGTGTTTGTTTGACTGGGATAGTTGACCGGGGCTTATATTAAAAGGGAGGGGTCAAAATGAGGGGGTCAAGTGTTTGACAGGGGTCCAAATGGTTTTGACAAGGTCCAAGGGTCATGGCTTAGGTTTAATAATAAGGACCATTGTGTAATTTCTGAAAAACAAGGGACCAAAGCTGCCAAATTTCCAAAGTTGTTCCAAGGGACCAAAAATGACAAGTTTCAATAGTACAAGGACCATAATAGACATTTTCAAATTTCCAAGGACTATTTTTGCCAATTTTGAAACTTGAAGGACCAAACTTGTAATTTCTCAAAACTTTTGACATTTTTCACCAAAGGACTAATTTTGACAACTTATGATTTTAAAAGGACCTTTGGTAACTTTTCTTTTGAAATTAAGTGCTCAGGGACTATTTCTGACAACTTTTGAAACTTAGGGGACTGAAACTGCCAATTATGCAAACTTAGCTCATTTTTCATCTGATTTTAAACATTTTGCATCTGAAACATATAAAATGCAATTTTGAGATATTTTCAGTATTTTTATGCATTTCTGAGCATTTTTAAATGTTTTGCAGTTCAGATTTGACCCAAAAATGATGAGTATATACACACTCATCACTTCTCTTTTTCTTATAGTTTTAAAAATAAGAACATGGATTCCAAGTTTATTATAAAACAGCAAAAGTGTAATTTGTCTGCGAAAGATTTACATGATCACTTAGCCGATTATCCCATCCCACTAGATCATAAAGTGATGTTCCAAACCTACGCAGGGTATCTTTGATGCCCCTCCAGGTTTCGTAGGGCTGTATACACATGCATTTAGTCACTAAAACCTTAGGATTCCGTTGCACCCACTGATATTAGAGTTTATGCAGTACTACAAAGTTCATATTTCTAGGTTTAATCCCTTTGGTTTTGCCAAATTAACCACATTCATAGTGATGTGCAAAGCCTACGGATATGAACAAACATTGACAGTTTTAAGAGGATTCTTGAACTTGTACCCTGGGGGCAATTGGTTGACACTAGCAAAAAGACCTGAGGCAGATGTACCCAACCTGTTTGGGAAGGTGTACACAAACATAACAGGTTGGAAGGGTAGCTTTTTCTACGTGCAAGACACTATTGTTCCCCCTAAATATTCAGAGCTGCTGAACAAGGAAAACAGGTATAATGCTAAACGGTATAATGACCCCCTGCCCTACGAGGTTCGAAGTGATCCCTGTTATCAGCGTTTGGTCAAATACCCTGTGGATGTGCAAGTATTCCCTGAAGCCATTTTATACATGGCTGGGATTGCTCAGAGTTGGGAGGCTCATATACCAAGGACAAAGTATGTTTATCTACTTTTATTTAAGTAGGACCAATGTAGCACTGATATTTATTTCTTCTTGTTTCTATTTTGCAGAGATGTCGTTCAGAAACTTTATGTTCCAAGACTTGGATGAAGATTTAAGTTTCATGCCTGCGGAGAAAGCTGAGGAGTCTTATGGTGTTGGCTCTCCTTCAACATCTGTAAACAACAACGAGGTAGACATTTCGAAGCCAGAGCCTCTTTCATCAGCACCCCCACAACTTGCTTTGGAAGGTCCATCCCAACTGGTGGAGAATATTGCTGACTCGGACGATCTTACGGATGAGGATGTCCCCGTCGTTGGTTCAACAGGAATAGCTGATAGGCTGAAGAGTAGGAAAGGAACATCGGCCAAGACTGTGAAATCTACTAACAAAAGGAAGAATCCCCTGCCTGCCCCTGGGAGCAGAGTTGTGAAGCAGAAGAGTGCCGAGGGCAGAAAGTTTGTGAAGTCTGCCTTCGAATTACCCGATGAATCCGTTGAGGTTCATGGTAAGTAGTTTTTCCTTACGAATCATGCGAAATTATAAATTGCACAATTATGTTAACTGTTATACATTGTGTTGCTCACAAGTCTTCCAGAGACAAAAAAACTCCCAAATGCCTTGGCCTGTCACCGGATTGTTGACCATGTGACCCCTCCGCAATGGAAGAGTATGCTGGAAAACATGTCTATTGAAAAGTTCTGTGACATGCATGATAATGGGGTTGCGAGGCAGGCAGTAATGGATAACCACTTGAATGCCCAAACCAGAGAGTTGCTCCGAACTGTGGCCAAGCTAGAAGCCAAGTGTGACGAGATTGAGGGAAATGTTGAGAAAAACCCCATCGCCCAGGACCTTCGAGAAAAGGTGGCCCAGCTAACCGTTGAACGTGGTAATCTGAAGTTGGAAGAAGCCAAGGTTGTCACTCTCACAGGTCAGAATGCAGCACTTGAGGCAAAATGTGCTGGGCTGGAAAGTGAGAAGGCTCGGCTCGGAGAGGTAGAGGTGAAGCTTAGGGAGGAGATCGATGGCTTACAGATGAGGTATAAGATGCTGCAAAAGGATCGTGCGGAGGTTGTTTCGAAGGTGGTGCCTTACATTGCCATGGAGCTTTATCACAGCGATGAATTGGGAGCTCAGATGTGGAAGGTCATCAAAGCAGCCATATTTCGTGGACGGTGCTTGGCGCTGGAGGAGGCTGCCAAAACAGGTAAGCCCGTGGACCTATCCAAGATTGAATGCTACCGTCCCACTTCGAAGGCTGAGTATGATGAGGCAGGAAATGCATTTGCAACTGCAGAGTACTCCTTCCTTGCTGAGGCTACCAAAGATCCTATGGCGCCCCTTGAAGACCTCCTTTCCAAAAAACCATCCCCCATTCCATCTCCAAAAAAGCAAGAATGAAGGCTGCTCTGTTAGCAGTAATTTGGTTCCAAAGGGTGGCATGTACCCTTAAGACAATTTATTTTATGTGACAATGTGTGTCTTATTCTCTAAACAATTTAGATGCTGTTAATGTATGGCCATGGGCCAAGAACAATTGAACTGGAGCTTCGGCTCCTCATGTAGGTATAAGGGCAATAGCCCTTATTTTGAATGTGACGGTGTTGGGGGGATACCCCTACACACTTAGTTTATATTTGTTAGCTTCTCGTACGCCATTTTTTCGACTCTTAAATTTTACAACCTAAGGTTAAACAACCTCATTGTGTGTAAATTACAACACCAAGAATATAATGACCAACTTGATCATTGACAGAGGGTCGCGACCCACTCTATCTCAAATCCTTTACATAGTATGACTTTGTAAAAAAAAAATTTACAAGCGCCAAAAACTACTAGGAGAGTTAATGTGAATGTTTATGTTGGCTTAAATGATAAGGCATTTATTATACCTCAAGCCATTCGACATTGAAACTCATTAACGACTTGGCTGAACAAATCTTTGTGTTTAAGAAACGAAGTAAGAGATTTGTGGGAAATGTCTTATTTATCATTGAATTGGTAGGGAGGATTACATCATTCTTGAAATGAAAACTAAGACAACTACCAATAATGTGTGCTTTCCCTTGAGAAGCTTCTAATTACAAGAAAAAGATAAACAAATACTTCTTAAACATAGAAATTTCGAAGGTTCATACCATTCTATGTCCTGTCAATGGGTTCTCCGAGAAGAGTGGCCAATTTGTAGGCTCCGTTGCCGTAGGTCTCAGCTACCCTGTAGGGTCCTTCCCAAGTTGGTCCCAGCTTTCCCTGATACTCTGCTTTGCTCACGCTATTGAGGCGTAGCACATACTCTCCAGGTTTGAAAGTGGAAGGTCTGGCCCTTTTGTTATAGTAGCCTTCGATCTTATGTTTGTGCATTGCTTCTCGGATGGAGGCTATTTCTCGCCTTTCTTCTAGTAGATCAAGGTTTTCCCTGATTCTGTCATCATTTTTGGAGGCATCATACGTTGCCACACGCTCCGTATGTACAATTAGTTCTGAAGGGATGACCACTTCTGTTCCGTATGTTAGGCTGAAGGGAGTTTCACCATTGCTTGACTTAGGATGCGTCCTGTGAGCCCATAAGATTTGAGGGAGCTCGTCCACCCATCTGTGATGAGTTCGCCCTAGCCTTTTCTCGATCCCTTTGACGATGTCTCTGTTTGTAACCTCCACTTGTCCATTACCTTGCGGGTGGTATACGGATGTCCAGGATTGCTTTATGTTGAGCCCTTGACAGAAGTCGTAGAAGACTCCTTCGGCAAACTGCTTTCCATTGTCAGATATGATTATGTGGGGCACTCTGAATCTGCACACAATGTGCTCCCATACAAACTTCTTGATCTGTCTCCCTGTTACAGAGGCTAGTGGTTTAGCTTTCACCCACTTAGTGAAGTAATCGATCGCTACCAGCAAGAATTTGACTCCTCCAGGCGCTACAGGCATAGGCCCTACGATATCAATGCCCCACTGAGAGAAGGGTCATGCGGATGTCACACTTGTCATGTCTTGCTTTAGCATTTTTGAAACGTTTGAGTGTATCTGACAAGCTTCACATTTGAGAATGATTTCGGCTGCGTCCCTGTGCATCGAAGGCCAATAGTAGCCCAACTTTATTATTTTCGAGACAACTGAGCGAGGTCCTGCATGAAGACCGCAGGATCCTTCATGGACCTCGGAAATGATTCTCGAAGCTTGCTTAGGGCCTACGCATCGTAACCAGGGTGACAAAAATGACCTCCTATATAGGGTTTCCCCTATTAGCCGGTACTGTGGAGACTTAACCCGAATCTTCCTTGCTAGCTTGGGATCTTCAGGGAGAAGACCACCTATCAAATATTCCCTTATGGGAGTCATCCATGTCTCTCCTTCTTCGTGAATCACATCAGTAACTTCTTTGAGAATAATGGATCTTTCAGGAAGGACTTCCACGAGCACTTCTTTAGTGAGATGAGCGAAGGCCATTGAAGCTAGCTTACTTAGTGCATCTGCCTTCTTATTCTGATACCTACGAACATGCTGGATGGTGTAGGAATCGAAGTTTTCCAGCATCTCTTTCGTTTTCTCTAGGTACTGTTTGATGACGGGCTGCCTTGCTTCATAGGAGCCTGTTACTTGGTTTGCGACCAACTGGGAGTCTACGAAAATAGCGAGAGCTTTGACCTCCATATCTTTAGCTAATCGGAGTCCTGCTATCATCGCTTCATATTCCGCTTCGTTGTTCGTGGCTTCGAACTCAAACCGAAGAGCATATGTATGCTCCTTCCCTTCAGGACTAACCAACATTAGACCTGCTCCAGAACCGTCGGAGCTGGATGCTCCGTCTGTGTAAAGCTTCCATTCAACCTGCACTTGAGAGAGGTTAGTTTTGGGCTCTTCCTTTCCTGTATCAGGTTCGGAAGGTGTTTCTGCCAAGAAGTCTGCGAGAATCTGCCCTTTAATAGAGTTTCGTCCTTTGAACTCGATTTCATGTTCTCCAAGCTCAATAGCCCATTTAGCCACTCTCCCCGACTTTTCAGGTTTCGACAAGATTTGTTTTAGTGGCTGATTGGTGGCAAACCGTCAAGTTTATTACACAAGTCAACCACTTGTGAATGGTCAACCGTAATAAAATTCAAACAGTCTAAAACCAATGCAATTTCCCTTGGAATATAGTGGATTCCCGGGTCGTTAAGTCCCACGGAGGATTAATGGTGCTTCAAAACGTTCAGATGTCGAATGATCACTAAGGATAATGATCAGTAAGGATTTTGATTGATAACTACACTACTGATTGATTGGAATGGTATTTGGAATAATTATACCTAAAGAAAAAGTTTGTAAATTACAGGGGCTTAAATGCAAATTAAAGAAAATCAAAAAGATAGATTATATTAAATAAACGCTATCACTATTTTTAAAGTTGAATTTTCTTGATTTATAAAACAAAATAACTTAAATAAACTATTTTAATTAAAGCGTAAACCTAAATTATCTAAAAACGTGACCTAGAATGAAAACGTGCGTTATATGTAAAAATTACGCAAGTGCACAAGTAAAAACGTAAAATTTGTAAAATAAAAGTCTTACAAGTGTAAAAACAATTTTCTTACTTACTATATGACAAAAGAAAATTTTAGAAAAAAGATTTATATTTTTTTGACTTTTATATTTTTTATTATGAATTAAATACTATTTTAAACTAATTAGATAATTAAAAATACTAAAACTATTCAGAAAATTCTGAAACTTTTTTATAAAATACTTTATAACAATACAAAGCTAAGAAAAATATAAAAGGTGTGAAAGCTTGTTTTAATAAGCTGTAAATAAGCTAAAGTTCTCGTATAAGCTAAATGGACAAAAAGGGTTAAGTATTAAATGTTGCAAAGTATAACCAGTCAAAGACCCAAGGGCAGTTGGTAGCGTGTGTGTGTGGTGAGCTGGGTGGCCAGGGTTCGAATCCCAGCAACTCCCTTTTTGCAAAATATTTTATTTTTGGATTTTTCTTTTACAAACTAATTAAGTACAATGAGATAAGCAATTTATAAAACTAAAACTTTTTATGAAAACCACTAATAAGCTCAGATTGAGCTTATTATTTCTTAACAGTGGTGCAAGAATTAGAATAAGCACAAGGTTAAGCCAAAATGGCTAATAAGCTAGTAAATAAGCACAAGTAAACTGAAAATAAGCTAAGTAAATTTCAATAAGCTAATGTTATAACTGAAAAAGCTCAATGAATTAGAAATAAGCACTTAACAAAATCCAAATAAGCACAAGCTTATCTGTTTGCACAGGGTACTTTTTGGGTTTTCTAGGCACTTTCTAACTTATTTTTAAGTACTTAAATAAGCTTGGAAATCAAAACAAACACTTGAACTAACAAGTACACTAACTAAGCTTCCCAAAAAGCTAAAGCTCTCACTGTGGTATCCACTAGTGAGCTTATGAAACTGGATGGCTTAACTGTGCACAGGGCATGTTTTTGAAAAAGGGTCTAAAGTAAGCTAGGAAATAAGCAACTAAATATGCTAAACAGAAATTATAAAAAATACTATTAGGAAGATGAGCAACTATATTTTAATATCCCAAAAGCTCAATTCTTGAAAACTAATATTAAATCCTATAAAAATTATTTAGTTTATTCAAAAACTGTCTTAAGTAAGATTTTGACTTTTTAATAAAATGAGCTAAGTTGACTTTGATGAATTTTAATCACTTCTAATTGGCTGATTATGTTGTAATAAGGTGATATGAGGTTATCTAAAGCTATATTAACAACTTTTAAGCATGTATGATGATTTTTACAATCCAAAATCTTAACAGTTAACAACAAGGTGAGATTTAAAAATGATTTTGACTTTTTATTAAACAAGCACTATATTTTATGGTTTCTATGAGTTATATTGACCTAAGGTGACATACATTAAACAAGAACAATGGCTAGAATACTATCTAACACAGTTAACAAGGTCAATCCAAACACCCCTTAAACTAACTGTTATGAAGCCTTAAGCACTAAAACAGCTTTTTAAACCAAGGAATCCATTGATTAACTTGTAATAACTATATTTAAACAGGATTAAGCCAAAATTAACAGGATTTAAACACTTATACTAGAATATGCAAATTTTGAAGAAATAGCTTACAAGTTATTTCCAAGCTCAAAACTGAGAACCAAAGATCAAGACCACTCCTATAGGCTTACCACTAAGCCTCTAACCCAAGGATAATCCAAGAATCACCCTGTTTCAACCTCTGGCATCTTCTCCACTGATTTTTTATTTTCTAACTATTTTTTTAGTATTTTTCTTGTATTTTTGAATTTCAACTCTAAACTGGATTTTAAGATTTCTAAAAGCTTATAAGAGCTTTATAAGGAGCTTATATGAGCTTTAAAATCCTTAGCAACTACTAATAACAACACTTGATTATTTTGAGAATTTGAACAAGGAAATATGCAAAAACTGAATTCGTATACAAGAACTGAAATTGAAACTGAAAAACAAGTTTTTATTACACTGAGATAACTTAACAAGGAGCTTGAAAGCTTTGAAATACACTGGAAAACTTAAAAAAATTAAAACGACATAAGTAAAATTAAATTACACTAGTTACTCTTCCACATTGCTTCTTATCCTCTTTATAATGATCTATTAGGCTTCTTGTCGACCTCTGAATCTTTCCCACTTAATTCCAGCCATTGGATTTCTCCAACTCATCAATTTCACCATTTGTCAATTTTGGCGCCAAAAAGTCTTTTGAGCTGGTACGAGTAGGTTTTTTGCAATTAAAGATTTTTGGTGGATGTGGAGGTGTTAGGGAGATGTTAAACAGCTGTTAGGGTGAGGTGGAAAGGTGCAAAACCACCTCTGGTTTTGGTTTGCAGACTTGGGAGAGGAAGGTGAACAGTGCATGGCGGTATTCTATTTTTAAAACGTGGCTGGGTTGGTTTGGATATTGGGCCAGGATATGGATTTGGGCTTGGATTGGATTTGGGATTAATAATAAAAAGAGGGTCCGGTTTGGTTTTGTAGCTATATAACACACAAGGACCAAAGTTGTAATTTCTTTAAACTTCAAGGACTGAAACTGCCATTATTCCAAAGTTATCACAAGGACCATTCCTGCCAAATATGAATAGTACAAGGACTAATTTTGATTATTTTCCATTTTTAAATATCCAAGGACTATTTATGACATTTTTCAAAGTTTAGGGACTAAAGTTGTAATTATGCAATTTTTAAACTTTGAAGGGTTTGTTTTGACAACTTTTTGAATCCCATGGACCTTAAATGACATTTTTCTTTATTTTGATTTACCAGGGACTATTTTTGACAACTTTTGAAACTTGAGGGACTAAAACTGCCAATTATGCAAACTTGATACGTTTTTCACCTGATTTTGGTATTTTTGCATTTAAAACACATAAAACACTTATTTGTGATATTTTTATCATTTTGATGCATTTCTGAGTGTTTTCAGATGTTTTTGCAGTTTAAATGATACAAAAATGATGAGTATTTAGACACTCATCAGTAGCTTGTCGGTTAAGACTGTAACTGGATGGGCCTGAAAATAGCGTCGGAGCCTCCTTGCTGCGTAGACTAAGGTGAGTATTAACTTCTCCAATGCTGGATAGTTGATCTCTACTTCTTGTAGGAACCTGCTAACAAAGTAAATGTGGATTTCTCGCTTGTCCCGTTCCGCCATAAGGACTGCGCTAACACTCTCCATTGAGGATGCTAAGTACATGAACAACACTTTGCCTTTGATTGGGGCTGTGAGTGTTGGAAGGATCTCGATAAACTCCTTCATCTTCTGAAAAGCAGCCTCCGCATCCTGGCTCCATTGAAAAGTTTTCTTGTCCACGCATCCTTTGAGTGTTTTGAAAAATGGTAGGGACCTGTCAGCTCCTTTTGATAAAAATCGGCTTAAGGCTGCCAGCTTCCCATTCAGGCTCTGTGATAAGGTTTTAAAAGGTACCATTTTGAGGGGTCGTTTAAGTCCTTATTTGATCACTTTTGTATCCGTTATTGCTTAATATCGTTCCTTTTCACTTTTTAGGTCTCGTGAAGGCAAAATGCTGGAATGGCACTTATTTGGACGAAAAGGCGCGAATATATGAAGAAAATGGCCAAAGTCGAAATCAGACACTCACAGTCGCAACTTTTGTGCTCAAAACTCAAGACTGGGCAGTGTTATTAAGAGGCTGCCGCAGCGTTCATTGAGGACTGCGGCAGCGGAAGATGTAAGTCGCTGACACTCACAGACTAAAGCTGAAACCGGTAAAAGAAGTATATAAGCGCGGAAAAGCAGGTTTATTCACGGTAAGGTCGTAAAACGGAAGTGCTCTGGATTTTTCACTTTTCCTTGCTATAATTCGTTATTGCCTATGTTTTCACTAGTTTATTCCTGAATTTGCTGGGGAGTTTTACCATGGAAAATTTTGGAATAGTGTCTCGGACTTACCCTTCGACCGTCGGAATTCGGCTAAAAATAGTTTTCCTCGACTGTCCAGGGATGGTAAAAAGTTTTGTGAGTTTCCTACGCACCTGTTCTTTTGAAAAGTTACCTCGGTCCTACGCCTCCGACGAAAAGTCTTCTACTTCCTCAAATAGCTCTAGGAAGGTTGTGAGTGTCGGGGTTAGTTTCCGTTTCACAACAAGTACATGAATCGTAGGAGTTAC
>BPTQ01000002.1:36571825-36589038 GCA_019973895.1 Chrysanthemum seticuspe
TAGTATGAGATTCCAAGTGTTTCTACTTAGTTCGTAATTCATGTGTTGCTTACTGGATAGCGTAATGATCTAGTAATTAGTTGATTCTATTCTTTGTATCTAGTAATGCGATAGGTCATTCGTTGTGTACTTAATGCTTGATTCATCTTTGTGAACCTTAGAGTATGATTACCTGAGTGATTGTAGGCTAAAACATCCGAAGAGTGCCTTAGAGTAGGAGTCTATGATCTCTATGTGGATTTGTAGACAAGACCCTTTGGTAAGTTCAAAGAGTTAGGGAGAAACGCATACCCTACAACTTTAGAAACACAACGCAACTAGGAATAAGACGTGACACTCAACCATCAATAGGAGATAATTAAGGAGTAATACAAACTAAGTAAACACATCTTTAAACTATCATACGAGCACACATTAATTAGACATAGACTCCCACAACCTTAGTTTAGATAATTAGATAATAGTAGAGTAATCGGTAGAAATACCAAACCCCCAAATCCAATACCCGAGATTCGTACCTTTCCATTTTCATAAAATATAAAAAGATAAAAAATAATCTTCCTCAACCTTAACCTTAGCGTAGTAACTCCCTACTAGCATTCCTATTCCCCTAGAGAACGATATCAATACCCGTGGCTTACCCTAATTACTACACTACAACGATTAGGTTCACTGCCTAGGGTGTTATAAAACTTGCTCGAAGAAAAGGAAGTTCCTTTGACCCCGAACGATGCGTGTAGCGTTATCACTCTGCACATCCTTTAGACACTTAGGGGCTTGGAGATCGGAAATTGCCTTGACTTTAGAGGGATTAAGTTTTATCCCCTGCTTGGTGATTAAATGCCCTAGGAATTGTCCCTCTTCGACACCGAAGGAGCATTTCTTAGGGTTCAGCTTCATGTTAATCACCCGAAGCTCGTCAAACGTTTCCTGTACATCGAGGAGTAGGTCCTCCTCCGTCTTGCTCTTGATAACCATGTCATCAACGCAGGCCTTGAGACTTCTGCCTATCTGTTTGTTGAAGGCTTTATCTACGAGACGTTGATAAGTCGCCCCTGCATTCTTCAAACCGAAGGGAATTTTTCTGTAACAGTAGACACCTTTGCTTGTGTATAAGGCTGTCTTTTCCTCGTCCTCCTTTGCCATCTGGATCTGATGATACCCTTTATAGGCATCTAAGAAGCATTTTAACCGGAAACCTGCCAAGGATTCTACCTTCCAGTCAATTTCTGGTAGGAGGTAGCAATCCTTCGGGCATGCTTTGTTGATGTCAGTGAAATCCACGCACATGCGCCACCCTCCGTCGCCCTTTTTCACCAGCACTGGGTTGGCCACCCAAGTTTGGTATTTGACCTCCCTCAGGATGCCTGCTTGTGTGAGTTCGTCAACTTCTTTGCAGGCTGCGGCGTTTCTCTCGGGGGCAAGGCTTCTCCTTTTCTGCTTTATTGGCTCAATGTGTTTGTACTCATTGGGTTTATGCTCCGTACCGAAGGGCTGTCCATCTATCAGCAATGTTCTCGGAACCCCTGTCATGTCAGAATATTTCCAAGCAAAAACATCAAGGTTAGTCCGCAATAGCTCGATGAGCTTTGCCTTGAAATTTGCCGGGAGTTGCTTTCCTATTACCACCGTTTGTTCAGGGTAGCTAGAGTTTACTACAACTTGTTCCTCTGCATCTGTACAGCTAAGAATTGCCATCGGTGACTCCTCCGATTCATCTCTGATCTTTTTGACACCGTATACACCCTTATCCGCTCCGTAACTAGAATGAACAGTTCCTACTCCGAAGGGAGTTTGGAACTTAATAGCAGCATGTATGGTGGAAACAACAATTCCCATTTTTTGCATAGCTATTCTCCCTATTAACAAATTATAAGGAGAATCTGACCTTACGATGATGAAAATGAGTGTTTCCGTGCGGGATAAGGGGCCTTCGTCTATGGTGATTTCCAACGGTACTTCTCCCAGGTGCCATGAGTGCTCACCGGAGAACCCTACTAGTGGTGCCTTTGAGTCTACCCTTCGTGAGCGTATGGATGCCTTGAGCTTTAGGAAATAATGCTCATAGATGATCTCGCAGGAGCTTCCACAATCCATATATGCTCGGTTTACCTCCCTGTTTGAGATTTGTACCTTGATGATCACGGGATCAGTCGAAGGTGTCTTCCCCAATATGTAAGGGAAGGTTATTTCCCCTACGCTTCCCAGCTCTCCTTCTGCTTCCTTCCTTTTCAAGGTGGTATCGTGTTTGTGTACCATTAGTATTGGAGCTTCTGCGGGCGTAGTTTCCTTCTTGTTCCCCTTCCATTCTCCTAGTTGAGTGTCAGAGAACTTGTCATTTCCCTTCTTGATGCCTTTGACCAGATGTGCTAACTGTCCGGATCATACCGCCTCTTCAATTTGCTTCTTTAGTTCCCTGCAGTTATTAGTGTCATGTTCATGATCTTCATGGAAATGGAAATACTTGGACATGTCTCTAGCCTTGCTCCGTGCTATCATCCGAGGTGGGGGATCGAAAGGCTTTACGGCTTTCTCTGTGGCTAGGATCTCTCGAGGAGATTTGACCAAGTTTGCCAAGAGTCCATGGTTCGAACCTTTGTTGTAGGGAGTGAAGCGATCTCTGTTCTTCTTCTTGTTTTTGGATCCTTCCCAGGAGGACCCTCTAGAGAATTTGTCAGACGCTTCCTTTTGCTCTATCAGAGCCCCATTTGCTGCTACCTCCTTAGACTCAATCCAGGTGTAAGCCTTCTCAATCAAGTCCTTGTAGGTGTTGGGAAGGTCGGTGGACAGGAATTTCACCAAGCTTCGAGTCCGAAGGCCATGTACGAAACCAGAGATCCTCTGATCTTCGTGTAACCCTAGAATTTGCAAGGTTTCGTCAGTGTACCTGGTGACGAAGGCCCTCGTACTTTCGTTGTCCCTTTGTTTGATGGTGTGCACGGTTAGGTGAGTTTTGTTGTACTTCTTCTACTGGCTAAAGTGTAACCGGAACTTAGCCTTAAGATCATCTAAACTCATAATGCTCCCCAACTTCTGTCCGTTCCACCATATTCGTGCGGAGTCTTTAAGCGTGTAAGTGAACATGTGGCATGCTACAGGCATGACCCACTTTTGCATTTTGATAGCGCCTTCGAATAAGTGGAGAAAGTTATCAGGATCGCCTTTCCCATCGTAGGTGCCTATGTGAGTAGGCATCTTTACACCGTCAGGTAAGGGGTAGTCCTCGATCCACTTCACGAAAGGTGTGCAAGCTCCAGAGGCTTCGGTACAGTAAGGGTTGTATGGAGGTGGATAAACAGGTATAGGGTTATACGGGTTAGGAAATGGTTGTGAGTAGGTAGGGTAAACAGTAGAGGGTTGATACGAAGGGTATACTCCCATTGACTGTGTAGGAACCTGTCCATAGGGCATTTGCTGGTAATTCTGGCTGGGGAGTGAACCATTTAGAGGGTAAGTGTTGTAGGTTTGAGCATGTAGGTAGGGATTCATTCCCGGAGGGGGTAACTGATTCATGTTGGAGTATGGAGGTGGATCTCCGACACTCGAAACATAAGAGGGGGGTACTGGAGCCCCTGTCCCTTCTCTTCCCAAGTGAGCAGCTAGAAGAGGGGGTAGGTTTACCTCTCCATTTCCTACCGGGTTGTATCCTCCGTTGGAGTTCTCGCTCCTCCTTTCACCATGCATTCTTTCCCTTCTTCCCGGATTTCCTCCGGGTCCTTCTTCAAAACCTACCGTCCTTCCATTTGACCTTCTAGTGAAAGGAGAACCATTTTGCAGGGCCTGTGCGCCCCCTGCCCCCAGGTTGAGGTCTGCCCTCATCTTCGATCTCCTCGTCATACTCCTCACTGGAGTATTCCAACTCCCTCTGCATTTCAGTGTTACGAACCTGTCTCTTATGAGCCCTTAGCAAAGAACCTAAGGCCTCAAAGTTTGCCTCAACGAAGGCGGGGCTAATATCTGGAATAGGGTTAGCGGATGTTGAGGCGTGATGCACGGGAGTAGTTTCTAAACGAGATCGTGTGGTAAATGTTGAGGCTGTTATGGGGGTGAGATTGTCGGTGTTAGTTGTGGTGAGTGGGACCAGAGTAGAGAAACCTGGTGGAGATGAATCTTCTCTTCCTGGTTCCATGCCAGAAAAGTAGTGTAGTTGGTTAGAGTATTAGGACTGGGTGATTACGGGACTAATAGTTGTGGTCCCACGGATGGCGCCACTGATTGTTACAAAAGATTGTACTACCAGGCTTCGATAAGGATCAAAGTAATGAGGGGTGTATGTTCCAGCCAAGACTCGCCTGTAAACTGAGAATAAGAAATACTAAGACACTACGTTAAGTGATTACGCAGGGGTAGGACCCTGCGAACCACCTCTGGCGTGAGAGTAAGTATGAGTTATGGTTGTATAAGTGTGTGTAAGTAAAAAGATGAGTGTGAAATGAGCATACCATAAACCATTGTCCGTCTAACCTATTTATAGTGGAACAAATACGGTTAGAGGCACTCTTGCATGAATGTCAGAGATCATGGGGGCGTCCCATGATTGTGGGTAACCGCTAGGGGTTAGTGACCCACGTTCTCAGACTTGATGGGGAAGTCAAGAGAGAGAGGGAGATCGTGGGTTTGACTAAGTCAGGAGGTTCCTTATCCATTGTTCCTTCGTCCACCATACCCCGAAGGGCTTAGGACTGCGAATGGCGAATTCCCCTAAGGTAACCTTCGTGCCAACGAATGGTTTGATGCATGTCGATATTTTGGAATCCTAACCTAGGCCTTCGTATGGAAGGGCTTCGACACGTCTCGGAGGAGTGTCCTCCGAGCTACTCGGAGGGTACATCATCAGATCATATACCAGATGTATATGCAAATGAACCCATATCAAAGAGGAAGTTATGAAGCTGAAATCAATAACCTTGAAAGGATGCAAGGCTTGAAGATGAGTTTCAGTTGTACCAGAGAAAAATGGATGAAGAAGTGAGTTTTTATAAGTCAAAAATAGCCTTTTGGAGGAAAGTAGCTTTGTTTTCACTTGTAGTTTTGATGTTGGTTCTAGTTAAGTCCTAAATGGTTGTAATGTCTGAGATTGATCATGGTTTGAATGACTTGTAATGGTTGTGGAGGTATTATGAATGAAAAGCAATGGCTGTTT
Organism: Chrysanthemum seticuspe; assembly: GCA_019973895.1. Taxonomy (NCBI): domain Eukaryota; kingdom Viridiplantae; phylum Streptophyta; class Magnoliopsida; order Asterales; family Asteraceae; genus Chrysanthemum; species Chrysanthemum seticuspe. The sequence continues at coordinate 36,576,969 of BPTQ01000002.1, forward strand.
TTGTACAAGTATTCATGTTTATGTATTCAATGCACATCTATCTGTCTACCTGTAATTGTGTTTGCATATTGAATGCCATATGATGTACAATGTAGTTGGTTTGCTATTTTGCAAGTTGTGCACATGGACCATGGACCACTAATATTGAATGCAACAACAAACAAACCTTGCACATTCACATGGACCACTGATATTGCACATGGCAGACAAAATAAAAGGCAAATGACCTTGTATTGGTGGACAAAATAAGGGTAAACAAAGTCATTGATATTGGCACAAGTATACATTAAATAGTCACTGATATTGGCAGACAAAATTTTATAGTGCATTAGATTCCAAAAGGACCACCACTTGCCATACAACCAAGGCAAAGCACATGAGAGTTTCAAAAGAGTGTGCTTTAAATTGGTTCTACATCCTAAACCAACCTGCACTTACTACCTACCTGCACTTGCTACAAATACTTCACAAAATAACAAGTTTCAGCTTGACTGTCATTAACCTAACCTAAGAGTTTACCATTCTAACATTACATTACATAAGTTCATAACTGATTAAAAATCAAAGGGCTTGTCTAGGGTCTTCCCAGTCCCATCAATGGGATAGTTGAACTTCCTTTTCTTTGCAATCCTTTCTGACCTGGGTCTAAGTGTAACTAGGATCCTTGATCTTGATGAAGTTGCATTAGCCACTAAACTTTGACTTGCAGCTGCTTGTGGGTCTGTTACAGCTTGTGGATTTGGAATTGCAACCTGTAGAACTTGACTTGCAGCATGTGGGTCTTGAATTGCAACCTGTGGGAGTTGACTTACAGCTTGTGGGTCTTGACCAATAGTTGGTGCATCTGCTACTAAATCAGAAAATCCAAGTAATTAAACACTCTGAGATGCTTCATCTTCCCAAGGGTCATAGTGTAAGTCATCCCCAATCTTGATAAATTCTTCCATTTCTTTCCCATTCCATCTCTTTCAGTTCTTCCTCATGTAAAATTGCCATGACAGCTTCTCTATCCATTCTGTATGCATGTGCTTGTGATGAAGTCTGAAAGTTAATCAAAAGGTTAGAAGCTAAAAGTATATGACACAAAAATGCAAGCATCAAAAAACTTACTTCACTGTAACCCCCCTTAGAAGGGTTTTTCTTTGTCTTTGAAGGTCCTGCATCACCACCACCCTTCTTAGTATTTGAAAGAGCACTGCCATCACCTTTCTTAGTCTTTGAAGGACCTTTATCACCACCACCTTTCTTAGTCTTTGAAGGACCACTGCCACTTTTCTTTGTCTTTGAAGGACCACTGCCATCACTTTTCTTTGTCTTTGAAGGGCCTGTATCACCACCACCTTTCTTGGACTTTCAAGAACCTGCAACACCATCAAACTTCCTCTTCTTTGGTGGTTGTATATCATATGGTGGTTTAGGTCTGGTTGGATTTTTACAATTTCCCCTGTTATGACCTTTTTCCCAGCAATTTTGACGAGTAGTTGGCTTACCAGCCCTGCTCACTTGATGATCATTTTCTATGGGATGTTTAATCCTTCTAGACCTTGGCCTTCCGGGCATTTTTCTCTCCATTGGTGGCAGTGGAGGCATATTTGTATTCCTTTTCCATGTGCTAGAACCAAGCACTGGCCTAATACTTACAGGTGACTGTTATAAGGTCGGTTAGACAGTTACCTTTGTCGCTTTTTCAATGATTCAAGTTGTTTCTTATTGAAGGGCTGATGTTGTCTTGGCATTCAGACGCCAACATGCTCATGTTCCATGTTCTCTGCATAATGTAGATCCTTATGTCTTCGAGCATGGTTATTATGGGTTTCTCTCTTGCATTCATTATCCGAGAGTTGAAACTCTTAGATATACCATTCTCGAATGTTGCACAAGAATTATTTGTGCCAAAGAAAGCTCGACACCATGTTGTAGGTACCTTTTCCATTAGATAATTTAAGGCTTCTTGATCAAGCTGTCTAATTTCCTCCATTCGCTGCTAAAAAACTATCCTAGTAGTAGTTGCAACTGCAGACCAAAACAACCTCCTATAATGCAACCCAGTCCACCTCTTTTTGAAGTTAGCATAGATGTGCCTGGTGCACAGTCTATGTTCAGCATATGGTAACCAAATCCTCATAGCTTCCAATAGTCCCTTCATCACAGATTAACAAAATTGAAATACCCAATCATCACAAATTAACAAAAGTACACAAAAAAATATAAAAAAATTACCTTGTGTCCGTCTGAAATGACCACTACTCCTTCTCCATCACCTATATTCAAATCATCACTCAGCAGAGATAAAAACCATTCCCATTTGTTCTTGTTTTCCATACCAACTACTGCCCATGCTATGGGAAACATTTGGTTATTTACGTCCCGTCCCATGGCAGTTAAAAGCTCTCCTTTGCAAGTATGTGTAAGAAAGCACCCATCAAGCCCAATCACTCTTCTACAGCCTACTCTCCACCCATCCTTTAATCCTTTGAAACACACATAGATCCTTTTAAAGTATATTTATAGCTTACCTATACTCCCATAACTTACTGTAATGTTCAACCAACCCACCCTCACAGTCAAACAATGCACACTCCTTGGCTCTCCTGCACTGACCTAGGCTAACATTTATGTAGAATTTCTCTCTTATATCATTCTGCATATACCTAATAGTTATAAACAGATTCCTTATGATATCTCTTGCATAATGACTAGCAATCCATTTATATGTAACCAATGACCCCATGTCATAGTTCCTAGAACACCTGTGATCATGGTAAAGAGATTTGATCTGAAAGGATTTCTCCGTACTCATCCATGAAGCCCATAATCTGAAAGTGCAATAGTGATTGGTATCCCTTTGCATAATTTTCTTTCTAGTCCATTTAGTAGGTGTATCGGTGGTCTCTGTTGCATTCTCATTAACCTTACTCTTAACAGGTGTCTTCTCAACTGCTATACCCTTACCCTTATCCTTGGTAGGTGTCTTTTCAACTGATTTAGCCTTATCCTTAACCTTAGTAGGTGTCTTACTAGTACCCTCTTCAGTTGCATTCTTAGATGGGCTACTACTAGGCATAACATTTTCCTTCTTCAGCTTCTTCTTACTAGCACATCTACCTATAGAAATATACCTCCCACAATAAACCAATAGACACCTAAAGTCATTTCTCATATACCACATCTGATAACCATTGGCAACTCCATAGTTAGCCAATGATTGTTTCTGTTGGAATCACTCCTAAACCTTAATTCAAGTGTTTGTCACTCATATGTAATAGGTAGCTTATTATGGCCTTTATGTTTGTTTAAGGTCAAGCTTATGTAGAAGGCCCATAAGCTTAGGCCCATGTCCAATAAGGAAAAAGGAAGGAGTGGGAGTGTTGCCCTAGCTCCTTGCCTATAAATTCTATGTAATAACCCTCACTTGAGGGTTGGTTGTTCAAGTTATTTTCTTTCACTCACTCTCTACGCATAACCATTTCCTTTATATCGTGTGTGTGTGTGTTTGGATACTTGTTCAATCTCCTTTATCTCTTTCTAGTAAGCTTGTGTTGTAAAACTAGTGACCTAACAGTGGTATCAATCGCCTAACTAGTTGGGTGAATCGTTGTTTCTTAAAGTGGGTTTTTGGTCCTACGCGTAGAACAACCTTGATACTTTGGTTCACTTAAAAACTCGTTTTTACACTTTTTAATCCAAGATTCTTGTACTTTCAACGATTTAAGGTGTTAAAATACTTGTTTTTGGCAAAAAGTTTCAACCTTTACGCGTGGATCTAAGTTTTTAAGCTTATTTTTATACGAGGGTTTCATTCTACGCTTAACTGTTTTAGGAGTTTTGGTTCATCAAGTTTCACACTTTTGTGTTATTTTGGTGATATTGAAGCTATCTCATCACAAAAATCTGGTTTAGAAACATCTTTGGGCAGAATCATTTTTACGAGTAAGATTACGCGTATCAAAACCCTAATCTTACGCGTAACTTTATCCGTGGCTTGATCTTCGTTCTCGTGGTTTACTCCGTGTTTTCTTGCTTGGATAAGCCTGAGAATACGTCGACTTTGGATATCTTTTGCACTGTGATAGTGTAAAAGATCATTTGGGCAAAACCCTTAATCTTACGCATAAGCATAAAGCTTACGCGTAGAAATCCTACACATAAGATTAATCTTACGCCTAAGCCTAGTCTTACGCATAAGGTAATCCTACGCCTAACTTTCTACGCCTAACTTTGTGTCTACGCCTAACTTTAGAGTCTTTTCCATACTTACGCGTAAGCTAAAACTACGCGTAACTCTATTTTTTACGCGTAACTGTGGTGTTTTTACGCATAAGTTCAACTTGGTTTCTTATGATTTCTACGCCTAAGGACACTTCATCAACAAAGGTTCATTCGACTACAAAGATCCATTTTTACCAACACAAGTTTTCAACATGTCACAACCACCATACTCTAACTATTTCCCTTACACTTATTCTCAACGACAACAACAACTAAGTCCACAACATCAACAATGGAATCAACAACAAGCAATTTATCAACAACAATTTAATCAACAACATACTCCACAACTTGGAGCAATTCCTCCACCACAAATGGTTCAAACACCGCCAAGTCTTCAAGTTCAACCCTATACAAATGACTTCAATCAACATCCATCAAGGAACACTATGAAGGAACCCACTTGGTTTGCAAAGATGTGTGAAGCTTTAAGCAGCCAACAATCAATTCATGAGGCTGGATCACTTGATAGACCTCCAATGCTCACTCCAGGAAACTACGATCAATGGGTGATAAGGTTCTTTAGATTTTGTGATCTGAAAAAGCCACATGAAAAGTTCTTAAAGAAGGTTATCTTGGAAGGTCCATTTGAGATGCCTACTGTCATTGTACCCGGAGATCCAAATGCTATTCCACCAAGAGATAAACAAACAAACATTGCTACTGTTGCAGACTTGAATCCTCAAGAACTTCTACACTATGAAGCAGATGAGCTTGCAATGGAATATATCCTCTTAGGATTACCAAACCTAATTCTTCGTAGTGTTGATGCTCAAAAGACTGCAAAGAAAAGTGGGATCATATTCTTTACTAAGACGGGTTTCTACAAAGATTTGGTCTAAAAACACTACTCTATCGAAGTTATAGTGGTTTTATTGTGTTTTCACACTTTGAACTACTTGGTTTTGAGGATTTTGTCAATTCGCATCTTACTTTGGGAGCATATTTTTATTCGAATTTTTGAATCTAGGTGCGCATTTCCAACTTTGAAAAACGGTTTTTGTTCATAAAATTGTGGACGCGTATCAAAACCCTAATCTTACGCGTAACTTTATCCGTGGCTTGATCTTCGTTCTCGTGGTTTACTCCGTGTTTTCTTGCTTGGATAAGCCTGAGAATACGTCGACTTTGGATATCTTTTGCACTGTGATAGTGTAAAAGATCATTTGGGCAAAACCCTAATCTTACGCATAAGCATAAAGCTTACGCGTAGAAATCCTACACATAAGATTAATCTTACGCCTAAGCCTAGTCTTACGCATAAGGTAATCCTACGCCTAACTTTCTACGCCTAACTTTGTGTCTACGCCTAACTTTAGAGTCTTTTCCATACTTACGCGTAAGCTAAAACTACGCGTAACTCTATTTTTTACGCGTAACTGTGGTGTTTTTACGCATAAGTTCAACTTGGTTTCTTGTGATTTCTACGCCTAAGGACACTTCATCAACAAAGGTTCATTCGACTACAAAGATCCATTTTTACCAACACAAGTTTTCAACATGTCACAACCACCATACTCTAACTATTTCCCTTACACTTATTCTCAACGACAACAACAACTAAGTCCACAACATCAACAATGGAATCAACAACAAGCAATTTATCAACAACAATTTAATCAACAACATACTTCACAACTTGGAGCAATTCCTCCACCACAAATGGTTCAAACACCGCCAAGTCTTCAAGTTCAACCCTATACAAATGACTTCAATCAACATCCATCAAGGAACACTATGAAGGAACCCACTTGGTTTGCAAAGATGTGTGAAGCTTTAAGCAGCCAACAATCAATTCATGAGGCTGGATCACTTGATAGACCTCCAATGCTCACTCCAGGAAACTACGATCAATGGGTGATAAGGTTCTTTAGATTTTGTGATCTGAAAAAGCCACATGAAAAGTTCTTAAAGAAGGTTATCTTGGAAGGTCCATTTGAGATGCCTACTGTCATTGTACCCGGAGATCCAAATGCTATTCCACCAAGAGATAAACAAACAAACATTGCTACTGTTGCAGACTTGAATCCTCAAGAACTTCTACACTATGAAGCAGATGAGCTTGCAATGGAATATATCCTCTTAGGATTACCAAACCTAATTCTTCTTAGTGTTGATGCTCAAAAGACTGCAAAGAAAATGTGGGATCATATTCGTCTTCTTATGGAAGGATCTGTACTCAATCAGGAGGATTTGGAATCCAAAATTTACTTGGCTTATGAACTCTTCATGATTGAACCTGGAGAGACACTAGAGTCCTATCATCATCGATTTTCAGACATCATCAATGATTTGGATAAACACAACATCATCATGCCAAGAATTGCAGTGAATACTAAGTTCCTGAGTAGTCTTGGTCCTGAATGGGAGAAGTATGTCATTTTTCTCTGTCAAGCGAAGAACATGCATCAGTCTACATATGGATTATTGTACGATTACTTGAAGCCTCATGAAAATGAAGTTGATAGGGAAAGGATTCTCCGTGCTCAAATTGCTTCAACAAATAATCCGGAAAATCAACAACTTGCCTTGTATGCTCAAAACAGCTATCCTCCTCAACAAGCAACTCAACTAACTGCCCCAGTCACACCAAACGATCAATCACAGCAACCTCAAAAAAATCAATTGGTTCCTTACAACAACAACAATGATCAAGCACTTCATAGTCAAACTAATGAGGAATCCGATCCGTTCGAAGCATTGCAACAGGGATTTGTTATGATTGCTAATGCTTTTAGCCGTTATACCAACAAATCCAACAATCGTATTCGTTCCTCATCTAATACACGAAATCAGGCTGTTGTGAATAATGGACGAGTTGAAGTTCAGAATCGTGGTTATGGTCGTCAGATGGGAGGTGGTCAAGGGTTTAATGCTATGGGTAGGAATAACAACAGAGCTCAAGTGGTGGAACAGGGAAATGCTCAGAATGGGTTGAATGGTCTTAGATGCTACAACTGCAATGAGAAGGGACACCTGGCTAATGCATGCCCAAAGCCGAGGACTAGGGGCAGTGCTTATTTCAAAGAGGCTCTTCTTTTGGCTCTTAAGGATGAAGCTGGTGGAACTCTCACAAACAAAGAACAGAGTTTTATGGCAGATGCAGACTCAGATGATGATAAGGAGGACTTGCAGGCCAATGCAGCTGTTATGTTGATGGCTAATATGCATGAGTTACACATGAGTGACACAGGCCCAGTGTATGACACTGATGGCTTGTCTAAGGTACCCGAACAAACCATAATTATCTCTGATCTAATATCTCCGCCAACATCTGAATCCGGCAAGGCTTAGAATGTTCAAAATGAGTCATTTACATCTCATTCCGACGATTTTCAAATAAACCCTGTAGTTACATTTGACGATCAAGATGACCTTATGGTTTCCCTTGATAATCAAATTGACTCCGTGGTTATACTTGAGGATCTAAAGAATGATCATGTTGTGACTCCCGTTGAACAAGCCGAACTTTTGCCTCATCCAGATCTTGCTCTGTTACTTAAGGACCAACAATCCCAAATTGAAGAATGTTGTGCATTAAATAAGGACTTAAAAAGTAAAAATGCACTGTTAACCAAGGACTTTGAATGCTTAAAAATGCAACTCAACTTTTTCAAAACTCAAGAAAACCGTGAAAAAGGTTTTGAAGCCGCTTTTGCTAAATCTCATCAAAACGAAAAATATTTAGAGAGACAGATGCGTGATCTAGCTGCTTCGAAGAATGCTTTGTTGTCTGAGATAGAACAACTGAAACATGAACATAAAAAGCAAATTAACGCTCTTTCCATGGAAAATAAAAAAGCTAAGGCTGAGTTGTTAACTTGTCAAAAACAGTTCTCTGCATACAAAAAGCATTCAACGAAACGCATAGATGATCATCTTGAAGAAATCATCGGCTTGCAAAACAAACTTAAAGAGTTTAAAACTGTTGTTTATAAACATGGTGAGTCAGTGACTGCTATTGAAAAGTTTACATTAAAACCTAATCCAAATGGATATGGACTGAATCTTGCTGATTACAAACCTAAGCTTTCAACCAAAGCATTCAAACCAAATCCTGAAGTTTTCAGTGCAGAATATAAAATTGATAATTCTATTATGAGTGTTGTTGAATATCATCGTCAAGAGGAATTAGATGCAGAAGACGAGAGTCGATCAAAATTAAAAACTGTTGTTTACAACAAACCTTTTAATTATTCAAAACCGGTCACTTTTGTCACACCAACAGATTCTTCTAACACACCAAGGGTTATCATAAAAACACCTGAGTCTTCTAATGTTAATCCCCAACCAGATTATGCACAAATTTATGGTTCTTTACCTTCCATTAGTGAAGTAAACTCAAAACCTGAAAATCGAAAAATTCTTAGCTATTTTGACATTTTCATGGCTGACCTCAAAACTTTAGAACATGAGATAGAATATCATTCTGAAATCAAGGTTCAACATTTTCAATCGCCTCTGGCGCGAGAACAAAGAGACATTTTTCAGAAAAATCTTTTACCTAATGTTAAAAATTTGAAAAATTGTGCATTATCTTGGGAACGGGACTTTCATAAGGAACTTGGAGTGATGAAGGTCGTCTTTGAGAAAACAGAAACATCTATTTCTAATACTAAACGTAAAAAGAAAATGTTAAGAAAAGATGTTGATCGACTCTTGAATGATGTTATCTGTGCTGATATCCATAATATTGTGTTATTGAACTCTGTGTCATATGCATCTGATTATATCTCTGCTGATACTGTTGATAATGTTGTAACTGTTGAGAACACTGATAATGTGCTTCAGCTTGAGTCTTTAAAAGCTGAAAATGAATGATTGATTAACGAACTTTCCTTTGCAAAACATCGTCTTAATTGGTGTCAAAAAGATATTCACAATCAACAAGTTGTTTTTCAAACCAAAATCGCTCAGTTGCATGCAAAATCTTCTGATCCTAAATTTGAAAAACTGGATGATCAAAACGTGTCTTTGAAAAGTCAAATCTCTAAATATGAACAAGAACTTGTAAAAGTTAAACATGAATATGGTGTCATATTTGATTTACTCAATAAGACTCGTCATGAAGCATCAAACGAACTTGATCACTATCTTGCACACACTAGAGAAGTCATGAATTTTGCTGGAAATATTCGTTCTGAAAATCAAGATTTGATTCACACTATCTTTAAGTTAAGAGAAATGTTAGGAAAGTATGAACTACTTCCGCCTACCGTAATTAAGAGAATAGCACCAGTAACACTTAGTAATCATGAACCGAGAATCCCTATTGCCAAATCACAAGTTGCTAACGTGCTTCCTTCTACTGAAACAGGAATAGTTGCGTCTTTTCGAAACGTCCGCACTTCACAGCCTAGGAGCACTCAAACGAAGAATAGGAAGTTGCGACCTAAGAAAAGATCAATAAGGAATGCTAAAGTAGAAGAACACCCTAGGACTATGAATAAGACTCCCGTTGCTTCCACTATAGACATTGCATCTAGCAAATGTAATAGAAATAGTGATGTAACGAATGCTAAACCTTTAAGTACTTTTGACATTCAGTCTGATGCACCTTGTGTTATTTGTCGTAAAAGTATGAATTCTGATTGTCATGACAAATGTGTTGCTAAAGCTATAATCTCTCGTTTATGGAATCCTAAGAATCGGAATACCTCTAGGCCCACTAATCATTCTAAGTCTGTGCTTGGTAGACCGCCTTCTTTAGATTCTAAGGCAAGCATTGCTGTCCCTGTAGCTCCAGTTTCACCTCCTAAGAATGTAGTACCACCTAGTGCATTTATTAAGACTAAAGCAAATAGTAGTTATAGATGGCAGAAATGGATATATAACACACTAGGATTTAAATGGATGCCTAAAGTAATTGATGTGTGTATGTCTACTATCACTACTCCGGAACCCTCTAACATTTTGGGTTCCACATCTACTTCTATTCCATTTGTGTCGTATGTGTGTAATGCAGGTGATACAGATCATTCTATGGATTGTTGATAGCGGATGTTCCCGACACATGACAGGCAACCTTAAACTGTTATCAAACTTTATTGCAAAGTTCATTGGCACTGTCAGATTCGGGAATGATCACTTCGCAGCTATCATGGGCTACGGAGACTATATCAATGGGAATATCGAAATTAGCAGGGTTTACTATGTGGAAGGCCTCGGTCACAATCTGTTTTCAGTAGGTCAGTTTTGTGATGGAGATTTGGAGGTTGCTTTCCGGGAGAAAACTTGTTTCATTCGTGATCTACAAAGAAATGACCTGTTGGATTGATATACTTTAATCAAACTAACTTTAACTAGCTTGTTAAGGTTTAATAACCTCGGATAAATCCTAAGTTATTAACAAAGAAACACTGAACAATCTTTATCAAGTACGCGGAATTTACTTAACAAAGCTAAGAAGAATAACTTTTAATAATAACTCTAAATCTGCTTCTTATGCAGATACTTTTACAACTCTAAGAATATCGAACTTCTAAACTCTAAACAACTTTTTAATCATAAACTCTAAGACTTGTGAATTCGTATCTCTAATGCCAATCTAGTAGTCCTTTTATAGGCTCAAGGATATCCTAGTCGGTTTACAATTTGTATTCTTGTACGACAAGTAATCTAAACATAGAATAACAATACTTTCCATAAACGAATAGACAGTTCTTTAATTCTTGCAGTACTTTGACCTTTATGTGCAGTACTTTGACTTTATCTTTAGCAGTACTTTGACTCTTTGACTTTCTCCAGTTCTTTGCAGCTTACAGTACTTTCATATCTTCAGTACTTTCATAACTTCAGTACTTTCATATCTTCAGTACTTTCATATCCCAACAATTCTCCCCTAACTTGAATTCCACTTGTTTGACTTCAAGTTCCTTTGTAGATTAATCTTTCACTTTTCCAACTTCAAGGAATGATTGTCTTTGTCTTTAGATTGTTGTCACACCCCCAAATTACCTGTTTTGCAGCTGAATGAAATTCCTGGGATTGACTGTCATAGCATCACAATCACAGTTATATTGAACGACCTAAAGAGTCGTTTGGAAAATACATCGTTTGATTTAATAAAACATTCCGAGTTTACAAAGTATAGGTCCCAAATGAAAGTTACTATGTACAGAAATAAATTTGATACAAGTCAAACGATGTTTTTGAAGTATATAAATCCCATGTGAGACGCGTCGTCACCGCGACTCTATGATATGTCCACATGCAGGCCATGAAGTGAATGCCTTAGTTACCTGAAAATACATTGCTAAAAGTGTCAACACAATGGTTGAGTGAGTTCATAGAGTTTATGTAAATGTTTAATACGACTACCACAAGTATAAATTATGTATGACAATGTCGTCACAAAAATGATACAATTGCTATAAGTCCATGACACCGAAGCTTGACTGATGTTCGCCCCAATAGAGTGTTTTGCCAAACAACTCAATAATGATAAAGAAATGAAATGCATCCGTCCGGTTGGAATCCGCCAACTCGGATGGAGGTGTCACCCTCGATAGATCTATCCACTCACCCTCGCTTCTATGAAATTAACGGTTCATGTTTATGAAATGGGGACATTTAACTGGCAATGAGGTAACTTAAGCAATGTAATGAATTTGATATACTTGGTATCGTAATAAAAATGATGTGCAATGTATTCTCCCCCGTAGGTTTGAAATAAAGTAAAAACTTGAATAAATCGGGGCTATGAAAACTCACCTGTTGCAATGATTATGATGACAAAAGTGGATACACTGAAATGTAGCGTGATCTCGAAACTGACCTATTATGAATAATATGATATGTA
>BPTQ01000002.1:36598378-37034514 GCA_019973895.1 Chrysanthemum seticuspe
TATACCAATAGTTACATGGTACCAGAATGTGTGGTTTTGTAAACCGATGAGGTTTCAATTACCAAAACCATTTCTCTAATTTTAGGTAATTAAAAGTTACTAAGTGGAGAGTGTCCTCAATTGTGTGGACCTTCACTACTCTTATCATACGTTGAATTTGACTTAATTACATGTTTGACAGTATACAACGACACAACGACTTTTCTACCTCTAACGACCTACTACGACATTTTCTTATTTCTATGAATCTATTTCACGTCTTTGGTGTTAACACTGTTAAGCATAAAAGTCCAGTATAAAGTTTTGTAATAAGTACGAAGTAGTAAATAGTAAATAGCACTTGATCCAAATGCTCATAGTTTAAGTGCATTGGCATTACCAAATCGACACTTAAGTACTAGTATAGTAGTTCCTGTAAAGTATATCTGATTCAAATCAGATGTTAAGTAATTGTAGTAATAGTAGTATAATCAAGTACGTACCAAAACGTAAAATGTAATTTGCATATTAAAAGTATAATTTATTTGCAATAGCGCATTAAATAATAAAACTTGTTAACTAGGTAATGAAGGTTTTTAATAGGGTAAACCATTACGGTTACGTGAATTTGATACTCGTAAACCTAGTTCACGATAAATGATAAATGATGAAGCATGAATAATGTTTTGAAATATGACCTGAAAATACGAATTGTCACAATTGTGGTTTCTGCACTTTATCTAAGTATCTTTATTCTTTTACAGCATCATCCAGCAATCTCCATCTTTTCAGCAACACAGCAACATATGACAGTTTGTACATTAATTCAGTTTAAGTTGCATACTATTCTCATCACTTCCAGGTGTGTTAACTCCTGTGAGAGGTGAATCATTGAAAATTAATGGATTTTAATCTCTTTACCAAAACCATTAACTTTGGAGTAGCCAAATGTTTTGGTGTGTAAGACCATGGTACATTGATAACCATATGATTTTTAGCAAATCACCAGCTATCAACAGATTTGACCAAAAGTTGTACCCTTCTGGACTAGTTAGTTCTTCTATCTAATGGTGAACTAATTACCAATAATGGTTTTTCCACAACCTTTACCACAAACCATTTTCTTGTGGGCTAGCCAACTCTTCACATTAACTGATATGGTGAGTTGAATACCATACAACTTATTAGCAAGTTGTCAACTAAAAACGGATTTGAAATATCTTTACCAGAGCCGTTTGCTCATGGATTAGCCAATCCTTTTGTAACCATGGTGGATTGATGACCTATTGATGTTACCATCTCAAAATCCATTTATTTTACTTAACCTTTGTTTCAAAATATTTATTACTTAGCAAAAGGTTTCTTCTAAAAAAACATTTAACTGGTTAATTTCTTCAAACAGTACTTTGATAAAAGTACTGTCTGATCAGCAGTACTTTGAATAAAAGTACTGATATATCAAAAAGTATTTATTCAAATAAAATTCATACCAGTTATTGATCATCCTTAGCAATAGTAGTCCATTTTATAAACAAATTGATGACCATGAGAGCAGTTTCATTATCCTCTTCTACTTCCATTCCATGCTCTAGCATCCTTCTCATAAGGTCAACAGTGAGAGGATGTCTTCTTTCTGCAAACATGTGAATCATTGTCCCATTTTCCAGCTCTAGAACATGTACTCCGGATTCTTCAAAGAATCTCCAACAAACAACTTCCCATTGCTCTTGATTCTTCCAAATTTCATCACTACTCTGTTCTTCAGTTTCCCATGCTGTTGTAAGATCTCCAAGTAAAACTAAACTAATTCCTTCTGATGGATTATGTTCAACATAGTCTTGCACCAAATGATATAAATGAAATAAATCCACTCTGTCAATTGCATGCAGTACATCCCATGGCCTTTTGAACACTTTGAAACTTTCATCATCTCTGCGAAACATCATATAACTTCCATCTTTGGATTTCACAACTTCAAAAACAGTAATCTGCGATCTGTTCATCTTCATATCAGCATCTTCTCTGGAATATTCAAAGTCTACTATTCTGAGATAATTTCTTAATTCATCCTTTGTTTCAGATCTTAACTCAATTTTCTCTTTCTTTGAAGACTGTTGATCAACTTCAGTTTTCCTTTTTCTTTTCAAACTTTTCTTTCTTTCAGCTTCAGTCCAAGTAGCTTCATCTTTGTAATCTTTAATGCTTGCTACATCCTTCTTATAAGCTTCTCTCTCAACATCATATAGTCTTTTCATATCAACATAATTCAACTTCTACAATCCCTTATACCCTCTAGCTTTCAAATAAGCCATCATTGCATTTCTTTCTTTAGCAAGATTTGGTTTTCTTGGCATAAATCTAACAGGAGTAGGTGACTGTAAAGGTTCAGCATCTTCAGCATTCAATTCTTCTTGTAATTTCCTAGCTGCTTCTGCATTCATTGCCTCTTCATTAGTAACTTTAGTCACTACTTCAGAATTAAGTTCTTCTTGTACTTTTCTAGCTGCGGACTCATTCCTAGCAACTTCAATTGCTCTAAGATCTGCCAAAGTTAGCTTTTTCTTCTTAGTTTCTATCAACTTACCTTTACCTTTATCCTTAGGATCTATTGCAGGTTGAGAAGCTCTTGGTTGTTCTTCTTCTTGCATTTCTCGAATAGTAACACCTCCTCTTGGTTGTGATAAATCTTCTAGAATTGTAGCAATAAACTCATCATTACTAGCAGTTCTTTGAGGTGTATCAGCTTCTTCTAGTATAGCAGTTGTTGAAGGACCAACTTGTTCTTCAAGTGGAATGATTGAAGGACCAGCTTCCTCTTCAAAATCTAATACCCTTGGTGTAACCAACTCTTGTCTGTGAGTACCAGTAAAAGCAGTACTTTGTTGTTCAGTACCTTGATCTTTATACCTTTCTTTGTCAGTACTTTGAGAATCTTTACCCTTAACATCTTCTTTCAAATTCTGTTCTTCGAAATTCCTCCCCAATTGGACAGAAGATGGTTTAGGAACCTTCTTGCCTTTGTTTTGCTTCTTAAATTGCCTTCTGCGCTTGTGTTCTTCCTTAACCCATAAGCGATAACGTTTGATAAAAGGTTTAACAAAAGCCTTCAACCTTTGATACTTAAGCAGCAACTTCTTAATCTGTTTAGCCTGAGCTTCAAATGATTTCTTCAACCTTGTCAATTCCCTTGTTAAAGCATAATTATTAAGAATTGTTTGTGCAGGCTCCATAGTTGGTTCATCTCCTCCAGATGGCAAAGATTCTGTATGTGGAGAAACCTGTAGTACTTTCCCAAGCAGTACTTTCCAAGCAGTACTTTCAGGAAAAACAGTACTTTTCCAAATTCTTTTGTAAAAACTAAGTATACATAAATATCCTCCCCTTAAGCAATGCACAGGACTATACAAACACCTTATAGTCCCCCCTCAAATGTAGCTCAGTAGCTAAATATACTCCAAAACATCTGACAGAAACTCCTTGTCTCCTGTCATGCTCACAGAACAACCACTATCAACAATAAAATGATCTTTAAGCTCCTCTTCTGGGTTGCCCTGTCTAATAATATAGAGAGTTAGTTTCTTTTAGGAACCCAAGCCATTACTGACTTGTGTTCCCCTTATGGAGTTACAAACTCAAATTCCTTGAGTATGTAATTTCCACTGTTTTTCAAAATATGATCCAGGATTATCTTTTGATTTTTAACATGTGGATTTTCAAAACTTTCTGGATTGTCAACAAAACTCTCTTTTGTAAATTCATTCTCTTTTTCCTGTATTATGAAAACATCAGTTTCACTATTTGTTGAAAGTACAGTGTGTCCCTTAGCAGTACTTTCCCTTTTAACCCATGCAGTTTTAACAGTTGGTTCCTGTGATCTAGATCCCCTATGGGAATTATAGTACCTTCTAGGTTGATAATAGTGAGATCTCCTAGGGTTCCTATTCCAAGTAGTGTGAGCAGTACCTTGTGTTGACTGAGCAGTACTTTGAGAAGGTACTGCTTGTGAAGGTACTGGTTGTCTAGAAAAAGATTTTCTCTGGTGAGGGTACCTATGGTCTGGTGAGAAATTACGATGATTTACCCTTTTTAAATTATTCCAGACTGGTTTGTGCTCTCTAGGTTTCTGGTTAGCAGTCCTATTCTTTGAAAATTTGCTTAGATATTCTGAGTGTCGGTCACAATCTTTGATTAAGTGATTAGGACTATAACATACAAAACACAGTTTTTCACCCATACTTCCAAAGTGTCTACTCCTATGTCTATGACCAAAACTATTGTGCTTTCTAGGTGAATGATTAAATCTGTTTTGACCAAAGTTATCCCAAAAAGGTTTAGCAGTATTGTTTTCAAAAGGTTTTTCTGAAGGTACTGCTTGTAGAGCAGTACTTTGAGTTGAAGGTACTGCTTGACTTTGTATCTTGGTATTAACAGTTTTTTTTGGGGTTTCAGTCCTAGATTGACCAATAAGCTTCTTCCTAAACTCAAGACTGTCTATACCAAATCGAGAAACATCAGGCCTAGGGGGTTGATGAATTCCAGTGGGATGGGGAACTGCATGATAACCAGTGTTTTTCTTAAGCTCAGGAGGTGAATCACTAATTGAATCCTCATTACTAGATGTGTCTACATAATTAATGAGTTCATCACTAGTGGTTATGTCTTCTAAGTCTAAGGCATCCTGATTACTAGATGTGTTCCCTTCCATGTTAGTAAAATCCATACCAAATCCTAAGCCAGTTCTAATGTAAGCCCTTCTCTGTTTTTCAACATAAGGAACATGGGACAAGCCAGATTCTTTCCAGGAATCAAACTTAGCTAACAGATTATCCCTCTCCTTAGTTAGTTTCTCAATTTCAGCAATTTTACAGTTTAGCTTCCATTCACTAAGTTTTAACTGATAATCCTGTTGTTCATATTTTTCAGCCCAAGCCATTTCATTATTTTCAT
Organism: Chrysanthemum seticuspe; assembly: GCA_019973895.1. NCBI lineage: Eukaryota > Viridiplantae > Streptophyta > Magnoliopsida > Asterales > Asteraceae > Chrysanthemum > Chrysanthemum seticuspe. Next base: position 36,603,305 of record BPTQ01000002.1, read on the forward strand.
GAGTTAATATTTTGGCTTCCATAGACTCTAAAGTGATTTGATAACCTGCTACCTCAGACCTAGCCCTTACACAATTATCTCTTTCATAAACATAATTAGTTACCAGTTTTTGATAGAGATCATGACAATTTGAGCATACCTCTGTGATAGGAGTTGATGCAGCTTCAGTCGACATCTTCAGGGTTTGTTGAAATCGGGTTTCTTCTTAGTCAGAGTTTCCACACAAGCTCTGATACCACTTGTTGGATCGATATACTTTAATCAAACTAACTTTAACTAGCTTGTTAAGGTTTAATAACCTCGGATAAATCCTAAGTTATTAACAAAGAAACACTGAACAATCTTTATCAAGTACGCGGAATTTACTTAACAAAGCTAAGAAGAATAACTTTTAATAATAACTCTAAATCTGCTTCTTATGCAGATACTTTTACAACTCTAAGAATATCGAACTTCTAAACTCTAAACAACTTTTTAATCATAAACTCTAAGACTTGTGAATTCGTATCTCTAATGCCAATCTAGGAGTCCTTTTCTAAGCTCAAGGATATCCTAGTCGGTTTACAATTTGTATCCTTGTACGACAAGTAATCTAAACATAGAATAACAATACTTTCCATAAACGAATAGACAGTTCTTTAATTCTTGCAGTACTTTGACCTTTATGTGCAGTACTTTGACTTTATCTTTAGCAGTACTTTGACTCTTTGACTTTCTCCAGTTCTTTGCAGCTTATAGTACTTTCATATCTTTAGTACTTTCATATCTTCAGTACTTTCATATCCCAACATGACCTTATGTCTGGCTCGCGTAATTCTAGTCTTTACACTATCTCTATGCAAGACATGGTTTCTTCATCTCCCATCTGCTTACTTTCAAAGGCAACATCAACAAAATCCTGGCTATGGCACCATTGTCTCTCACATCTAAACTTTCAAACCATCGCCAATCTTGCTCGACACAAACTAGTTAAAGGTCTCCCACGGATTCCGGTATTCAAAAGATCACCTTTGCTCTGCCTGTGAACAATGGAAAAGCACTCGTGCTCATTCTCCTTCAAAGGTGGAACACAGCTCTCAGCATGTGCTTCATCTTCTTCACATGGATTTGTGTGGCCCGATGCGCGTGCAAACGATCAATGGCAAATGCTACATCTTAGTAATTGTTGATGACTACTCACGATGGACTTGGGTCAACTTTCTTCGAAGCAAAGACCAAGCTCCACAAATGATCATCACCTTTCTCACGAAAATACAGGTTCAGCTCCAACACACCGTCAAACAAATAAGAACAGACAAAGGAACTGAATTTGTTAACCAAACCCTTCGTGCATTTTATGAGAAAGTGGGAATTCAGCATCAGACATCTACTGCACGTACACCAGAACAAAACGGAGTTGTTGAAAGACGAAACCGAACGTTAGTGGAAGCTGCAAGAACAATGTTAATCAATGCTAAACTTCCAGATTACTTGTGGGCAGAAGCTGTATCTACTGCATGCTATACTCAAAACCGTTCTATGATCACAAAACGCCACAACAAAACACCTTTCGAGCTTGTCCACAACCATAAACCGAATCTCAAACACTTTCATGTATTTGGATCCCTTTGCTATCCGAATAATGATCGTGATGATTTTGGAAAACTCAAAGCCAAAGCTGACATTGGAGTTTTTATTGGATATTGTGAGAATTCTAAAGGTTACCGGATCTAGAATTGTCGTACAAAACAGGTGATGGAAACGGTTCATGCTCGTTTTGATGAACTCACATAAATGGCTTCTGAGTATAACAGCTTAGAACCCGGTCACAACCGCTTAAACTTCCCTCAACCCCCATCATCAGCTGAACAAAGCCCCGAGCTCACTCGTTAACAAATGGAAAGGTTATTTTCTCCGCTATTCAGTGACGATATTGATGAACGTGCTCCAGGTGTATCCGCTATTTCCGCTGCACAACCTGATAATATTCATATACCTGATACACCTGCTACAACAACTACTGTTGAAGAAGCACCACCAGTTGACTCCACCACAACAGTTGAACACAACGCTTCTAACAATGATGAACCGGCTGATGATATTCTTAATGAAGTACCCTTACCTGCAGATTTTGATCCAAATGCGTTCTTTAACCCATTTGCTAATGAGTCTGCTACACCAGATGTCGCAGAATCTTCAACAAAACATTTGAATCCTCAGAATCTACACAATGTATACCAACATCAACCCTCTACACATCGATGGACAAAAGACCATCCTCTGGAAAATATTATTGGCAACCCGAATCAACCAGTCGTTATGAGACAACGTCTTCACACAGATGGTGAACATTGCATTTATGCACTCACTGTCTGCCAATCTGAGCCAAAAAATATTAAAGACGCAATGACAAAAGACAACTGGATTGAATCCATGCAAGAAGAACTCAACCAATTCAAACGTCTTGAAGTATGGGAACTGGTTGAAAGACCAACAGGGGTCTACGTCATTGATCTCAAATGGATTTGGAAAAACAAATTAGATGCTGAAGGGAACGTAATCCGAAACAAGTCACGTCTAGTTGCTAAGGGATATCGACTGTTAGGTCACAAGTTTTTACAACACAAGCTTACTAGAAAGAGATAAAGGCGATTGAACAAGTATCCAAACACACACACACGATATAAAGGAAACGGTTATGCGTAGAGAGTGAGTGAAAGAAAATAACTTGAACAACCAACCCTCAAGTGAGGGTTATTACATAGTATTTATAGGCAAGGAGCTAGGGCAACACTCCTACTCCTTCCCTTTTCCTTATTGGAAATTGGCCTAAGCTTGTGGGCCTTCTACATAAGCTTGACCTAAAACAAACATAAAGGCCATAATAAGCTACCTATTACATATGAATGACAAGCACTTGAATTAAGGTTTAGGAGTGATTCCAACAATCTCCCCCTCAAGTGTTGATGATGAAAAATGGTGAAGGCGTTGATGTAATAGTAGCTTTGACGTCTTCTGACATTCTTCTTTCTTGTGAGAAGGAATGCGTTGATTCGAACAATCTCCCCAGTGTAGAGAGATAGTTTTCTTTGAACAGTTATGCTGTGACGTCATCTTTAACTTTGTTCTTTGATCATTGTTCTTTGTGATGAAAGTGATAGTATGTTGTTGTCTGCATCAAGTCTGCCTCAGGTTTGCTTCGCTGCTACAGTGTCTCCACATCATTCTTCAACATGCTCACACGCTCTTTGACGTTGGAATTTAGTACTGATGAAGTTCTTTAAGTCTTTAACTTTGTAGATTCTTTGATTTGACGAAGAATCATTCTGACTGTTGTGTTGCTTTTGGATAGAACTTCCATTAGTGATGATGTTGGCGTGAGCATGAGAAGAATCTGCACGATCATCCCGCTCCGGAGCTTCCATAAGAAGAAAACATTTAAAACGGTTAGTAATAAGCGGATTCCTGGCACTTACAAGTTTGAACTTCGAGAGTGTTAACAGCATAGTGTGAAAACACAACTCTAATTCTCACAAAGGCCGTTCCTGAACTGGAGTCCCACAAGTGAGATAACGCGATGTACCGAAGTACATCTACAGTTCAGATGAGTCGTTGAGGTACACCGAAGCATCACCTCACGACTGTAGACCGTTTGAGACACACTAAGCGTAATCCACAGGGAGTTACCGAAGTGACCTGCTGTCAGGGCTGTTTGATGTTGACCCTGGCAGGAGTTTCCATTCAATCACTGAGTATCACAGATGTGAACCTCTCATAAATGTTCTCGACAGATTGCTAAGATCTGTGAAGGACTCGATAACGTACCACTGATGTTCTTATTGTTGAACATCAAGTGATGAAATGTCAAGTGTACCTAAGAGATCTTTTGATGAATCTCGTGGCTCTAGACTCAATAGTGCGTTTTGGTTTTCCTGAGCGGCAACTAGGGAGAGGGTCTCCTTCTTCAATAACAGCTATCTCTAAGAGAAAGCCGATAGATTATGTAAGGTTCCCTGTGAGAATGAAACAAGCTTCTTTTGGGAGAAACTTGAGTGGCTAAGAAGGTATAGTGCATGCGTCACTGGGTCTATGACGACTTTTAATCTTCAATACCGGTGTCACTAAGTGACAACCAGTAGCATATGAATTGAACCCGGTGTCTGCCCTAAGTTGAATAATTTGGAGGGCTATTTCTTTTCACCCTTTTCTTTGCATTTCTTTTTAATTCTTCAACTCCTTCTTTCTCCGATTCTCATTTTCTCCTTTTTATAATCATACCTAAGGACTTCTAAGTACTAACTATTTGTGATGTCCTTGGGTAGATCCCTCCGGCTCTGGCGGATCATAGGACGGTTATTCCTAACCTTAGTCACCTTATCACTCCATGACTAACCTATGTTGCCATAAAACCAGTTTTCAAGAAAATCTCTCAAAGGGTTTGTAAATGAAAAACATGTTTGAACCACTGTGAGAGTTTTATCTTTTAGCAAAAATACTCCCCCTCCACATGTGCTTTAGAGTTTTGACGGAAATATGCACAGTGTGGGAAGAGCGCGCACTTTAGAATTGATCAACTCAAGATAGACAATCCCCCGCGAGACACGGTTACGTTGCATAGTTAAAGAGTTACATTGTCAGCTTTTAGGTGACAACTAGCTCTAATAACTACCTTGAAGGTGTAGACAAACCTCGAAAGGTTGTCATACCCGTCAGAGTTCATGTCTACCAAGAGTTTCTCGAATGGTACTTTCTACTTGGACAAGTCCTTTGCGAGACACGTTTACATTACTAGCGAACTAGCTTGAAATTATTACCCGTCTTGGACAAGTCTTTTCGAGTTACTAACAGTTTAGTACCATCAATTCGTTGGTTAAGTCTATTACACAAAGATTCATTTGCATTTACACAAAATGTTTCTTATCACATAATTTTCTCCCCCTCAAAAATGGCATATAAAATGTTATTTTTGAAAAGTTGAGAATAAATATGACCATTTCGAGTGTTGCGGGAAGATGACCACTATGAACAATTTGTGAACAAAGTTTTAACTCAAGTACTCCCCCTCAAAAAGTGATATAAACGGTTGAGGTTTTGAAAATCATACGGGGAAGTACTTGTCCTTTTGAGCAAAACCTTGAAAAATGAAAGGTTTGATAGGTTTTAATCAAAAGTAAGAAGCTTTCGCTCCTTTTATGAGGATTGTGGCACTGAAGCGTACCACAGGGTCCTTTCTTGACAAGAACGGGTTGTACACTGTTATGTGTGCACAAGCCATTGACATAATCAAACAAACAAAATCACACTCAAGAATGTTAAGATAGTACCCAATGATTGCAGAAGATCAGCAACTTTCTGAGGACGTTGGAAAGTCATAATCAGAAAGTTTGGTCATCCTCTCACATAGCTCTCCAAGCGTTGCATCTGATCCAGATGAATCAAACATTCATCAATCCTAGTGATAAATCAACGAACATCCTTGCGATCCTTTGAATTCCATCTCTTCGTCTGAATTATACCCAAGTCAATGTCCTTTAATCGATATGACAATCCATCTCCAACCATCTCCAGGGTGGCGTCATAGAACTTAGTGAATTTCATCGAAAGCCATAAAGCAAGTATGATGATTTTCACTTTGGTAGACAAACCTAAACTTTTGTTTTATGAACGATTTTCTACTGAGGTTCTTGATTGATTCAGATGAAGTGTAGAATTTAGGTAAGATTCGACCCCAAGGTGGAGATCTTCAACACGCTCTTTGATTTGATGCGTATGAAAACAAGGAGTGCAGTAATGTACTTGATCTGAATTTCGGTTGAGGTTCAGTTAGGGCTCAGGTATTTCGTGATCCTCACCACCAGTGTATGTAAAGTGATCAACGGTTTTCTCCATTGGTGGCATGGTTTTCTGAATCCCTTGGTTGATCAGATGGTGGTGGTTGTGTAGCTTGTTGTGTAGTGGTGATAACCTGCTTAACCATTTGTCGAATCATTGGATGGAGTTGCCTTCTTAACAGATTTTGTTGTTGACAGAGGTGTTTCTTATGTTGATGGAGGTGATGATTGAGATGATGATTTGGGTTTGGTGGAAGTGTCAAGAGGTGTTACAGAAGACTGTTGAGGTTTGTGTATAGGATTGTCAACTATGTAGTTGTCTGATTCCTTCTTTAACTTTTCCTCCTCAGCTCTAGCAGCTTCTTTTGCCTCTTTTCGAATCATTTCCTCTTCAGCCATCAAATTATCATCATCAGTGACTCTTTCATCCTTATCATGATCGTAATCTCCTTTGTCAGATATTTCCACATCTTCACCTTGATTTTCTTCTTGCGGATGTTGTTGTGGTTGATTCATTTCAACAGTTGTGGTGACAGTGACACCCTGATCCTTACCGGGTTGATTAACCAGATCGGATGGGGTAAGAGATGTTTGCAATGGATCTTCCAAAAGTGGAGGACTACTACTTGACCCTCCTGCCCCACCGGGTTGATTAACCGAAAAGGTTGAAGCATGGTATTCCATCCTTTTCTGCTTTAATGACTTATGAAATTTTATTTCCTCTTCCATTGAATCATACTCATCATCAGGATGACTTTGTGAGCATGAATTTGAATGGATGTTGCAGAAGGATGTCCACAGCAATTCTGCAAGATGATTCAGAGCATATGAAGTTGTTGTAGATGACACAAAGATAGTTCATGCCAATTGTTTAGTCGTATCCAGCTGGGAATGTGTTTGCCATCGAGAGCTCAGCTGGGGCATTGATGTTTGCTTGAATTGCAGCCATTTTGTGATCTGAAAGACATTAGACAAAAAGACAGACATATGGAAACACAATGTGTTTGTTTTAGTCTGATTTATTATCTAATTCCTTGTTTGATGGTAACATGTTTATGTTAGTTACAAGTCCTAAGTCACATTGTTCTAATTGATTGAAGTTGATGTGATAAGTTATGTGAACATGTTACTTTTGAAATTACAAAGTCCAATTTATCATTTAACACACAACATATTAACTCTTGTAAGCTTATACGAAACATCAGGTATTTGTGACTTATGCGTAACATTTAACAAGTAACATATACGTAATAGTCCAAAATGTAGTGAACAGTGGGTTATGAGTAACAAGGATCCTTATGCGTAAAAAAGGAGCTTATGTGTAGGAGTAAGCTAAAGCGTAAGACTAAGCTTATGCATAAGAGTTTCTTACACGTAGGACAAGTTCAAAGGCTTTAGGCTTACGCATAGGAATAAGCTAGATGTTATGCAAAAAGTTTACTCTTAAGAGTACAGCTTATGCGTAACAAGCCTTGTTTACGAATATCTTTCCAAAATACGCGTACTCTACTGTAGACCTCTTATGCGTAAGAGCTACGCGTAAGATTACTCTTAGGCGTGACCTTTACGCATAAAGTATTCCTTAAGTGTAACGGTTTGAACACCTAAAGATTCTGACATTACGAATAATTAACCTGTTAAATATAAACATGAAAACTTGATTGCAGTTAACTCCAAACATCTTTTAGATCACAAAACAAGCATAAGAACATATCAGATACACACAGAAAGACTTAGGAGTAAAATTACTTAAACCCAAAACCCTTAATCTACGTGTAAGAGATATAGCTACACAAATCAAACAAGAATGTTTCTGGAGTGTCCTAGATGTCATATGAGTGCAATGGAACAAGATTTAACACATTTCCACCACAGAATCTAAAGATTTATGGGAGATGAACCCTAAAAAACCTAAAACTTAAGTTCATACAGTTTAGATGTTTCTGGGCTAATTTAAAGGTTCAAAAACATGCATATAAACTTATTCTAACACTTTCTTGACTACCTAATAACATATCACAGAAAAGAAAAACCCTAGATGAGCGCAAGAACCCTAGAATTCAAATTAATGAAATTTAAGATTCAGGATGGTTTTGGACGATTGAAACAAGTTTAATAGACACTAAGAAAGGTTTTAACACAACTCATTTCAATCCAAACACTTTTATGCATAAACACCCAATTCGTTCGAGTGAACAATTTTCCAAAATCAGTTTAAAGAGTTTTAACCGTTGGATTTGAAAGAATTTTAGAAATACTTGTTTATCATCTTGATTAAAAATAGTTTAGAACGTATAGATTATGAAAAACTTGAACGGATTTAGAAGATTTGATTTGGGCCGTTTGATCTTGGTGGTTTAGGAGTAAATGAATTAATTTGCCAAGTTGACACATTCAGTCCCTCAACCTTAAAGAGGTTCCAACCAAGATCCTTTAACTTCCGTTTAGGTAAGACAAAACATTTGTAAGGCAAGAAACTTCACGATACTCCCCCTCGACTTTTGAAATAATGAAAAGGTTAAAACATTTGAGTCCGAGGAGAGTATATGACAAAAACGTATCCACCATTTTAGAAGAAACAACATAATTTTGAAAACATGGAAGTACAAGGTTTTATGAAACCGAAAAATATTTACTTTCTCCCCCTCAACACTTGTTCGGGAAAAATAGTGAAAGATTTGATAGAACAAAGTGTTGACTGAAGATTTGTACTTGCGATGTTTGAAAGAATTTAGATAGAAGAATGTTTTTGAGATTTTCTGATTTTATATTTTTGTATTTTGTTTTTAAAAAATATTTACAAAAGAGGTTTTGGTGTTTGACAGGTTTTTTTTTAAGACTGTTTTAGGAGGTCATCCAATTCCTCTTGAGTCAAACACCTCATACCAATCCGGTGTACCAACTCATTAAACCTTGCGGGTGGCAAGGCTTTGGTGAGTAGATCTGCCAATTGGTATTCTGTACCCACGAAGTATAATTCAACTGTACCCTGTTCCACATGATCCTTGATGAAATGATAGCGAAGATCGATGTGCTTTGATTTCGAATGCTGAACTGAGTTGCACGAGATCGCAATGGCACTCCGATTGTCGCAGTACATCGGGATTTTGTCAAACACGTAACCATAGTCTGTGAGTTGTGTTCTCATCCATATGACTTGAGCACAACACGCCGACATGGCTACATATTCTGCTTCGGTTGATGACAGCGATGTACAATCCTGCTTCTTTGATTGCCAAGACACAAGTTTATCACCAAGAAATTATAGTGCTCCTGAAGGGCTTTTTTGTGAATCTAAGCATCCTACGTGGTCAGCGTCTGAAAAAGCGATTAGTTCAAAACCAGAATCCTTCGGATACCAAATCCCCAAGTTAATGGTTCCCTTGATGTATCGGAGGATTCTTTTAGCCTCAGAGAGGTGGGTTTCAGTTGGTCGCGACTGATAACGGGAGCATAGATAAACGGCAAAGACAATATCAGGTCTGCTAGTTGTTAGATACATGAGAGACCTAATAAAAACTTCGGTATTTGGTAGGGTCTACTAATTTCCCATGTAAATCAGCGTCTAGCTTCTTGGTATGAGTCATTGGTGTGGCATAAGTGTCACGGGTTTTCATTCCAAATATGTTTAACAATTCAAGGGCATATTTGGACTGACTCAAGAAAATACCACGGGGTGATTGATGAACTTGCAATCCTAGAAAGAACGTAAGTTCACCCATCATGGACATTTCAAAATTTTTCTTTATTAGTTTTGCAAAAGCGATTGAAAACTTTTTATGTGTAGACCCAAAAATGATGTCATCCACGTAAATTTGAACAATTAAGATATGTGCCCCGTGATATTGTATAAAAAGAGTAGGGTCGACAGAACCTTTGGTGAAATTATTAGCAATGAGGAAAGATGATAACTTATCGTACCATGCCCGAGGAGCTTGTTTGAGACCATACAGAGCTTTGTTCAGTTTGTAGACATGGTTCGGGAACTCAGGGTCAACGAATCCATCTGGTTGGCTGACATAAACCGTTTCTTTAAGTCGTCCATTCAGAAACGCAGTTTTGACATCCATCTGATAGACCGTCATATTCATATGAGCCGTGAACGCGAGAAATATCCGAATAGCCTCAAGACGAGCAACCGGAGAAAAAGATTCTTCAAAGTCTATTCCCTCTTCCTGACGATAACCCTTAGCAACTAGACGTGACTTGTTTCGGATTACGTTCCCTTCAGCATCCAATTTGTTTTTCCAAATCTATTTGAGACCAATGACGTAGACCCCTGTTGGTCTTTCAACCAGTTCCCATACTTCAAGACGTTTGAATTGGTTGAGTTCTTCTTGCATGGATTCAATCCAGTTGTCTTTTGTCATTGCGTCTTTAATGTTTTTAGGCTCAGATTAGCAGACTGTGAGTGCATAAATGCAATGCTCACCATCTGAGTGAAGACATTGTCTCGTAACGACTGGTTGATTTGGGTTGCCAATAATATTTTCCAGAGGATGGTCTTTTGTCCATCGATGTGTAGAGGGTTGATGTTGGTATACATTGTGCAGATTCTGAGGATTCAAATGGTTTGTTGATGATTCCGCGACATCAGGTGCAGCAGTGTCATTAGCAAACGGGTTGAAAAATGCATTTGGATCAAAATCTGCATGTGGGGGTACTTCATTCAGAATATCATCAACCGGTTCATCATTATTGGAAGCGGTTTGTTCAACTGTTGTGGTGGAGTCAACTGGTGGTGCTTCTTCAACAGTGTTTGTTGTAGCAGGTGTATCAGGTATAGGAATATTATCAGGTTGTGCAGCGGAAACAGCGGATACACCTGGAGCACGTTCATCAATATCGTCACTGAACAGCAGAGCAAATAACCTTTCCATTTGTTGACGAGTGGGCTGGGGGCTTTGTTCAGCTGATGATGGGGGTTGAGGGAAGTTTAAACGGTTGTGACCGGGTTCTAAGTTGTTTGGATATTTCTCGCGTTCGCGGCTCATATGAATATGACGGTCTTTCAGATGGATGTCAAAACTGCGTTTCTCAACGGACAACTGAAAGAAACGGTTTATGTCAGCCAACCAGAAGGATCCGTTGATCCTGAGTTCCCGAACCATGTCTACAAACTGAACAAAGCTCTTTATGGTCTCAAACAAGCCCCTCGGGCATGGTACGATAAGCTATAATCTTTCCTCATTGCTAATAATTTCACCAAAGGTTCGGTCGACCCTACTCTTTTTATACAATATCACGGGGCACATATCTTAATTGTTCAAATTTACGTGGATGACATCATTTTTGGGTCTACACATAAAAAGTACTCAATCGCTTTTGCAAAACTAATGAAGAAAATTTTTGAAATGTCCATGATGGGTGAACTTACGTTCTTTCTAGGATTGCAAGTTCATCAATCACCCCATGGTATATTCTTGAGTCAGTCCAAATATGCCCTTGAATTGTTAAACAAATTTGGAATGAAAACCTGTGACACTAATGCCACACCAATGACTCATACCAAGAAGCTAGACGTTGATTTACATGGGAAATTAGTTGACCCTACCAAATACCGAAGTATTATTGGGTCTCTCATGTATCTAACAGCTAGCAGACCTGATATTGTATTTGCCATTTATCTATGCTCCCGTTATCAGTCACGACCAACTGAAACCCACCTCTCTGTGGCTAAAAGAATCCTCCGATACATCAAGGGAACCATTAACTTGGGGATCTGGTATCCGAAGGATTCTGGTTTTGATCTAATCGCTTTTTCAGACGCTGACCACACAGGATGCTTAGACTCAAGGAAAAGTACTTTAGGAGCACTACAATTTCTTGGTGATAAACAGGTGTCTTGGCAATCAAAGAAGCAGGATTGTACATCGCTGTCATCAACCGAAGCAGAATATGTAGCCATGTCAGCATGTTGTGCTCAAGTCATCTGGATGAGAACACAACTCAAAGACTATGGTTACATATTTGACAGAATCTCGATGTACTGCGACAATCGGAGTGCCATTGCGATCTCGTGCAACTCAGTTCAGCACTCGAAATCAAAGCACATCGATCTTCGTTATCATTTCATCAAGGACCACGTAGAACAGGGTACAGTTGAATTATACTTCGTGGGTACAGAATACCAATTGGCAGATCTTCTCACCAAAGCCTTGCCTCCCGCTAGGTTTAATGAGTTGGTCCACCGGATTGGTATGAGGTGTTTAACTCAAGAGGAATTGGATGACCTCTTAAAACAGTCTTAAAAACCTGTCAAACACCAAAATCTCTTTTGTAAATATTTTTCAAAAAACAAAATACAAAAATATAAAACCTGATAAAACAACAAAAATATTCTTCTATCTATTTTTCTTTCAACATGTCAAGTACCTTTCTTCCGTCAACACTCTAATCTTTCAAAATTCAGTATTTTTCTGATCACGTGTTGACAGGGAGAAAATAAATTCTTAACTATTTCAAAAGATCTGTGTACTTGCATGTTACCTCATCCCGGTTGTTTCTTCTAAAATGGTGGACACTTTTCTTGTCAATTACTCTCCTCAGACTCAAATGTTTTAACTATTTCATTATTTCAAAAGTCGAGGTGGAGTATCATGAAGTTCTTGCCTTACAAATGTTTTGTCTTACCTAAACGGAAGTTAAAGGATCTTTGTTGGAACCTCTTTAAGGGTGAGGGACTGAATGTGTCAACTTGGCAAATTAAGTTTAACAAAATCATTTACTCCTAAACCACCAAGATCAAATAGCCCAAATCAAATCTTCAAAAACCGTTCAAGCAGTTCATAATCCATATGTTCTAAATTGTTTTGATCAAGATTCTAAACAAGGATTTCAAAAAATCTTTCAAATCCAACGATTAAACCTCTTTAAAACTGATTTTGGAAAACTATTCACTCGAACGAATTAGGTGTTTATGCATAAAAGTGTTTGGATTGAAATGAGTTATGTTAAAACCTTTCTTAGTGTCTATTAAACTTGTTTCAATCATCCAAAACCATCCAGAATCTTAAAATTCATTAATTTGAATTCTAGGGTTCTTGCGCTCATTTAGGGTGTTTCTGTTCTGTGATATGTTTTATGTGGTCAAGAAAGTGTTAGAATAAGTTTATATGCATGCTTTGAACCTTTAAATTAGCCCAGAAATATCTAAACTGTATGAATTTAAGTTTTAGGTTTTTTAGGGTTCATCTCCCATGAATCTTCTGATTTTGTGGTGGAAATGTGTTAAATCTTGTTCCATTGCACTAACACGACATCTAGGACACTCTAGAAACATTCTTGTTTGATTTGTGAAGCTATATCTCTTACGCACAGATTAAGGGTTTAGGGTTTAAGTAATTTTACGCCTAAGTCTTTGTGTGTGTATCTGATATGTTCTTGTGCTTGTTTTGTGATCTATAAGATATTTGGAATTAACTGCTATCAAGTTTTCATGTTTATTTTTAACATGTTACGCATAAGAGGTCTACAGTGGAGTACGCGTATTTTGGAAAGATATTCGTAAACAAGGCTTGTTACGCATAAGCTTTACTATTACGAGTAAACTTTTTGCATAACATCTAGCTTATTCCTATGCGTAAGCATAAAGCCTTTGAACTTGTCCTACGTGTAAGAAACTCTTACGCATAATCTTGGTCTTACGCTTTAGCTTACTCCTACGCATAAGCTCCTTTCTTACGCATAAGGATCCTTGTTACTCATAACCCACTGTTCACTACATTTTGGCCTATTACGCATATGTTACTTGTTAAATGTTACGCATAAGTCACAAATACCTGATGTTTCGTATAAGCTTACAAAAGTTAATATGTTGTGTGTTAAGTAATAAATTGGACTTTGTAATTTCAAAAGTAACATGTTCACATAACTTATCACATCAACTTCAATCAGTTGGAACAATGTGACTTAGGACTTGTAACTAACATAAACATGTTACCATCAAACAAGGAATTAGATAATAAATCAGACTAAAACAAACACATTGTGTTTCCATATGTCTGTCTTTTTGTCTAATGTCTTTCAGATCACAAAATGGCTGCAATTCAAGCAAACATCAATGCCCCAGCTGAGCTCTCGATGGCAAACACATTCCCAGCTGGATTGTTGAGAATCGTTTAAGCTCATCTAGGAATAACAATAACAACAATAAATAGAATGCACAGCGGAATAAATCAAAACAACATTGTTATTGCTAAAGGTTTCTTCATCATCATCATGTGCTCTACAAAACACATCTACAGCCCCAATCCTAGACGATCAACTCTAAGACGGTTACAATCTAACAGGGATCCATGATCCTTGAGGCTGACCAACTACATGTCGACATACACTATAGTCTAGGCGTTCATAAACTAACGCCCTAGACACACACACACACACACCTATGTCTTATGTTTACATTGTTTGACACTTTTTAAACCTACGTACCCTACATCTCTTTATATACTAGAGAATGCTAGGGTTTACAAAGAGATAAGGATTAATAAAATACAGAATATACAAGATATCGTCTATCATTCTAATAATATCTTCTGTATCTTTATTCTTTGTAGCTTTCTCTCTTTGTCATAAACAGCCCTTCATCTTTCATACTATTTTGTCTTATCAACTCAAGGAACCTAATTCCCAACATGGATACGACGAAACAATTGGCATGAACTATCTTTGTGTCATCTACAACAACTTCATATGCTCTGAATCATCTTGCAGAATTGCTGTGGAAATCCTTCTGCAACATCCATTCAAATTCATGCTCACAAAGTCATCCTGATGATGAGTATGATTCAATGGAAGAGGAAATAAAATTTCATAAGTCATTAAAGCAGAAAAGGATGGAATACCATGCTTCAACCTTTCCGGTTAATCAACCCGGTGGGGCAGGAGGGTCAAGTAGTAGTCCTCCACTTTTGGAAGATCCATTGCAAACATCTCTTACCCCATCCGATCTGGTTAATCAACCCGGTAAGGATCAGGGTGTCACTGTCACCACAACTGTTGAAATGAAGCAACCACAACAACATCCGCAAGAAGAAAATCAAGGTGAAGATGTGGAAATATCTGACAAAGGAGATTACGATCATGATAAGGATGAAAGAGTCACTGATGATGATAATTTGATGGCTAAAGAGGAAATGATTCGAAAAGAGGCAAAAGAAGCTGCTAGAGCTGAGGAGGAAAAGTTAAAGAAGGAATCAGACAACTACATAGTTGACAATCCTATACACAAACCTCAACAGTCTTCTGTAACACCTCTTGACACTTCCACCAAACCCAAATCATCATCTCAATCATCACCTCCATCAACATAAGAAACACCTCTGTCAACAACAAAATCTGTTAAGAAGGCAACTCCATCCAATGATTCGACAAATGGTTAAGCAGGTTATCACCACTACACAACAAGCTACACAACCACCACCATCTGATCAACCAAGGGATTCAGAAGCCACGCCACCAATGGAGAAAACCGTTGATCACTTTACATACACTGGTGGTGAGGATCACGAAATACCTGAGCCCTAACTGAACCTCAACCAAAATTCAGATCAAGTACATTACTGCACTCCTTGTTTTCATACGCATCAAATCAAAGAGCGTGTTGAAGATCTCCACCTTGGGGTCGAATCTTACCTAAATTCTACACTTCATCGGAATCAATCAAGAACCTCAGTACAAAATCGTTCATAAACAAAAGTTTGGGTTTTTCTACCAAAGTGAAAATCATCATACTTGCTTTATGGCTTTCGATGAAATTCACTAAGTTCTATGACGCCACCCTGGAGATGGTTCGAGATGGATTGTCATATCGATTGAAGGACATTGAGTTGGGTATAATTCAGACGAAGAGATGGAATTCAAAGGATCGCAAGGATGTTCGTTGATTTATCACTAGGATTGATGAATGTTTGATTCATCTGGATCAGATGCAACGGTTGGAGAGCTATGTGAGAGGATGACCAAACTTTCCGATTATGACTTTCCAACGTCCTCAGAAAGTTGTTGATCGTCTGCAATCATTAGGTACTATCTTAACATTCTTGAGTGTGATTTTGTTTGTTTGATTATGTCAATGGCTTGTGCACACATAACAGTGTACAACCCGTTCTTGTCAAGAAAGGACCCTGTGGTACGCTTCAGTGCCACAATCCTCATAAAAGGAGCGAAAGCTTCTTACTTTTGAGTAAAACCAATCAAACCTTTCATTTTTCAAGGTTTTGCTCAAAAGGACAAGTACTTCCCCGTATGATTTTCAAAACCTCAACCGTTTATATCACTTTTTGAGGGGGAGTACTTGAGTTAAAACTTTGTTCACAAATTGTTCATAGTGGTCATCTTCCCGCAACACTCGAAATGGTCATATTTATTCTCAACTTTTCAAAAATAACATTTTATATGCCATTTTTGAGGGGGAGAAAATTATGTGATAAGAAATATGTTGTGTAAATGCAAATGAATCTTTGTGTAATAGACTTAATGATGAGTGTCTAAATACTCATCATTTTTGTACAAAATAAACTGCAAAATCATCTGAAAACACATCAAAATGATCAAAATATCACAAATCAGTGTTTTATGTGTTTTAAATGCAAAAATATCAAAATCAGATGAAAAACATATCAAATTTGCAAAAATTGCAGTTTTAGTCCCCCAAGTTTCTAAAATTGTCAAAAATAGTCCCTGAGTCAAAATTTCAAAAGAAAAATCACCAAAGGTCCTTTTTAAATCATAAATTGTCAAAATTAGTCCTTTGGTGAAAAATATAAAAAAGTTTGAGAAAATTACAAGTTTGGTCCTCTAAGTTTCAAATTTGGCAAAATTAGTCCTTGGAAAATTGGAAAATGTCAAGTTTGGTCCTTGCATTATTAAACTTTGTCACTTTTAGTCCTTTGAACAACTTGGGAAAATGGCAGCCTTGGTCCTTGGTCTTACAGAATTTACATGAATGGTCCTTGTGTTACTAAAGCTTAACCAAACCGGACCCTTATCTAACCCATGATCCAAACTAAGCCTACCCAAGCCCAACTCCCAATCCTAGCCCAACACACAACCCAGTCCACCCCTTTTTGTTATTAACCCGAATCCAACCCGAATACAAACCCACCCACGTTTAACAAATAATAAAAAACCCCTCACGGGTTTCCCTCCTTTTCACCTTCTTCCCTGCCAAAAGCTCTGCAACACACTATCCACCTCCCTCCTCCAGCTCATCCTACTCACATGTCTCCCCTCCAAATAGAACAATCCAAATAACAATAATTCTTCCCCTCTGATACACTCAATCTCACCCAATTGTTAAATCCTCATTTCCCGCCAAAACACTTGAAGGGCCAAGATAACTCTTAAGTGATCCAAGGGTCTAAAAGAATGGTGGGAAACACTCAAGGAAGTGAGAGAAGACTCCTAAAGCTATAAAAGGGAGAAGGAAGAAGCAGTTTAGGGTGTTAGCTAGTTTTTACTTTTTTCTTTAATGTCGTTTCTTACTTAAATGTTTTAATTCAAGTCAAGTTGTTGTAATTTCTGTTTTTATGAATCAAACTAAGTTGTTTTATAAGTTGTAATCCAGTGTTAAGGTGTAATTCAAAGTTTAACATCATTTTATGTGTTCAAGGCTACTGTTGAAATTTTCAGTTTAAAACTCTCTTGTCCAAGTTGTTAATAGCTTATTTTTAAGCTTAACCAGGTTTATTTAAGCTTATCTTAGTTTCTTGCAAGCTCAATATTCATTTTTAAGCAAATGTGTTACATGGTCAACAGAAGTCAACTCTGAGCTTCCTATGGTTTTGGAAATGGTATTTGGTGATACAGAGGTTGGAATGGGTTGGATTTAGTATAAAATAGCAATATTGGGTTTGGTTCTAGCCTGCTTATCAGCTGGACCCATGTGAGTTGGAATTTCACCTTTTTAATTTTAATCCATTTTACATAATCTGCTTGTGTATGCTTCTGTGGTCACAACTGTGTTTGATGTGTTTAGATAGTTGTATTTAGGTTATTTGGACTAGTTGGGTCATTCTTACAAGTTTGTTTAAGTGTTTAGCTTATTTTAATTTCATAACAGGTAGATATAAGGGTGTTTGGTTAAGCTGCATCATCTATTTTAGAGGTGTAGGTAATGGTTGAATTCTGTTGGGACATGCTTATATGGTCCAAATAAACTCATTTGAGTCTTTACTTTAGCCTGTTAATCACCAAAAGTCAAAAATCCATCTCTACTGTCACTGTTGAAGTTTTAGGTTTAGCAAATCATTGTTTTGTGTTTAAAAGTGTTAAATATTGCTTGCAACAATCTCATTTCAATCATATAACATCATTATCTGTCATTCATTTTGAATCAAAACTCAAATAAGTCAAAATTTCAGATTCTTATAAAAAAGTCAAATTGCAAATCTCAGTTTGGAGTCCAAATGGAGGATTTTTCATGCACTCAATTCTGAACCAATGCAAATGAAACTTGATGTTTTGAAATCTCAAGCTGGTCTAGTTTCTTGTCCTTATTTTAGTTTAATTTTTTGAATTTTTCTTGAGCTTCAAAGAAGCTTATCAAACTGCCACTTAATCCCCTGTGCAGGGGCCTGTTAACTGCACAGGGGTTATGCAGAAATTGCAGAGCCTGCACAGGTTCCATTTAAGCTCACCCAGGTCTAGTTTTTGGTATACATGTTCCCAACCAGGTCTTCTGTAGGTTCCAATTGGTAGTTTTAAGTTTCAGCTTATTTTGGAGCCAGTGCATAAGCTCAAAGTGGAAGCCTGTTTCCTGTTTTGCTGTCACATCAGTTAGCTCATAATCTTTGCATCTTGCATATTAGAGGTTGAGGCTTGTTGATTTCAGTTGCATTTGGTCCTTTTTAGCTTATTAGAACTTCCCTATCAGTTTGGTAGCCTTTGGATTCAATTTGCTTATTGAAGTGCTTATTTCAATAAGCACTTCCTAATCAGATCCCTAATCCTTCAAACAAGCACCTATTTTTCTATTTTTCTTATATTCCTAATATTATTTTAGACTTTTCCTGAAATTTTCAGATTTTTCTAAGTAGTTTTGCTATTTTTCTCAATTTAAATGAGTTTTTAATCATTTTTAAATAGCATTTAATACAAATAATTAAGAAAAGCTTCAAAAAAATAATTTTTCAATTTTCTTAGGATTAGATAAATATAAAAAGTAAAAAAAGTAATTTTCCATATTTTTCCTAGTTTATTATGTCATTTTTAGCAATTTATTTAGTTTTTAATAGTTTAAAAATCATAAAAAAAATAGAAAAATAACCAGAAAAATACAAAAATAGTTTTGAAAATTCTAGTTTGATATTTTAGACTTTTTTATTTCATAATTTTATTTTTCTAGCTTTATTTCCTAATTTCTTGTAATTTAGATAATTATTAAATAGTTAAAAATAGTTTTTAATTAATAATAATTAGATAATTAGTGATAAAAATAGTTTTCTTTTTCTAAAAAGTTTCTTTTATCATTAGGATTGTAAAAACATCATTTTCATATTTTTAGGGGTAATATTGTGTAAGTTTCACGTTTTTATTTGTACGTCGCGTAGTTTTTAATCTCAGTTTTATAAAAACATAAAAACAAAAACATCATTGTAAAAATAGTGATAGCGTTTATTTAATAGATTTTATCTTTTTAATTTCCTTTAATTTGCATTTAAGCCGTTGTAATTTGTTGGCTTTTTCCTTAGTTATAATCATTCTCCAATCTCCTTTTCCGTTCAAATCTCGCGATCACTAAACGTTTGATAATCCATTGCATAGCTCGCTGGGACATAACGACCCGGGGAAACACTATACTCCTCAGATCTTCATTGATTTCGTGCTTAAGCAGTTTTAAGCTGGTTACGGTCCGTCATTCACAAGTGGCGGGCTTGTGTGATTTAGCTTGACTGTTTTGCGCGCATCACTTAACCAACGAATTGACGGTACTAAACTGTTAGTAACTCGAAAAGACTTGTCCGAGACGGGTAATAATTTCAAGCTAGTTCGCTAGTAATGTAAACGTGTCTCGCAAAGGACTTGTCCAAGTAGAAAGTACCATTCGAGAAACTCTTGGTAGACATGAACTCTGATGGGTATGACAACCTTTCGAGGTTTGTCTATACCTTCAAGGTAGTTATTAGAGCTAGTTGTCACCTAAAAGCTGACAATGTAACTCTTTAACTATGCAACGTAACCGTGTCTCGCGGGGGATTGTCTATCTTGAGTTGATCAATTCTAAAGTGCGCGCTCTTCCCACACTGTGCATATTTATGTCAAAACTCTAAAGCACATGTGGAGGGGGAGTATTTCTACTAAAAGATAAAACTCTCACAGTGGTTCAAACATGTTTTTCATTTACAAACCCTTTGAGAGGTTTTCTTGAAAACTGGTTTTATGGCAACATAGGTTAGTCATGGAGTGATAAGGTGACTAAGGTTAGGAATAACCGTCCTATGATCCGCCAGAGTCGGAGGGATCTACCCAAGGACATCACAAATAGTTAGTACTTAGAAGTCCTTAGGTATGATTATAAAAAGGAGAAAATGAGAATCGGAGAAAGAAGGAGTTGAAGAATTAAAAAGAAATGCAAAGAAAAGGGTGAAAAGAAATAGCCCTCCAAATTATTCAACTTAGGGCAGACACCGGGTTCAATTCATATGCTACTGGTTGTCACTTAGTGACACCGGTATTGAAGATTAAAAGTCGTCATGGACCCAGTGACGCATGCACTATACCTTCTTAGCCACTCAAGTTTCTCCCAAAAGAAGCTTGTTTCATTCTCACAGGGAACCCTACATAATCTATCGGCTTTCTCTTAGAGATAGCTGGTATTGAAGAAGGAGACCCTCTCCCTAGTCTCCGCTCAGGAAAACCAAAACGCACTATTGAGTCTAGAGCCACGAGATTCGTCAAAAGATCTCTTAGGTACACTTGACATTTCATCACTTGATGTTCAACAATAAGAACATCAGTGGTACGTTATCGAGTCCTTCACAGATCTTAGCAATCTGTCGAGAACATTTATGAGAGGTTCACATCTGTGATACTCAGTGATTGAATGGAAACTCCTGCCAGGGTTAACATCAAACAGCCCTGACAGCAGGTCACTTCGGTAACTCCCCGTGGATTACGCTTAGTGTGTCTCAAACGGTCTACAGTCATGAGGTGATGCTTCGGTGTACCTCAGCGACTCATCTGAACTGTAGATGTACTTCGGTACATCGCGTTATCTCACTTATGGGATTCCAGTTCAGGAACGGCCTTTGTGAGAATTAGAGTTGTGTTTTCACACTATGCTGTTAACACTCTCGAAGTTCAACCTATCAAACCTTTCATTTTTCAATTAGAGTTGTGTTTTAGTCCCACAATCCTTACAAAAGGAGCGAAAGCTTCTTACTTTTGAGTAAAACCTATCAAACCTTTCATTTTTCAAGGTTCTGCTCAAAAGAACAAGTACTTCCCCGTATGATTTTCAAAACCTCAACCGTTTATATCACTTGTTGAGGGGGAGTATTTGAATTAAAACATTGTTCACAAATTGTTCATAGTGGTCATCTTCCCGCAACACTCGAAATGGTCATATTTATTCTCAACTTTTCAAAAATAACATTTTATATGCCATTTTTGAGGGGGAGAAAATTATGTGATAAGAAATATGTTGTGTAAATGCAAATGAATATTTGTGTAATAGACTTAACAAACGAATTGACGGTACTAAACAGTTAGTAACTCGAAAAGACTTGTCCGGGACGGGTAATAATTTCAAGCTAGTTCGCTAGTAATATAAACATGTCTCGCAAAGTACTTGTCCAAGTAGAAAGTACCATTCGAGAAACTCTTGGTAGACATGAACTCTGACGGGTATGACAACCTTTCGAGGTTTGTCTACACCTTCAAGGTAGTTATTAGAGCTAGTTGTCACCTAAAAGCTGACAATGTAACTCTTTAACTATGCAACGTAACCGTGTCTCGTGGGGGAATTTCTATCTTGAGTTGATCAATTCAAAAGTGCACGCTCTTCTCACACAGTGCATATTTCCGTCAAAACTCTAAAGCACATGTGGAGGGGGAGTATTTCTGCTAAAAGATAAAACTCTCACAGTGGTTCAAACATGGTTTTCATTTACAAACCCTTTGAGCGATTTTCTTGAAAACTGGTTTTATGGCAACATAGGTTAGTCATGGAGTGATAAGGCGACTATGGTTAGGAATAACCGTCCTATGATCCGCCAGAGCCGGAGGGATCTACCCAAGGACATCACAAATAGTTAGTATTTAGAAGTCCTTAGGTATGATAATAAAAAGGAGAATATGAGAATCGGAGAAAGAAGGAGTTGAAGAATTAAAAAGAAATGCAAAGAAAAGGGTGAAAAGAAATAGCCCTCCAAATTATTCAACTTAGGGCAGACAACGGGTTCAATTCATATGCTACTGGTTGTCACTTAGTGACACCGGTATTGAAGATTAAAAGTCGTCAAGGACCCCGTGACGCATGCACTATACCTTCTTAGCCACTCAAGTTTCTCCCAAAAGAAGCTTGTTTCATTCTCACATGGAACCCTACGTAAATATCATCCGAATTGCATGCATAACATTACATCATGACTTATTACATATCATATCATTCATAATAGGTCATTTTCGAGATTCACGCTACATTTCAGTGTATCCACTTTTGCCATTTTATCATCATAAACATTGCACCAGGTGAGTCATAACCCCTACTCTTTTAACTGTTTTGAATTACTTTTGGGGGAGATACATGCTCAACTATTTCTATGACATTCATGATATTTGCAACTACATGTTTAACTGAAATGAATGTTTAATCATACGAGGTAGCAATATTGTCATATCTAGAATTTCTATACGATTATCATTGAGCTGAATGTCTTGGGATTATCATTGAGCTGAATGTCTTGGGATTATCATTGAGCTGAATGTCTTGGGATTATCATTGAGCTGAATGTCTTGGGATCATCATTAAGCTAAATGTCTTGGGAACATCATTGAGCTGAATGTCTTGGGATTTTCATTGAACTAAATGTCTTGGTATAATTATGTCAAGTAACTATTGATACATAAAGTCATGCACTATTATGAGAATTCATTTGACATCATGTGTTTGAACATAAATTATACATATTTTGGCAGTGGGTTGTGAACACACAGGTTACAAGTTTTGTATGGGCGGAACTTGGAACTGAGTGGATTTACAATGCCTTTGCTGCATAAACGATTTTGAAAGGCTTTACATTTCAACGCAAACTCTATGAACTCACTCAACCTTTGTGTTGACACTTTTTAGCATGTTTTATCTCAGGTATCTAAGGCATACACTTCATGGCATGCATGTGGACATATCATAGAGTCGCGGTGACGACGCGTCTTACTTGGGTTTTATGAACTTTAAAAACATCGTTTGACTTATAACAAATTTATTTTCCGCACATAGTAACTTTCATTTGGGACCTATCTTTGTAACTCTGAATGTTTTTACTAATTCAAGCGATGTATTTTCCAAACGACACTTTAGGTCGTTCAATATAACTGTGATTGTGATGCTATGACAGTCAATCCCCAGAAATTTCATTCCGCTGCAAAACAGGTAATTTGGGGGTGTGACAGATTGGCATCAGAGCTTCAGTTATAGAGAACTAGGCTGCATCATTGACCCTAGACAATAACTACATCATCATAGCATCTCATCATTTCATCATAAGTGCATGTTCACTTTATATGCGGTTTATATGTACATTTTTCGAGTTATTTACTTTCACTTCAAAACGATTGTCACATGGATGCCTTTAATTACCCATTCCATTATCATTTCTTCATACTCTAATGTGGAGAATGCTTTGTCATTCTCTATCGTAATTTTAATATCAGCTGATTCATCACCGATAACGTCGAATGCTGAGATAAACCTTTAAGTAGGGCGAAGTCACTCTCACTCCTTTGTTTCATCACTAACATGTCGAGTTACACGTTATTCACACATTAAGTCACTAAACCATCATACATTTGAAGCACTTACAACATCTCATAACTCATCCTTTGGGAACCCGTCGATCATTTTGAAAAATAACCTCAAACTTATCACCTCACATCACATCTCTTTAGAGCGCTTATTTTTTTAACATAGGACTTTGCTACGTCTCACCTTTCCTTTTATTTTGAAGAGTTATGGCACCGAAGAAAGCTGCACCAGAAATGACACCAGCTGCTATCCAAAAGTATGTAGAGGATAGTATAGCCGAGGCACTAAGGAAAGAACGAGCAATGTTAACTACTGCTGCCGAGGCCGCGGCTGCCGCCGAAGCTGCTAGACTTGCTGCTGCCACAGGAGCTGCAGGAGGATCTGGAGTTCGAAATTGTACATACAAGGACTTTAAGAACTGTGATCCTACAAAGTTCAAAGGCACTGAAGGAGCCACTGTTATGGTTTGATGGTTTGAGAAGATGGAGTCTGTGTTTCTTCTATGCAATTGCCCAGATGACTACAAGGTGAAGTTTGCCACTGGTACACTCTTAGATGGCGCAATGTCATGGTGGAATTCGTATGCACAACCTATTGGTATCGAAAATGCTTACAAGCTCACGTGGGATCAATTCAAGAGGTTGTTGACAAAGAAGTATTGTCCGCGCACGGAGGTGAAGAAATTAGAAACGGAATTCTATGAGTTAGTGACTATTGGTTATGACATCGAGACCTACATCAGGAGGTTTCAAGAATTGGCTGCACTATGTCCATCAATGGTTTCGGACAATGAGAAACTACTGGAAAATTTCATTGGAGGACTTCCACAATGTATTCAAGGAGATGTAACTTCTTCCGATCCACAAACAATTGAAGAAACTATCAAGATAACTCAAAAACTCATGGCTCAAGTTGTGAAGGGGGAAAACATTATCAACAATAACCGCAACAACAACAACAACCAAATTAACAACAACAAAAGGAAATGGGAAAATGACCAAGGAGGTTATAATAACGACAACCAAAACCGTAACACTAACCAGCATCAACAACAGAATAGAGGGCAAGAAACTGCAATGGTTTATGTTGTTGCACCAATAGAAGGCAAAGGTTATGCTGGAACCTATCCACTATGTAATCGATGTAAGTATCATCACTCGGGTCTTTGCCCTGTTAAGTGCTACAAGTGTCAAAAACTAGGACACCATGCCAGGGATTGTAGAGGTAAATCCATAGTCACATGCTTCGGATGTGGAGAGCAAGGACACTATCGGAACCAATGTCCCCAAAACCAAGGTCAACAAGGTGAAGGTGCTCTTGGGAAAGCATACATGTTAGAAGGAGGTGAAGCTCGTCAGGATTTCAATAACGCGGAAGACTGAAGAAGTTCGGAAACTAACAGTCTTAATTTTCCTTATGTACTATGTCGTACTAAGTTTATGTCTTCCATCGTATTCGGATCTTATGACTTAAGATGTACTACTTTTGATGAACCACTCGTTGTAAATATTCTCATTAAGCGTACTTTCTTTTCCTTCTGATTCATTATCACTTACAAGGTTTAGATCTCTGTAAACATCGAGAGTTATAACAACTAAACCGAACGTCACATTATCGTTCCTTAATTATACATAGCCTAGCTAACTATGTCTAATTCTGGAGGGATATCATTCCTTAATTATACATAGCCTAGCTAACTATGTCTAATTCTGGAGGGATCATGTTATGTTGGGAGCAGTTATTTATAAATCTTAGTGCAAGCAAAATTTTCACATATACCAAAGTCAAAATGTTACTCATGGGAGATTCATCCACTATTTTCTTTACTATGATGTTTTGTACGCTTTAAATCACCGACAACCGTAACGACATCTCTTCATGTCTTCTCTCCTCGTTATTCATCACAAACTCAAAAATTCGATAGACTAACACGAACTGAATTCAGGGACTGAATTCCTTTTTGGTTGGGCGAATGTGACAATTCGTATTTTCGGGTCATTCTCAAAACATTATTCATGCTTCATTATTTATCATTTATCGTGAACTAGGTTTACGAGCATCAAATTCACGTAACCGTAATGGTTTAGCTGTGAATTCATGATCATATCATCGAGGACATTTCATATAGACTAAGTTTAGTCTACATTTCATTAACATCATTGTCATCATTTCATATCAATATTATGCATGGTTTGCATTTTTCATTAAACGTATAACTTTTATTAAATAAACGTTATCGCGTAAGTAATTATTTTGAACAATTGATCCATTAATTCCAAAAATCATCCCGATATATTTTTATACTCATATTAAGTTATAAAAATAATATTATGAGTTTACCCAGTGTTTTAAATTTATTTTGTATATAAATTGTTAAATTTATATAATTACGACGATTTCCTTAAATTCAACCCGATAAATATTTATTCACTCAAATCTTTCAAGAAGCGTATTTTTATAATTTTTATGACCTCAATATATTTTATCTTGACCCGTGGAAAATTTATTTTTATCCAACGCTACCCTAAATATTCAAAAGAGACTACAACTTATCATTTAACTTCAAATAACTTACTAAATATTACACTTATACTTGTAAAAGCTACTCAAAAACAAAACTCAAATGTTGTTCTCATATGTGTGTCGACATAGATGATGAGTCACAAAGTGATGTTTGCAAAATATCTAAGTAAAAGTATTATACAAGTTTACTTTCACTTCATTTATTCAATGGTAAACCAAAACAAGACCAAAGTTCCATCTCTTTCTCTCAAGTAAATTCGGCAGCCAAGGGACCAAAAAGAGGGATCATCTCCAAGTTTTCAAGACAAATTTTAATACACACTAGTATCATTTGTTACAAAGGTTTTGTAATACAAACCTCAAGTGATTAGGAAAACCTTTTGTCCTTAAACCTCATCATATCACTAGTAAGTATTCATATTCATATTTTTATTTCACATTCATTTTTATGGTCATATCATTTTATTTGAGAAACATGCAAGTCTCATGATGTTTATACCATTTTTAAGGTTTTTATGTGTTAAATATATATAATCCATCCTATAATTACTCCTTGTTATATATTAGTTTTGGTGATGTCTAGGAACCCATGACACCCTAAGAAGGTGTATGGTAGGATTAGAATAGCTTCGGAGTTGTTTTGAATGGGTTAGAATAGGTTTGGCGCGAGAAAAACTCATTTCGACACGTTTTGAAAGGGGTCTGTCCTTAAAATTAAATTCTGGAAAATCCGACAGTGGGTATAATATTTTGGGCTAGATATTTAGAAAATACACTTTAAAACGAAACCGTGACCGCTTGAACGGATTAAAACGGAGCTATAACGAAGAAGTTATGAATTTTTCAAGTTGAGCGTCAAAAACTATAAATTCTGGAAATTTCAGCATGAAAATGTCACTCTTTACGAGTCAAAAATGAGTCTTAAGCTTTATAAATTTTGTCGAATTATCAAAAATATATTAGTATACTTTGACACGAATCTAAGGATGTAGAAAACGTAGAAAACGGACTTGTAACGAGCAAATTACACGCGATAAACAAAAGTTGCAGTAACTTTATTCTATTAGCAACATTAATATATTTTCTATTAAACATATACTTCGGCAACTAGGGACCATGTTGAGGGTCGTTTTTAACATGGACGTAGTACTTATTATAAAAATATGTCTTCTAGTAAAAGTAAGTTCGCCAACCATATTTTCCAAAATATCCAACCGTTCGTCAAGCGGAGTTGTAATGATTAAAATACGGTCGCTCAAAGTTTGCCGAAAAACCATCCTTAAACTATATTTTGGGACAAAAGTACCATACTTTAGCTATATTTTTCTCTATGATCGGAACTTCTATGACGAAAACTTAAACACTAAAACTTTGAGATAATCATACGAGCTTCCCAAAACCGTTGAGTTTGTTTCCTAACGCTCGACGTGCACCATTTTACGACTAGCTTTTCGAGGCCGTTTTAGTCACTTTCATGGAAATTTCAACGACATTATTTTACGACGAAAAGTTATATTTTCTTAATAAATCACCAAATGATTATCGTCGGATATCATTTCAACGTAAATACATGTGAAGTAATTTAAAAATGGTCAAGACGTTAAAAGATTATATTTTCGACGAGAAGTATTATCTTCAAAAATTCACAAGTGGTATAAATATCATCCGAATTGCATGCATAACATTACATCATGACTTATTACATATCATATCATTCATAATAGGTCATTTTCGAGATTCACGCTACATTTCAGTGTATCCACTTTTGCCATTTTATCATCATAAACATTGCACCAGGTGAGTCATAGCCCCTACTCTTTTAACTGTTTTGAATTACTTTTGGGGGAGATACATGCTCAACTATTTCTATGACATTCATGATATTTGCAACTACATGTTTAACTGAAATGAATGTTTAATCATACGAGGTAGCAATATTGTCATATCTAGAATTTCTATACGATTATCATTGAGCTGAATGTCTTGGGATTATCATTGAGCTGAATGTCTTGGGATTATCATTGAGCTGAATGTCTTGGGATTATCATTGAGCTGAATGTCTTGGGATTATTATTGAGCTAAATGTCTTGGGATCATCATTGAGCTAAATGTCTTGGGAACATCATTGAGCTGAATGTCTTGGGATTTTCATTGAACTAAATGTCTTGGTATAATTATGTCAAGTAACTATTGATACATAAAGTCATGCACTATTATGAGAATTCATTTGACATCATGTGTTTGAACATAAATTATACATATTTTGGCAGTGGGTTGTGAACACACAGGTTACAAGTTTTGTATGGGCGGAACTTGGAACTGAGTGGATTTACAATGCCTTTGCTGCATAAACGATTTTGAAAGGCTTTACATTTCAACGCAAACTCTATGAACTCACTCAACCTTTGTGTTGACACTTTTTAGCATGTTTTATCTCAGGTATCTAAGGCATACACTTCATGGCATGCATGTGGACATATCATAGAGTCGCGGTGACGACGCGTCTTACTTGGGTTTTATGAACTTTAAAAACATCGTTTGACTTATAACAAATTTATTTTCCGCACATAGTAACTTTCATTTGGGACCTATCTTTGTA
This sequence comes from Chrysanthemum seticuspe, assembly GCA_019973895.1. Classification (NCBI taxonomy): domain Eukaryota; kingdom Viridiplantae; phylum Streptophyta; class Magnoliopsida; order Asterales; family Asteraceae; genus Chrysanthemum; species Chrysanthemum seticuspe. The sequence goes on from BPTQ01000002.1 coordinate 36,632,205, forward strand.
ACTCTGAATGTTTTTACTAATTCAAGCGATGTATTTTCCAAACGACACTTTAGGTCGTTCAATATAACTGTGATTGTGATGATATGACAGTCAATCCCCAGAAATTTCATTCCGCTGCAAAACAGGTAATTTGGGGGTGTGACACTTTCTCTTAGAGATCGCTGGTATTGAAGAAGGAGACCCTCTCCCTAGTCTCCGCTTAGGAAAACCAAAACGCACTATTGAGTCTAGAGCTACGAGATTCATCGAAAGATCTCTTAGGTACACTTGACATTTCATCACTTGATGTTCAACAATAAGAACACCAGTGGTACGTTATCGAGTCCTTCAAAGATCTTAGCAATCTGTCAAGAACATTTATGAGAGGTTCACATCTGTGATACTCAGTGATTGAATGGAAACTCCTGCCAGGGTTAACATCAAACAGCCCTGACAGCAGGTCACTTTGGTAACTCCCCGTGGATTACGCTTAGTGTGTCTCAAACGGTCTACAGTCGTAAGGTGATGCTTCGGTGTACCTCAGCGACTCATCTGAACTGTAGATGTACTTCGGTACATCGCGTTATCTCACTTGTGGGACTCCAGTTCAGGAACGGCCTTTGTGAGAATTAGAGTTGTGTTTTCACACTATGCTGTTATCACTCTCGAAGTTCAAACTTGTAAGTGCCGGAATCCGCTTATTACTAACCGTTTTAAATGTTTTCTTCTTATGGAAGCTCCGGAGTGGGATGATCGTGCAGATTCTTCTCATGCTCACGCCAACATCATCACTAATAGAAGTTCTATCCAAAAGCAACACAACAGTCAGAATGATTCTTCGTCAAATCAAAGAATCTACAAAGTTAAATACTTAAAGAACTTCATCAGTACTGAATTCCAACGTCAAAGAGCGTGTGAGCATGTTGAAGAATGACGTGGAGACACTATAGCGGCGAAACAGACCTGAGGCAGACTTGATGCAGACAACAACATACTATCACTTTCATCACAAAGAACAATGTTCAAAGAACAAAGTTAAAGATGACGTCAAAGCATAACTGTTCAAAGAAAACTATCTCTCTACACTGGGGAGATTGTTCGAATCAAGGCATTCCTTCTGACAAGAAAGAAGAATGTCAGAAGACGTCAAAGCTAGTATTACATCAACGCCTTCACCGTTTTTCATCACCAACACTTGAGGGGGAGATTGTTGGAATCACTCCTAAACCTTAATTCAAGTGTTTGTTACTCATATGTAATAGGTAGCTTATTATGGCCTTTATGTTTGTTTAAGGTCAAGCTTATGTAGAAGGCCCATAAGCTTAGCCCCATGTCCAATAAGGAAAAAGGAAGGAGTGGGAGTGTTGCCCTAGATCCTTGCCTATAAATTCTATGTAATAACCCTCACTTGAGGGTTGGTTGTTCAAGTTATTTTCTTTCACTCACTCTCTACGCATAACCGTTTCCTTTATATCGTGTGTGTGTGTTTGGATACTTGTTCAATCGCCTTTATCTCTTTCTAGTAAGCTTGTGTTGTAAAACTAGTGACCTAACAGTTTCAGCTGTAGGGGGACTCATATCTCATGCCTATAACTTGTTTTTGCTCATTCCATGGTGTTGATGGATTAAAAGCAGGATAAGTAATGCCAGATTTCACCTTGTACTTATTTTCCACAAATCTTCTTCAGGATCAATCTCTTCAAGGTAACTACCTTCTAAAGTTGGGATTGGGTTATTTGTGATACCAATAAAGTTTCCATTTTCCACTAATTTGTTTAAGAAAGGGTCATTGGTGCTTAACCTCTTGATAACTACATTGTCTTCACCCTCATTTTGAGCATTAACAAATTCAGGGACAGCCTCACACTCCTCATCTGACTACACATCATCACCAACTAAATGTGCATCAGGCCTAGGCGCATGATCATCTCTAACCATTTCCAATACATCATACCCAAGGTGTTCAGAATACAAGTCTAGTTTAAATCCATTTTTGTAACCTACACTCATAAATTCATCTACATCAGCGTTACTTTTCAGTTCTGTTATACCTCTAGACAATGTAGTTCCAGGTTTGCTAAAATAAAGGTTTCTAGGAATGGAATTTACCAACCTACTAACTACTTCAACCAGGTCATTGTACCTCATCTCTTCAAAGTTAATGTCACTTAAACTGGTTTTTTGACCATGTACATACTTCAAAGGGTTTTGGATGAAAACACCACTATAGTAGAGAGTAACTGTGAAATCCTCCATAGTTGTGTAAAAAAATGTCAAACCTGAAAATTGGGGTTTAAAATTAATGTTAGATTTTTAAAATTAAGAGTTACTAACCAACAATTGATGTAATAATAAATGTGTTTAAGAACATTGTTATGTTCTCATTTATGTAACACAAGCATCAATATGAAGAAATGAGATGAAAGAAGGATCGGATGAACACTTAACCAAAACACACGTATGAAATATGGAATGTTTATGATTAAAGTGAAATAGAAAAGTGAACAACCAACCTTCAAGTAAAGGTTTACAAGACTATTTATAGGGAAGGAACTAGGGCAACACACTAGTTCCCTTCCTTTCCTTATTGGGCTTGGGCCAAGGCTTATGGGCTTTCTACATAAGCCTTGCCATAATTACTAACATAAAAGCCTAATTAAGCTAACTATTACATATTAATTACTAACACTTGAAAACTAGTTTAGGAGTGATTCCAACAATCTCCCCCTAAGTGCTGGTGATTAATGATTAGAGTGAAAAACGTTGTAGGTGCTGATGTGATAGTAGCTTCGACGTCTTCTGACATTCTTCTTTCTTATGAGAAGAAGTGTCTTGATTCCAACAATCTCCCCAGTGTAGGGATTTTGTTTACTTTAAAGTTTTTCAGTTTTGACGTCTTCATTTTCTTTGTTCTTTGATCTTTGTTCTTTGTGGTGGTAGTGATAGTATGTTGTGGTTATCTGCATCAGGTCCACTTCGTTGCTCCAGTGTCTCCACGTCTTTCTCCAACATGCTCACACGCTCTTTAATATTGGATTTCAGTACTGATGTAGTTCTCTTAGTCTTTAAAATTTGTAGATTCTTTGACTTTGACGAAGAATCATTCTGACTTTGTGTTGCCTTTTGAGAGAACTTCAATTAGTGTTGTTGTAGGTATGAGCATGTGAAGAATCTGCACGATCTTTTCCTCCCGCAAGCATCCATAAGAAGAAAACATAAAACATGGGTTAAAATTATCCAGCGCTTACAAGTTTGAACTTCGAGTGTGTTAACAGCATAGTGCGAAAACACGTCTCTGATTCTCACAAAGGCTGTTCCTGAATTGGAGTCCCACAAGTGAGATAACGCGATGTACCGAAGTACATCTACAGTTCAGGTGAGTCGCTGAGGTACACCGAAGCATCACCCCACGACTGTAGACCGTTTGAGACACACTAAGCGTAACCCACAAGGAGTTACCGAAGTAACCTGCTGTCAGGGCTGTTTGATGTTGACCCTGGTAGGAGTTTCCATTCAATCACTGAGGATCACATGTGTGAACCTCTCATAAATGTTCTTGATAGATTGCTAAGATATGTGTAGGACTCGATAATGTATCACTTGCGTCCTTAATGTTGAACGACAAGTGATGAAATATCAAGTGTACCTAAGAGATCTTTTGATGAATCTCGTGGCTCTAGACTCAATAGTGCGCTTTGGTTTTCCTGAGCGGAGACTAGGGAGAAGGTCTCCTTCTTCAATACCAGCAATCTCTAAGAGAAAGCCGATAGTTTTCGTAGGGTTCCCTGTGAGAATGAAACAAGCTTCTGTTGAGAGAAACTTGAGTAGCTAAGAAGGTTTAAAGCATGCGTCACTGGGTCCATGACGACTTTGATCTTCAATACCGGTGTCATCAAGTGACAACCAGTAGCATGTGAATTGAACACGGTGTCTGCCCTAAGTTGAATAATCTGGAGGGCTATTTATTTTCACCCTTTTCCTTACTTTTCTTCTTAATTCTTCAACTCCTTCTTTCTCCGATTCTCATTTTCTCCTTTTTATAATCATACCTAAGGACTTCTAATTCTAACTATTGGTGTTGTCCTTGGGTAGATCCCTTCGGCTCTGGCAGATCATAGGATGACTATTCCTAACCTTAGTCACCTTATGACTCCATGACTAACCTATGTTGCCGTAAACCATTTTCATGAAAATCTCTCAAAGTGGTTATGAATAAAAGCTTTTAGTACCACTGTGAGAGTTTTGTATTTTGTAGAAATACTCCCCCTCCACACGTGCTTAAGAATTTTGACAGAAATTTGCACGGTGAGAGAAGAGCGCGCACTTTTGAATTGATCAACTCAAGATAGACAATCCCCCACGAGACACGGTTACGTTGCATAGTTAAAGAGTTACATTGTCAGCTTTTAAGTGACAACTAGCTCTAATAACTACCTTGAAGGTGTGGACAACCATCGAAAGGTTGTCAAACCCGTCAAAGTTCATGTCTACCAAGAGTTTCTCGAATGGTACATTCTACTAGGACAAGTCCTTTACAAGACACGTTTACATTACTAGCGAACTAGCTTGAAATTATTACCCATCCTAGACAAGTCTTTTCGAGTTACTAACATTTAAGATCTCGTCAATTAATTGGTTAAGTCTTTTTAGTACAACGATTCATTAGCAATTCACAACATATTTCTTATCACATAATTTTTCTCCCCCTCAAAAATGGCATATAAATGTTGTTTTTGACGAAATTTTGATATCGAATATGTTCATTTCGAGTTTTGTGGGAAGATTACCATGAAGAACAATTTTTTGAACAAAGTTTTTAAGCAAATACTCCCCCTCAACAAGTGATATTAACTTTTGAGGTTTTGAAAATCATAAGGGGAAGTACTTGTTCTTTTGAGCAAAACTTTGAAAAATGAAGGTTTTGATTAGTTTTACTTAAAAGTAAGAAGCTTTCGCTCCTTTTATAGGATTGTGGCACTGATGCGTACCACAGGTTCATTTCATTACAAGTACGGGTTGTACACTGTTATGTGTGCACAAGCCATAGTCAGATATAAATCACACATCCAAATAATGAGAAGGAAACAAATCAAGGAGAATCAGGGGTACCAGGAAGTCCGTCAATAACACCAGGAATGCGTTCTAGAAGTTGGTAGCCTGTGAGAGATATGCTTGGACGACCACCTACGAAACTCTCCAACGTTCTCATCTGATCCCGTCTGAACAACCTTTCATCAATCCGAGTGATGATCTTCTTTACATCCCTCCTATCCCTCGAATTCCATCTCTTTGGTGACCCTATGCCGTCATGGATCTCCTTTAACCTGTATGCTAGCCCGTCCCGAACCTTCTTTAATGTGTAATCCCCAAACTTATGAAGCTCTTTGCACGCCATGAAGCAATTGTGGTGTAGTTCACTTCGGTAGACTACCCCAAATGGTTTCTTGATAAGGGTGTACTGAGCAAGTTGGTTTATGTCGGGAAGGTCAAGCTGTGGTTTTGTGAGATTAACACGTTTCTGATACGATTCCACGGCAAGTTGAATATCTTCTACACGTTCTTGGATCACGATTCTTCGAATGAATATGAGCAATGACTTGATGTACTCGCATTGGATATTTGTAGAGAAATGTCGCATTCGTCCTTGTACCTTTGCAAGATACATATCTTCAATGTCATTTAGCGACAATCTCAGAAAATCCGCTTCACAAAATTCATATTCCTCTTTGTCTTGTCGTTTGACCACTATTTTCTTTAGGAATGTGTAGTCCCACTTCGACGACAGGGTAACATGCTGAATTGCAATGATCCGTTTATCACTGAACACTTCCTTTTTCGACTTTAGAACCTGGCAGCTTTTGTAGTAGATTCTTCTTCGTTCTGACCAATGATGAATCCCATACAGTGCATCAAGGTCATACTTTTCCACTTTGTCAGCAAACATTTGTGTGGCTTCTTCCTCGATGGCTATGTTATTAGAGTAGATTGCTGCCAGGAAAGGGAGTGTGAGTGATGTAGCGTATTTCTTGGAGACATCGCTACCGTGTAGAAGAAACTCTAGGTCGTTGTTGAAGAAATAGCGGTATGGAATCTTGGGTTGATCCGGTCGGCCAATGGTAGGTAGAGGTTTGGTCCAGTCAGTGTAGTATGGAGCTTTATCTTGTCTGGTGAAGTCAATGTTTAATTCAGGATTGAGCCAGTCAATGTTGTTAGACATGGCTTGTGCAATGTTGTCGAGATGATATTCGACTTCGATTGCACTCTCTGAGCTGTCTTTAAGTAGTTGAAATGCATCATTCTTGATTCGCCTCAATTCTGCTTTGGTCATTTTCTTCACTTTGAACTTTTCCTGTATAAGCTTCACATGCTCCATTATGCGACCACCTACCATTTCTTGACCTTCCGGTAATGGAGGGGTAGCATCAACGAGTTTAGAAAACCAGTCATATTCTTCTGTGTCATCTTCATCTAGCCATGAGACAACAGTGGTCTTCTTCTTCTTCTTTGGCTTCGGTGATGATTCTAGTTTCTTTGTTGTTGTAGAAGAAGTAGGTTGTTGTTGGGGCTCAGGGACATCTTCATCATCACCACCAGTGTATTCAAAGTGGTCACCGGTTTTCTATGTTTGTGGCGGTGACTCAGAGTCCTGAGGTTTATCAGTAGTAGTAGAACATGGAGGAGATCTTCTGTCGGTGGAGGTCCTTTGGGTTGGTGGTGGCATGGAGGATGATTCACCAGATTTCTTCTTGCGTTTTGATTATTTATCCTTATCCTGATCATCATCGTCTCTTGGACGCTTAGCCCTTTCAGTTGCCACTTTGCATGAAGTTTTAAGTTGATATTCCAGCAATGCGTCAAATAGTTTAGCTTCGTCAGAAGTAAACGTTCCTGATCATTGAGACATTTGTAGTGCAAGCTTGGAAACCATTTCTGCATCGGAGACAACTGCAGGCTCAATTGGATTGATCTTCATAGCTACCGGAGTAGATTGCATTGTTTGCTTGACCAATTGCATGAGATTCGGATAGAGTTGTATGGTGAACATCTCTCTTGTTACACCAGGGACAGTGTCAAGAAGGAACTTATGAGTGTAGTCCCTAATCGTCTTGTTCATTTCACCCTGTATATCTCGATTGAGAAATTTATGGATCTGTTCCCATTCTCCCAACGTCTCGTTCATCACTTTTTAAAGAAGATTGACTCTGTAAGCGAGTTGATTGAGTTTCTTGTTGACTACGTTTTTCTTCCTTACTTGTTGATCCGCGCAGAACCGTCAAGCTAAATCACACAAGCCCGCCACTTGTGAATGGCGGACCGTAACCAGCTTAAAACTGCTCAAGCACGAATGCAATGAAGATCAGGAGAGTATAGTGTTTCCCCAGGTCGTTAAGTCCCAACGAGCTGTGCGAGAATAGTCAAACGTGTAGTGATCGAGAGATTTGAACGGGAAAAGAGATTTGAAGATGATTATAACTAAGGAAAAAGCCCATAAACTACAGGGGCTTAAATGCAAATTAAAAGAAATTAAAAAGATAAAATCTATTAAATAAACGCTATCACTATATTTAAAATGATGAACGTTTAAAACCTAAAACTTACGTTTTAAAACAAAATTACGTAAACGCACAAAATAAAAAGTGAAACTTAAGAAGTAAAAGTCCTAAAAATATGAAAAATACATTTTTACAATCCTAATGATAAAAGAAAATTTATAGAAAAAGAAAATTATTTTTATGACTATTTAATTAATTATTATTAATTAAAAACTATTTTTAACTATTTAATAATTACCTAGAATACAAGAAATTAGGAAATAAAGCTAGAAAAATAAAATTATGAAATGGAAAAGTCTAAAATATCAAACTAGAATTTTCAAAACTATTTTTGTATTTTTCTGATTATTTTTCTATTTTTTATGAATTAAAAACTATTTAAAACTAATTAAATTATCTAAAAATACAAATTTAACTAAGAAAAATTGGGAAAAATACTTTTTTGGCTTTTTATATTTATCTTAACTTAATAAAAATAAAAAATTATTTTTTTGAAGCTTTTCTTAATTATTTGTATTAAATACTATTTAAAAAAGCTTAAAAACTAATTTAAATTAATAAAAATAGCAAAACACCTTAGAAAAATCTGAAAATTTCAGGAAAACTCTAAAATTATATTTAGAAGCTAGGAAAAATAGAAAAACATGTGGTTATTTGGAGGAAAATGAAACTGATGTGTCAAGTGCTTAAGAATAAGCACTTTTAATAAGCAAATGGAGTCCAAAAGGCACCAAACCAAAACAGAAGCTACTATGAGCTAAAAGAACTGAAATGCAACAAGATTCAACAAGCTCTAACCACTGGATGGCAAGCTGCAATGATTTGATGTTGTGAGCTTATGGCTAAAAACAGTGAGAGGGTGTCTTCTTTAAGCTTATGCACAAGCTTAACTAATAAGCTAAAGTAAGAAACAGATATAGAGAACTTGAGTTGACCAACCAAAAAACAAGCAGACCAAGTTTCAGCTTGAGATGAGCTCAATTGAGCTCTTGGCAGGCTTTGCACAACACCTGTGCACACTCAGTGGTGACTGAGTGAGTGCACAGGGGAATCTCAGTCCAAAAGATAAGCTAGTTTGAGCTTAATAAAAATTTCCAAAAGTTCAACTAAAATCATATTTTGAAAAACCACCAAGTGAAGTTTATGAATCCAAAGTTTCAGCAAAATTGGATCAGTAATGATTCCATGAGAGATCCTCAAAGTTTTGTGAAAAACACAATTTCCACATTTTGACTTTTATACAGATTTGAGAATTGTTGACCAAAATGAATGTTAATCATCAAAATCTGATTGAGTACAATGAATTTAGATTTATCTAGACTCAATTAAGCTAAACTAACATGATCTAAGCCTAGAATGCAAGTATCCACCAACTGCTGCTAACTGATATGCATATGAGATCATGAAACTTCTGATTTTGACTTTCTCACTTCTGAGATGCATGTAAATGAACTATAAGACTAAATTATACCTAAATGTAACTCTAGGGACAGTAGATAACCCCTGAACTTAGCTCAGGCACCAAGCAATGGATTGATCCAAACACCATTTAAAGAACTGATATGCAATTTAAAACTACCCAACTGCTAAACTGGCTTATGCCAATGATCAATCTAAGCTTAAATGACTTAATTATGGCTAAATAAACACATTTGAACAGGCTATGAGTACAAACACAAGTACAAGCAGAAATGAAAACAGTTGTGAAAATGAAACTTAGAAATCTTACTTTCATGTGTTCCAGATGGTATACAGGCTAAAACCAAATCTAAAACCACTAAATGGACTTATTCCAACCCAAATCAAATGTCTGCAACCACCATATCCAATCCCATTGCAATTTCAGCTTAGAGTTGACTTTTATTGACCATCAATGAAACTTGCTCAAAAATGATTAGCAGGCTTACCAAAGATTATCATAAGCTTAAATGAGCTTATTTGATCTTAACATGAACTTATTATAAGCTTGGATATCAAATTTGAAACTAGAAATTTCCACAGTAAACTTGAAAATATGAATCTTAAATAAGACCTTGAATTAAACTTGAAAAACAGATTAAATTGATGAAATAACTTGATGTGAATACAATAGAACAGAAAACTACATCTTAGAACATTAATTAAGCTTAATTAATAAAAAACGACATACAAATTTTATTAAAAACTAACTACTCTTTCCTCTCTTCTTCTCTTCCTCTTTTTATACCTCCAATGGTCTTGCCACATGTCTCTGAGTGGATCCCACTTAGTTTCAGAGCCTTGGGATAACTTTTGTGGATTTTAGCCACTTTGTCAATTTTGGCGGGAAAGCTGAAATTTGACTTTTGGGCCTTCTGACTGCAACTAGGGGGGTGGATTGTAGGGTGATGATGAGGGGTTGAGGTGATAAGGGTGCAGGGATAAGAGGTGATGGGAGAGGTGGAGTGTAGCAGGCAAAGTTGGGAAGCAGGAGGTGGGAGGTGAACAGGATAAGGGAGGGAAATGGATAGATTTTGACTGGGTGGTTTGACCAGGGGGTCAAAATGGAAGAAAGGGGGTCAAAACAGGTTACATGGCAGGGTCAAAATGTATTTTGACAAGTCTATGTTTAGTAATTGATAAGGACTTGTTTGTAACTTTTCCAAACTTGAGGGACCATCTTTGCCAATATACCAAAGTTGTCATAAGGACTAAAATTGACAAGTTCCAATAGTACAAGGATTAGTTCTGACAATTTCAAATTTTCCAGGGACCAAACGTGACAATTTTGAAAGTTCAGGGACCTAAGTTGTAAATTTGTAATTTTAAGTTTCAAGGACCAATTTTGACAACTTAGGAATCCCTAGGGACTCAAAAAGATATTTTTCTTTATTTGGATTTACCAGGGACTGTTTTTGACAACTTTTGAAACTTGGGGGACTAAAACTGCCAATTATGCAAACTTTATACGTTTTTCACCAGATTTTGACATTTTTGCATTTAAAACACATAAAACACTTATTTGTGATATTTTTATCATTTTGATGCATTTCTGAGTGTTTTCAGATGTTTTTGCAGTTTAAATGGTACAAAAATGATGAGTATTTAGACACTCATCAATCCCCCACACTAAGATATTGCTAGTCCCTAGCAATGTTTTGAGAAAAATTAATGGATTTTATCTCTTTACCAAAAGCCATTACTTCTGGAGTAGCCAAATGTTTCAGTTCAAGTAAGAACCTTGGTACACCGATAACCAAGTGATTTTGAGCAAACCACCAGCTTTCAACGGATTTGATTTGTCTTTACCAGAAGCCGTTTGCTCTGGACTAGCCAACTCTTAGATAAATTATCAATATTATCTTTGGTGAGCTGATTACCAATTATGGTTTTTCCACTGCCTTTACCACAAGCCATAAACTTGCGGGCTAGCCAACTCTTCACTTTTAAGGATATGGTGAGTTGAATACCATACAATTTTGGGCAAATTGTAAGCCGTCAACGGATTTGAGATATCTTTACCAAGAGCCGTTTGCTCCTGGATTAGCCAATCCTTATGTGGGTTAGACATGGTGGACTGATTACCATTTGTTGTGTTTAGTACATAGTACTTCCACTAAAAAAAATTTTAATTTTGGCCATTTTGGGGGAAAAAGGGACTAAAAGGGTACATTTATGATCAAAATTCGCCAAAATTTCCCCCCCACACTTAGAAATGAATATTGTCCTCAATATTCAAAGTACCGGCTGTTATGCCGAAACTTAGAACATAAAAAGATAACATTACTGGCTAAGTGTGGAAACACAACAATTATTCTCTTTTTTAATATTTACAATTTTCATTCATTTTTTAGATCTATATACAACATGTAGGGCATCTCCCCCACACTAGGGTGGTACACACGGGTGAAAACCCATGTTAAGCTACTGTTTTTGATTACCGAGTCGCTAGCTTGACTCGTCCCCGAATTAATTTGTTCATGGGGAAGTAAGTGGAAGAAACAATCTCCATCGGACTTTCATTCAAGATGTTTGGATAAACATTGAAGTACGTGAAAGTTCCACACCGATGAGATACAGACAGAACCGGCTCAAGAATGATAAATGAAAATGCCGGGGTCAAAGACAATGTCTTCATTCCCGAAGGAGAAACGGGAACGAGAAACCACACCATCTGTGAAAAATGGAATAAAGATGTGCATCACAATGCAATCCCATTCTTCATTAGTGAGGAGCAAATCACCATTTGTTATATTTTTAAGCTTAGACTTGAAGCTTGTATGGTGATTGGCAATAAAATTTCCGGGAGGGAGAGCTGGAAACGGTTCTTCAATCAACAGATTTTCAAGAAAGAGGATGTCTCCCTCCGAATCCAAGTAAGTATTGTCAATCCCTGTTGGGATTGACTCATCACTAAGAAAAGCATCGACCTCATTCCAAAAGTTATCATCTTCCTCATCCGGAGTGAGAGAAGGAATGGAAGAGTCGGAAATGGGACAAGAAATGAGTGGATGATCATTATATAGGAGATTTTCAGTTTCTCCAAGATCGGCTTCGAAATCAAAGAGATCATCGTCACTTTCTGATGAAAGTGGACTGATGTGAGTAAGTTCATCGGTGAACTCCTCAAGAAGATGATCAGCATCAGACTGTGGGAGTGATGCCTCAACATACTCGATGTCTCCATAAGAAGTACACTCGTCGCTAAGATCGGAGAATGTATCAAAATGATCTTTTGAACACTCAAGAGGGGAAAGGGAATCACACATATGATCAGAAGTTTCCAGTGACTCTCTCGGGATTGGGACAAGGTTCTCAACACTAGACTTTATGAATTCGTCCGATTCCTTTTCAGGAACAGTGTCAAGATGCTCGTCCCCCATGTTCAGAGAGTGAGTGGGAGCTTCGGGTGTGATGGCAGTTGTTTGAGATGGAATCTCAACTGCTGGGATATCAACTGACTGAGGGAGTTTAGAAGGACTAGCATACATATGTTTTATACTTTCCATTTGTTCTTCTGCTAGTAATTCCATCATAGTCTTTTCTCCCTGATTTTTCATGGAAGGAATTTCAACTGATGAACTTGATGAATCTGTACAAAGTTGACTAATATCAAGGGTAACTTCATCATCATCGTCATCAGGAATGAAACGGAATCGAGAGCTAGATTTGGCTGCTTTTTCTTTTGCAATTGATTCCCTAACAGATTTTTCAAAGGCAATCTGGGAATCTAATTTAGCAGTCCGTTCTTCAGCTAACAAAACTTCCATGGATTTTTCATTTGGATTATTTTGGGGATGTTTGCATTCCTTCAAATCTTTCACTAAATCCAAAAGATCAAGTAGAAGATTTTGAGGAAGTGGTTCAGGCTGAGGTGGTGCCTGATTCACTTGGTATTGTGGAGGTTGGTCATGATACGAAGAGTCGTAATTGTTACAAGGAAATGGACTCCTTGTTTGACAATCAGAGCTAGAGTGAGGACCTCCACAATACTCACAACAGTAAAACTGATGTGGCTGTGAGTTATATGTGTGGTAGTCATAATTGTTATCAGGAACCTGCTCATAGACAAGCGTGTTTCCCGATTGACAATCATAACTGGAGTGTGAACCACCACAGTACTCACAACAGTAAAACTGCTGAGTCTCACAGTGTGGTAGCTGATGGAATGAATCAGTTGTGTTATGGTAGGAATAGGGATCCTGGTTATAGACAGACCCGTTTCCTGATTCCACCATGCTACAACTGGGGCAATTGCCACCATTATAAGGACCACCACACCATCGACAACCAAGAGGGTGAGGATAAGACATAGAAAGAATCAAAGGTTTACAGAGGGTAAGAAATGAAGAATCAAAAGGGTAAGAGGGTAAAGAGGAATATTTTTGGTATTTTTGAAAAACATGATGTAAAAACTAAGAATGAAAATCTTTTTGGGTTTTTGATTTTTAAAAGATGGTATAAACAAGGAGTGATGTCAAATCACTAATCTGCTAAACGTAAGACTATTAGCACTGCTCCCCGGCAGCGGCGCCAAAATTTGATCCGCGCAGAACCGTCAAGCTAAATCACACAAGCCCGCCACTTGTGAATGGCGGACCGTAACCAGCTTAAAACTGCTCAAGCACGAATGCAATGAAGATCAGGAGAGTATAGTGTTTCCCCAGGTCGTTAAGTCCCAACGAGCTGTGCGAGAATAGTCAAACGTGTAGTGATCGAGAGATTTGAACGGGAAAAGAGATTTGAAGATGATTATAACTAAGGAAAAAGCCCATAAACTACAGGGGCTTAAATGCAAATTAAAGGAAATTAAAAAGATAAAATCTATTAAATAAACGCTATCACTATATTTAAAATGATGAACGTTTAAAACCTAAAACTTACGTTTTAAAACAAAATTACGTAAACGCACAAAATAAAAAGTGAAACTTAAGAAGTAAAAGTCCTAAAAATATGAAAAATACATTTTTACAATCCTAATGATAAAAGAAAATTTATAGAAAAAGAAAATTATTTTTATGACTATTTAATTAATTATTATTAATTAAAAACTATTTTTAACTATTTAATAATTACCTAGAATACAAGAAATTAGGAAATAAAGCTAGAAAAATAAAATTATGAAATGGAAAAGTCTAAAATATCAAACTAGAATTTTCAAAACTATTTTTGTATTTTTCTGATTATTTTTCTATTTTTTATGAATTAAAAACTATTTAAAACTAATTAAATTATCTAAAAATACAAATTTAACTAAGAAAAATTGGGAAAAATACTTTTTTGGCTTTTTATATTTATCTTAACTTAATAAAAATAAAAAATTATTTTTTTGAAGCTTTTCTTAATTATTTGTATTAAATACTATTTAAAAAAGCTTAAAAACTAATTTAAATTAATAAAAATAGCAAAACACCTTAGAAAAATCTGAAAATTTCAGGAAAACTCTAAAATTATATTTAGAAGCTAGGAAAAATAGAAAAACATGTGGTTATTTGGAGGAAAATGAAACTGATGTGTCAAGTGCTTAAGAATAAGCACTTTTAATAAGCAAATGGAGTCCAAAAGGCACCAAACCAAAACAGAAGCTACTATGAGCTAAAAGAACTGAAATGCAACAAGATTCAACAAGCTCTAACCACTGGATGGCAAGCTGCAATGATTTGATGTTGTGAGCTTATGGCTAAAAACAGTGAGAGGGTGTCTTCTTTAAGCTTATGCACAAGCTTAACTAATAAGCTAAAGTAAGAAACAGATATAGAGAACTTGAGTTGACCAACCAAAAAACAAGCAGACCAAGTTTCAGCTTGAGATGAGCTCAATTGAGCTCTTGGCAGGCTTTGCACAACACCTGTGCACACTCAGTGGTGACTGAGTGAGTGCACAGGGGAATCTCAGTCCAAAAGATAAGCTAGTTTGAGCTTAATAAAAATTTCCAAAAGTTCAACTAAAATCATATTTTGAAAAACCACCAAGTGAAGTTTATGAATCCAAAGTTTCAGCAAAATTGGATCAGTAATGATTCCATGAGAGATCCTCAAAGTTTTGTGAAAAACACAATTTCCACATTTTGACTTTTATACAGATTTGAGAATTGTTGACCAAAATGAATGTTAATCATCAAAATCTGATTGAGTACAATGAATTTAGATTTATCTAGACTCAATTAAGCTAAACTAACATGATCTAAGCCTAGAATGCAAGTATCCACCAACTGCTGCTAACTGATATGCATATGAGATCATGAAACTTCTGATTTTGACTTTCTCACTTCTGAGATGCATGTAAATGAACTATAAGACTAAATTATACCTAAATGTAACTCTAGGGACAGTAGATAACCCCTGAACTTAGCTCAGGCACCAAGCAATGGATTGATCCAAACACCATTTAAGAACTGATATGCAATTTAAAACTACCCAACTGCTAAACTGGCTTATGCCAATGATCAATCTAAGCTTAAATGACTTAATTATGGCTAAATAAACACATTTGAACAGGCTATGAGTACAAACACAAGTACAAGCAGAAATGAAAACAGTTGTGAAAATGAAACTTAGAAATCTTACTTTCATGTGTTCCAGATGGTATACAGGCTAAAACCAAATCTAAAACCACTAAATGGACTTATTCCAACCCAAATCAAATGTCTGCAACCACCATATCCAATCCCATTGCAATTTCAGCTTAGAGTTGACTTTTATTGACCATCAATGAAACTTGCTCAAAAATGATTAGCAGGCTTACCAAAGATTATCATAAGCTTAAATGAGCTTATTTGATCTTAACATGAACTTATTATAAGCTTGGATATCAAATTTGAAACTAGAAATTTCCACAGTAAACTTGAAAATATGAATCTTAAATAAGACCTTGAATTAAACTTGAAAAACAGATTAAATTGATGAAATAACTTGATGTGAATACAATAGAACAGAAAACTACATCTTAGAACATTAATTAAGCTTAATTAATAAAAAACGACATACAAATTTTATTAAAAACTAACTACTCTTTCCTCTCTTCTTCTCTTCCTCTTTTTATACCTCCAATGGTCTTGCCACGTGTCTCTGAGTGGATCCCACTTAGTTTCAGAGCCTTGGGATAACTTTTGTGGATTTTAGCCACTTTGTCAATTTTGGCGGGAAAGCTGAAATTTGACTTTTGGGCCTTCTGACTGCAACTAGGGGGGGGTGGATTGTAGGGTGATGATGAGGGGTTGAGGTGATAAGGGTGCAGGGATAAGAGGTGATGGGAGAGGTGGAGTGTAGCAGGCAAAGTTGGGAAGCAGGAGGTGGGAGGTGAACAGGATAAGGGAGGGAAATGGATAGATTTTGACTGGGTGGTTTGACCAGGGGGTCAAAATGGAAGAAAGGGGGTCAAAACAGGTTACATGGCAGGGTCAAAATGTATTTTGACAAGTCTATGTTTAGTAATTGATAAGGACTTGTTTGTAACTTTTCCAAACTTGAGGGACCATCTTTGCCAATATACCAAAGTTGTCATAAGGACTAAAATTGACAAGTTCCAATAGTACAAGGATTAGTTCTGACAATTTCAAATTTTCCAGGGACCAAACGTGACAATTTTGAAAGTTCAGGGACCTAAGTTGTAAATTTGTAATTTTAAGTTTCAAGGACCAATTTTGACAACTTAGGAATCCCTAGGGACTCAAAAAGATATTTTTCTTTATTTGGATTTACCAGGGACTGTTTTTGACAACTTTTGAAACTTGGGGGACTAAAACTGCCAATTATGCAAACTTTATACGTTTTTCACCAGATTTTGACATTTTTGCATTTAAAACACATAAAACACTTATTTGTGATATTTTTATCATTTTGATGCATTTCTGAGTGTTTTCAGATGTTTTTGCAGTTTAAATGGTACAAAAATGATGAGTATTTAGACACTCATCACTTGCTTAACAGCTTTGACAATCTTTGTTTTAGTTCGTGATGCCCAAGTGTTGGTTGGTTTCTTTATTGATCTGGATGTGGATCTGGTGGTAGCGTCTTTGGATGGTGGTGGTGAAGAATGAGATGATGAGTTTGACGAAGATGAGACATGAGGAGGCTCAGGGTCCTTTGGTGGCTCAGAAGTTTGTTCCTTGCTACGTTCGGTACTATCTAGAATATAGTCATCCGCTTCCTTTTCGGCTTTAGCATTTTCTGCAGCCTTAACCCTAGCTTCTTCATCTGCTTGAGCTTGAGCTTCTTCCTCTGCTTTTTCTTTAGCTGCAGTCTCAACATCTTCATCAGAAATTTTCTCAGTCTTCTTCTTCTTCTTCTTCTTCTTGTCTGGTTCCTCAAAGTCAAAAATGATATTATCCTCGAGTTGCTTTTGTTCTGATTCGTGGGTGGTGATACCAGTTCCCTTATCGGGTTGATTAACCACATCGGAAACTGGTGTGGTTAGTGCACCACCACTTGACCCTCCAGGCCCACGAGTTTGTTGTAGGTTGAACTCCTTAGCAACATGTTGAAGTCTAAGATTCTTCAACTTCTTTCTATAGTCTTTGTCTTCATCATGTGGCTCTTCATCTGAGCTCTCTTCTTCCTGCTCTTGGACTAGAGTTTTCCCTTTATCAGACTTGGGACTGAGAGGTTTTGCAACTGTTAGTGTATCATCTGTTGCAGATTCTAAGTAGATAACCTCTTCATCTGTTTCAGTGTCCTCCGAGTCCTCGTCCATTAGTTTTAGTTCTGGTTTGGGAATAGTGATGGCATCCTTTAACAGAACTCTCTTTTTGAGTGTGTGAGTCCTCTTAGGATACTTTCTCGTACTCTCAGTGCTCGCAATACTTCCAGCACTGCCTTTCCTGGTCTTCCTAACAGGTGTACTAGAAGACTTTTCATCTATAAACCCCACTTTGCCTGATTCTATCGTTTGTACGATTGAAGTCCCTTGATAGCAGCAGTAAGAAGGCAATCTGGTAATACCGCACCTTGTTTCTTCGTTGTTGAGTCCTTAAATCTGACAACATTGAGTGTGCACTCAAGCAACACGGAGTGATGGTTGGGGTCATCAAGTCTCAAGGGAATATCTGGATTATTCCCTAGAATCCTTTGGATCAACATTTTTGTGTATCTGATATAAGGGATCTTGGTGCCAGGCTTTTTAAGATAAGACATCATGTCGTCCCAGATCAGAGCTGCAAATTCGATGCGCTTCATGTTGACCGTAGCCCCAAAATATTTGTAGTTCCATGAGCTTAGGATGCTCAAAACCACTATCACGTCCAGATACTGATTTGGCAACCATGATGTAGAGGGTTCTCCATGGCTGGGGGATGTTCTTAAGATCAACTAATGAGTGTTTTGTGATGATCCTAGCAGCTTCATCATAGCCGATGTCGACCATGAGTGGAGAGTGACTTCTTCCGAAGGAGAAGCAACATATTCAGCAGGCTGGATGTTTGGAAGAAAAAGAATAGCCCTTAAGTCTGTTGTAGTGACGGTGACTTGTTTGTCGTTGAGTGTCACTGTTACAGCCTCTTGACCTTTGACCTTCTACATGGTATGCCAGAATTGGTGAACATAAATCACCGGCACAGTTGCAGAATTAGTGAGCATATTCTTGTAAGGATGAGTCTTCAGAATATCCACAACAATTTGACAAGAAGACTCAGAACATGTGAAGTTATCAAAATCGACTCTGAGATTTTCTTCCCAATCTTCATCTGGTAACCGGTGGGGAAGATGTATTCCATTGTGAGAACATTCGGTGCCATTGTGACGTCCATATTGTGATCTAAAAGATATTGAGCCAAAAGAACCAACATATCAAAAGACATTACGT
Organism: Chrysanthemum seticuspe; assembly: GCA_019973895.1. Lineage (NCBI taxonomy): Eukaryota > Viridiplantae > Streptophyta > Magnoliopsida > Asterales > Asteraceae > Chrysanthemum > Chrysanthemum seticuspe. Next base: position 36,650,993 of record BPTQ01000002.1, read on the forward strand.
TAGTCAAAAGTTGATTTTATTGTCCAATTATTGAATAGGTTATGTTGATGAATGTTACGAGTCCAACGTCACTTGTATGTCCAATAGTCCAAAGTAGTCGTGACAAGTTTCGTGAGTTTATTAGTTTTGAATTGTAAAGTCCAAATTTTTTACTCATTTACACAACATATTAACCATTTAAGCTTATTAGTGACATTTTGGTTTCGTGACGTTATGATTTATTTATTTACAAGTTTGTACGCGTAACAATTCATAATTATGGTTAAAATTAGGCTTAAGCGTAGGAATTGCAAGCTTATGCGTAAACAGTAGACCATACGCGTAGGCATAAGCTTATGCGTAGGAACTTAACTTACGCGTAAGAAATGTTACGTGTAGGAAAAGATCCCTTAGCATAAGGCTTACGCGTAAGCGTATGTTGGAGCTTACGTGTAAGGTTTACTCGTAAGAGTGAACCTTATGCGTAAGACTCAAGTTTACACATATCCTTCACAGGATACGCGTAGTCCCATGTAGAACCTTACGCCTAAAGGTTACGCGTAAGATTACTCTTACGAATAACTTTCTACGCGTAAGGTAATCCTTATGCGTAGGAATCCAGTTAACCTTGATTCTGAATTTTGCAAGCATAAAACCTGAAATAAATTAGTCATAACATCATCATTAACATATTTATTCAATCTCTTTCAATTTTCACATGAACTCATTGTCCTACGCGTAAAAATTGCTTATGTGTAAGAGTTAAACCCTAGGGTTTCAATTTTACGAGTAAGAATTTTAACCATGGAATTGAAACGAAATTGATTCTGGGATGACTTAGAGGTTATCTGATAGTGTTGCAACAAGTTTTAACATCTAAAACTTCTTGAATCATAAGTACCCAATTCATACGAGTATAAACCCTAATTCTTAATTTTCACAAAATTCATGTTTCTGGGAACAATTCAAGAGAGGATTAGGTCATTTAAGCATATCACAAACATCCTACAACTAATTAATTACACAGAAACACACTCACAAGAAAACCCCTAAATCTATGCATAAACCCTAATTTTTGAAACACGATTAAAACATTTTCTGGGTGGATTGTGAAGTTGGAAATGTTTATAACACTTGATTTTAAGCATTTTGACACAATAACTTTCATTATAAACACCCAATGATGATCTTGTGTTCATACGCATACGCGTAGAACACAAAATCACTCCTAACTCAAAATCTAGCCGTTGGATTTGTATAAAAATCAAAACCATTATTTATAATAACACAAAGATCATTAAAACACTTACAAATTAGGAGTTTAAAGCACAGATTTGCAGAATGAATCTTATGCGTGGGATGGGTAGTTGAAGAATTTAATGTTTTGAATTTAATGAGTTAGAAAAGTTGGTGGAGTAGTTTTGTTGAAAATAGTTACAGATTTTGACAACTTTGGTCCCTCCACCTCAATCATTTTCATCCAACGCCCATAACTTCCACTTAGGTTACATAAAACATGATATTTGGAAAGATACTTGACGACACTCCCCCTTGACATTAGAATTAGAGAAATTTTTCAAATTTGGGTCCGAGGAGTTCAAGGAACAAGAAACGAGTCCACCATTGTCAAAGATACAACCAGTATTAGGGAACATGCAAGTACAAGGTATTTATGAAACAGAAAATATTTACTTTCTCCCCCTTAACGCTTGATCGTAAAAATACTGAATTTTGAAAGAGAAAAGTGTTGACGGAAGATTTGTACTTGCCATGTTGAAAGAAATTTTAGATAGGAGAATATTTTTGAATTTTGAAAATTTTATATTTTTGTATTTTGTTTTTGAAAAATATTTACAAAAGAGGTTTTGTTGTTTGACTGGTTTTAAGATTGTTTTAAAAGTTCATCCAGTTCCTCTAGAGTCAAACACCACATACCAATCCGGCGGACCAACTCAGTAAACCTAGCAGGAGCTAAGGCTTTGGTAAGAAGATCTGTCAGTTGGTATTCAGTACCCACAAAGTATAATTCAACGATACCCTTTTCCACATGCTCCTTGATGAAATGATATCGAAGATCGATGTGCTTTGATTTCGAATGTTGAACAGAGTTTCACGAGATCGCAATAGCACTTCGATTGTCGCAGTACATCAGAATTCTGTCAAATACGTAACTATAGTATTTGAGTTGTGTTCGCATCCAAATGACTTGAGCACAACACGCCGACATGGCTACATATTCTGCTTCAGTTGAGGACAGTGATGTACAATCCTGCTTCTTCGATTTCCATGACACCAGATTATCACCAAGAAATTGTAGAGCGCCTGAAGTACTTTTCCGAGAATCTAAGCAACCTGCGTGATCAGCGTCTGAAAAAGCTATTAGTTCAAAACCAGAATCCTTCGGATACCAGATTCCCAAATTAATGGTTCCCTTGATGTATCGGAGGATTCTTTTAGCCATAGAAAGGTGTGTTTCAGTTGGTCGCGACTGATAACGGGAGCAAAGATATACAGCAAAGACAACATCAGGTCTACTGGCTGTTAGATAAATGAGAGACCCAATGATACTTCGGTATTTGGTAGAGTCAACTAATTTCCCATGCAAATCAGCGTCCAGTTTCTTGGTATGTGCCATTAGAGTGGCATAGGTATCACATTTTTGCATTCCATTTTTATTTAAAATTTCAAGGGCATATTTGGACTGACTCAAGAAAATACCATGAGGTGATTGATGAACTTGCAGTCCTAGAAAGAACGTAAGTTCACCCATCATGGACATTTCAAAATGTTTTTTTCATAAGTTTTGAAAAAGCGTTTGAGTACTTTAGATGTGTTGACCCAAAAATGATGTCATCCACATAAATTTGAACGATTAAAATGTGTGCCCCGTGATATTGTATGAATAGTGTAGGGTCGACCGATCCTTTGACGAAATTGTTAGCGATAAGAAAGGATGACAACTTATCATACCACGCCCGAGGGACTTGTTTGAGACCGTAGAGAGCCTTGTTCAGTTTGTAGACGTGATTAGGGAACTCTGGATCAACGAATCCTTCTGGCTGGCTAACATAGACCGTTTCTTTCAGTTTTCCATTGAGAAAAGCAGTTTTGACGTCCATCTGAAAGACCGTGATGTTCATGTGAGCCGCGAATGCGAGAAAGATCCGAACAACCTTAAGTCTAGCAACCGGTGCGAATGATTCCTCGTAATCAATCCCTTCTTCCTGTATATAACCCTTAGCCACCAGACGTGACTTATTTCAGATAACCGTTCCTTCAGCATCCAGCTTGTTTTTCCAAATCCATTTGAGACAATAACATATACTCCAGTTGGTTTTTCAACCAATTCCAATACTTCAATATGTTTAAACTAATTGATTTCTTCTTGCATGGATTCAATCCAGTTGTCATATGTCATGGCATCCTTATTGTTTTTGGGCTCAGCTTGGCAGACGGTAAGTGCATAAATGCAATGTTCACCGGCAGTCTGAAGTCTTTGTCTAGTTAAGACTGGTTGATTCGGGTTGCCAATAATGTTCGCTAGAGGATGGTCTTTAGTCCAACGATGTGTGGAGGGTTGATGTTGATAAACATTCTGCAGATTAGGAGGATTCAAATGGCTTGTGGATGATTCTGCAACATCAGGTGTGGCAGTTTCATTAGCAAACGGATTGAAGAATGCATTTGGATCATAATCTGCAAGTGGGGGTACTTCATTATTCAGAAGATCATCAGTTGGTTCAGCGTCATTGGATGGGGTTTGTTCGACTGTTGTTGTAGAATCAACTGGTGGTGCTACCTCAAAAGTAGTTGTTGTAGCAGGTGTATCAGGTATTGGATTATGATCAGGTTGAGCAGCGGAAACATTTGATACATCTGGAGCACGTTCATCAATATCATCACTAAACAGAGGAGCAAATAGATGTTCCATTTGACGTCGAGTAAGTTGTAAACTAGGTTCAGCTGATGATGGGGTTTGAGGGAAGTTTAGACGGTTATGTCCGGGTTCCAAGCTGTTATGCTCAGAAGCCATTTTAGTAAGCTCATCGAAATTTGCATGAATCGTTTCCATAATATCCCTTGTATGACGATTCCAGATCCGGTAACCCTTAGAGTTTTCACAATATCCAACAAAGACTCCTATGTCAGCTTTGGCTTTGAGCTTTCCAAAGTCATCACGATCATTATTCGGGTAACAAAGACTCCAATACATGAAAGTGTTTGAGATTCGTTTTACGGTTGTGGATAAGCTCATAAGGTGTTTTATTGTGGCGTTTGGTAATCATTGAACGACTCTGAGTGTAGCATGCAGTTGACACGGTTTCAGCCCACAAGTAATCTGAAAGTTTTGCATTTATCAACATCGTTCTTGCAGCTTCCACTAACGTACGGTTTCGTCTTTCTACAACTCCGTTTTGTTCCGGTGTTTGTGCAATTGATGTTTGATGCTCAATTCCCACTTTCTCATAATATGCACAAAGAGTTTGATTCACAAATTCAGTTCCTTTATCTGTTCTGATTTGTCTGACTGTGTTCCGGAGCTGGATTTGAATTTTCGTGAGAAAAGTGATGATCATCTGTGGAGCTTGATCTTTACTTCAAATAAAATAAACCCAAGTCCATCTTGAGTAGTCATCTACAATTACCAATATGTAGCATTTGCCATTAATCGTTTGCACGCGCATCGGGCCACACAAATTCATGTGAAGAAGATGAAGCACATGCTATGAGTTGTGTTCCACCTTTAAAGGAAAGTGGGCACGAGTGTTTTTCCCTTGTTCACAAGCTGAGCATAGGTGATCTTTAGAATATCGAAATCTTGGGAGACCTTCAACAAGTTTGTATCGTGCAAGATTGGTTATGGTTTGAAAGTTTAAATGTGAGAGACGACGGTGCCATAGCCAAGATTTTGTAGATGTTGCCTTTGAAAGTAGACAGATGGGAGATGAAGCAATCATGTCTTGCATTGAGATTGTATAAAGAATTGAATTGTGGGTACCAGACATAAGATCATTTCCTTGTAGATCACGAATGAAACAAGTTTTCTCCCGAAAAGCAACTTCCAAATCTCCATCACAGAACTGACCTACTGAAAAGAGATTGTGACCGAGGCCTTCCACATAATAAACCCTGCTAATTTCGATGTTACCATTGAAGTGATCATTCCCGAACCTGAAAGTGCCAATGAACTTTGAAACAAAGTTTGATAACAGTTTGAGATTGCCTGTCATGTGCCGGGAATATCCTGATAACGCTACACGCGTCGTTCGGGGTCAAAGGAACTTTCTTTTCGTCGAGCAAGTTTTTCAACACCCTAGGAAGTGAACCTAATCGTTGTAGTGTAGTATTAGGGTAAGCCACGGGAATTGATATCGTTCTCTAGGGGAATAGGAATGCTAGTGAGGAGTTACTACGCTAAGGTTGGGGTTGAGGAAGATTATTTTTTATCTTTTTATGTTTTTTTTAAGAAACGGAAAGGTACGAATCTCGGGGTTTGGATTTGGGGGGTTGGTATTTCTACCGATTACTCTATTATTTAATTATCTAATTAACTAAGGTGAGGGTAGTCTATGTCTAATTATTGTGTGCTCGTATGATGATTTAAAGATGTGTTTACTTAGGTTTTATTACTCCTTAATTATCTCCTATTGATGGTTGAATTGTCACGTCCTTATTCTTAATTGCATTGTGTGTCTAAGGTTGTAGGGTATGCGTTTATCCCTAACTCTTTGAAACTACCAAAGGGTCTCATCTACAAAATCTCTAGGATTTATAAACTCTAACTCTAAGGTACTATTTGGATGGTTTAGCCTACAACTACTCTAGGTGTTATAGTCTAAGGTTCACAAAGATTAATCAAGCATTAACTACACAACGAATGACCTATCGCATTACTAGATCATTAACAATTAAGATAAGAGACAACCAATCAATATTCAATAGTTAAGTTTCATATTCCCTAAGCAAACACACAAGTAAATTAGTCGGACATGGAGAACATGCAAGCATACACACAAATAATTGAAGACATAATTGAATTAATGAAGTAAAGCACTTATCTTGGTGTAAGATAGGGTTTGGAACCCTAAAATACTATACAAGACAGCCTTGGTTCGGTTTAGGTTTTTACTCCAAAAGACTACACACCTAAAACTGAAAAATTCGGATTCTATATATAAGATTACATTCGCGACGGCGTCAGCTTATGATTTGTGACGCCGTCGGGTAGCCGTCATTAGGGTTTCATCTTGGCCACGTTAGTCTTGCGACGGCGTCACCTTATGCTTGTGATGGCGTCCTCTTCAGCCTCTGACGCCGTCTGGATCAAATCTAGGCCGTCTGAGTTGCGACGACCTACTCTTTTAAACCCTGACACCGTCACTTGTAAATAAGCAATTTGGCTACTGAGCCATCACAAAAGTGCTCCGACGGCGTCGCAGATAACACCTGACGCTGTCCCCTTGTATTTCAGCAGCTTGAGTGTCTTGATTCTTGACTTTGGCCATTTTCTTCGTATATCCGCGCCTTTTCATCCAAATAAGTGCCATTCCAGCAATTTGCCTTCAAGAGACTTAAAAAGTGAAAAGGAATGATATTAAGTAATAACAGATACAAAAGTGATCAAATAAGGGCTTAAACGACCCCTAAAAAAGGTACATCTTAAAACCTTATCAAATATCCCTACACTTGGTATTTGCTTGTTCTCAAGCAAATGTGCTTTTAGCCAATTAATTTATAAGTTAGGGGTCATGAAGCATTGGTTTAGAACAATCCACAACACATATAAGCCCCGCAAAAGTCATAACAAGCACGGAAATTACATACTAGCACCTCACATGGGGTGTTTGGGTACTCACATCTCTCGGGTGTATATGAAATATAACAAGTTGGAAATGGAAGATAAACACTCATTAACCGGTCCTAGTACATAGATTACCATAAGCTTGAGACTAGATCAAAACCTCCATCACTTTGGCGTAAGCACCTAGGAAAGACTATCAAAGAGGTCTTTTAAAGGGTTGTAATGTTAGGCTTACGGTAGGGAAACAAAGGGTTTGGTGGGATAGGCTATTTAGTGGTGGCAAGTCAAAAATCTCTATGTTACAAGCATACGAAGAATGGTGTTGCTAAGCCAAGACTCGACACTCTAAACTCTAAATAACTGAAACACACAAACATAAATTTAAAGGATAGATGTAGGATGGTAGCCCGTGTGTTTTTTTTGTTTTGTTTTGTTTTTTTTTTTAACACTCAATTTTTTTTCATACACTTTTACTCTACCATCCTCTACGGTAACATCAAAATGATAGGGATTTATAGGCACATCCCTACACTTGAGTTTTTATTACTCTAACACTAATTTGACCCGAATTGAAAAGATCAAAACACTTGGAGTACATTATTAAGCAAATAAAGGGAATTTGAATTTAAAGTTCCCTTCCCGTCATTTCATAAACTTTAACTTTTCCCATGAGTCCCAATTGTCCCAAAACTGTATACAAAGGATATGACTCGACTCAGCAACTCATGCAAGCAACTAGATAATTGAACTAAGGGTTTTTAGGGTGATAACAATAATGCACTAAAAGTGAGTGCATACAAGGTAGGCTAAGGCGATTTGGGTGTACATTTGGGGGTGGGGTGTAAACAATGCTCTTCATTGATATTCCGGAAAACCGAAACATCATGAGAACCGTGAAAATGATAGGCTCAGAGGGGTTAACTATGGGTATCGTGTACTAAAGATGAGTACAACGCAAAGGTGTAGGGGAATTACTCAAACAATGTGGAAGAAGTAATTATATTACGGGTATCAAACAAGGGTTATCCTAATGCCTCTTATCATTTAGTTATTCCTAACTACACAAGTGTAGTCTTACTATCGATCTCAGGATGCATCACAAAACAAGTTCTAGAATCTATTATACTACCGGTTCACACACTAAGCATTAAAGATGAATGCTTTAATTCCAACTAATCTAAGGGTGATCCTCACATTTTGGGTGGAATTTAAGTGGTAAAGGGTTTTTGTGCTAGTCATGTAACTTCCTATCCATGAGACGCTTTTGTTAAGACTAATGGTCCACTCCTATATGTCATGAAAAATTTTAAATTTGGTGCCAAAATTACCCTAACCGACATTTTCTCAAGGTTCATTACACAAATACAATTTGACAAAGCAAATAATCAAGGATAAGCATAGTTTCAAAGTTCCCGTTTTATTTTCCCTCCCTACACTTAAACTGAACATTGTCCCCAATGTTCTCCGAAAGTAGCAAAGTTATGATAATAGAAGGTAATAAAAAAACGAAAGAAACTAATACTCCCCTGATTAGCTCGGTAGGATCCGTGTATGAAGTATTGGTTAAATCCTTTCCAAGAAGAATATATGCGTGAAAAGCTCCTTCCAACCTTATGTATCTCCTTCTTGATAAATAAAACCTGCACACTTGAAGAAAACAAACGAAACCTTCGCATAAAATCAGCGGTAATAATATATATAAGACTCTACTAAACTAGGATATAATGCTTGTGGAATGGATGTTTACAGAATTTTTGGAAAATTAAGACCTGGAAAATTCCAAAATTTATAAGTAGCTCAGAAAACGAGAAAAAAAATAATATGTTATTTTTACTCCTTCCTGACGCCGTCAGGTTGCGATCCTGACGCCGTCAGGTTATCCTGACAAAAACTGGTCTGCGATTTTCTGGAAAAAATTCTGGATAATTTACATCTTTAACATCTGGAAAAAATTTTTGTAAAACATCCATTATGACTCGATACAAGCATTTGACTCGAACAAACACACATGCATATCTTTTAATTAATTGTTATTCTCATGTTTACGTTTCTTTTGAAAACGTGTGTAATCCTCCCTACACTTATCCTTTATGTAAAATACCTTTATATGTTATTAAGACGAGGTTAAAAATAAAATAAAGCATTTTTACAAATTTAAACATGAGAGTAGACAATCAATAAAAGATATATGACACAAACAAGCAAACAATTAAGCATGGGTTGCCTCCCACGAAGCGCTTTTCTTTATTTATGAGTCTTGTAGCTAGACTCGTAGTCGTGCTCCTACGTTGTCCTAATCTTCGAGGCCCATTCGATCTCCTTAACCCTTCTCTCATCACGAATGTATTCAGGGCCTAACTCAAGACAAGCAGTGTAGTAAACCTTGTTCTTCCATTCTACTTCAAATGCCGTAATGTTATCCATATCTAAATCATCAATACCCTTAAATTTCTTATTTTTGTGGGGCATTATATATTCAACACTCTCAGCTTTATTTGAGAACTCGATTATTCCTTCCTCTCGATCATAAACCATCTTAGACTCCTCTATAAATGGTCTCCCAAGTATCACATCCCCTAAAAATCCATCAATGATGCCCTTAACATTTTCCAAGATCATGAAATCACACCTATATGTGAAGTTACCTACGAAGACATGCAATCCTTTAACCCTCCCAACATAGTTACTTGCTTGCTTAGGGCGAAAGGGGTCCTTTATAGGTTCTAGCTTTTTGCTCATGATCCAATTGTAATAGAGCCTAGACATTATATTCATGGGAGCCTTATAGTCAATGTAGGTGTGATCCCTATATAAGTATCCAATCATACATGGTATCTTGATGTTTTTAGGGTTACCCCTTCTTATGCGAGGCTCGAAGGGTGGTCTCAGGAAGTTAACTATGTTATAGTGATAAGCGGTTTCCTTCCCCTTTGGGTATGAGTCGAAATACTCCCTAAGTTCTTCCTCCTCCTTACAATCTTCCATAATTTCTAACACCTTATAATCTCCATCTTCTAAGTCATCATCCGAATCACTTGAGGTTGAATCACTATCTACAGGGTTAGTAGATTCCTTAAGGGCTTCCTCAAGCCTATTTTCAATTATCCTATTTAGTTTCCTAAGCTCTCCAATTTCACTAACAATACGAGCTCGAAGTTGGTTGGCAAAGGCTGGATCAAGCGGTGGGTATTTGTTTGGTGGTTTATCACCTTCCATGATGAAAAGTGATAGGGGTACTAACAAAGGTCACGAAGAAGGGCGATAGACTACGAGGAAGCTAAAAATGGAAAAAAGTTTACTTGATAGGAATCAAGTAAAGAAACCTAAACGAGGTGGACTACTAACTAGCTATTCTATTCCCCGGCAGCGGCGCCAAAAACTTGATAACGCTACACGCGTCGTTCGAGGTCAAAGGAACTTCCTTTTTGTCGAGCAAGTTTTTCAACACCCTAGGCAGTGAACCTAATCGTTGTAGTGTAGTATTAGGGTAAGCCACGGGAATTGATATCATTCTCTAGGGGAATAGGAATGCTAGTGAGGAGTTACTACGCTAAGGTTGGGGTTGAGGAAGATTATTTTTTATCTTTTTATGTTTTTTAAAGAAATGGAAAGGTATGAATCTCGGGGTTTGGATTTGGGGGGTTGGTATTTCTACCGATTACTCTATTATCTAATTATCTAATTAACTAAGGTGAGGGTAGTCTATGTCTAATTATTGTGTGCTCGTATGATGATTTAAAGATGCGTTTACTTAGGTTTTATTACTCATTAATTATCTCCTATTGATGGTTGAATTGTCACGTCCTTATTCTTAAGTGCGTTGTGTGTCTAAGGTCGTAGGGTATGCATTTACCCCTAACTCTTTGAAACTACCAAAGGGTCTCGTCTACAAAATATCTAGGATTTATAAACTCTAACTCTAAGGTACTCTTTGGATGGTTTAGCCTACAACTACTCTAGGTGTTATAGTCTAAGGTTCACAAAGATTAATCAAGCATTAACTACACAACGAATGACCTATCGCATTACTAGATCATTAACAATTAAGATAAGAGACAACCAATCAATATTCAATAGTTAAGTTTCATATTCCCTAAGCAAACACACAAGTAAATTAGCCGGACATGGAGAACATGCAAGCATACACACAAATAATTGAAGACATAATTGAATTAATGAAGTAAAGCACTTATCTTGGTGTAAGATAGGGTTTGGAACCCTAAAATACTATACAAGACAACCTTGGTTCGGTTTAGGTTTTTACTCCAAAAGACTACACACCTAAAACTGAAAAATTCGGATTCTATATATAAGATTACATTCGCGACGACGTCAGCTTATGATTTGTGATGCCGTCGGGTCGCCGTCATTAGGGTTTCATCTTGGCCACGTTAGTCTTGCGACGGCGTCACCTTATGCTTGTGACGCCGTCCTCTTCAGCCTCTGACGCTGTCTGGATCAAATCTAGGTCGTCTGAGTTGCGACGACCTACTCTTTTAAAGCCTGACACCGTCACTTGTAAATAAGCAATTTGGCTACTGAGCCGTCACAAAAGTGCTCCGACGGCATCGCAGATAACACCTGACGCCGTCCCCTTGTATTTCAGCAGCTTGAGTGTCTCGATTCTTGACTTTGGCCAGTTTCTTCGTATATCCGCACCTTTTCGTCCAAATAAGTGCCATTCCAGCAATTTGCCTTCAAGAGACTTAAAAAGTGAAAAGGAACGATATTAAGTAATAACGGATACAAAAGTGATCAAATAAGGGCTTAAACGACCTCTCAAAAAGGTACATTTAAAAACCTTATCACATCCGCTATCAACAATCCATAGGATGATCTGTATCACCTGCATTACACACAGACGACATAGATGGAATAGAAGTAGAAGTGGAACACGAAGAGTTAGAGGGTTCCGAAGCAGTTATAGTTGAAACACACATGTTTATGATTTTAGGTATCCATTTAAAGCCAAGTGTATTATGTAACCATTTCTGCCATCTCCAACTAGTATTAGCTTTAGTCTTAGTAAATGCACTAGGTGATAAGTTCTTCCTAGGAGGTGAAGGGGATTCTATGGGTACATCAATGAGCGTAGCCGGAACACTAGAAGGTGGTTTACCTAGCACAGACTTAGAAGCATTAATAGGCCTAGAGGTATTCCGTTTTCTATTATTCCGCTGGATTCAAGATAGCCTTTGTAGGACCTTAGTTTTATCAACCTTATCACTTTACCAAGCAAACCCAACACGTATACAAGTATACCCACGTGAAACAAACACAAAACAAAGCTTAGAAATAATATGAGAAAGATGGTGACTTGATGTTAAATTCGTGTATGATGTGAGACAAGATAAACACAAGATGTTGTATATTCAATAAAGGAAAACACACACACACACACTTTCAAGCACACCCCTCAAATGACCATTTGAGGGGTATTTATAGTACAAGACACATGTTGCCCTAAAGGCTTTCCATGGGCTTGGCTTGGGCTTCGTGGACTTGGATTGGATTACACTTAATAAAACGGCTAGCTAAGCTTAACGTTTAACCAAATAGCTTAGCCCAATCCACGAGCCTGTTGACTATTCGATCACGATATCTAACACACGTTACAAAGTTCCTAATCGTGAATGACCATCACTTTTAATAAAACTATTAAGGCTAACAATCTCCCCCTAAGGGGTGGTCATTCAAATGATGCTCCACTTGATTAGGTCTATACTTTCCTTGAGCTTGAACTTTGCGTGTAGATATAGAATAGTCTTAATTCTTTGTTCCTTCATGCTTTGTGATCAGATAATGTGGTTGTCTGCCGTTGTCAACTTCGTTGGTTAGGTGTCTCCACGTCATTCTCCACTTCTTTCTCCACCATGCTCACACTTCTATTTGTCTTTTAGTTACCAATGATGTAGTTCTCGAGTCTTTAAACTTTGTAGATTCTTTGACTTTGACGAAGAATCATCTCCTTTGATTATGATGAGAACTTTCATATGTTGTAGGTATGAGCATGTGGCGAGTCTGCACGATCCATCCGCTCCAGAGCTTCCATAAGAAGAAAACATAAAACATTGTTAGTAATAAGCGGATTCCGGCGCTTACAAGTTTGAATTTTGAGGGTGTTAACAGCATAGTGTGAAAACACGTCTCTAATTCTCACAGAGGCCGTTCCTGAACTGGAGTCCCACAAGTGAGATAACGCGATATACCGAAGTACATCTACAGTTCAGATGAGTCGCTGAAGTACACCGAAGCATCACCTCACGACTGTAGACCGTTTGAGACACACTAAGCGTAATCCACGGGGAGTTACCGAAGTGACCTGCTGTCAGGGCTGCTTGATGTTGACCCTGGCAGGAGTTTCCATTCAATCACTGAGGATCACAATTGTGAAACCTCTCATAAATGTTCTGGCAGATTGCTAAGATCTGCGTAGGACTCTAGAATATATCACTTGTGTCCTTATTGATGAACAACAAGCGATGTCATGTCAAGTGTTCCTATGAGATCTTTTGATGAATCTCGTGGCTCTAGACTCAATAGTGCATTTTGGTTTTCCTGAGCGGAGACTAGGGAGAGGGTCTCCTTTTTCAATACCAACGATCTCTAAGAGAAAGTTAATAGATTATGTAGGGTTCCCAGTGAGAATGAAACAAGTCCTTTTAAGAGGAATTGAGTGGCTAGAAGGTTTAGAGCAGTGCGTCACTGGGTCCATGACGTCTTTGTCTTCAATACCAGTGTCATCTAGTGACAACCAGTAGCATATGTATTGAACCCGGTTTCTGCCCTAAGGTTGAATATGGAGGGCTATTTCTTTTCACCCTTTTTCATTACATTTCTTTTTAATTCTTCAACCCCTTCTTTCTCCTTTCTCACATTACTCCTTTTTTAATCATACCTAAGGACTTCTAATACTACACTATTGGTGATGTCCTTGGGTAGATCCCTCCGGCTCTGGCGGATCATAGGACGAATTTCCTATCCTTAGTCACCTTATAACTCCATGACTGTCCTATTGTTGCCATAACACCATTTTTCATGAAAATCTCTCAGAGTGTTTATGATAGAAAACATGTTTGCAACACTCTGTGAGTTTTATATTTTCAAAAACACTCCCCCTTCACATGTGCTTATAAGTTTTGACAAAAATCTGCACATAGAGGGTAGAGTTCGCACTTTTTGAATTGATCAACTTTAAATGAACAAGACCGATTCGAGACACGTTTACATCACTAGAGAACTAGCTTGAAATTATTACCCGTCCTGGTCAAGTCCATAGAAAGTTTCTCGAGATGGTACATGATTGTTCGTCAATTCATTGGTTCCGTCTGAGTCGAGCTCATTATGAGATTCAAACCACGATCATTAAAACTTTTTTTGATCACATTTTAATCACGTCTCCTCCCCCTCAAAAATAGCATATACGTGATATTTTTGATATCAACGGATTAAAAACATTTTAGAATCTTTTGGGGAGACAAACGGATTTGATTTAAGCATGAATTTGGAACATTTTTGTTTTATACTCCCCCTTTAATAAAGCATATTCAATTAAAGGGTTTAGAGGGAGTTATCTTGAGCACAAAATATTTTGAAAGATTTTGAGAATCTTTTTGAACAATCTTGTAAAGGTGCTCAAGATGATGATGATTTCTCACCAGTTTAAAATGTAGTGCACTGAAGCGTACACCTCATTTTTCGATCAAAGCACGAGTTTTGATTTGAAAGTAATCAAAAGTCATCATTTCGGTCCGGGTTTCGTACTGATGTATACGAAAGCCATTATTATGAGAAATTTTGAGAAACGACATGTTTTAGAAAACAAATTAAAGAACTCTCGCTCAAGCATCTGTACATGCCCGTATCATTGTTGAATGACATTTCTAGATACGTACAGAATATCGATTATACAAGAGACATGTCGTGAGAAGAATATTTTTGGATTTTTGATTTTATATTGTTTTTGTATTTTTGAAAATTTTATATTTTTATATTTTGCTTTTGTTGGTTTTTCAAATTTTGTATTTTGTTTTTCAAAAATATTTACAGCGAAGCTTTTTGGAAAAACATTTTCAAGAAGATTCGAGAAGACGTTCTAACTCCTCAGGGGTTAGGCTTCGCATTCCAATTCGTCGAACTAAATACTCAAACCTTTCTTTTGGAAGGGCTTTTGTTAATAGATCGGCGAGTTGGTAATCAGTCTTCACGAAGAATAATTCAACAGTACCATTTTCGACGTACTCTTTGATGAAGTGATAGCGGACTCTTATATGCTTAGTCTTTGAGTGACGTTATCTACTACGCATCTAGTCCAATTCACGTAAGTGACGTTATCTTTAGAAAAAGCGAGGCTAACAGCCTTAGCAACACATTTATCATGACAACCAGAAAACATGCTTTTACAACAACCAACACAAGAAGCTTCAAACAAAACATTAAGAGTACTTAAAGATTCAGCATTCGTTACATCACTTTGTTCATTACATTTGTCAGACGCAATATCTAAAGTGGGTGCAACTTGAGTTTTATTCAAAGTCCTAAGGTGTTCTTCTACTTTAGCATTCTTTATTGTTCTTTTCTTACGGCGCAACTTCCTATTTTTCCTTGTATTGCTCCTAGGCTGTGAAGTGCAGGCGTTGGGAAAAGAGGCAACTATTCCTGTTTCAGTAGAGGGAAGCATATTAATTTCTTGTGGTTTGTCATTAGATGTTCTAGAGTCATTTTGAATCTGTTTAGGTGCAGTTACTACTGTGTTACTATTCCTATCTTGCTTAAGGTTCACCAACTCTGCTTTTAGATCATGGATTTTGTGTAACAAATCTAGATTTTCAGAGCGAGTAAGTCCATCTCGTCGTAAAACATCTTTGGTATATTGATTGGGTCCAGACAGTCAGGTTTTATCACACAAGCCAACCACTTGTGAATGGTCAACCGTAATAAAAGTCCAAACAGTCTAGAACCAAATGCAATAAAGATCAGAGGAATATAGTGTATCCCCGGGTCGTTAAGTCCCAACGAGGTGTGAAATCTGTAGTAGAACGAATCTGTGATCGAGTGATATTGAATGGGAAAGGGGTTTGTGAATTTGGAATAATTATACCTAAAGAAAAAGTTTGTAAATTACAAGGGCTTAAATGCAAATTAAAGAAAATTAAAAGCTAGATTATATTAAATAAACGCTATCACTATTTTTTAAAATCGATGAACGTTTAAAACCTAAAACGTACGTTTAAATAAAATTACGTGAACGTACTAAATAAAACGTGAAAATAAAGAAGGAAAATACCTACGGATATGAAAAATACATTTTTACAATCCTAATTATAAAAGAAAATTATTAGAAAAATAAAATTATTTTTATGACTATTTATTTATTTATTATTAATTAAAAATTATTTTAAACTATTTAATAATACCCTAAAATATAAGAAAATATGAAATAAAGCTAGAAAAGTGAAATTACAACTTATAAAAATCTAAAATATGATAAAACTTATTTTAAAACTGAAAATATATTTTTTAGACTTTTTATGTATTTATTATTAATTAAAAACTATTTAAAACTAATTAAATTGCTAGAAAATACTATTTAAACTAAGAAAATTATGGAAAAATATTTTTTTGGCTTTTTATATTTATCTTAATCTAGGAAAATTGAAAACATATTTTTTTAAACTTTTTCTGATTTATTTGTAATAAAAGCTAATTAAAAAATCTTAAAAACTGATTTAAAATAAGAAAAATAGCAAACAGTGATGAAAAATTATGAAAAATTCTGAAAAATTCTAAAATATTATTCTAAATCTATAAAAAATATAAAAACATATGCTTATGTGTGAGAAAATGAAACTGTAGTGTAAAGCAGTTCTACATAAGCTACTAAAATAAGCTATAAGCTACAGGAATAAACCAAATGATCAAATAAGCTGGATTATGCTAAAATAAGTCTAACTTAACTAATTAACAGTACTCTTGATTACTAAATAAGCTTAAACTAGATTTGAGCTTATGGGATTAATTAAGCAAAACAGTTATTAGGGGGCTACTTTAAGCTAATGAATAAGCTATCCTAATAAGCTAAATGGGAAAACAGAAGTTGGGACCTAGAGATCACCTGGCAGACTACACATAGACCAATTTTCAGCTCCTAATGAGCTTATTTGAATCCTGTGCAAAGGCTGCAAGTTGCCTGTGCACACTCAGTGTATGCTGAGTGTGTGCACAGGGCAAATCAGCTCTAAAGGAGAGCTGATTAAGAACTTATAAAGACTTGAGAAAATTCAACAAAAAGCAGATTTCAGTTTAAGTCCAACTGAACTAGGAAATCCCAAAGTATCACTGAATGTGAACCAGAATTGAGTACATGAGACATCAACAAAGTTTTGCAAAAACTGACTTTTCTATTTTTGACTTTTAAAGACAGAAATGGATTTTTGAGTTTTATGAGATTTGAGCTTAACTATTGAACTGATTATGATGTTTAATGATAAAATGGACCTAATGCAAGCTATTCTAACTAGTTTTAAACCTATATGCAAACTTTTAGCTATTGATTCAAACTGAAATGATCATAAGGGCAGTTTGAATGGAGTTTTGACTTTAGAGTGATTCAGATGTCAGCTAATGAGCTAAGTGACTATAGCAAACCTAAATGAACTTAAAGCAACTATATTTAAGCACTTCACTAATCTCTAGCTCAGATCAATGATCTGATCCAAACACTAGTTACAAAGCTGATTTGCAAATACTCTATCTAAAACTTAATGTAAACCACTACTAACACCAACTTGCAAACAACTAATGCAGATTAAAGCAGATGCTAACTATAATAGCAATAGATCTAGAGCAAATAATTTCAAATGATATTAAGTAAAGTTGAGACTGATTATGAACTTACAAGAGGTCCAGAAATTAAATGAGACTGAGAACCATAAATCACTATCCTAAACCTGAATTCAACCCAGAATCACTATAATCAACCCATATCCATGTCTGCAACAGCCTGCTTCTTCTTCCTTTCTTGATTTTTTATTTATGAGCTATTTATTTGTATTTTTGAGATTTTTAATTAAACTGGTTTCTACTGCTTTAAAAGCATATAAAAGATTATAAATAAGTAAAATGAGCTTGAAGAAACATGAAACTACAACATTTGACAATATTAAGTGGATTTGTCAAATTCACTCAAAATTGCTAAAACTAAAATCAAAACTTGTTAACTGAAATTAATACTTGGAATAGGATTAGAATACATTAAAAAACTTTAACAATACAACTTAGGAGCTGAAAAATACACTGAAATTTAAATTATACTACCTACGATATGTAAAAAAAAACTAAACTACTCTACATATCCTCCTTCACTGCTTCTTTCTTTCTTTATATTGATCTCTAGGACTCTGTGGGTCCCACTTGATCTTTCCCATCAATAATCTCAGCCTTTGGATGGGTCAAATTCATCTTGGCCATCAAATGGTATTTTGGCGCCAAAAGTCCTAAAGCATGTTTTTGCATTTAATGGGTTTTGGGAGGTTGTGGAGGTGGAGGGGGGTTGGTATACAGCTGGGGAGATAGCTAGGTGAGGTGGAAAGTGGTGGTGAGGTGGTGAAACCACTGGTATTGGATTGCAGGCGTGGGAGAGATACATGAACAGTGGATGGCGGTTTTAAATATTAAACCGTGGGTTTTGGGCTTATATTGGGCTTGGGTTAACTGGTTTTGGATTTGGATAATTAAAAGGGCCGGTTTGGTTTGTTTATTAATAACACACAAGGACTAAACTTGTAATTTCTGCAAAGTTATCACAAGGACCAAACTTGACAAACTTTAATAGTACAAGGATAATATTTGATAATTTTCATTTTTTTAAATATCCAAGGACTATTTTTGACATTTTTCAAACTTGAGGGACCAAAGTTGTAATTTTGCAATTTTTAAACTTTGAAGGGTTTGTTTTAACAACTTTTGAATCCCATGGACCTTAAATGATATTTTACTTTATTTTGATTTACCAGGGACTAAATTTGACAACTTTTGAAACTTAGGGGACTAAAACTGCCAATTATGCAAACTTGATACGTTTTTCATCTGATTTTGATATTTTTGCATTTAAAACACATAAAACACTTATTTGTGATATTTTCATCATTTTGATGCATTTCTGAGTGTTTTCAGATGTTTTTGGCATTTTAAATGGTACAAAAATGATGAGTATTTAGACACTCATCAATCCCTCACACTAAGATATTGCTAGTCCCTAGCAATGCTTTGAGAAAAATTAATGGATTTCATCTCTTTACCAAAAGCCATTACTTCTAGAGTAGCCAATTGTTTTAGTTCAAGTAAGAACCTTGGCACAATGATAACCAAATGATTTTGAGCAAATCATAAGCTGTAAACGGATTTGATTTGTCTTTACCAGAAGCCGTTTACTTCTGGACTAGCCAACTCTTAGATAAATTATCAATATTATCTTTGGTGAGTCGATTACCAATTATGGATTTCCAACTGCCTTTACCACAAGCCATAAACTTGCGGGCTAGCCAACTTTTCACTAGTTAAAGATATGGTGAGCTGAACACCATACAATTTTGGGCAAATTGCAAGCCATCAACGGATTTGAGATATCTTTACCAAGAGCCGTTTGCTCCTCGATTAGCCAATCCTTATGTGGGTTAGACATGCTGGACTGATTACCATTTGTTGTGTTTAGTACATAGTACTTCCACTAAATAAAATTTTTTTTAAATTTGGCCATTTTGGGGGAAAAAGGGACTAAAAGGGTACATTTTATGATCAAATTCGCCAGAATTTCCCCCCCACACTTAGAAATGAATATTGTCCTCAATATTTAAAGTCCCGGCTGTTATGCCGAATCCTTGAACGTAAAAAGATAACATTGCTAGCTAAGTGTAGAAACACAACAATTATTCTCTTTTTTAATATTTACAATTTTCATTCATTTTTAAGATCTATATACAACATGTGGGGCATCTCCCCCACACTAGGGTGGTACACACGGGTGAAAACCCATGTTTAACTACTGTTTTTGATTACCGAGTCGCTAGCTTGACTCGACCCCGAATTAATTTGTTCATGGGGAAGTACATGGAAGAGACAATCTCCATCGGACTTTCATTCAAGATGTTTGTATAAACATTGAAGTACGTGAAAGTTCCACACCGATGAGATATACATAGAATCCGGCTCACAAATGATAAATGAAAATGCCGGGATCAAAAATAGTGTCCTCATTCCCGAAGGAGAAAAGGGAACGAGAAACCACACCATCTGTGAAAAATGGAATAAAGATGTGCATCACAATGCAATCCCATTCTTCATTAGTTAGGAGCAAATCACCATTTGTTAGATTTTTAAGTTTAGACTTGAAGTTTGTATGGTGATTGGCAACAAAATTTACGGGAGGGAGAGCTGGAAACGGTTCTTCAATCAACAGATTTTCAAGAAAGAGGATGTCTCCCTCCGAATCAAAGTAAGTATTGTCAATCTCTGTTGGAATTGACTCATCACTAAGAAAAGCATCGACTTTCTTCCAAAAGTTATCATCTTCCTCATTCAGAGTGAGAGAAGGAATGGAAGAGTCAGAAATGGGACAAGAAATGAGTGGATGATCATTATATAGGAGATTTTTAGTTTCTCCAAGATCGGCTTCGAAATCAAAGAGATCATCGTCACTTTCTGATGAAAGTGGAATGATGTGAGTGAGTTCATCGGTGAATTCCTCAAGAAGAGGATCAGACTGTGGGAGTGATGCCTCAACATACTCGATGTCTCCATAAGATTTACAATCATCGCTAAAATCGGAGAAAGTCTCAAAATGATCTTTTGAACACTCAAGAGGGGAAAGGATATCACACATATGATCAGAAGTTCCCTGTGACTCTCTCGGGATTGGGACAAGGTTCTCAACACTAGACTTTATGAATTCGTCTGATTCCTTTTCAGGAACAGTGTCAAGATGCTCATCCCCCATATTTAGAGAGTGAGTGGGAATATCGGGTGTGATAACAACAGACTGAGGGAGTTGAGAAGGACTAGCATACATATGTTTTATACTTTCCATTTGTTCTTCTGCTAGTAATTCCATCATAGTCTTTTCTCCCTGATTTTTCATGGAAGGAATCTCAACTGATGAACTTGATGAACCTGTACAAAATTGACGAATATCAAGGGTAACTTCATCATCATCGTCATCAGGAATGAAACGGAATCGAGAGCTAGATTTGGCTGCTTTTTCTTTTGCAATTGATTCCCTAATAGATTTTTCAAAGGCAATTTGGGAATTTAATTTAGCAGCCCGCTCTTCAGCTAGCAATTCTTCCATGGATTTCTCATTTGGATTATCTTGGGAATGTTTACATTCCTTCAAATCTTTCACTAAATCCAAAAGATAAAGGAGAAGATTTTGAGGAAGTGGCTCAGGCTGAGGTGGTGCCTGATTCATTTGGTACTGTAGAGGTTGGTCATGATACGAAGAGTCGTAATTGTTACAAGGAAATGGATTCCTTGTTTGACAATCAGAGCTAGAGTGAGGACCTCCACAATACTCACAACAGTAAAACTGATGTGGCTGTGAGTTATATGTGTGGTAGTCATAATTGTTATCAGGAACCTGCTCATAGACAAGCGTGTTTCCCGATTGACAATCAGAACTGGAGTGTGAACCACCACAGTAATCACAACAGTAAAACTGCTGAGTCTCACAGTGTGGTAGCTGATGGAATAAATCAGTTGTGTTATGGTAGGAATAGGGATCCTGGTTATAGACAGACCCGTTTCCTGATTCCACCATGCTACAACTGGGGCAATTGCCACCATTATAAGGACCACCACACCATTGACAACCAAGAGGGTGATGATAAGACATAGAAAGAATCAAAGGTTTACAGAGGGGTTGGGATGAAGAATCAAAAATGTGAGAGGGTAAGGACGGATATTTTTGGATTTTTGAAAAACATGTTGTAAAAATAAGAAAGAAAATCTTTTTGGGTTTTTGTGTTTGTTGAAAACTTGAATAAAAAAAATGTTTTTGGTAATCGATCCGTCAAACGAATTAACTTCACGCTAATTTTGGTTTTATATGAAAACAAGGAAATATGGACAAAGATGGTAAATATACAATGGGTGTATATTCAATAACAATGATGCTTCAAATTCGTAGTACGATGCACACCTCCCCGACAGCGGCGCCAAAATTTGATTGGGTCCAGACAGTCAGGTTTTATCACACAAGCCAACCACTTGTGAATGGTCAACCGTAATAAAAGTCCAAACAGTCTAGAACCAAATGCAATTAAGATCAGAGGAATATAGTGTATCCCCGGGTCGTTAAGTCCCAACGAGGTGTGAAATCTGTAGTAGAACGAATCTGTGATCGAGTGATATTGAATGGGAAAGGGGTTTGTGAATTTGGAATAATTATACCTAAAGAAAAAGTTTGTAAATTACAAGGGCTTAAATGCAAATTAAAGAAAATTAAAAGCTAGATTATATTAAATAAACGCTATCACTATTTTTTTAAATCGATGAACGTTTAAAACCTAAAATGTACGTTTAAATAAAATTACGTGAACGTACTAAATAAAACGTGAAAATAAAGAAGGAAAATACCTACGGATATGAAAAATATATTTTTACAATCCTAATTATAAAATAAAATTATTAGAAAAATAAAATTATTTTTATGACTATTTATTTAATTATTATTAATTAAAAATTATTTTAAACTATTTAATAATACCCTAAAATATAAGAAAATATGAAATAAAGCTAGAAAAGTGAAATTATGATTTAGAAAAATCTAAAATATGATAAAACTTATTTTAAAACTGAAAATATATTTTTTAGACTTTTTATGTATTTATTATTAATTAAAAACTATTTAAAACTAATTAAATTGCTAGAAAATACTATTTAAACTAAGAAAATTATGGAAAAATATTTTTTTGGCTTTTTATATTTATCTTAATCTAGGAAAATTGAAAACATATTTTTTTAAACTTTTTCTGATTTATTTGTAATAAAAGCTAATTAAAAAGTCTTAAAAACTGATTTAAAATAAGAAAAATAGCAAACAGTGATGAAAAATTATGAAAAATTCAGGAAAATTCTAAAATATTATTCTAAATCTATAAAAAAATATAAAAACATATGCTTATGTGTGAGAAAATGAAACTGTAGTGTAAAGCAGTTCTACATAAGCTACTAAAATAAGCTATAAGCTACAGGAATAAACCAACTGATCAAATAAGCTGGATTATGCTAAAATAAGTCTAACTTAACTAATTAACAGTACTCTTGATTACTAAATAAGCTTAAACTAGATTTGAGCTTATGGGATTAATTAAGCAAAACAGTTATTAGGGGGCTACTTTAAGCTAATGAATAAGCTATCCTAATAAGCTAAATGGGAAAACAGAAGTTGGGACCTAGAGATCACCTGGCAGACTACACATAGACCAATTTTCAGCTCCTAATGAGCTTATTTGATTCCTGTGCAAAGGTTGCAAGTTGCCTGTGCACACTCAGTGTATGCTGAGTGTGTGCACAGGGCAAATCAGCTCTAAAGGAGAGCTGATTAAGAACTTATAAAGACTTGAGAAAATTCAACAAAAAGCAGATTTCAGTTTAAGACCAACTGAACTAGGAAATCCCAAAGTATCACTGAATGTGAACCAGAATTGAGTACATGAGACATCAACAAAGTTTTGCAAAAACTGACTTTTCTATTTTTGACTTTTAAAGACAGAAATGGATTTTTGACTTTTATGAGATTTGAGCTTAACTATTGAACTGATTATGATGTTTAATGATAAAATGGACCTAATGCAAGCTATTCTAACTAGTTTTAAACCTATATGCAAACTTTTAGCTATTGATTCAAACTGAAATGATCATAAGGGCAGTTTGAATGGAGTTTTGACTTTAGAGTGATTCAGATGTCAGCTAATGAGCTAAGTGACTATAGCAAACCTAAATGAACTTAAAGCAACTATATTTAAGCACTTCACTAATCTCTAGCTCAGATCAATGATCTGATCCAAACACTAGTTACAAAGCTGATTTGCAAATACTCTATCTAAAACTTAATGTAAACCACTACTAACACCAACTTGCAAACAACTAATGCAGATTAAAGCAGATGCTAACTATAACAGCAATAGATCTAGAGCAAATAATTTCAAATGATATTAAGTAAAGTTGAGACTGATTATGAACTTACAAGAGGTCCAGAAATTAAATGAGACTGAGAACCATAAATCACTATCCTAAACCTGAATTCAACCCAGAATCACTATAATCAACCCATATCCATGTCTGCAACAGCCTGCTTCTTCTTCCTTTCTTGATTTTTTATTTATGAGCTATTTATTTGTATTTTTGAGATTTTTAATTAAACTGGTTTCTACTGCTTTAAAAGCATATAAAAGATTATAAATAAGTAAAATGAGCTTGAAGAAACATGAAACTACAACATTTGACAATATTAAGTGGATTTGTCAAATTCACTCAAAATTGCTAAAACTAAAATCAAAACTTGTTAACTGAAATTAATACTTGGAATAGGATTAGAATACATTAAAAAACTTTAACAATACAACTTAGGAGCTGAAAAATACACTGAAATTTAAATTATACTACCTACGATATGTAAAAAAAAACTAAACTACTCTACATATCCTCCTTCACTGCTTCTTTCTTTCCTTATATTGATCTCTAGGACTCTGTGGGCCCCACTTGATCTTTCCCATCAATAATCTCAGCCTTTGGATGGGTCAAATTCATCTTGGCCATCAAATGGTATTTTGGCGCCAAAAGTCCTAAAGCAGGTTTTTGCATTTAATGGGTTTTGGGAGGTTGTGGAGGTGGAGGGGAGTTGGTATACAGCTGGGTAGATAGCTAGGTGAGGTGGAAAGTGGTGGTGAGGTGGTGAAACCACTGGCATTGGATTGCAGGCGTGGGAGAGATACATGAACAGTGGATGGCGGTTTTAAATTTTAAACCGTGGGTTTTGGGCTTATATTGGGCTTGGGTTAACTGGTTTTGGATTTGGATAATTAAAAGGGCCGGTTTGGTTTGTTTATTAATAACACACAAGGACTAAACTTGTAATTTCTGCAAAGTTATCACAAGGACCAAACTTGACAAACTTTAATAGTACAAGGATAATATTTGATAATTTTCATTTTTTTTAAATATCCAAGGACTATTTTTGACATTTTTCAAACTTGAGGGACCAAAGTTGTAATTTTGCAATTTTTAAACTTTGAAGGATTTGTTTTAACAACTTTTGAATCCCATGGACCTTAAATGATATTTTACTTTATTTTGATTTACCAGGGACTAAATTTGACAACTTTTGAAACTTGGGGGACTAAAACTGCCAATTATGCAAACTTGATACGTTTTTCATCTGATTTTGATATTTTTGCATTTAAAACACATAAAACACTTATTTGTGATATTTTCATCATTTTGATGCATTTCTGAGTGTTTTCAGATGTTTTGAGCATTTTAAATAGTACAAAAATGATGAGTATTAATTAGACACTCATCATATATGCAAGATGATCATTAACATCTTTTGACGCTTGAGCACGAGTCGTTTTGAGTAAATCAAATATGACACCATATTCCTTTTTAACTTTTGAAATTTCTTGTTCATATTTTGATATTTGACACTTCAAAGACACGTTTTCATCATCCAGTTGCTCAAGTTTTGGATTAAGAGTTTTTGTATGCAACTGCTTGATTTTGTTTTGCAAAGCGAGTTCTCGATTTTGACAATCTTTTTGACACCATTGAAGACGACGTTTTGCATTTGAAAGCTCGTTTAACAATCGCTCATTTTCAACTTTTAAAGACTTGATTTGTGACACAGTATCAGTATTCTCAACATTTGCAACGGAATCAGCAGTGATATAATCAAATGCATATGCAACAGAATGTAATAACACAACATTATTGATATCAGCACAGATAACATCTTCCAAGAGTCGATCAACATCTTTTCTTAACATTTTCTTTTTTCGTTTGGTATTTGAAATCGATGTTTCTATTTGCTCGAAAAATCTTTTCATAAGTCCAAGCTCCTTGTGAAAATCCCTTTGCCAATATATTGCACACATTTTCAAATTTTGGACATGAGGTAAAATTCTTTTCTGAAAAATATCTCTTTGTTATCTCGCATGAGGTGATTGAAATGTTCAACTTTAATTTCAGAATTGATTTCTATTTCACGTTCCAAAAGTTTGATGTCCGAAAGGAATGTTTCAAAATATTTGAGAATTTGACAACGTTCGGGTACTGTTTTTACTTCACTGAGTGAAGGTAAAGGCCCATTAATTTGTGCATAATTGGGTTGGGGACCAACATTAGAAGACTCAAAAATAGGTGTGATAACCCAAGGTGTGTTAGAATTATCTTGTGGTGCGACGAAAGTGATGGATTTTGAATAGTTAAATGGTTTGTTATAAACAACATTTTCTAATTTTGATCGACTCTCGTCTTCTGCATCTAATTCTTCCATGCGATTATATTCAACAACACTCATAATGGAATCATCAATTCTATGTTCTGCATTGTAGACTTGCGGATTTGGTTTGAATGCTCTATTAGAAAACTTTGGTTTGTAATCAGCAAGATTCGATCCATATCCATTTGGATTTGGTTTAAAAGTAAACTTTTGAATAGTTGTGATTGACTCACCATGTTTATAAACAACATTTTGAAACTCTTTGATTTTGTTTTGTAAGTCGACAATTTCTTCAAGATAGTCTTCTATTCGTTTCTTTGAATGCTTTTTGTACTCACAGAACTGTTTTTGACAAGTTAACAACTCAGACTTGGCTTTTTGAGTTTCCGAAGTGAGAGCGTTAAGTTGTTGTTTATGATCATATTTCAGTTGTTCTATTTGAGACAACAAAGCATTCTTAGATGCAACTAGATCACGTATATGTTGTTCCAATGATTTTTTGTTTTGGTAGGATTTAGCAAAAGCGACTTCAAAACCTTTTTCACGTTTTTCTTGTGTTTGAAAAATGTTGAGTTGATATTTTAAGCATTCATTATCCTTAGTCAGCAGTGCATTTTTTTTCTTTTAATTTATAAAACCTGAAAATATAAAATCCGAATAAAGACTAAAATACCCTTGGAACTAAAATTTATAAAATACGTAAAATATATTTATAACATTTAAAGAAATTAAAAGATTAACTTACGAATATTTAAAAACCTAACTAAAATATATTACGTAATTGATTTTGGTACGACGAAGAATTAATGTTTCGTAAATGATTTGGGCCGTGTATGTTTGTGTTCGTGAGCCAAGGGCCGAAGCCCATTTGTGGCGTGGTGATGGTGTGTTCGGTTGGACCCAAAAACCAAACCCATTCCCTTTCCTAGTTTAACTCAAATACTACAACTATATATACCATACATAATCATAAGTTTGGAACCCTAGTTTTATTTGTCTCTCTTTTTCTTTTCTCCCTATTCGGCCGAGCCTCAACAAACACCCTTGGTGTCGAATTTTTGCTTCAAAGAGTTAAGGTATAACGTTTATTTGTCTTCCTTTAACGTACCTTGCATGTATGTGTCGAGTTATATTTTGTTTCGTCGCGTTTTGTTTTGTTTCTTTTGTGGCCGAGAGGTGTGAACCGAAACCAAGACAAACCCTAACTAATTTAACCTAGTAACTAATAAGAGACATGTAACGTAAGATGTGCTATTGAATCGGGTTATGTT
Source organism: Chrysanthemum seticuspe (assembly GCA_019973895.1). Classification (NCBI taxonomy): domain Eukaryota; kingdom Viridiplantae; phylum Streptophyta; class Magnoliopsida; order Asterales; family Asteraceae; genus Chrysanthemum; species Chrysanthemum seticuspe. The sequence goes on from BPTQ01000002.1 coordinate 36,678,540, forward strand.
TGTGTCGTTTTAATGAGGGCCGAATCTTATGTATTAGAACCGAATCATGTTTAACTTTCGAATAAGATGCATAAACTTGATAACTTGAATAAGTAAAGTAAGAAGATGAGTAAATACTAGTGTAAAACCTAATGTTCGAAAACCCTAGATGAACCGAAACATATGTATGAGTTTTGAAGATGCCTTAATTAAGTAAAGGTTATGTTAACGTAAACCCTAGTTTGATTGGTTAAACAAATAAGTTATGCTAAACCCTAATGTTGTAAATGTGTAATTAATACGAGTAATAAGTAACTTATATGTCACATAAAATCATAAACGTGTATGGTGAAACATAAAAGGAAAGATTATTTTGTGACGTGTTAGGTTAAGTAGCGAGTCATTAAAAGACGTAACATGTAAGTACATGTATATTAATGAGATATTAAAGAATGAGAAACCCTAAACTTTAATAAAAGACATATGAAACCCTAATTTACGATATTAATATTAAAACATTTAAGTCTCATTTAATTATAGAAACCCTAAAATATTAAAAGACCATTTTGACGATTATGGAATCATTAATAATATATACGACATTAATGTATATAGGTTCTGTGAAGAAGGAGTAATTCTTTGCTTTCCCTGTTTCTACTTTTGATCTTTTGCTTTGGAATAAGGTACGGATATTCTGTCTTACTTTAAGACGCTTACGTTATCGTACAAACATTCTGACCTTTTCAGTAAAGGTTTCGTATAAGTTTTCTTTTCGTTTTCATATTAGGATTTCCTAAGCCTTTGCTATGAACCCTAATGTGTCTATTTGAGCTGTTGCTTATCTGAACTTTGATTTTTGAATCATAAAACATTTGATTTTGAACTATATGATATGAAGACTTTGATTTTGAAAACATGATTAAACGTTTGATAAAATATGATCTATGTCAGTTATGACATTCTTATTTGACCTCAGATAGTTTGACACCCGAGCCAATTATTAACTAGTCATGGGGGTTCCATGTCCGTGTCAGCAAATGCACTTCTGACATGACTCTAGGGCAGTAGAGTGAAGTTCTGCCACGTCCCTTATCTGTTATCTGTTATGAGCTCAATTTGAATTATATTATTAAAGTATGTCTGTGGGGCGTATGGGTGCATCCTAGATCTGTTATATGCTATATATTATATGTTTATGCTATATGTTGTCTGATGATTGATGCTGCGTGCATGCACGTCCTTCATAACTCTGGTAGGTCTCCCCTACAATTGTTGCCTTATGTGATTATGATATGTTTCTGATATGGCATATGTGTCTGGGCTCGAGGTAGTTAGCTATAAAACTTATTCTTACATTCTGAATTATCTTTTGAAATGAATATGACTTCACTGTTTTTCTTTCACTTTATTTCGTATTCGTTCTTGTTTCGTATTCGTTTTGCTTGTATATCTGTTCACTGGGCTTTTGAAGCTCAGCCGCACTTTTCTTTTCTTCCGCGGCAGGTATCTAGGCATTGGAGCTGGGTATTGCTTTGGGATGAGTGCTGAGTGGACTTACCTTAGAGATTTTAGCTTTGATCTTATGATGCCATTTAGACTTTATATTTTAGACATTTCATTTGGAGTTTATTTTTCCGCTGGGACCTATGTATTGAAGTCATTTTGACTTGGATTATTTCCATATTTATGATGAGATTTCTTTTGGTTTATATGTTTGCTTTGATATGACACCATTACTTGTGATTCCTTTACCCTTGTCGGGTCGGGGCGTTACATAATTGCTTATTGATGTCTTTGCAAATTTCCATTCGAGATTCTTGGTCTTTAAGTAAGGTCATGAGCTCAAGATCTGGATTAGACGAAAGTTCAGCTTGTTCAACGTGAGTCTCAACATGATCATTATTTAGATCCTCAAATATAACCACGGAGTCAACTTGATTATCAGTATTAACCATAAGGTCATCTTGATCGTCAAATATAACTACGAGATCTATTTGATTTTCATCGGAATGAGATGTAGACGGCTCATGTTGAACACTCTGATCCTTGTTGGATGCAGATGTTGGCGGAGATATCAGATCATTAATGAATATAGTTTGATCCGGTACCTGAGACAAGCCGTCAGTGACATACACTGGGCCTGTATCACTCATGTGGAGTTCGTGCCTGTTAGCCATTAGCATCACTGCTGCATTAGCCTGCAAGTCCTCCATGTCATCATCAGAATCTGCATTTGCCATGAAGCTCTGTTCCTTGTTGGTAAGAGTTCCACCAGCTTCATCCTTCAGAGCCAAGAGTAAAGCCTCTTTGTGATAAGTGATGCCTCTTGTCCTCGGCTTAGGGAATGCATTAGCTAGATGACCCTTCTGATTACAGTTATAGCAACTAAGACCATTAATCCCATTCTGAGCATTACCCTGTTCAACCACTTGAGCCCTTTGTTGTTGTGGAGCACCCATAGTATTCCTTCCCATTGGATTAAACCCTTGACCACCGCCCATCTGACGAACATTACCACGATTCTGGACTTCAACACGTCCATTGTTAATGTCACACCCCCAATTTACCTGTTTTGCAGTGGAATGGAATACCTGGGGGATGACTGTCATAGCATCACAGTTACAGTTATATTGAACGACCTAAAGTGTTGTTTTGAAAATATCGTTTGATTAAGTAAAATAATCAGAGTTTACAAAACATAGGTCCCAAAAGATTTCCAAAAGCACCAAAATAAGTTTGTTACAATCAAACGATAGTTAAGTGCATAAAATATATGTGAGACGCGTCGTCACCACGACTCTATGTTAAGTCCACATGCATGCTATGAAGTGAATGCCTTAGATACATGAGATAAAACATGCTAAAAGTGCCAACACAATGGTTGAGTGAGTTCATAGAGTTTGTTTAACATGTAAAGCTTTAAAGAATGTTCATGCAGCAGAGGCAAAGTTTTTGGTCATTGAGAATAGTCCACAAAGCAAAGGCATTGTAAATCCACTCAGTTCCAAGTTTCGCCCATACAAAACTTGCAACCTGTGTGTTCACAACCCACTGCCAAAAGTAGTATGTCTAGTAGTCAAGTATACGTTGTCATAATAGTTCATAGTATAGCACCACGTATATAATAATGTATGCCAAGCAAAGCTCCTAGAATAAATAATATGCGTCCCGTAACATAGTGAACGAGAGGTTGGCCGACCTCTAATAGCGCTATCCATAATACCTACTGATATGAGACTAACAATGCGAATGTACAAATAGTACATCATAAAACTATTATATACAATTAAGAACACTCCGAACATGGGAAATTTGTACGCTCCACCAATAAGGCGAGACTTGGTGTTGCTCCGTTCACATAGGGAGACTTTTAGGTCAAGAACGCTCCACCGAAACGGCGAGACTTTTAGGTCATAGTATGTATGGTTCAATAAGTTCAAAACATGTCATAAGTTCATAATTAAGTTCAAGTGTTCCATTCAATAGTTCGTAATTAAGTTCAAGAGTTTAAGTCGAGTTAAAAGTTCAAAACAGTCAAAGAGCTCAAAATATATCAAAAGGTTCAAAATAGTCAAAGGGTTCAAAATCAAGGAAAGTGGTTCAAATAATAGTGTTCATAACATAGTAATCAATTTAGTTCGGGCATAATCTACTTACGAGCATAAAGAGTGAAACAAAAGATTAACAAGTTCATGATAGTTCAAACAGTATAATTTAAGTTTAGATTCAACATATAGTTTGCAAATAATCGAAATTGAAATTAAAATAGTTGAGCATGTATCTCCCCAAAGAGTTTGTAAAATGATTAAATGAGTAAAAGTGAGTGATTCGTGTAAAGTGAGTGGTGAAAAACACAATATCAACGTATATCAAAATAACCGTAAAATTCGACAATTTAAACCTTTAGGAAAAAGGTCAACGTATCAAATCTTACGGGTGTGATAAAAGTGATACCAGAAAAGTGATTTCCCGGGTCGTGTCCCAACGAGGTGTGAATGGAAGGATTCGTTGAGTTTCGTGATTTGAACTTGAATTGGTTTTAATGATTTATTTGATTTGAATTACGTTTCTACAAATTAATTAACGGGAAAGTAATTAAGGCAAGAGAACCCTAATAAACTAAAAATAAACTATCACTAAGCCTAAGTAATGATAAAACGAAGCTACACTAAGTCCTAGGGTACTAAAACTAAAAAACGTAAAAAAACGGCAACCACCCGAGCCATAAACGTAAAAGTTTTGCAATTTAAGGGCTACGGGTGTGAAATTAATTTTCCTACGTTCTAATTGACTAAAAATAATTTTAGAAAAAGACCCGGTATTTTTTTGACTTTTAAATTAATTATTATGAATTAAAAACTATTAAACACTAATTAAATGATTAAAAATATTAAACTAATTTTGAAAAATCTGAAAAATTCACAAAAAGTACTTTGAGTAATACTGGTCCTAAGAAAAATAAAAAAATGGGTAGTTGTTTCATGAAATAAACTACAAATAAGCTCTATAAGTGCTTAAGGCTAAACTGCCAAACGCCCTTAAGAGATTAATTATGCAAACAATGACCAATAAAAGTCCCAAGGGCAATTGGTATCCAGGTACTCACTATCACTTTCTAAGGCTGGGAGGTCTCAGGTTTGAGCCTGCCTCCCACCCTTTTTGTTTTTATTTATTTTTTTTCTTGATTTTCTTTTTGAAACTTGAAGATTTGATCAAAATAGCCAACTTTTACAAAAAACTTTCTGATGAAGACTTGAGAATAAGCTGTAAACAGCTTATTTCTTTGTTGATTTGGAAAGATTAGAGCAAAAAACAACTTGGACACTTTTTGTTTCACAATAAGCAATTAAGGATACTTAAAAACTTGTACCAACTAACTCATGTATTCAAGGTTTTAAATAAGCTTGAAAACAGAACTTTTGGGTGAAAACTCCTTTTAAAACTAACTTGAGAATAAGCAGTTGAGATTGCTTATATGTAGTAGTCCACACAAGAACAAACCAAACACCCCTTTTTTACCACTTTGAGCACAAAATAAGCCAATATTGAGTCAAATAAGCAGTATAAGTGCGAAGCAACACATGAATAATCAATATAAACAAAATGAAACTGAGATAAGCTAAATTAACAAGGTAAAAAGCAGTTGGGAATATCTAATCTAGGTGGAATCCGAAGTCTACAAATAAATGGGAAATAAGCAATCAAAAGCTACTAATAAGCACTATAGGAAGTCTAATAAGCTAATCCTAAGCTAAGCTATCCTAACAGCACTAAAGCAAACCTAATAATCAATAAGAATCCTAAATAAGCTACTTAACTCTACTGATAAGCTAATTAAAGAATGACGAAAAAGGACCTGTGGTGCAGCAGGCTGCAACAGCCAAGGGGGACATGTTTCAGCTTATTTTTAAGCTGGAAAATGAGCTTCCAAGACCATGAAAAGCTGCAACAAACACAGTTAGGGTGGCAAAGACTCAAAATAAACTGATTTGGGGGTCAAGAAAGGCTAATAACAGCCTAAAAATAAGCTTGCCTCAGCTTATTAGGCTGCTGATGTAACTGGTGCTAAAAAAAACAAATGGGACAAGTTTTGACTTCAATTTTAAACAAGTTAATTGCTAGTTTGATGCACTAAAATGGGAGCAAACTGAGTTGGGGACATAAGGACCCTAGAAACATAAGTTATGCTAATTTTGAACATTAAGTAGACTGAAAAATAAGCCCAAGAACAGCAGCTTCTGCTGCTGTCCTGTCCAGGCACAGAAATGCAGAAAACATTTTTTTTTTCAACTTGATTCCAACAAAACCCTTTCAAACAAACTTAAGACTTGTAAAACTGACTAATATACTAAAAATGAGTTTGATTTTAAGAGTCAAACGGGTAGAAGTGAGTTTTTACCAGTTTAAGAACATAAACCAAACACCCCCTCAAGACTGTTTTGAAAGCTGAAACTGCTACTTGGATTTCTTTTGCTAAAAACTGAATTAAAAGCTTAGAATAACTAGTAAGAACAATTGAAAATCAGTAACAAGCAAATAAGCACTTGCATAATAAGCAGAAACTTAGACAAATAAGTAGAAAATAAAACTTTTTCATTAATTTAAAAACATTACAACTGAATTAAAAGTTAAAACTAATTTTAAAACTAAAATCCTAGGTGCCTTATACAATGGCTACAAGCTCTCCTTTTATACTAAAACCCTAGGGGTCTTCAAGCTCTTGAGGTCTTCACATGTTTGTGTTTCTTCTGTGAGGGCAGTCAAGCCAAAGAACTCACTTGTGCTTTCTTCCCATCAATCCAAGCCATAAATATGTTAGGTACACTTGAGGAGCAATCAGAGCCGTCCATTGAGTCTTTTTTAACAAAGATTGCCATGGTGGCAGCCATGGAAAGGAGGGAAAGGAAGTGAGTGGGTTTGGGAGTTGGGGTTAACTGGGTAAAAGGGTTGAAGGTGGGTTGAGTGTTTTAGGGTTTGAGGATTTTGGGTAAAGATATGTTGCAGCTTCTGGGTTGGAGAGAAAGCAGGAAGAAGGAGGGAAAACAAATGGGTCATGGGTCAATTTTATTTGTGGGTGATGGGTCATATAGAGAGGGAGGTCAAGTGGTTGGGGGTTCAAGGGTCAAGGGGAAGAGGGTTTAATTTGGACTTAGGATTAGTTTTGTGATCCAAGGCAAACATAGGGACCAAAACTGTTAATTCTGAAAATCCAGGGACCATTCTGGTACATTCTGAAAAGTACTTCAAGGGCTAATATTGACACTCTCTAAAAATCCAAGGGCCAAACTTGCAAATCTCGAGTAATTGAAGGATCATTTTTGCCATTTTCTGAAACTTGAAGGACTAAACTTGTAACTTCTCAAAACTTTTGAAATTTTTCACCAAGGGACTAATTATGACAACTTATGATTTCGAAAGGACCTTTGGTGACTTTTCTTTTAAAATACGTGCTCAGGGACTATTTCTGTCAATTTTTGAAAGTCGGGGGACTGAAACTGCCAATTATGCAAACTTTGTTCGTTTTTCATTTGTTTTCAATACTTTTGCATCTGAAACATATAAAACACAATTTTGAGATATTTTCAGTGTTTTGATGCATTTCGGAGTGTTTTTAGATGTTTTGCAGTTCAGATTTGACCTAAAATGATGAGTTTTTACACACTCATCAATCCCCCACACTAAACCATTGCTAGTCCCTAGCAATCTTTTGAGAAAACTTAATGGATTTGAATCTCTTTACCAAAAGCCATCACTTCTGGAGTAGCCAAATGTTTCAGTTCAAGTAAGAACTATGGTACACTGATAACCATATGATTTTGAGCAAATCACCAGCTTTCAACGGTTTTGATTTGTCTTTACCAGAAGCCGTTTGCTTCTGGACTAGCCAACTCTTAGATAAAATATCTTTGGTGAGTCGATTACCAATTATGGTTTTCCAACTGCCTTTACAAGAAGCCATAAACTTGCGGGCTAGCCAACTCTTCACTAATTAAAGATATGGTGAGCTGAACACCATACAATTTTGGGCAAATTGCAAGCCATTAATGGATTTGATAAATCTTTACCAAGAGCCGTTTGCTCCTGGATTAGCCAATCCTTTTGTTTATTAGATATGGCGGACTGATAACCATAAAAAAAAAATTTGGCCAAAATTGGGGGAATAGGATGGTAATACATATGATAAAATTCGCGAGAATTCCCCCTCACACTAGAAATGAATATTGCCCTCAATATTCAAAGTACCGGCGGTTATGCCGAAACATAGAACGTAAAAGGGAAATACTACGGCCATTATTTGATTTTTTTTTTTTTTTTTGTTTAAGAAAACTTTATATACAACAGCGGGGGGAAACTCCCCCACACAAGGGTGGTAGAAAGTAGAAAGAAGTCAGAAATACGGGTGAAAACCCATATAGTGTGCTACTGTTTTTGATTCCCGAGTCGCTAGCTTGACTCGACCCCGTATTCATTTGTTCTTGGGGAAGCAACGTGGAAAACCAATCTCGATCGGACTTTCGTTCACAGTGTTAATAAACATATGAACATCAGAAAGTTCCACACCGACGAGATACAACCGCGGTATTGTTAATAGTAGAAACTATAAAGGATGATACCGGGGTCAAAGATGGTGTCCTCATTCCCGAAAGAGAAAGGGGAAAGAGCAACCACACCACCTTTGAAGAATGGAATAAAGATGTGCATGAGAATGCAAGTCCATTCCTCATCAGTAAAAAGCAAATCACCTTTTTTGACATTTTTAAGCTTAGTCTTGAAGTTTGTGTGGTGATTGTCAACAGAATTTCCGGTAGGGAGGGTTGGAAACGGTTCTTCAATCAACAGATTTTCCAGAAAAAGGATGTCTCCCTCCGAATCAAAGTAAGTATTATCAATTCCTGTTGGAATCGACTCATCACTAAGAAAGGCATCGACTTCATTCCAAAAGTTGTCATCTTCCTCATCTGGAGTGAGAGAAGGGATGGAAGAGTCGGAAATAATAAGATTAGGAGATGATGGATCATTTTTGAGTAATTCTTCAATGGGAAGAATGTCTCCCATTGGATCACAAACATCATCATCCAATCCAGATGAAACTGAAGAGAGTTTGGTTTCATTCACAGAGTTAACAATCTCAATACGATAAACTGATTCCGGAGGTGGGACAAGTGGTGTGCTCTTAGAGCTAGCAATTTCCACCACTTCCGATAAAGTCTCCGATTCTATATCATCATCATCAAGAACACTCGTGACTTCCTTGGTATAACTTTCAAACCATTTGTTTGAACCAGGGTTGATTTTCAAAGCTTTTAGCTCAGCGTGTTTTTGGTGACTCCTCTTAACCGTGAAATTTGAGAGTGTTGCATTGATTCTTTCAGATTTTTGATCAATTGTGGCAACACTATGTTTGTATAGAGGTTTGGAGTTCTGGTTGATATTAAACGTGAGTTCTTCGTTGTCAACCCGTATGGTCAACTCTTCAGTAAATACATCAATTAGAGCACGACTCGTTCTCAAGAAAGCTCTCCCTAAGATGAGGGGGACTCTAGGATCTGCATCAAAGTCTACTACAACAAAGTCAGTAGGAAAATGAAACTTTCCCACTTTCACCACGACATCCTCGGCTATCCCAAGTGGACGAGTTTGGGTACGGTCCGCTAGCTCGAGTGTCATACAAGTGGATGTAAGTTTAGGAAGAGACAGTTTCTTCCATACTGAGAGTGGCATGAGGTTAATGCTAGCGCCAAGATCGGCCAAGTCGGAGCATTGAACCATCCCCAAGAAATCACACGGGATTAAAAACCTGCCGGGGTCTTCAAGCTTTTTGGGAAGCTTCTTGAGAAGGACCGCTGAGCATTGCTCATTGAGAGGGGTTTTAGCCATCTCAGATAACTTATCTTTGTTGCTCAGCAAGCCTTTAAGCGTGGATGCAAATTTGGGCATTAGAACGAGAGCGTCAACGAAACTTATATCAAAGTGCAGTTCATTGAAAATTTGGAAAAAATTTTCCATTTGCTCTTTGGTTTTGTCTTTGAGCTTCTCATCATGCAACCTTGATGGGTAAGGAAGCTGACTAGACTTTTGAGCCGGGATGGAAGTCATTTCTGGCTCAGAATTTGTCTTCGGAACTTCGGGTTCTGGACTTAAAGTTTGGACTACCGAAGGTGGGACGTGTGCGGTACTTCGTGGGCTTGAGAAATGCACCTTGTCCGTTGTATCCTTGGTAACTTGACTCATTGTTCCTGGTGGAGGAGGCATTGAAGTCGAAGGTCCATTGTGCGTCTTACCACTACGAGTGGTGACGGCTTTCAACTCGGCATTTGGATTAGGAACTGTATTGCTTGGGAGTCCTCCAGAAGATGACGAAGCTTTGTTCATATTCATGTTCATGAAACTGCTCATCATATTGTTTAACTCATTTGTCTGCCGAGACATTGTGGTATCAATTTCCTTTTTTAGCTCAACTCTCATGTTATTGATCTGAGTTTGCATTGAACGTATGCTTGACTCAGTAATTTTCATGAAGTCATTTGGTAGGGGAGCTTGAGAAGGTTGTTGATAACTTTGCTGATTTGGAGCTTGATATGGTTGGTTGAAATTGTTCCGGTTCTGATTGAAATTTTGAGAGTTATTGAAGTTTTGTCCTTGATTTGGAACGAAACGATTCTGATTGCCATGGTTTTGCACAGGAGGAAAACCAGGTGGTGTCATACCGCTAGGTGCACGGTATTGAGGATCAGCTTTTGGTCGGTATTGATTGTGGTTTACAGAAGCTACGGGAGCTTGGTAAAAAGAAGCATCGGTTGCTTGACAATCATAATACGCGTGTGGACCACTACAAGTTTCACACACCTTGTTCACGGCTTTGATTGGTTCCGGTTTATGAATTTCGCTTTTGATTTCCTTTACCTCTTTCATCATACAACGGATGACGTCCGTTAGAGCGGCTAACGGAGCGGCTAACTCAGAAGAGTTACCGGATGAAGAAGCAGGAGTGTTCGGAATATTGACTTTGTTGCGAGAAATAGGAACTTTTGATTTTATTTCGCAAATCTCAATCACATCTTTAGGTTTACGATTCAAGATATTGCCACCTGCGGCTGCGTTCAAAGAATCTTGATCGTTACCGTTCAACCCATTATAAAAGGTATTAACTTGTTGAAGCTCCGTGAATTCATGATGGGGGCATTTCCTGAGGAGATCTTTGAATCTCTCCCATGCCTCTCCAAAGTTTTCATCGAAATTTTGACAAAATCCAGAAATTTCATTTTTAAGATTAGTTGTCTTTGATGGAGGAAAGAAATAATTGACAAACTTTTGAACAAGATCCTCCCAAGTTTCGATGGATCGAGGGGGTTCTTTTTCCAGCCAAATCCGGGCTGCCCCCTCAAGTGAGAACGGAAATAGCATTAGTTTGATCACTTTTTGTGGCACATCCTTGTAATTGATAGTTGAGGTCAACTTGTTAAACCAACGGATGTGTGCATACGGGTCTTCTCGATCAAACCCGTGGAATTGATTCGTAGACACAAGTTGGATCAAATGCGTCTTCAATTCAAAGTGATCAGAATTGATTGGTGGTAAAACAATGGCATCTCCATAACCCTCGGTGGGTGCCTGGAGCATTTCCGCCATAGTTCGTTCGTCTGCCATATTGTTGTTTGGAATAGTACGAATCTCGGGTTTGACTATTCGGGCAGCACGTCTATGAGAACGTCTTCTAGGAATTTCTACTAGATCACGAAAAGGGCTCAATGATCTAGAAGAACGAGTGCGCATGCACTAGACGTAACTCGAGGAAACAAGAGAATTATGAAAATGGGGAAAGAAGAATCTTTTTGGGTTTTATTGTTTTTTGAAAAGTGAAAGAAAATAACAAATCCAATTAACACAATATCGAGGCAAAACGACAGTGAACTTAAACCAATAATCCCACGTGAAATGATCACTTCTATAAGTAAAACGCACAAAGGAGCGGAGAGACTTTATTAGGTCAGCGCGAAGCTTATTAAAAACCCGTCTCTTTTCAGCCGCAATTTAATGTCAGGCCGTCCTTATAACCCTCACACAGTTTGTTAAACCGATAAAGGTAAACCAAAACACGAGCGACACAAAGGCAAGTTTTAAATCTTTTGTTCGGGAACTTATAATGATAACACCTCAGTTGAGAATGTTATATTGATTGTGCCTTCTATTTATTTAAAACAACAAGCAAAAATCTTTTTGTATTTTTAATCTTATACAAACAAAAAGAAAAATATTTTTGTATTTTTGTATTTTTATAAAAACAATAACTTCACGAGGAAGGTTCTTCAAGTCACTAATCGCAAAAACTTCACGATATTGTCGCAACACACCTCCCCGGCAGCGGCGCCAAAATTTGATTCGTGTAAAGTGAGTGGTGAAAAACACAATATCAACGTATATCAAAATAACCGTAAAATTCGACAATTTAACCCTTTAGGAAAAAGGTCAACGTATCAAATCTTACGGGTGTGATAAAAGTGATACCGGAAAAGTGATTTCCCGGGTCGTGTCCCAACGAGGTGTGAATGGAAGGATTCATTGAGTTTCGTGATTTGAACTTGAATTGGTTTTAATGATTTATTTGATTTGAATTACGTTTCTACAAATTAATTAACGGGAAAGTAATTAAGGCAAGGGAACCCTAATAAACTAAAAATAAACTATCACTAAGCCTAAGGAATGATAAAACGAAGCTACACTAAGTCCTAGGGTACTAAAACTAAAAAACGTAAAAAAACAGCAACCACCCGAGCCATAAACGTAAAAGTTTTGCAATTTAAGGGCTACGGGTGTGAAATTAATTTTCCTACGTTCTAATTGACTAAAAATAATTTTAGAAAAAGACCGGGTATTTTTTTGACTTTTAAATTAATTATTATGAATTAAAAACTATTAAACACTAATTAAATGATTAAAAATATTAAACTAATTTTGAAAAATCTGAAAAATTCACAAAAAGTACTTTGAGTAATACTGGTCCTAAGAAAAATAAAAAAATGGGTAGTTGTTTCATGAAATAAACTACAAATAAGCTCTATAAGTGCTTAAGGCTAAACTGCCAAACGCCCTTAAGAGATTAATTATGCAAACAATGACCAATAAAAGTCCCAAGGGCAATTGGTATCAAGGTACTCACTATCACTTTCTAAGGCTGGGAGGTCTCAGGTTTGAGCCTGCCTCCCACCCTTTTTGTTTTTATTTATTTTTTTTTTCTTGATTTTCTTTTTGAAACTTGAAGATTTGATCAAAATAGCCAACTTTTACAAAAAACTTTCTGATGAAGACTTGAGAATAAGCTGTAAACAGCTTATTTCTTTGTTGATTTGGAAAGATTAGAGCAAAAAACAACTTGGACACTTTTTGTTTCACAATAAGCAATTAAGGATACTTAAAAACTTGTACCAACTAACTCATGTATTCAAGGTTTTAAATAAGCTTGAAAACAGAACTTTTGGGTGAAAACTCCTTTTAAAACTAACTTGAGAATAAGCAGTTGAGATTGCTTATATGTAGCAGTCCACACAAGAACAAACCAAACACCCCTTTTTTACCACTTTGAGTACAAAATAAGCCAATATTGAGTCAAATAAGCAGTATAAGTGCGAAGCAACACATGAATAATCAATATAAACAAAATGAAACTGAGATAAGCTAAATTAACAAGGTAAAAAGCAGTTGGGAATATCTAATCTAGGTGGAATCCTAAGTCTACAAATAAATGGGAAATAAGCAATCAAAAGCTACTAATAAGCACTATGGGAAGTCTAATAAGCTAATCCTAAGCTAAGCTATCCTAACAGCACTAAAGCAAACCTAATAATCAATAAGAATCCTAAATAAGCTACTTAACTCTACTGATAAGCTAATTAAAGAATGACGAAAAAGGACCTGTGGTGCAGCAGGCTGCAACAGCCAAGGGGGACCTGTTTCAGCTTATTTTTAAGCTGGAAAATGAGCTTCCAAGACCATGAAAAGCTGCAACAAACACAGTTAGGGTGGCAAAGACTCAAAATAAACTGATTTGGGGGTCAAGAAAGGCTAATAACAGCCAAAAAATAAGCTTGCCTCAGCTTATTAGGCTGCTGATGTAACTGGTGCTAAAAAAAAACAAATGGGACAAGTTTTGACTTCAATTTTAAACAAGTTAATTGCTAGTTTGATGCACTAAAATGGGAGCAAACTGAGTTGGGGACATAAGGACCCTAGAAACATAAGTTATGCTAATTTTGAACATTAAGTAGACTGAAAAATAAGCCCAAGAACAGCAGCTTCTGCTGCTGTCCTGTCCAGGCACAGAAATGCAGAAAACATTTTTTTTTTTCAACTTGATTCCAACAGAACCCTTTCAAACAAACTTAAGACTTGTAAAACTGACTAATATACTAAAAATGAGTTTGATTTTAAGAGTCAAACGGGTAGAAGTGATTTTTTACCAGTTTAAGAACATAAACCAAACACCCCCTCAAGACTGTTTTGAAAGCTGAAACTGCTACTTGGATTTCTTTTGCTGAAAACTGAATTAAAAGCTTAGAATAACTAGTAAGAACAATTGAAAATCAGTAACAAGCAAATAAGCACTTGCATAATAAGCAGAAACTTAGACAAATAAGTAGAAAATAAAACTTTTTCATTAATTTAAAAACATTACAACTGAATTAAAAGTTAAAACTAATTTTAAAACTAAAATCCTAGGTGCCTTATACAATGGCTACAAGCTCTCCTTTTATACTAAAACCCTAGGGGTCTTCAAGCTCTTGAGTTCTTTACATGTTTGTGTTTCTTCTGTGAGGGCAGTCAAGCCAAAGAACTCACTTGTGCTTTCTTCCCATCAATCCAAGCCATAAATATGTTAGGTACACTTTAGGAGCAATCAGAGCCGTCCATTGAGTCTTTTTTAACAAAGATTGCCATGGTGGCAGCTATGGAAAGGAGGGAAAGGAAGTGAGTGGGTTTGGGAGTTGGGGTTAACTGGGTAAAAGGGTTGAAGGTGGGTTGAGTGTTTTGGGGTTTGAGGATTTTGGGTAAAGATATGTTGCAGCTTCTGGGTTGGAGAGAAAGCAGGAAGAAGGAGGGAAAACAAATGGGTCGTGGGTCAATTTTATTTGTGGGTGATGGGTCATATAGAGAGGGAGGTCAAGTGGTTGGGGGTTCAAGGGTCAAGGGGAAGAGGGTTTAATTTGGACTTAGGATTAGTTTTGTGATCCAAGGCAAACATAGGGACCAAAACTGTTAATTCTGAAAGTCTAGGGACCATTCTGGTACATTCTGAAAAGTAATTCAAGGGCTAATATTGACACTCTCCAAAAATCCAAGGGCCAAACTTGCAAATCTCGAGTAATTGAAGGATCATTTTTGCCATTTTCTGAAACTTGAAGGACTAAACTTGTAACTTCTCAAAACTTTTGAAATTTTTCACCAAGGGACTAATTATGACAACTTATGATTTCAAAAGGACCTTTGGTGACTTTTCTTTTAAAATACGTGCTCAGGGACTATTTCTGTCAATTTTTGAAAGTCGGGGGACTGAAACTGCCAATTATGCAAACTTTGTTCGTTTTTCATTTGTTTTCAATACTTTTGCATCTGAAACATATAAAACACAATTTTGAGATATTTTCAGTGTTTTGATGCATTTCGGAGTGTTTTTAGATGTTTTGCAGTTCAGATTTGACCTAAAATGATGAGTTTTTACACACTCATCAGTGAGGCTACGAACTCACCTGATGCAATGATTATGATGACAAAAGTGGATACACTGAAATGAGGTGCAATCTCTATCTGCAACCTAATATGAATGATATGTTCTAATGTAAGTCATGAAACAATGTCGTGCATGCAAACTCGTATGATATCCATACCACTTGTGCATTTTTGAAAATGAAGTTTATCGTCGAAATACACGTTTATGACATCTCGTCATGTTATAAAATACTTTACAAGTAATTACGTTGAAACGACATCCTACAATAGTTGCTTAGTGATTTATCAAGAAATTATAGTTTATGAGTAGTTTTCGGAAAAGTTCGAGAGATAGTATATTACTCGTTACAACTTCGTTTGACGAACGGTTGAACATTTTGGAAAATAGGCTAGGTGAAGTCACTTTTACTAGAAGACATCGTTTTCTCAAAAGTACTTTATCGATATGAAAAACGGCTCCAAACATGGTCACTTGCGATAACCATTTTGGACTAATAGAAAATATGTAAGTGTTAATACTTGTGAAAATAATTACGATAGCAATAATTAAAACGCGTGTAACTTAGTCATTATAGCCCCGTTTTCTACGTTCTATATATCCTTGGTTTCGTGTTAGTATGTACTAATATATTTTTGATAAGTCGACTCTTCTAGTTTACGTTAAATACTCGTTTTTGTCCCATGAAAAACTCTTGACAGCTTGTGCATTTTCAGAAAATAGTTTTCGTCGTTAAACTTGAAAATAGCATATCTTCTTCGTTATAAACCCGTTTTAACCCGTTCAAGTGACCACAGTTTCGCTTTTAAGTCTATTTTCTGAAAATATAACCCAAAATAATCCACCACCCACTGATTTTTCCACGTTTTACAAAATGGGACAGCCCCTATATATATTTCGTTAAAAATGATTTTTCTAGTTTGTAACTTGTTCTAATCTCTTCCAATCAACACCAAAGCTAGTCTAAACCTACCATATACCTTCTTAGGGTGTCATGGGTTCCTAGACTTCACCAACAATGATAGATTTCATAGGAATACTAATAGGAAAATTTAAACTCATATTAAGTAGAAAAACAAGTAAAAAGTGGTAGGATTCATAGTATACTTGCATGTTTTTCTTACTAGATCATAAAAATACATCAAGTAAGAGTTTATAAAAGTAGGAAAAATCATTAGAAGCTTACTTGAGTGATGATGAATTTTTGAGCAAGAAAACCTAATAATCTTGAGGTTTTTATTTCAAAACCCTAACTAGATTACTACTAGAACTTGATAAACACTAGATCTTGGAAAAATTATGGTTTCTTCTTGTTGTTCTTGACTTGGTCGAACCACAAATGAATGAGCAAGAGAGTTTCTTTTATTTTTCACCTTCTAAATATGTGTTTGTATGTGTTTTTGATTAGTAAATAATTGGTATAAAACAAATATCTAGACATATTGAATATGTGTACACTTATCTAATCAAGATATTTTATAAAAATGATTACTAGGGGGGTCGGCAAGGGTGTTTTGGGGATGGATTTAATATAGTTTTGATGATTAAATGAAATTAAAGTTAAGTGTAATGTATATTTTGTACATATAATTAATTATTAAGTGTAGCGTTAGCTAGAAATCGATTTTAACAGAACAAAACAAAATATATCGAAGTCATAAAAATTATAAAAAAGGCATTTCTCGCAAGTATTGAGTGAATAAATAATTATCGAATAGAATTTACGAAAACCGTCGTAAATATATATATATATATATATATATATATATATATATATATATATATATATATATATATATATATATATATATATATATATATATATATATATATATATAACAATTTATATACCAAAATAAATCCAAAACATCGGGTAAACTAATAATATAATTTTTATAGTTTTAAAATAAGTATAAAAATATATTCGGATGATTGTTAAAAGTATCGGATCAATTATTCAAAATAAATGATCGTGTGATAGCGTTTATTTAATAAATAAATATACGTTAATGAAATATGCAAACCCATGCATGAACTAATATGAAAATAATGTTACGGATGATATGTAGACTAACTCTAGTCTATATGAAATGTTCTCAATGATGTTCCATTAATACGCAGCTTAACCCTCACGGTTAAGCGAATTAGATACTCGTAAACCTAGTTTACGAAAAATGATGAATAAAAATCATGAATATAGAATTTTCTCCGGGAATGAATAGTGTTTTGTGAATAGTAAAATTTTGAAATAACCTCTCAAAATATCAAATCGACTTCAAAAATGATGAATCGTAAAATGATGAATAGTAACCGATGAATAGTAAATTCCCGAGATGAATAGTAAAAAAATTAAAGTTTGCAAAATGACCAGAAATTGAGAATTGTCACAGTTAACAACAGCCTAATTCCTTGTGTTTGATGAGGTACGAATGCGATTGTTGGATTTGTTTGAATATCGGCCGAAAGCTCTAGCAATCATGACAAACGCTTGTTGCAATGCATCAAAAGCTTCTGTATCCTCATTAGATTCACTGTAAAGTGCTTGATCATTGTTGTTGTTGTATGGAACCAATTGAGTTTCTTGAGATTGGTGCTGTGACGGATCAGTGATTGTAGCAGTTGGTTGTGGATGATTTGTAAAGACAGTTTGTAAATTAGGGAATTGAGGATAACACGTTTGAGCCCACAAAGCAAGAGTTTGATTATCCGGAAGTGAAGGTGAAACAGGGAGTCCACGGATAACCCTTTCTTTGTCAACTTCTTTTTGGTGGGGCTTCAAGTAGTGATTGTTGCTGAAAACAGTCAAGCTATATCACACAAGCTAGCCACTTGTGAATGGCTAACCGTAATAAACTTAAAACTGCTCAGAAACCAATACAATGAAGATCAGGAGAATATAATGAATTCTCGGGTCGTTAAGTCCCACGGAGACTCAATGGTGTGTAAACACTAATTCAGATGATAGAATGATCACTAAGGATAGTGATCAGTAAGGATTTGGAATGAATATTACACTACTGATTGATTGGAATGATATTGGAAACAGAATTGGAAAGCACAACAATCAGATATAACAAACGTAAAATGTACGTTTAAAAACTACGTAAACGTACAAAATAAAAAGTGAAATCAAAGAAATAAAAGACCTAAAAATATGAAAATGACATTTTTGAAATCCTAAAAATAAAAGAAATTTATTAGAAAAAGAAAATTATTTTTACAACTATTTAATTAATTATTATTAATTAAAAACTATTTTAACTATTTATAAATACTCTAAAATAGAAGAAAATACAAAATAAGGCTAGAAAAATAAAATTATGATTCCGAAAAATCTAAAATATTATAAAACTAATTTTAAAATTAAAAATATATTTTTCACACTTTTTATCTAATTATTACTAATTATTTAATACTTTTAACTATTTAAAATGATAATAAATACTAAATAAACAGAGAAAATTATGAAACTTTTTCTAAAAATAACTTAAGGTGACAGAAAACTAAGAAAAGTATAAAAACAAGATTTGCTTAATAATAAGCTAAAAAGAAAAATCAAAAAGCTAAAAAATATTAAATAAACGCTATCACTATATTTAAATTGATGTTTTTCTGGTTTTTCTTTTTGAAAACTACTTAACTACTGATTATAAGCTACTTTTATGAAAACACAAATTTTACAACTCACAAATAAGCAGTTTGAGAGAGATTATGAGCAATCAGTGGGCTTAAGAGCTTATTTTGGTGAATTAAGTTCAAACAAGCTCACAAGCTGAAACAAAAGCTAAAACAAGATGCAAATAGGCTAGGTGAACTGAAATGAAGCTAAAAGACACAGAAAAGCATACTAAAAAGCCAAAAATAAGCAAATAAGCACTAGGATAAAACTGAGAAATGGACAGAAATGGGACAAGGTTGAGGCTTATTGCAGCCCTACCAAACAAGCTAAAAAGTGAAAACTTAAGCTTGGCACCTCTAGATGGCTTGGTTGGCTTTCCAAAGAACCAAGTATCACAAGCTTATGCCAACTAATAAGCTCTCTATGAGCTTGTGAAAGTGGCTGGTAAACTGTGATCAAAGACTCAGTATACACTGAAAGACTCAGTATACACTGAGTGAAATGGGACAAATAAAAAACTACTAGCAGCCCTATAAAATAAGCTAAAAAGCTGAGAATAAGCACTTGAATGGAAAGACAGCTAGGTGACCTTTCCAAAAAGCCAAGATTCAAAGTCTAAGTCTCACTAATAAGCTCTATGTGAGCTTGTGAAAGTGGACTTATAACTGGTGCACAGGACACAATTTCAGAACAAGGGTCCAAAAGAAACTAGAAAATAAGCACTAAATAAGCTAGACAGAAGTGAACTAATATTTTTGTAATTGAGTTTAGCAACTGAACTTTAGTTTCCCAAAAGCTTTTAAGCTAAATCTCACTATTAAACACACAGTGAAATTATCTTTTTAATTCAAAAACGACCAAATGAAAATTTTGACTTTTATAAAAGCTAGTTGAGTTGACTTATATGAACTTTAAACTGATCTTAATCACTGAGTATGTTGTTTTAAGATGAAATAAGACTGATTTGATCAAAATGACAACTTATAAACACAAAATCAAGATCATGAATCCTTAAATTCCAACAGTGAACACACAAGATAGGATCAAAAGGATTTTTTGACTTTTTGACAAATGACCAATGGTTTTTCTTGTTAAACTGAGATATTAGGTGTGTAAGTGACACAGAACAAGCCCAAACAATCAATACAAACAGGACCTACTATGGTTTAAACAAGCAAATCCAAACATCCTTACTTAGACAGTTTTGGTGATTTTCAAAGCAAAACTCAAATTAAAACCATGAAACTTATTGCAGGCCTTATAATATCACTTATTAGGACTAATGAAGCCTTAAACAACAATCATAACAACATTAAACTAGGAAATGACCATAATGCTATTTTTACTGTCAAAATGAGATTTTTATAAACTACCAATTTAAAAGAACAACAAACTGATTTTAATGCTTAAATACACTTAACTAAGACTAATGAACATAAAGAACCAGAAATTACAACTACTGAACAACTACAACAGTGAAATGCAAAAATGAACAAAAAGGCTTACAAAGGCTTCCAACTGAAATCACAGAACTAGGAACCAAGAACACTCCTATAGGCTTACCACTAAGCCACTAACCCAAGGCCATCCAAAATTCACCCTGCTCCAGCTGTGAACACCATTTCCATGGGATTTTTGATTTTTCACTAATTATTTGGTATTTTTGGTGATTTTTCCTTTTAACTTCTAAACTGGTTTTAAGTATTTCTAAAAGCTTGAATAAGCTTTCTGGGAGCTTATATGTACTATATCAGTCCATAATAACACCTAACAACAACATTTGATCATTCATGAGATTTTTGACTTTAAAATTGCGTAAACTGAAATAAGACTTGGAACTTGAAATTGATAATTGAAAAGGTTTAACAATACACTGAAATGCTTAAACAAAGTACTTTGAAGCTTGAAATTACACTGAAAAACTTACAATAATAAAAACGACTAAGAAAAATAAAATTACACTAGATATCTTTGATACATGCTTCTCTGCCTTCATTTATAGACTTTTATGACCTCATGTTGACCTCTGAATGTATCCCACTTCATCTGAGCCATTGATTTGGCCAAAATCATCAGAACCATACATTTGGATTTTTGGCGCCAATTTCTTCTTGAGCAGGTTTGAGTCAATTAAAGCTTTTTGGTGCTAGTGGAGGTGGAGGGGACAAGGTAAGGAGGGGGGATGGATAGGAGCAAGTGGTGTGTTGAAAAAGCTGAAATACCAGCTCTGGTATTGGTTTTACAGTGATATGTGAGGAGGATGAACAGTGTCGGGTTTTTGGCGCGTTTGACTTGTTTGACCGAGGGATTATTAATACTAATGGGGGGGGTCAAAAATGGGATATGGCAGGGATCAAAATACAAAAGAAAGGGTCTAAATGGCTTATTTATTATCAAGGACTAAAGATGTAAATCTGCCAAACTCGAGGACTGATCTTGCCAACTCTCCAAACTTATCACAAGGGCCAAACTTGACAAACTTTGATAGTACAAGGATAACTTTTGCATAAAATTCCATTTTAAAATATCCAAGGACTATTTTTGACATTTTTCAAAGATGAGGGACCTTTTCTGCCATTTGACCAAAGAATCAATCAAGGACCATTTTTAACAACTTAGAATATTTCAGGGACCTTGAATGATAAAATTCCACATTTTTTGAATTCCAGGGACTAGATTTGACAACTTTTAAAACTTGGGGGACTAAAACTGCCAATTTTGCAAACTTGATACATTTTTCATCTGATTTTGATATTTTTGCATTTAAAACACATAAAACACTGATTTGTGATATTTTCATCATTTTGATGTATTTTTAAGTGTTTTCAGATGATTTTGCAGTTTAGATTGTACAAAAATGATGAGTAGTCATACAACAATCCGTATGTAGCATGATGAAGATTCTTCGCTTGACAGATGAAAATGACATACTTTTCCCAATCAGGACCAAGACTACTCAGGAACTTAGTATTGACTGCAATTCTTGGCATAATGATGTTATGTTTTTCCAAGTCATTGATGATGTCTGAGAATCGATGATGATATGACTCTAATGTCTCCCCTGGTTCAATCATGAAGTGTTCATAAGCCAAGTAGATTTTGGATTCCATGTCTTCTTGATTGAGTTATGTTCCTTCCATGAGAAGATGAATATGCTCCCACATTGCTTTGGCAGTCTTTTGAGCATCAACACTTCGAAGTATCGGATTGGGTAATCCCAAAAGGATGTATTGCATTGCCAGTTCATCGGCTTCAAAGTGTAGAAGTTGATAAGTAGTAAGTTCAGTAAGACTGACAACGTTGGTGACATCACCTCTTGGTGGATTAGCATTTGGATCTCCGGGTACAGTGACAGTAGGCATCTGAAATGGACCTTCAAGGATGACCTTCTTCAAGAACTTTCCATGTGGCTTCTTTAGATCACAGAACCTAAAGAACCTTATCACCCATTGATCATAGTTTCCGGGAGTGAGCATTGGAGGTCTATCAAGTGATCCAGCTTCATGTATGGATTGTTGGCTACTTAAAGCTTCACACATATTTGCAAACCAAGACGGTTCCTTCATAGTGTTCCTGGATGGATGTTGATTGTGAAAGTTAGTGTAGGGTTGTACTTGAAGACTAGGGGTGGTTGAATCATTTGTGGTTGAATTGCTCCTTGAGGAAATTGTTGTTGAAGTTGTTGTTGTTGTTGTTGTTGTTGTTGTTGTTGTTGTTGTAGTTGTTGATAAAATTGTTGTTGTTGATGGAGTTGTTGTTGTTGTTGAGGATACACATGAGGGAAGTAGCTAGAGTATGGTGGTTGAGACATCTTGAAACTTGTGTTGATGATAGATCTTTGTAGTTGAATGAAACTTTGCTGATGAAGTATCCTTATGCGTAGAAAACCAGCTTATGCAAAGGAAATGCCTTATGCGTAAAAACACCACCTTACGCATAACAATGTGGCTTACGCGTAGACTTGGTGAAACCTTAGGTTATGCGTAAACTAAAGACTTAGTAGTAAAAACCTTAGGCGTAATATTTCCTTAGGTGTAAGTCTAGCTTATGAGTAGGAAATGCTTAGGCGTAATATTTTTACTCGTAAGCTTTTATGCTTAGGCGTAAAACTAGGGTTTTAACCCAAAAACCCTTTACACTTATCCAGTGTAGAAGATATCCAAAGTCGAAGTGTTTTCAGGCTTATCCAAGTAAGAAAACACTGAGTAAACAAATTTCACTGAAGATCAAACCAAGAAAAGCTTAGGCGTAGACTTTGAAATCTTACGAGTAAAACTAGGGTTTTACTATGCGTAGGATTGAATATCTTTTGCTAAAACCGATTTTTAAGCACACCAATGTTTCTAAACCAGATTTTTGTGATGAAAAAGCTTCAATATCACCAAAATAATACAAAAGTGTGAAACTTGATGATCAAAAACTCTTTTTACCCTTACGCGTAGAAAGCACTACACGTATCAAACCAAGCTAAAAAACAATGAGATACACATAAAGTTTCAAACTTTTTGCCAAAAACTCAAACTTTATCACCAAATAACCTTTAAATTACAAGAATCTTGGATTTTAAAGTGTAAAAAATAAGTTTTTAAAGCGTATGAAAGTTTTGAAACGAGAAACTTATGCGCATAGACTAAAACTTCAAAACAAAACCGTTTCACCCAACTATTTGGCGAGTGATACCACTGTTATGTTCTCATTTATGTAACACAAGCATCAATATGAAGAAATGAGATGAAAGAAGGATCGGATGAACACTTAACCAAAACACACGTATGAAATATGGAATGTTTATGCTTAGAGTGAAATAGAAAAGCGAACAACCAACCTTCAAGTGAAGGTTTACAAGACTATTTATAGGGAAGGAACTAGGGCAACACACTAGTTCCTTTCCTTTCCTTATTGGGCTTGGGCCAAGGCTTATGGGCTTTATACATAAGCCTTGCCATAATTACTAACATAAAATCCTAATTAAGCTAACTATTACATATTAATTACTAACACTTGAAATCTAGTTTAGGAGTGATTCCAACAAACATACCTTTAGTAATTGGTAACGATTTTGGTTTATCTACCAAAATTTTTGATTTGGGGTTTTAGGGTTTCATTGGATACTGGTAGGTGAGGTTCATCAGGAGAAAAGTGTATAACTTATAAGTGATAAGGTCAACCCTAATTTGCCTTTTATATTCCTTAAATGACTACATAAGCAAGTCCATGTCATTATCTATTTTCCACATATTCAAAAAATAAATTAATTAATGAAGTGGTGGCACCCAACTTGGATAGCATGTGACATGATTTATTAGTTTGTACAAAATCTGAACTTTGATGTAGTATGTTGGAACATAAATGAGCATGTTTATCATTTTGGTACATTGAGAAAAGCATATTAGTCATTTTTGACTTTTACCCTTTAAGAAACAACGATGACAACCTTACTTTCACAAAATTGAAATCTTTTGCTACAGGATAAAAGGATCACTGAATTAATTTCACATTTTTATATCTATACATTTAACTCTTCTCAAAAAGGTTTAACGCAAGCTTTTGACTTTTTACGTCATTTTGCACTTTAAAATAGATAAATGATACATTCACAAAAATTTTACAAAGAATCTTTCACAAAATGATATGTCACCAATAAAAATCATTTTAACCCTTTCTTTCTCTTCCTTTTCAATTTCCATCTTTTCTATAAACACATGACACATGAAAAATTTCTTTGTAAATTTTTGTGATTTAGCATTTCTCTTTAAAATAAAAATAGAGTAAATTACATCGTTCATCCCTGTGGTTATATCAAAATCACTATTTTCGTCCTTCGACTTTATTTTTTCTTGAACCGTCCTAATCTTGAACACTCGTAACACCAACGATCCTTATCGACAATGATCATTGGTGTTACAAGTTTTCAATGGAGCACATTAACATTAGTTATCGATAAAGACTGTTGGTGTTACAAGTTTTCAAAATAAGGACGGTTCGTGAACAAAAAAAAAGTCGATGGACGAAACTATTGATTTTGATATAACCACAGGGACTAACGATGTAACAGTAACCGGACAAGTTCCAGAACACAGAAACACTTGAAGACTTCTATTTGCTTCCTTCTTCCTTAAAAAAAAAAAAAAAAAAAAAAAAAAAAAAAAAAAAACCCAGTCACCAGATTTACCTCAAAACCCTACAAAAATCAATTACGGATTTCTTCAATAAATAAAAACAATGCGGAAAGGCAGAAACTTATTGGGTCGACACCACACAGGCAAAAGATCTTCAACATTTGCCTTAGTTTTGTCCATGCTCTTAATGCTTACAATTGTTTTGTTAGTTTTACTGGCTTTAGGCATCTTTTCCCTCCCGATCGGTTCCGAAGATGACGATTCGTCTGATTCGCTTCATGATCGTATTACTTTTAAGCGGAAACGATTGATTGTGTAAGTAAATGTTTTTTGTAATTATTTTTTGGTTTGCTGAGATGTGATTGTAGCTTAACTTTGTAGATTGTGTTTATATATGAGTTAAAATTCGGTACAATGGACTGTTTGATCTCGGCTCGAATTAGGTGGCGTGTAGAGATTTTGAATTGTATTAGCTTTATGGGGTGTTTGGCAACTCAGCATTTAGCTTTTAGAGCACCAGGCGTTGTGGTGTTATCCGTCTCGTGTTATAGCAATACTGCCATCACTCGCGTTATAGCAATACTGGCCCACACATAACCCAATAAACACAAACACAAGACAAAAAAAAGAAAAAGGAAAAGGAAATGACAGATAACATGGCTGGTGGGGATGGCATCAGAGACTATAGCGCGAATAGGGGTGTCGGGCTCGAGTTATTGGTTGGGGTTTAGGATGGCACATTGTATTCTTATTTAATGTTGTAAACCTATCCAGACACTTTTTGAAAAGTGCTTGATTAATTGTATCTTTTTGCCAGAGGAAGCGGTTTTCCTACTCTCGGGTTTACTTTAGGGTAGTGGTATGATCTGTCTGCACTTCACCTGCCCCATACCCTGCTTAGACGGGATTGAGTATTGTTGTTGTATTGAAGAGCAAAAAGGGGTTTTGAATAAAGCTCCATAGATATGGCATTTTGCTAAAGCTGTAATTATTGGAAACAGATAAAAGTTTACTACTTAAAGTTAGTATTGCCGAATTGATTTAGTTGAATCTTGGTGT
The DNA here is from genome assembly GCA_019973895.1 of Chrysanthemum seticuspe. Classification (NCBI taxonomy): domain Eukaryota; kingdom Viridiplantae; phylum Streptophyta; class Magnoliopsida; order Asterales; family Asteraceae; genus Chrysanthemum; species Chrysanthemum seticuspe. The sequence continues at coordinate 36,704,536 of BPTQ01000002.1, forward strand.
TACTTGAGTAGTTATCGTGTTTTTGAAAATGCGATTGTAGCTCGATTTTAGCTGATCCTTTTATAATTATTACACTTGGAGTTAGGTACTAATGCAGGAAAAGTTTTAGTGTCATACCTGGCATAGAATTCGGATTCTATATGGGAAATGTACAGGGTAATTGAGTAAAAGCGTAATTTACTCTATGCCAATATTTAACTGGGAGTCTAATTAAGTGACCCACTTTCTGTACAAAAAAGGGTAATTTTCTACTTATAAGTTGCATGAAAAGGTAAGTTATAATGCATTAATGCCAAAATTATGATTTTGGGTGGACTCGTAGGATTACTCACCAAGAGTTTTAGAGAAGTTCGATATTCTTAGAGTTAATAATAAAAGTTATTCTTCTTAGCTTTGTTAAGTAAATTCCGCATACTTAATAGAGTTTGCTCGGTGTTTCTTTGTTAATAACTTAGGATTTATCCGAGGTTGTTAAACCTTAAACAAGCTATTTAAGTTAGTTTGGTTAGAGTACATCGATCCAACACGTTCACCAAGAGATTCACTTTATCTGATTTGAGGCTTTGCATTTCTGGGATAATTACAAATTTTTTCTAATGTGATACATTTGCTAAGACTCTCAAATTACAGTTTACATGCATGATCAATGGCGATTGAGCTTATTTGATATCTTCATTCTATCTGAATTTTGTTATGTGAATATGGGCGGTGTTGTAATTAACTGTGTCCGGTTCATAGATTTACACTTCGTCGCATTGCAATAACATGTAGATCATATAGTAGCGGTGTCATTATTATTTTTCCTATTATCTTTCCAGTTATGCGATATAGCTGAACTTGATTGGTCTGGGATGCAGTGCTGATGGTGCTAGTGATGGGATGGGAAAAAGAGGAGATCAGTGGACCGAGATTCTCTCTTGGGAGCCTCGAGCTTTTGTGTATCACAATTTCTTGGTGAGTAGTTCTCTCTACACTTTTGAGATTTTATAGCTATAATAATGCTATTCATTTTTTATAACCATTGTCATTGGATTATATCAGTTGAACCTTTTTTATGTGTGGCAAGTTTCATTTGGTGGATACAAAGCCAACTCTTCAGTTTTTTTTAAATATATGGAATTTTGTTACCCCCCTTCCTGGTGGTATTAATTGTGCTGCCTTTATTTGTTTTTCGAGGAAAATGAATATCTAAAAGAAGATATATTCAGTATAGTTTGCTCTGCTATTTTGTTTACTAGGATGGTAGGACCAATCCTCCTACCCTGACCGTTGTGCTTTTACGAGCTTATATCTCTAATTACTGGTTACAATTTGACTCCCCATTAAATATTGAATCTCTCATTGTATTCTAAAACAGTCGAAGGAAGAGTGTGAGTACTTGATAAATCTTGCCAAGCCACACATGGCAAAGTCCACTGTTGTTGATAGTACGACTGGCAAGAGTAAAGATAGCAGGTTTGTAGTGTCAACTCTACTTATATTATAGATAGGCCATATCAATATGGGGTTTTTCTTGCTTGTTTATTAATGACAGGTTGATAATAGCAGCCACTTCCATTTATTAGGGTGCGTACAAGCTCAGGAACATTTTTGAGGAGAGGAAGGGATAAAATCATACGAAATATAGAGCAGAGGATAGCAGACTTCACATTTATTCCAGTAGGTATGATGAATGGATATCACAAGGTCTTATGCTAGCCTTTACATTTCAAATTAGGGATAATGTATGCGGAACCCATGTACTCAAACAATTTATAGGTCACGGGTCACCAAACTATGTGTTTGTTTTCGTTTATACAAATTCCAACAATTTTTTTACTGGAAGCTTATGAAACAATAAAACTGAACCTAACTTTAAGATATGAAATTAATACATCATAATTTTGGATGTAAAATAGTAATAATACCCTTCTAAATCTCTTTTAAATTATAACAATGTATCTAAATGAATTGTAAAATATAAATTCTAAATTATCTTAAATATGTGCCCATCTTTGTTCTTTCATATTTTCCCACCAAAAACAGGGCTAGAATGGGTATAAACAGAAAACGAACGCATACCTAGGTGGCTTATGAATTTCTTTGACTACATGGTTTGCCTCACTCAAAAAAGTTCAATACTTAGGTAATCATCAACAATAACTATCTATTAGAATTTTATGTCTCTATGCCTGTTTGAACTCGAAATTCTTATATTCTCTATTTTTTGGATATTAGTCTGATTTAGACATTTCAAAAGGAATTGGGGGTGTTAGCGCTTATAAAAATGTTTCTTTAGGGGCATGGGTGTTGGCCACTAATCATTATCTCTTGTAGTTGCGATGCATGTTCATAATTAGTTAGCTGCATGTCATGTTGGGGTTGCTGTGAACGAAGTTGATTATATAGACTAATGTTTTCTCAATTAACAGAACACGGGGAAGGACTACAAGTTCTTCATTACGAAGAAGGACAAAAGTATGAGCCTCACTTTGACTACTTCCTTGATGAGTTCAACACCAAAAATGGAGGCCAGCGAATAGCTACAGTTCTTATGTATCTGTGAGTATCATGGATTCTGCTGCATCTGCATTTATAGTAGACGCATCTATATCATGCCTTGTGTACACCCTTGATTAAATACTGATTTATCTGCAATTATTGCAGATCGGATGTCGAGGAAGGAGGAGAAACAATTTTTCCTGCTGCTCAGGGAAATTATAGCTCTGATCCCAATTGGAATAAATTGTCTGAGTGTGCTAAAAAGGGAATCCATGTGAAACCAAAAATGGGTGATGCGTTACTTTTCTGGAGCATGAGGCCTGATGCCACTTTGGATCCAAGTAGTTTGCATGGTATGTCCCCTGTGAATACCGGCATCCCTCTACATTTACTTTCCAAAAGTGAATCATAATAATGATCCTAGTGCTCAATCTTAGTTCTAAAATCACAACTTACAACACTATTTTTTGTTGATTGTATACTTATCTATCTATTACGTAGTTAATAAGATTCAGCTGATCTATTCAGGTGGTTGTCCTGTGATTAAAGGAAATAAATGGTCTTCTACAAAGTGGATGCATGTTGAAGAGTACAAAGTATAAGTTTATGAAAAGGTACGGTTTTTACTAGTGCAGTGTTTTTTGAGCTTTGTAGTTATACTTCATGGTTGTTAGAAGTACTGTTGTGTAATGAAAACAAATGAATGAGATCACACCCACCATGACTTGTCTTCGTTTATGTTGAACATGCTAATCAAAAGCCTAAGGAAGTTTAAGCATCAGAATAGCATCAAATTTGACAAAAAGATAATAGCCAAATGACTCTATTTACTTGCTTATCTGCAACCCTAAATGGACTCGTCAAGATTCAAAAAGTTCCTAGTACAAACTACACTCTTTGTTGCTATCATGAACTGGTGTTACAAGTGACAGATCCAGGAGTTTGAGTTAGGTTATGTGCTACCTACATACGTAAATGAGTTAAAATTGCCCCCTCTAGTTTTTATAATTACACAATGAGAGAGACCGATACTCTCCATTCTTAAAGATGTAAGAGCCCGATAAATGACTTATCTTATATGACTGTTTGGTAGAAGAAAGATGAGAGAACGTTAGAACAGAGAGCATGTTGCTTGCCAGAACAGAGAGCATGTTGCTTGCCAGTTGATACATGCTCACCGCATCCTCTTCATCTGCCTTGTCATATGTCAACTTTTTCAAAGAAATTTAGTCCAAAGATCTCATACTTTGTTTGTGTATCTAGAGATAGCAATGATGAGTCGATTGGGGCTTTTGCTTTTATCTCAAACGGGTTAAATTGGGTAAACTATAAATAGCTAAAAAGAAATAGGCCACTGTTAAAAGTCTCCAAAGTTAATTGTTAAGCATCCCTTATGGTCAAAAGCCTCCAAAATATCAGATTGATGTTGCAATAAGATAGTCTTCGTGTAATCATGTTTAACACACCACTCACAGTAAAACTGGACAAAAACAGTTTTGGGGCAACCCAACCAGGTCTTTTTTGCGTGTCTCGCTAAGATTTACATATGGTCACAAATAAAATGAGTTTTATAAGCATCATACTTGTAGACGCAGCATAGTTACTAATACAAATATATGCTACTGTCAACTGATATTGTTGTTGTTGTACCATTTTTTTACACTTGTTTTTGTTTTGATATCAATAATAAATTACTGTTAAGTATGCCCTTACCATTATTTTCTTCACATAGCACAGCACATAGTGATGTTGTCTGTGGAACATGTGGTTCTTTTCAAGATTTCATGCAACATACAACCGCCAGGTGGTTTTATCCTAATTGTGGACTGGGTCGTTAGCGGTAAGATATTGTGGTGTAATTCCTTTCTCCTTCAGACATCTAACGGAGTTCCGCGTTGCAAAGGAGATCGTACAACAGGAAAATTGATTACATATAACAGACAACCGTGGATCTAGATAATTTATGAGAATGAATTTAGTGAGCCTTTTTTCTTTTTCTTTTATTGTAGTTAAATTGTTGTTGTTTTCATAGTGTGCAACAAATCACAATTGTAAGATGTCCTTGCGTCTAACTAGAATTTTGTTCTTTATAGTTTAATATTTGTACGCCGATTGGCTTTAGTTTGGAACATGACCAGTCGTGTTTGTGGTTTGATTCAAAATAATTTATTATTAGTCAGTATTATAAGCCATTATTCTGTAATGAGTAAGTTTTTATCCGCACTCCGCTGCAGGGCGTTGGTCTAAATTTAATTAGGGAACCTTAAAAATAATCACAAGTAACGGGGAGAGATGTTTTTAAATTTTTACAATGTTTCAAGGATGGAGGTACATTTATGTAAATTTTTGACAATTAAGAGTCCCTAGATTTAACATAGGGACTAATTTTGTAACCGCTTGTTAATTTCCTGAACTTTTTTTGCAATTTTTCAAGGGCTTTTGTGCAAAGTAAATAAACATAAGGACCAAAGATATCATAATTTAAACCACGGGAACCATTTCTACTACTTTTCAAAGACCTTTTTTTCAATTTCTAGAAACTGTCTTCGCAACGCAAATATAACACAAGGATTATTTTTTTCCAAACACCAAACTTTAAGGACCATGTTTATCATTTTTCAATAATGTTAATACAGTAGCATTCCTGAGATAGGTTAATATTTAAAATATTGTACAGCTCATATATAGTTATCTTGAGCCCAAAGGTACTCTTGTAATATATCACGTATCAATGCAAATCAACCGATTCATAAATTCATTCCATACCGTAACATGGTACCAGAGTCATAACAACTTTCCTTTTCCCTCTCATCCTACCAAAATTTCTTCACCTTTATCCCCTCTATACTCTTCTCTCGTGACTATCTTATTCATAAACCCTAAATCCCGCCACACAATGACAGGAAACGATGCTAACTCCTAAAAAACATGGACTCACAAACATAAAAGCCTACATACCTATCATCCTTGATCTAGATGAACTTAGCTATGATCAATGGAGCGAACTATTCAACACCACTACAAAACTTTTGGTGTTTATGGAGACCTCACGGGTACCACAAAAACCACGGGTCCAACCGATGAAGAATGGGAGAAGTGAGACGACCTTGTCAAGCTTTGGATCTATGGAACGGTGCGTAAGGCACTTGTAAAGAGAGTTTTGAAGAAATACTTAAAAGCATGTAATGTTTGGAAGATGTTAAACAACTAGGACGCGAGGGCTATGCAACTTGATAATGAACTTCGCAAACCTATCAATCGGTAATCTTTATATTACTCAATAGTATACCAAAATCAAAGACATGGTAGATTTACTAGCTAACATCGAGGCTCTCATATCCGGAAAGAGTCTTGTTATATGAAAACCTGCAATTTTCCAGATCAATATTTACTATTAAACTCAAAATAATTTATTTTGAAAGTTTACACAAGTACTTTTAACGTATAACATTTTAGTTAAATCGCGTAACCCAGAAACAACTTTCTATGCACAACGACTACGGACTAAATTTAGTCTACACATATTTGATACATTACCATATTATTACGAGCTCATTTTATTATTTCTATATTTACATTTTTATTTATTTACGTTAGTTACGTAAATATACGCTTTTTATAATTTACATGCATGCACAATATACCCAATACTATTAATAATTAATTTAATCCATCACTATAGCTAAGAAACTATTACAAAACTTTAAATAATATTTTACTTTTAATTTTTAGTTACTTTTAATATATATATATATATATATATATATATATATATATATATATATATATATATATATATATATATATATATATATATATATATATATATATATATAGGGAATGGTTCTTTTCAGAACCAAGAAAAGGTCGAGAACTGCGAGAACCAACATCAACCAATCAGATTTTTTTGGATATTTATTTTTATTATTTAATGCAAAAGGGCATAATAGTAATAATACATTTTTATTTTATTTTTTTTGATTTTTTTTAATAAAAAACGTTTTTTTAGTTCCTAAATTTTAGGATTATTATATTTTTTATTTTTTTTTTATTTTTTTTTTTTTTGAAAAAAATAGTTTTTTTCTTCATGATTTCAAAAAGTAAGATGCATATGTTTTTTCCTATATAAGTTAAGGTGCACATGTGTTTCTTTTAAATAATATAATTTTACATGTATTTTATATTATGTAATTTTTCATATGTTTTTAGTGCTCCATTGCTTCTAATTGCACATGTATATATTTACAAGTAAATTTCTATAAGCATTTTTTTTAACACATACACATTTGCATTCTTTTAACAAAAATAGAGAATACAAACTTTAGCAAAACTCCCAAAAATCTACACTCCTATATTACATTTCCTTTTAATTGCAAATAGAAAAAGAGAATGTATAGATGAGATTCAACTATGCATTCATGTACATGGTGTATTTTCCTGTTGTGCACATGTATTTTATTGTTGTGCACATGTATTTTCTTGTTGAGCAAATGTATCTTCGTATACATGTGTCTTGTTCTGGTTCGTCAAAGTTGTTCTCCAATAAACAAGTGTTCTTCGTAAGGTTGGATGTTCACATTTTTTTTTCATGCGTGCACAAGTACTTTTGTGTATATGTGTTTTGTTGTAGACGTCATTGTTCTTCTCTACTAAACAAGTTTTCTTTAGTTTAAATATAGTTACAATATGTTGTTAGAAACATCTAACGGCATGATCTTGATAAATGATAAATAGTATATATGTTTGACTACATATAAATCCTTACAAGGCATTGGTCATTTATTATAAACCATAATAACATCTGAAATTAAAAACGAAAATAATTTCAGTACAACCATTACCATAAAATAATACAATTGTATCACATTAGAAAGCATATTTTAAAAACTGAAACCAACAAGTAAACTGAATACCTAAACCTATGCTTTGTGCACATGTATTCTCAACCATTGCACATGTATTTTTATTAAATTTATACCCACCATAAAACAAATATGCATCCCCCCTAAAAAAGAATCTACATTCCCCCTTAAAACACATGTGCAAACCAATTTAATTGAATTTATACTAACCATAAAACAAATATGCATCCCCCTTAAAACACATATGCACACCCCATGAAACACATACAAACAATTATACACATATGCATATTTACTTTTGATTAGAAAACTCGGACAATATGGCAAAGACAAACCTGTATAACAACAGCCACCTTACATTAATAAGCATGAATCTACAAAGCACATCGACAAGTCTTAAGTTCTTTTTGTATTTGCCGGGGATGGTCCCTTTTTTTTCAAGTCTCATGTTCTTTTTGTATGTTTTTTTTGTTGTACAAAAGCTCCTAGAAGTTTCATTTTAAAAAATAATTATACTAGAGGTGGCAATTTTAACCCATTATACAGCTTGCATTACTAACATTTCATAATTTTAGCAACAGATAGTGACATGATACATCTTCGTAATGAAAAATGACTCTAAACATGACTCTTTTTTAAATCTTTCAAGCAAAGGAAGCTTCTTTTACTATTGCTACTGAAGAAAACTGCATCAAATGCAAGCTCTGGTAAAGTTTCATACTTAATTACGGGTCTTAGGTTATGTCTGGTTACAAACAGGTCAAGTAAAAGAGCTAGCTAAAAGGAAAAGAGATCGAATGGGTTGAAAGTCACGCATCGAAAACTTTAACATGCATAAAACCTCGTTAATAATTTTTGTTCAAAGATTTAGATTATTAGGGTAAGAATATCGTTTTGGCTCTTTTTTGTATATGGAAGATCCTTATAATGAATAAAAAAAGTAGTCACGGGTTAACCAGATCCACTCGTCTTGCCATTTCTAACTTTCACTACCAAAAAGAAATACAACACGTCAACACACATACCTTAACTTTATCCCTCAGACTTGGTTTACCATTTCCATAGATTCCTATGACTGAATCAGCATAGACCTGACATTTCTCCAAAACCTACAAAAACATATTTTAAAAATAAAGGCATTTATATACGAAAATTTATATAATGAATTACAGTACTTGGACGAACCTGACGAGTGATAAGTACTAGGTGGTGCACCATAAATTTCAGTATCAACATTCCCTAACAAGGCCCATGAGCTCTAAAAAAATTTAAGCACAACTTCAGTAAATGTCAAACAACATCATGTATAGAACAAATGACATTCCATTATTATTGTCTAAATAGTCTTACTTATTATAGGCAGCACGACCAACCATATTACCGTGCGCTCCTTCATTTTGTGCTGCATGCACCTAGTAATAGAATAGGAGAAATGTAAGATATAGAAAAGCTAGGCAAAACACTATAAACATTAGAATTTTGACTGTAATATTTTTGTAACCTTTGAGATAATTGCGTTTTCACTCAACAATTAGGATACTTGTATATAGTGGGTGCCTAAGGCTTTATAAGGAAGCTATAACCGATGGATACATAATGGAGAAAGAACGAAAACCTAGTGAAACTACTAACATGATTTTACAGTCAAGCACAATAAAATAAGAAAAATAAACTAAAAAGTCAACTTAACAAAAGACAAACATCAACAACAGTAACAACATCAAAACATAATGCCATTCATATTCATTTTTCTTCTTTGTTATTATTTTTTTTGGTTATGCTATTCAATGAAGATAATGGTCCAATCATTGGAAAGCAAATAATCAATTAAAGGATAATATATAAAACTTAGATCATTAGAAAGCAAAGAATCTGATTACCAGGAACAACATGCCAAACATAATAATTTAGCCGATTAAAACAACACTTTTTTTTTTAAAATACAATTAAACCCAAATAATGTTTAGAATGTTTTAACAGAATAGCAAACCAATTAATAAGCTAAAAAGTAATTTAAGATCTGAATATGTGTCATTTTCAAATTAAAAACCCGAATCGGACTAAGAAAACTTACAGATTCTGTAGACATGATGATACAAGAGATCGACAACATTAAAAATTCATCATATTTAATTACATATGCTCGATCTGGATTGGAAAGGATGGGTGAGTGGTGAGGGTGGCTAGGTTTTGTGAGAGAGAAATGCAAATATTAAAACTGATGTAGGTTAAAAAAATATGGTTTCTATTTCATGATAAATGTGTAACGTTTTTTAAGGGAAATGGGTTTAAATTATCAATGTTGAAATCCCTTAAATGCCCTTCCATCAATTAAATAATGTAACCTATATCAAAAAATTCTTATTTTGAATACACAATACTTAAATGAAATACATTTATAAAGTTATTATATAATTTTCTACTTACGCATATATAGTGTCGCCCCCTATAACCATTTTTATAATATATTTTTTCCACCTTTTGACTAAAAACACAATATACAATAGATAATTGAACAAGCCTTTGGATTAAGCAACAAAGTCACCAACATTTGGTCCCCTTGACCAAAATACACGTCCAAACACATTTATGATTCAAAACCTTGTTTAAATAAACGTCTAAACGTATTTACTTATTATTGTAGATCTTGTATTTGTAATGATTCAAAACCTTGTTTAAACTTTATCGAACGTGAATTTCAAAATGACTCATGTATGTCGTTCGATATAACTGCAACTTTGTACTATGAAGTTACGCCCTGGTTACCTTTCTGCTGCGACCGATTTTGGGGGTGTGACATGTTACTTACGCCGTCAATGCATTACAATATACTATCTTCGTCCTAAATTAAATTTACACTTTCATATTATACAAAGTTTAAGAAAAATGGGCCCCTTACAATATTAATCAATTAATTTCATTCTCACCAACTTAAAAGCATTTTGATTGGTTGAATTTAAAGTAAACATTAATTTAGGGCAATCAAAAATAGCAAAGTGAACATATATTTTGGGACGGAAAGAATAAAATAAATTAGATAAATCTCTTTATTTTATCTTACTTAACGTGTGAAATAAGTTGCTACTAATAATTTGTGTTATTTTTAATTTGAAATCACTTTTAAAGCTAAAGATGGCGCATCTAAATAACCATTTGATGATTAAATTTATAAGAGAAAAAATGTGTAATAAAAATAAGGTTTGTTAAATATAGCCTTAAGGGTTATGCTTAAGAAACAAAAATATGCATAACTTGTGGGATATAAAGTCAGTTGAGAGAGATTAAATTCAAGAGATGGACAAATCTTATTAAAGGTATAAGCAACTAATGCTTGTATGAATTAAAATCTTACGGATAGCCCAAATATTTTATACATAAAGGAAAACCCCAAGTAAGGGTTTTTACATTTTAGAAAAATTAAATCTTTCCTTATTAAGTAATAAATGGATTAATTGAGTTTATTTATTTAGATGTAGAATAAGTGCTATATCTTTCCAGATTTGGCAAAAAATTTAAAATTTTCGTTTAACAAATATGGATAAAAAAAAGATATACGCATGTACCCTTCTAAGCTATTCTAATACTTTTTGACAAAGATATAACATTTAAAAAAATACAGGGTATCATAATCTAATCCCACAATAATTTGTACCTTTCCTATAACCTACAAACTATGAACCAATGCATTGATCCTCTTAAAGTATCATTTATACCCTTAAATTGACCCTAAATCAAAATCGATTGAAGAAGATCCATAAAGTTATTCAAAATTTGATGATGAAAAGGTGAGTTGGTGTTAAATGTTTCACTGTTATTTTGTATTATGATTTTCGAATAAGGTGGTGATGATTATGGGTATGTTTTTGATCGAATCAAGTTTTCTATATATTTTTTTGTTAGTGCTTATGGCTCATTCAAGACAAAAATAATCTAGATTGACAGATTTCTTTTACTTTTTTATTTATGCATATATTATTTTACAGAGTAAACAATTATTTTTCATGTATTGCATTTGTTTTCGTCATATACTGTTAGATTGATAACGGATGGTAGTTTTAAGATTGATCTACAATTGATTCAATTGAAAGAGCTCTTCAATATAAATGATTTTATTGTGAGTCAAACAAACCCGCATATTCCACCTATACCGCAAATCAAAGAATTTAACAGAGTTTACGAAGACAAGTTTGCTGCAAAGGTATACGTCCTACTTCGTGGAATTATGCAAACGAGTTGGATGGGTTTTGTTACTATTCCAAAAGGGCAATTTTGGTATATGGCAGTTTCGGGTTGGTTGATGTGAAAAGGGCGGACGAACATTTCCTTTTTTTCTTTATCCTTTTTAGAATTAAGAGCTGACTTTTAATTGATATAGGCCTCTTTAACCCGTTTTATCAATTTACTTGATTAATGCATTCGAGCATGATATATAAAATAAAACACTATATCAATCACATGCGTACACGGATTCAAAAACTATATTGTACTTTATAATAGTATGAGTTTTCCACCCTTTATTATTACTATTTTGGATTAAATTGATCGTAAAAATCTTATACGGGGTTAACTATAATTTTAAAAAATTAACAGGGATAGGTACAACCACACTGATGGATTTGGGCATGTACATAATGACATCATCCGGAGATTAAATAATACGTCTAACAATTAGTTTAAAGTAGACGTAAAGTGAGGTAAAAGAGAAAAACATGTTTTCCTTAAACTTTCCTTTGAAATATATAGTATTCTTACTCCAACTAATTGCTCAATTAAATTATAAATATTGTAAAGAGTAAATTACACCATTGGTCCCTGTAAAAGGGCCAGTATTCATACGACATCTAAAAACGCGAATTCTTGCTTTTTTAGTCCATGATTTCGAAAATATTACACCGATGTTCAAATTTCTTGACGATCGTTAGTTTTGCTAGTTATCTCAGTCCTCACGTGCAAAACACATGAGGGCAATTTTGTCCGAATACTTTTATTTGTCCTTATCAACTTTATTTTTAAATTAGTTTTTTGTTTTTTTATTAATTTATTCCTTTTTATAACAACTCTTCCACCAGCACCAATCATACTCATGTTCTTCTGCTTCACCCATCACCACCCACCACCACCCACCACTACCACCATCAATCGCCACCCCCACCACCTTCCCTTCCACCACCACCAATTAATCTTCGGTAATCGATAGGATCTAATCTATGTATGACGTCACGCGCGCATCATTAGTATCTTCCTTTCACAATCAAACCAAATTAACATTATAATTAAAACCTTCACTATATAGTTGGTCCCTACAAAATAAAAATAAAAAATAAAATAATAATAATACACTTATCTTTTTTGTCTCGTGGCTTTCAACAACCCCACACAACCTTTAAATCCACATTTCATTCCTCATCTTTTTCTTCATAAACCAAGTCTTTCCTCAAATAAGTTCCAATTCAAACAAGTTCTTCAAAGTCAAAGTGAATATGATTACAAAAACAAAGTTCATAAAATGTGTTACAATTGGAGATGGAGTTGTGGGGAAAAAACTTGTCTTTTAATTTTATACACAAGCAATACTTATGTAAAGGGTAGTGTGGCTTGGACACCAGTTAAACAAAATTTATTTGCTGATAGTGACATTTTTACTTTTTAAGTGATGTTTCATATTCTTATATAATAAAGTAAACTGCAGATGGCTATTTTTGAAAATTTTTACTTTTTAAGTGATGTTTCATATTCCTATATAAAAAAGTGAAGTGCATATGGCTATTTTTGTTCAAAAGTAATTTTTGATGTACCAAGTTTCAGCTTTTTTATATGGTAATAAATATTTGACGCTATTTTCGTTCAAAAGTAATTTTTGATGTACCAAGTTTTAGTTTTTTTATATAGTAATAAATATTTGACAGATGTGTTGTTTGTTAACTTTTTTGTTTCTTTTGCAATAAATATTTGATATGACAAGTGATAAACACATTAATTATCTGATTTGACTTATATCTAACTCTTTTGAAATAATTCCATATATATCAATATAATTTACATCTAAAAGCAATCACAATATAACATCTTACAAACACCGCAAAACTTAGCAAATTCACCAAGTTTAAAAATGTTGCGGAGTTAACTTTGGGTAAAAGGCGTGTTTCAAAATACTTGCAAAATTTATCGGGTTTGGCTAAAAATTTTGGTCTGAAAATTGTCGCACACATCTTCGTTTTGCACTTATCAGGTAACATACATGTTATCTACAATAATTTTTAAGAAAATTACCTAAATAATCCATTTCAATACTCATTTTACAAATACAAACCTTTTTTTCATAGTTTACCAAAGTGAACAAAAAGTGTCACATCAACATGTTTATTGTAGGGGACCAGGCATGCATTTTTTAATTTACTTGTACAATTCAATGAAGCTTACAGTACACTTTGAAAAGGAATCTACTCAAAACAAATGATCGGTCAATACATAGAGGTCACAAGCAAAATGTATACCTTCTAATACATGGTATACAAGGCAAGGAAGCATGAACCTTAAGCCAAAAGGTAAAGGTCTTGTACATATATTAAAGGATAAAGAGAAGAAGCTAGTGACTTGCAGACTTTCAGCAGCCACCTCGCCCGGAATTTCGCCCAACCCATAATTTCGCCAAGCCACCTCGCCCGGAATTTCGCCCAGCCCATAATTTCGCCCAAGGTTCGCCCAGCCTAAAAGTTCATTTTGGTAAACAATAAACGCGAAGTTCATATTCGTAAAACACTAGTGAAATCGGTTCATTGAAAAAATTTCCTCATAACTTTTTGTAGTTTAGTTATTATGTCAATTTAAAAATATGGGTTATTGTACATAAAAGTTAATAAAGTTTCCCAAAATTTTGTTCTAAGTTACTATAGTTTCATTTTGTTCATCTAGATTACTGAACTTTGAAACTTTGTTCACTAAGAAATAGCTAACACTCAGACAAATCATCATTGCCTTTTGCAATAAACGTTGCAATCAACAGTTTCAATGTAACAGGTATAAAGCATCATAGTTAACCTTTCTGAGTTCCCTTACAGATACTTTTGTCATTTCAACTCCCTTTTTGCAAAGGCTTGCACCTAGCGATTTGCTAGATTGTTGAAAAAACAAAAGAAACTGTATGGGAACTCAGAATGGGCAACTATGCTGAACATCATATGTCAATATTTGCGAATGAAGAACGTGGTGGACTTTAAAGTGCACCACATTATTCATTTGCCAATATTGCCAAACGATGTTAGATGCTGCATTTAATTACCAATACATAATCCATGGTACTTAAGCCACTTCTCAGCCTCTGTTCAACACCCCCACTCTGTTTGTACGCACCTGCGTTTCATTACCAATACAGGTTAATACATGTAAACCAAATACTGAACGTTAAGAAGATATTGGGAAAAGATCTTACCATCTCCTTTTACATTGTTGTGATGCATGTGTCCTGTTACTGCAGTCACACGGGGTTTAATAGTCCCACAGGCTCAATATTGCTTTAAAACATCATAATTTTAATTAGAACTGCAACAATAGTCGATGGACTATTAAAGCCATCGTGACTGATACTGCAGACTAAGTTATATCACATGCCAACCTTTTGTTACACCTCTTTCTAAAAAGCAAACAAAATTTTGAGACCTAATACAATTTCTTTTTTAATGAGGCTCAGATCTGCAATTCCTTGAGCCACTCTATGCACCCGCCATGGCTGCAACCACATAGCGTTCCTGAATACCCCGCCAAGATACGGGAATGCGCGAGGCACACTCAAGAAATAGTTAACACGCAGACAAATCATCATGGCCTTTTGCAATCAACATTTTCAATGTAACAAGTATAAAGCAGCATAGTTAACCCTTCTTAGTTCCCTTACAATTTCTTTTGTCATTTCAACTCCCTTTTTGCAAAGGCTTGCACCAAGCAATTTGCTAGATTGTTGCAAAAACAAAAGAAACTGTATGGGAACTTAAAATGGGTAATTATGTTGAACATCGTATGTCAATATTTGCAAATGAAGACCGTGGTGGACTTTAAAGAAGAAAGAATCTAACTGACAAACACATCTATTTCTTTTGAAAATTTAAGTTAAGAAAAAAGAAAAGAAGCCGTCATTAGTTTATGAGTAAAAACAAGGAAAAATTGCATTATTTCATTTAAAGAGATAAAGAATCACAAACCTTTTATTAAAGCATGGCGTAACATACAGAGTTGAGAGACGTTCCATGTCTGGTTCATGTTATTTTTTCCGGATCTTGGCTTACCAACAACAAACCTGGTCAAAAAACCTAGAATGAACAGTACTCTGGCAAATGTTGGTGGATTCAATTCCACATAAAAGAACTGATACACGTTCATGATATCAAGTTTTCAAATATAGGCTCACATAGGGCTCCAATTAAGAAAGAATGGATGCATCTATAAATCAGGCGACAAATTTTTGGCCAACACAGAACAAATAGCAGGCATGTGATGCAACAACAATTCATGTTATGTTGCTTTGCCAAAATAATGCCCATCATAAACCTATAAAACAAAAAACCAAAAAAAAAGTTTAGAAACCACTTATCGGCATTCATAATTTCAAGTAAACACAAATGGCTATCCTACCAGCTTTACATATTGTTTACTCACCATCCCAATTTTTAAACATCCATTAAACTGAATATAAACGCATTTTACACTATCTTTAAACATCCAACTGTAGTCACTGATAATCTCAAATAAATATAAGATATGTTATTTACATAAAATTAACAGGGACGCATAAAGGTATTTAAAACCCTTAAGTGATAAATCAAAAAGGTGCTAACTCTAAGACTATAAGCAGTAAACATGTAAAGATGAAGAAACCTAATAAAAAAATGAACGATTCCAGATGTAGTAGCATCAATTATCTAATGAACTACAACAAATCCATAAGATAAAAAAAGAGAGTAACATATGTCAACGTTGAACAAAACATTTTAAACAATAAAAATAACCACTTCCAAACCTAGCAACATCGATTATCTCATGAAACATAGCAAATCCAGGAATTCAAAAACACCAAACTAACTCAATCATGAAGAAAACACTTTAAACCCTAACAAATAACCACTTTGAGACCTACCAACATCAATTATCTCATAAAACAAAGCAAATCCAGAAGATAAAAAAAAACTAACTCAATGATGAAGAAAACACTTTAAACCATAACAAATAACCACCTTGAGATCTACCAGCATCGATTATATCATGAAATAAAGCAAACCCAGAAGATAAAAAAACACCAACCTAATTCAATGATAAATTAAAAAAAAAAAAAAAAAAAAAAGACACTTTAAACTATAAAAAATAACCAACATGTGGTTGAGAATAAAAGAGAGTAGTACCGGGTAACAAATGGCAAGGATACAACCACACACCACAATAAAAATATTTATACCTCTCACAGAGAGACTGTAGCCCCATTTAAATAATCTATTCCTGTAGATGATATTGTGCTTTCACTCACACAAATCACTATAGATCTTTCGGTTTCGGATCAGGCTGGGTTCGCCGATCGCTTTTTTATGGTTGCCAGAGCGCCAATGAATGAGAGAGAACGTGGGAGATAAGTGAGAGATGGTCCGGGTCCGATAGACTTTTTTATCCGGACTTGGACTTACCAATACAAAAAATGGGCCACAAAAGGCTTATGTGAACAGTACTTCAACAAATATATAAGTTTTATAATTGTGATTCAAATACTTTAGCTTTTATCTGTTAATTTTTTCATACATGGAAATCACAGTAGTTGATCATATATGTAGATTAATGAAATGTCAACAATAGTGTTAATACAAATAAGCCATAAAAACGTTTATTTATATTTTACGATATTCTAATGTTTTGTCGATAACAAACGTAAAATCATTTTAACGAAACAAATAAAATACGAAAATGGTTTGAGCAAATATTTTACTAACACACTTACATTTTTATATAAAACACTAAATAAGTAATATTGTTTACATCTTATAGAAATGCGTATGTATAACAACTAGTGTTTACATAATATATATATATATATATATATATATATATATATATATATATATATATATATATATATATATATATATATATATATATATATTGCAATGGGTAGTGTAATGGGTAAAAATCTAAGTCCTTGACCCATTGACTAGGTATAATGAATGTTGTTGGGTAAAACCCAAAATCCATGACCCATACCCATGGAGCTTGATCAATAACCCATGACCCATTGCATGACATCATGCATGAAGTCATGTTGGGTATTATCCATGATCTATGACCCAAGACCCATGGCCCAATATCTAGATACATTGCATCTTGTTGGGCATCCATAATTCATTACCCATAACCCATGGTTCATAACACATAACCCGGTTTGCAACCCAAAATCCGGACTTAAGCTGACCCAGCTGCCAGATCCCTTGGATTGCACTAGCCGGATCCCTCTGGGGAGGGATCCGTGGAACAGTAGAGAATTTTGCCTATAAATAGCAAGCCATTTCTCACTTGCTACTCACCTCTTTTTACACATACTCTCTCTTAGTATTGTAAACTCTCTAACCTCAGATCTAAAGGATATTTCTATGTAGTTTTGTGTTTGTGTGATTCTCTAGGTTCCTCTTAAAGGCGAGATCACCACCTCTTAAAGACGTGCAAGCTCAAGGTCATGAGTTGCTAAGCTTCATCATCATCAAGACCAATGAAGTGTCTCTTATTGATAGTTCTTTTCTTCCTCCATAGAAGTGTCATGTCGAAGGCATTAGTAAAAGGTGCCGAAGTGTCTTGTCGAAGGCATTAGTGAAAGGTGTCGAAGGTTCGTGTAGAAGGCATTATGTCACACCCCCAAATTACCTGTTTTGCAGCGGAATGGAATACCTGGGGGATGACTGTCATAGCATCAAAGTTACAGTTATATCGAACGACCTAAAGTGTCATTTTGAAAATATCGTTTGATTAAGTAAAATAATCAGAGTTTACAAAACATAGGTCCCAATAGATTTCCAAAGTGCCAAAATAAGTTTGTTACAATCAAACGACAGTTAAGTGCATAAAAATATATGTGAGACGCGTTAGCTCAGCGACTCCATGCAAGCCATGATGATATGCTAATACCTGAGATAAACATGCTTAAAAGTGTCAACACAATGGTTGAGTGAGTTCATAGAGTTTAGCTGAATTGCAAAGCCTTTCAAAAATGTTCACCCGGCAAATAGTTGGTGAGTACACACGTTATATATAATATGAAAACTCTTAAGAGAGAGTCTAAGTTTTTGGTCTTTGAGAATAGTCCACAAGGGAAAGGCATTGTAAATCCACTCAGTTCCAAGTCCCGCCCATACAAAACTTGCAACCTGTGTGTTCACAACCCACTGCCAAAATATGTATGTCTAGTAGTCAAGTATACGTTGTCATAATAGATCACAATATAGCACCACGTATATAATAATGTATGCCAGGCAAAGCCCCTAGAATAAATAATATGCGTCCCGTAACATAGTGAATGAGAGGTTGGCTGACCTCTAATCGCGCTATCCATACTACCTACTAATAGGAGACTAACAATGCGAATGTACGAACGGTACATCATACGACTATTAATATACAATTAAGAACGCTCCGAACATGGGAGACTTTGCATGCTCCACCAATAAGGCGAGATTTTAGTTCAAGAACGCTCCACCGAAACGGCGAGACTTTTAGGTCATAGTACGTACGGTTCATTAAGTTTAAACAAGTCATAAAAGTTCAAGGTTTTGATTCAAGTTCAAAAGTTCAAGTCAAAAGAGTTCATAAAAGTAGTAATCAATTTAGTATGATTCTTGCATTTCACCCCAAAATATAGTAAAAACGGTAAAAAGGGGATTGTGAATACTCACGGTAATATGTTAAAGTTTAGAGTACTTGTGAAAGTAAATGAAAATAGTTGAGCATGTATCTCCCGCAAAAGTAGTTCAAAACATATAAAAGTAGGGGCTATGAAACTCACCTGATGCAATGATTATGATGACAAATGTGGATACACTGAAATAAGGTGCAATCTCTATCTGCAACCTAATATGAATGATATATTCTAATGTAAGTCATGAAACAATGTCGTGCATGCAAAATCATATGATATCCATACCACTTGTACATTTTTGAAAATGAAGTGTATCGTCGAAATATAAGTTTGTGTCATATTGTCAAGTTATAAAATACTTTACAAGTATTTACGTTGAAACAACATCCTACGATAGTCGTTTAGAAATAGAACAAGAATTTTATAGTTTTTCGTCTTAAAATAATATACTTTGACAACTCATGAAAATGACTAAGTAGCCTCGCAAGCTAGTCATAAAATAGTGAATATCAAGTGTTAAGACACAAACTCAATGGTTTTAGAAAGCTTGTAACATTATCTAAAAGTCATAACACTGAACTTTTATCCATACGAGTTTCGATCATAAAGAAAAATAATGGTGAAGTGAGGTAGTTGAGCTAAAAATGTAGTTTATGGGTAGTTTTCGGGAAAGTTTGAGTGGTCGTATCTTACTCGTTAGAACTCCGTTTGAGGAACGGCTGGTCATTTTGAAGAATAGGCCGGGTGAAATAACTTTTACTCAGAGATACTATTTTACCAAAACCAACTCGATCATTGAGAAAAACGGCTCCAAATATGGGTACCCAAAAAGCCAGTTTCAACATTTAGAAATATTTTAGTAAAAGCTGATGGAAATAAGTTGTGAACTTCGGTTTTCAAATGCTTGTATCTTGGTCATTATAAGCTCGTTTTCTACGATCTATTTATCCTTGGTTTCGTGTTAATATATACTAATATATTTTTGATAAGTCGACTCCTCTAGTTTACGTTAAAAACTCGTTTTTGTCCTTAGAAAAACCCTTGACAGCAAGTACTATTCCAGAAAATTAGTTTTCGTCGTTATACTTGAAAATAGCGTATCTTTTTCGTTATAAACCCGTTTTAACCCGTTCAAGCGGCAACGGTTTCATTTTTAAGTATATTTTCTGAAAATATAAGCCAAAATAATCCCAAACCCATCGAAATTTCCAGGTTTTTGAAAATAGGACAGCCCTTAATTATATGTTGACGAAAATGATTTTTCTAGTTCATGTCTTTTACCAATCCATTCCAATCAATACCAAAACTATTCTAAACCTACCATACACCTTCTTAGGGTGTCATGGATTCCTAAACATCACCAAAAATGATAGAGTTCATAGAAATACTAATAGGATAATTTAAACTCATATTAAGAAATAAAAACATGTAAATGTGGTATGGATCATAGTATATGATGGATCTGGACACACTCCTTGTGTCAATGATATTTTGTATAATATTATTAAGCACGTGGAATTTATTTTGTAATACTTAGAAGATGGATTGTATGGTGTATTGTATGTAAACACAGATTAAACACAAAATTTAAGCTCCAATATTATTAAAGAATAATACGAGTGATCTTGCTTATCACTAGGGTTACACCTTGAAGCTCTTGTGAGTAATACGTAGGTAATTAGACAAGTATCTAAAACAATGACCTAGGACCTCCTTTTATACAACAAGGAATCCTTTACAAGATAAGTATAAAGCTAACATTATAGAATATATACAAGATCTATTCTATACTTATCTAGACGTGTTATTCTAATCATAAAAACTGATAGCAGTCGTAATAATATACTGGCAGTGGGAATACGTTTCCACTGCTAGTGTTAATCCGAGCAGTGTAAACCACAACTATCCGTGGTAATGAATTATTCCCAACAATCCTCCCCTAAACTTATGATTTCTTTGTAAATCAATAAGTTTCTTCAGTCTTCATGATTTTCAAGGATTTGGGAATTCAACCAAACACTTCACTTCTTCCTTAACTTCTGTATGGCTCTTGAACATTGATCTTGAAGTCTATGTAACAATGCTCTGACTTTATCATTGTCTTCATGAACTCTTATTGTGGTACATAACATCACAGTGAGAGTTACAGCTCTGATTGGATATTCTTTCTCAGCAAGCATAAATGCATCTACTCCATTTGCTGTAGAGACATGATGAACTTCACATGAGTCATAGTAAAACCATTTAGTACCAGAACATGGACATGAGAACTTCCAGAAATCATCATCAACATTAGGTTCATAAAGCCTTCTAAGATTAATCCACAACTGCATCTCCTTTGTATCTTTGAGATCTTGAGCATTAAACCTTTCTTGAACTAACCTCCATAATGTATCAAGGTCATCTCTGTCAAAAGCTTTTATAAGATCTTCAGATTGAATGAATGATGAAGTTTCACCACCTAGCCTTGTGATCTTCCATGTTGGAGCAAAATTGCTAGCACTGTAAACTTCCCAATCAATAATAGGATGTCGAACTTGCAGTGGTTCTGGATAAAAATCTTCTTCTATAATCACAATCATTCCAGTCAATTGTTCTTCAGTGAATTTCTCAGTAGGAATTTCTTGTTTTTCAGCAATCTTAGTCTTCTTAACAGTTTGAGAATCACTTTCTTTGGCCTTTCTCTTCAATTCAGGAAACTTTCTTGCTTCTTCTTCAGAGCCCATTGGAGTAAAATCTTTATCTTGTTTTTGAACTCTGTAGTCTGCCTTTTCAACTTGATCATCAGCCATTCCTTTAAATTGATGCTTCTTCCAACCACCAACATGACAACAATAAGTCTTCATATATGAAAGAATTTGTGCTTTGGTTGGTTGTCTTGACTATCTTGATTTCTTCTTGCCCTTTTTGACTGTACTAATCACATCTTTAAGTGCTTGATTGTTCTTCATTTGAATGAAATCCTTCAACTGAGCAGTTCTTTGTTCTTCAGTTAAGGATGCATCAGCTACCAGGTCAATTTCCTTTTTCTTGATCATTAGATTATTAGCAATCAAGAACTCAATATCATCTTCAGTAGGACCATAACTAAACTCTGGAGTCTTCTCTTTAAGAATTGTAGGTTGAACAGTGGAAAATGGATCTTCAACAAAATCTTCTATTCTATTCAATCTTTTAGTCTCCAAAAAGCTTGAAACTTCCATTTCTTCAAGCTTCTTCTTTTTAGCAACTTCTTCTTCATTAAACCTTTCAGCAATTTCTCTATCAAGAGCATTCTGTGCTTGTTGTTTCTTTGAAATCTTTCTTCCAGTTTGCTCTACACTTTCCATAACTGCTTTACCTTTGTCTTTCTTCAGTTTATCAAATTCTTCACTTGCAGCGGCAATATTTGGCTCTGCAGTGGAAATGAAATCAGTGGTAAAATTAGTTGCAATACAGAAAATGTCCTGATCTTCAAGTTGCTCTCCATAAGTATCAGTTTCCTTTGCTCCTTTACTTGTATCTCCTTTATCTTCAAAAACAATTTTCCTCCCCTCAGTGTCAGCACCTGTTTTCCTCCCTTGTTTGGGAGAATTTCCCAAATCATGATCAGCTGAATCATCATCAGTAGGTGAAGATGAAGATGAAATCACCAACTTTGTAGTCTTGTGCTTTTTCAATCCCTGCACCTCCTCCTTTAAGGTCTGAATCTCTTCCTTTAAGTGTTTAACATCCTCGGCATGCTGCTTCTTGACATGTGCCAAATCCTTTTGTAGAAATTCAACCTGCTTGGCTAACTTTGTACACAAAACCATCAATTCCAATTGGTTCCCACTGCCCTCATCACTTCCAACTGTGTTACCTGTTGGGAGAGGTGAATCATGGGGCAAAGGTTCAGATTCTTCCCTAGTTGGACTAGGTGGAATTCTAGAACCACCACTGCTTGTTCCTAAACC
This sequence comes from Chrysanthemum seticuspe, assembly GCA_019973895.1. NCBI lineage: Eukaryota > Viridiplantae > Streptophyta > Magnoliopsida > Asterales > Asteraceae > Chrysanthemum > Chrysanthemum seticuspe. The sequence continues at coordinate 36,727,689 of BPTQ01000002.1, forward strand.
AAAAGGTTCAAAAACGTGTTGTGTTGTCATGAGAGGAGCTGACTGTTTAGACCTTCTCTCATAGGTGTTTGAAACTGGTGGAACATAATCAATGTTTGGAACATTAATTCTAGGTGTGTTTTGTTCAATGGTAATTTTAGCAAGCATTTGGGGAAGAAGAGGTGTAAAAATCATATTGCCATCTTTGTTCAAATTTTGAAAAACTTTAGGCTTTAGGCAACTAATTTGATAAACATGAGTATGAGGTTGCAGTTGAAACTCATTTAGCACTGCTTGCACAAACCTTGGATACATTAAAAATTTTGTTTTACTCTGTACATTGCCTTTCATACTTGTAAAAATATAATTTAACCAGTTAAAAATCTTATCAGTGACTAGACAAACCAAAGGATAAGCCATGGTTGAACTAAATTGCTCATAAGATATTTTCTTTGGACTGAGACAATGCAACAGAGTATGAATTAAAAATCTCCATTGGGGACAAAAACCACTCTTTTTGAAAGTAGCCTTTTTGTCAGTGGTATCATACCCCATGGATGATAAAGTATCATGAATTTCAGGCATAGGTAATGTGATGAGACCATTGAGATCACCCAATTGGAGTACTCTCCTCAAGGATGCCTCAGTAACATCAATAGTTACCCCATCCATAGTGGCTCGTAGAGCATCCACTGTTTCATGTGTATCTCCAATCTCAAGTGTTATGGACTTAGCAGAAGTCCAAAACTGTTTGATTTGAGAGATATAAATTGTGGGTTTTAAAAGCAAAGCATACCTTATATGTGTGGTATGTAGAAAGTCCATAATTTGATGATATACAAGGCCACTCTTCTCGTTAGTCTTTTGTAGGTAGGCCACTAGGTTGTGCTCATCTGCAAAGTTTAAAGATACCATAGAAACTTTTGATGAAAAACAATATTATGTTAGTAAGAATTGAAAGAATAACTAGCCAATTGAGAGAGAAAGATATATAGGGTTAGGGTTTAGAAGTATTGCGCAAATAAAATTATCTTTAGAAAGCATTTATCATAATATGGAAAGAAGATAATTTCCTTAATATTTTAACCCTATATATATGACAAACAGTGGTTACTTTCAACGGCTAGTAAAAAATAAGTTACTGACACAATCAGTTGTAACGGCTAGAACAACAGTGGTAAAATAACACTGTCAGTGGAAACTGTGAACTAGCAGTGGTAATTTTTCACAAAAAAATTGCAAAGAGCAGTGGTAAATAAAATCATTTGAAAACTAAACTGCTCTTATCATAGTTTTTAGCAAACTACAAGCTATCAACGGATTTGATATGTCTTTACCATGAGCCGTTTGCTATGGACTAGCCAACTCTTAATCATAAAGAATATGGTGAGTTGATAACCATATAGTTTTTGGTAAACTATCAACCATAAACGGATTTGACAAGTCTTTACCAGTAGCCGTTTGCTCTGGACTAGTTGATTCTTATGTGGGTTAGACATGGTGAATCAATAACCATTTGTTGTGTATCTCAGATATACACCTTTTAAATTCAACACCCAACAAAGCTTCATAAACACATAAACAGAAATACAAGCAAGCATATACAAACTCATACAATAAGTTCAGTACCCAACAGCTGCCCCACAACACCAAAGAACATTTTGACAAAAAGGTTATGGATTAAGCATTCCAATACTTGTGACCAAGTACTGAAATCTCCCCACATCAAGGTCTTTTGTTAACAAATCAGCATAGTTGTCATCAGTATGAATTTTGACAACTTGAATTAGTCCCTTTTCATAGCAATCTCTAATTAAATGGTGTCTAATTTCAATATGTTTGGTCTTTGTGTGTTGAACATGATTCTTAATGATGCAAATGGTACTGCTATTTTCAATATGAATGATGGTATTCATGAAATTGTACCCATAGTCCAAAATTTGATTCTGAAGCCACAGAACTTGAGCACAACAACTGGCAGCAGCCACATACTCTGCCTCAGCTGAAGAATTAGCCACCATAGTTTGCTTTTTGCACTGCCATGACACTAATCTGTTGCCAAGAAATTGGCATTCACTTGTTGTAGATTTTCTATCCAAGCTAGCTCCAGCATAGTCACTATCTGAGTAAGTAACCAGATCTAGAGGAGAATCTCTGGAGTACCACAATCCCAGAGTAGGAAATGCTTTAAGATATCTGAAAATCTTCTTCACAGCAGTCAAGTGAGAGAACTTGGGAGTAACTTGAAACCTTGCACATGCACACACTGCAAACATAATATCTGGTCTAGAGGATGTAAGATACATCAAAGAACCAATCATAGACCTGTATAAGTGCACATCAACAGCTTCATCACTATTTTCTTTCAGAAGTAGATGTGTAGTCTTATCTGCAGGGGTGCTGGATGACTTTGCATCAGTGAACTTGAACTTCCTTAGTATCTCAGCCACATATTTATCTTGATTAATGAAAATACCATCTGGCCTCTGTAGTACTTGAAGTCCTAAAAAGAATGTGAGTTCACCCATAGAACTCATCTGAAATTCTTCTTTCATCAGCTTCTCAAATTCTTTGCACATCTTTGTCTTGGTAGATCCAAAAATGATATCATCAATATACACTTGAACAAGCAAGATATCATTTTTGTCTTTCTTGATGAACAAAGTTTGATCCACTCTGCCTCTATGAAACCCATTAGTAAGAAGATAAGTGGTTAAGGTTTCATACCATTTCCTTGGTGCCTGATGCAAGCCATACAAAGCTTTAATTACCCTGTAGTACTTGAAGTCCTAAAAAGAATGTGAGTTCACCCATAGAACTCATCTGAAATTCTTCTTTCATCAGCTTCTCAAATTCTTTGCACATCTTTGTCTTGGTAGATCCAAAAATGATATCATCAATATACACTTGAACAAGCAAGATATCATTTTTGTCTTTCTTGATGAACAAAGTTTGATCCACTCTGCCTCTATGAAACCCATTAGTAAGAAGATAAGTGGTTAAGGTTTCATACCATTTCCTTGGTGCCTGATGCAAGCCATACAAAGCTTTAATTACCCTGTATACTTTGTTAGGAAATTCAAGGTCTTCAAAGCCTGGAGGTTGTGAGACATAGACCTCCTCATCAATTTGCCCATATAGAAAAGCACTCTTTACATCCATTTGATAGACTTTAAAGCCCATAAAGGATGCATAAGCTAAGAATAGCCTGATTGCTTCAATTCGTGCAACTGGGGCAAACTCTTCTTCATAGTCAATACCCTCCTCTTGAGTGTATCCTTGAGCCACACGCCTAGCTTTGTTTCTTATAACAATTCCTCTTTCATCCTTCTTATTTCTGAACACCCATTTAGTACCTATTACCTTCTTGACAGAAGGAAAATCACAAAGCACCCAAACCTTTTGAAGCTTAAATTGGAGCAATTCTACTTGCATTGCTTCCACCCAACTTTCATCTTCAAGTGCCTTATAAACATTCTTTGGCTCCATTTGTGACAGAAAACACATAAAGAGACATTCATTCTTGCCTTTATGAATCTTAGATTCATATATTTTACTGATGAATCCATGGACATCAGGCAGCTTAGATTGTCTTCTAGTCTTCATAGGTGAATAGACATCCCCAATCACATTTTAGATTGTCTTCTAGTCTTCATAGGTGAATAGACATCCCCAATCACATTTTCAAGAGGATGTGATTTATGAATAGAAGTGTAGGGAGTTTGAGGAACTGCAATCTCAGTTGGCATATTTGAGATTTCAACATCATTGGCTTGAGCTTCCTCAGTAACTGGAGTTGTGATTTCCACATCTGGTGTTGCAGTGGAAATATTTTTCCTAACAGTGGAATCTGAATTTCCACTGCTTTCAGAATTTTCAACATTCAAATTACTATCTCCTTCCTTTCCCAAATCACTAGAAGGATGAGTATCTCCAGTTTTTGATATATCATCATTATCTGCATAGTCCCAAAGAGGTAGACTGAATTCATCTTGATCATTTGCATGATCTTTGCTTGGTTCATCATCATCAAGAAATTCTTCTGAACGTGCAAAATCAAAAGAAGATGTTCCTGTAGAAACAGGTACATAGTTCATAGTATTGGTTAGAGAATCAAGATCAAACAGCCTTTCTGGACCAGTTCCTTTGAGATTGACTTTGTTTTCCAGGAATTCCACATGCAGATTCTCTTCAATCTTTTGGGTTCTTAAGTTGAATACTCTGAAAGCTTTACTAACCATGGAATACCCAACAAAATACCCTTCATCAGCTTTTTCATCAAACTTTCCCAGATAATCTATGGTATTGAGAATAGATACATGACATCCAAATGGTCTCATGAAGTCAAGGATAGGAGGTCTACCCCTAAATAATTCATAAGGTGTCTTGTTCTTTGTCTTTACCACTAAAACCCTATTTTGCACATAACATGCAGTGTTCACTGCTTCAGCCTAAAAAGTGATTGGCAATTTAGAATCAGCCAACATGGTTCTAGCAGCCTCTATCAGTGTTCTGTTCCTCCTCTCAGCAACACCATTTTGTTGAGGAGTTCTAGCCACACTAAATTCTCTTTTAATACCTTTATCTCTGTAAAACTCATCCATAACTCAATTCTTGAATTCTGTTCCATTGTCACACCTAATGATTTTAACTTTCATATCATATTGGTTTTCTACTTCTGTGATAAAGATCTTGAGGATGCCTGTTGTTTCATCCTTGGTTCCAAGGAAGAAAACCCATGTAAACCTGCTAAAATCATCAGTCACCACTAGACAATACTTCTTTAGATTCAAGCTGCTCACTGATGTAGGACCAAATAAGTCCATATGTAACATTTGAAGTGGGTGAGCAATAGAGTTAACCAACTTAGATCTGCAAGAAGCTCTGTGTTGTTTGCCTTTAAGACAAGCCACACAGGTTTGATCATTTTCAAATCTTTTCTGAGGTAAACCTCTCACCAAACCATCTTTGACAATCTTGTTAATGGTTTTGAAGTTAACATGACCAAGTCTTCTATGCCATAACATGGATTCATCCACTGTGGCCTTTGCAAGCAAGCAAGTATAATCATCTTTAGCTACAATGTTGTTCATATCAAAGCTATAGAGATTGCCTTTTCTAGGAATTTTAAGAAGGATCTGACTGTCATCAGGCATCTTAAAATCCTTAAAGAGAACAAAGCACATATCTTTGGTAAAAATAACATTGTTCATCTTGTCACACATTTGTGACACACTAAAAAGATTGTACTTTATCTCTTTTACATAGTACACAGGTTCAAAGTCCAAGTTACCAGTTTTTATAACTCCTTTACCAGTAACTTTTCCATTTACTCCACCTCCAAAGCTGACATACTGTCCATCATAATGCTCAAAATCAGAAAGACAGGACTTGTTGCCAGTCATGTGCCTTGAACATCCACTATCTGTATATCCTTGATATGATCTTTTTGTCCTTGGATGTTCCTGCACATAAGAGTAAAGAGTTAGATTCTTTTGGGGACCCAAGCCATGATTGACTTGGATCTGCCTCGTATATCAATATAGTTAAATCTATCAAAGGTCACTGATACACCATTAGGATTGGTTGTAGAGGTATTTCCTTTAGGTTTCCATTCCCAACGTGCTGAGGCCTTTACAGCATTGCCCATGTCCCCCCTTTTCTTGTTTACAACCCTTGCAGTGGTAACTTTTGAATGAGCAGTGGTAACTGCTGGTTTCTTTTTAGGCACCCACTGTTGGTTATAATTAACCTCTTTAGCTTGAAAGGTTCTTTTCCCTATTTGTGCAGATTTTGCAAAAGTTGTTTTGAAGTTTGCACTTTTAACAGGTGACTTAGGGTGAGCAGTGTTAACAGTTTTTGCAGTGGCAAAAGTTTTGAGTCCGCTTCTAAGTTGAACTGCTCTTGGGATCATTTTGCAATGTGAATTAGGGTGTATACTATGTTGAAACCTGTTAGTCTCTGTTGATACAAAAGTTGGACGTTCCTAGTTGGTGCTCCGGTTCTCGTATCAATTGGTTGTTTGCTGCTTGAGACATGCGCACTAATAAACAGAAAACACCGTTAGGCTTATCGTGGGATTGTCTCCCACGATTATCCTCCGGTGTGAGAGTAAGTAATCGGTTTTAGGGTTATGGAGATTTAGGGTTTTAGATCGTACCTTTAGTGAGGGATAGGGTTCCCTTTATATACACTCGCAACCCTTATTGGTTGCGTGTTCCTCAAACTTCGGCGTATCCCGCCTAAGTCGGTCCTTAGATACATATCTCCGAAAATAAGAGATATATCTTAACCCATAAATAACTTTGGGCTTGGGCCTTCGTGGGCCCATACCATTATTTGGTTAGCCCAGTCGTGCTGGGCTCGCTAGTAGCGGTCATTGGTCGGGTTAGTGACCCGAATGTAGACTATACGTCATCATGTTCCCCCAGTCTAGTATGCGCAGTGACGAACTGCGGATGCTAGACTAACAATTGCCGTAAATAAAAAACTGTGAAGCATAGCAAAGAAGCTAAACAGACTTCCCGCCGTTAAAGATACACGGTGTATCTAAACCTAAAATTTAAAATGGATGTCTCGTAATTCGGGGGAAAGTAACTGTAAGCACGTCACTTTAGTGGATCCTAGCCACTCAAATAGCGATAGTGGAATCCACGTGTCAGGCATCGCATGGATGAGGAGTCTTATATAACCCTCAACCTTCATTTCACTGTGACTATCACAGTAAAAAAACGTATTCCACCATTGTTAACAAACCTTCAACCTGCAACTCAGAAAACTACTCCTCCAAAGGTAACCGCGTGTGCGCTTATAAAAAACAAGACCATGGTCAAAGTGTTATCTGATTTTACATCCGTCATAACTGAGAATGAACTACTAGAGTTCACCTCAGATTATTTTATTCCGCTAAACGTGCATCCAGTTGTTCCGGATGCGCGGGCATCGATTGCGGACTTCCCCGGAGGGAAAATAGGGGTATACACACGGTTTTTTGAATTCGCGAATCAACGTGTGCCCATATCCCTATTTCTGTGCGACGTATTAAATTATTACAGTCTGCACCTATCCCAGCTGCACTGCATCGGTGCAGCTAAAATTACCAACTTCGAGGTTAACTGCCGTCTACTGGCGATTAACCCGACTATCCATCTATTTCGCGCGTTTTATCACACAACGTAGTCACACGGATGGGTATCCTTCGCTAAGCGCGCTGGTAAACTTCAATGTTACACTAAAAAACTAGACGCGCTTAGAAATTGGAGGGAGTCATTCTTCTGGGTAGATGATTCGTGTTTCCAGTGGCGTTATAATTTCTTCACCCAGGGTACATTGCCGAAGGATGAGCGCCCCCTTCCTGGACTATATAGTGCGGAGGATGCGGAACTGATAAACGCCAACCGCACCCCCATTAGTTCCTATCCTGAGGAATTTTTGGTGCATATGGGCATCAGTCGTAACGACTTTGGTATGCCGGATGAGATACCAATCTTCTTAGGCGCGGATGGCCAGGGTGGGTGCTCGTCCTTTCGTATCCCTTTTTTAATTAATGTAAGAGCTTTCTTTTCCTTTTGCACATTATGTAACCTCTGTATTTGTTGTCTTCTATTGCGCAGAGATGGATCTTTTCACAGTTGTGCAGCTGGCAAGGCCACACCAGGTCAACGTGGGAGTGCGAGCACTGAGGGAAAGAGAAGAGCCTATTCTAGAGGCCACTGTAGGGCGCACTCTTGAAATGAACTTGGGAGAAGAGGGGGCCAGTTCATCAGTTGCGGTAGAGGAAACCCCCATCCAAAGCGTTCCGAGCCCTCGGGCTCCCTCTCCGCCTCCGTAAGTGAATGTGGCCGGAGGCACGGAAGAAGAAGAGGAGGAGGAGAGCGCTAAGTTGAAGCGCAAAAGAGCGCCTGGTGGTGAGGGCGCAGGGCCATCTAGGAAGAAGCGCCCTGTTGTTGTTAATGTGGAATCGTCCTCAGAGACCGTCTCAGTCCCCCCATCACCTGATGTGACTCTGTCTCAGTAAGTTTGTTACCTTGCTCTTCTCTCTTTTTTTTTATTATATTGCGCGCTCCTTTTTATGTAGATAACTAATAATCTTGATCTATTCGCATGCAGTGTGGAGCGTACTAGGGATTCGCCTCCACGGGCTAGTCCTGTTGTCGAATCTGCTGGGCAAAAGAGCCAAAGTGTTGAGCCATTGGCTGCTGGGGACGCGCCAATGGAGCAGCTTGTTGAGGAGTTGGCGCTGGCTGCTGCGCATCAAGCCTCGCTTGTGGGTAAGCTAAAGAACAAGGTTGCTGGAGAGGGTAGCCAGATTGCGTTGCTGGAGGCGCAGTTGGCTAGTGCTAAAGCTGAAGCTGAGGGTTTAGGTGCATACGCCCAAAAGCTTGTAGAGGAGAAGATGGCTCTGTTAGAGCAGATAAATCAGGAGCGCGCTGCAGCTGTGCAATATAAGGCATCCTGTGTCTGGGTGCTGACGTACTTGGAGAAGGGTAAGGACAGGTTGCTCGAGGAATTGGGGGAGCTTGCGTCAACTGTTGAGGGGCATCTGGAGACGCAAGAAATGAAGATGTGTAAGCTCAATTTGGAGTATGATGAGGAATTATATCCTCATCTCATGTCTGTCATTGCTGAGCGCAGGTGGCTTATCAGCCATGGCCTGCGCCTTGCTGCCCTTAGCATCCTTGAGTCCAAGGAGGTAGTGGACGCATTTGGTGGGGTGGTCCAATGTGCCTAGCCGAGAGGGAAGTCAGAGGCTGTGGAGGCGTTGCAAGAAGCTGACTTGCTGAAGGTACCTGCTGAAAAGGTACCTGGTTATGATGCGCAGTCCTATGATAACCTGGCGGCTGCTATGAATAGGATGAAGGCCTTAGAGCTTCCCGTGATTTCTGAAATGGAGCGCGACCAGGATTATCCCATAGGTGTTATTATGGAAGGGTTGACCTTGCGCGCCATCGTACTGATAATGCAGACGCGCAGCCGGACTATTTTTTGAAGCTCGATGACTCTCAGCTTCAAGTGCCTGTTTTTGCTCGCCCCAGAGACATTCTGAATCCCTTTGCTTTAGAGAAAGAAATTCCCTTGAAGGAAGTGTTGGAAGCACATACTACCAGACTTGCTAAAAAGGAAGGTGTGAAAGGTAAAGCGATTTTGTGCGGGGTTGGTGCAGCTCATCTCCCAAGGTCTGACGGGTTGCCAGTGAGTGTTGCCAATGTGTCTCGCAAAGACTCGGACTTGTTGAAGAGGCTAAGCGAGATTGGAGATGCTGCAAGCCACGTGGGGACTTCATCACTGGAGCAGTCTAAGAGTATATAGATAGGATCTTGTGTTTATGAACATCCTTTGTAATAACTTAGTCATTAATAAAAATCTCCTTTTGTCAAGTGTGTGTTAAGATTATTGCAACTTGTAATGTCCGTACTTATCTGTTTGTCTTTGCATAAAAGACGTGTTCGTTTTCTCAGTATCAAATTTGTACACAAGCGCAAAAAATATGAGAAATTCATAGTCATGTATGAAGATCATAGTATACTTAAAACATAATTTCTAAGTAATTGTGTCATAGTCGTGTATGATGTGATATGCAGCGTACTATAAATATCACCTTAAAGAATCAAGTGTGTTGATTCCTTATTTTGTTAAATGCGCACCGTATGCATAGTTGCGCGTCCGTCGTGGGATGCGCACTGAACTTAGTCCAACGTCTTGTGAATAAGGTGTTTAACAAGGATACATGATCCGATGTTGATGGGTTTGCAACCCTCTTACTCAACGAGTCAGTTAGTAGGTTGACTCATCCTTTTAACATCGTGGGTTTATCAAATGCATGCACGCCATGTAGGCAAAAAATAAAAAATGTTAAGACATAAGGTATATAGAAATAACAAATTGAAATGTGTCGCGGAATTAGCTAGAAACCGCGACGGTTTATTGATACTTGCAAGTTTTTATGAAAGAAAATAAGTAAGACATTTGCCTAAGTAAAAAAAATACACCGATATTTATTGGGCACTAAAGTGCAAGAGTATCCGTGCGTTGGGCCGTAGCCATTCCTAGAGATAGCATCGCTTGAGATTGCAAATATTCCATGTACGCGGTAGTTCTCGACCATCCATGTCTCGTAGCTTGTACGCGCCTGTTCCTAATGCTTCAGTAACCTCATAGGGTCCTTCCCACTTCGGTCCAAGTTTGCCTGTGTCTTCTGCATGGCTCGCGTCATTGGCGCGGTAAACGAAGTCACCTGGTCTGAATGAGACACTTCATACTTTTGCATCATAATATCCCTTCATCTTTGACTTAGATCTTGCTTCACATATAGCTGCGCGTTCACGTCTTTCTTCCAACAGGTCTAAGTCGATGCGCCACTCGTCATCATTTGTTGCAACATTAATTTCAACAGTGCGAATTGTTGGCATCCTAATTTCAGCTGGTATGATAGCCTCTGTACCATAGACTAGAGAAAAGGGGGTGTCCCCCGTGCTGGTTTTAATTGAGGTGCGATGAGCCCATAGGATGTGGGATAATTCTTCCACCCATCGTCCTTTGTGTTTGTCCAGACGTGCTTTGATTCCTTCACCTAGGCTTCGATTTCCACGCTCTACTAACCCATTGGATTGTGGATGTTTAACTGACGCGAAGTGCTGTGTGATGTTCAACTTCTCCCACCAGTCCTTGAAAGGATTGTCACAAAATTATTTTTCGTTGTCCGAGATGATTTCCCTAGGCAGTCCGAAGCGGCATACAATATTATCCCAAACAAAGCGCTTGACCTGATTGCCAGTAATTGTCACCACTGCTTTTGCTTTGATCCACTTGGTGAAATAGTCTCTTGCCACTATTAGAAACTTCAGTCCTCCTGCTGCAACGGGAAATGGATCTGCAATGTCGATACCCCACTTATAGAATGGCCTTGGTGCCGTCATAGGCGTTAGCTCCTGTTGTGGTTGGTGCGGGATGGGTCGATGAACCTGACAGTCGCCGCACTTTTTTATTAATTCCCAAGCGTCACGGTGCATGGTGGGCCAGTAGTACCCTGACCTTAAAGCACGCGCTACTACATATCGTGATCCTGAATGCATGCTGCATGAGCCAACATGTATTTCCCTGAGCACATAATTTGCTTGTAGGGGACCGACGCAGCGAAGCCATGGTTGCAAGAAGGAGCGTCGATAGAGCACACCGTCTCTAAGTTCGAACCTCTGAGCTGTGCGCCGTATTCTTCGGGCTTCCGTCTGTTCTTGGGGCAATGCACCCTTGCTTATGAACTCCATTATTGGGGTCATCCACGTAGGACCTTCTTCTTCTATTACCGTTGATATTTCCATCTCCGAGATGGATTTGCTCTTCAAAGTTTCCACCAACACTTGTTTTGACAAGTGTGCAAAGCTTGTGGATGCAATTTTGCTTAGTGCATCCGCCTTTCGATTTTCCCCTCTAGGCACTTGCTTGATGGTAAACCTGTCAAAGTCTTGGATTAGTGCCTTGGTTTTGTCGAGGTATTGTATCATGTTCTCTTCTTCGGCCACGTATTCGCCCAACACATGGTTGGCTACTAGTCGGGAATCCACATTTGCTTCCAGGTTGCGTACACCCATTCAAGCTGCAATGCGTAATCCGACTATTAGGGCTTCATACTCTGCCTCATTGTTTGTCGTTGTGAACTCAAAACGCAGTGTGTAAGTGAATTCTAGTCCTTCCGGGCTTGTGAGGATGAGGCCTGCTCCTGATCCGTTGACGCATGAAGAACCGTCCGTGAACAAGATCCATGGATCTTGTAGTTCCTTTTTGTTTGGTGCGGGTGTATCCTCAGTGTCTGGCTTTTCAATGATGAAGTCTGCTAGTATCTGCCCTTTTACTGCAGTGCGTGGCCTGTAAGAAATGTTGTGTTCACCTAGCAACACGCTCCACTTCTGTAGTCATCCTGATGCGTCAGGTTTGGAGATGATCTGCTTGATGGGTTGATCTGTAATTACCGCAATTGGATGTGCTTAGAAATACCTGCGCAGTCTTTTGGCGGCGAATACCAATGCTAGAACAAGCTTTTCCATGGCGCTATAGTTGATCTCCGTCTTCTTGAGTGCCTTGCTTACAAAATACACCGGTGTCTGTACTGAGTTCCTATCTGTTAGTAATACTGCGCTGACTGCTCCATGAGTTGCGGATAGGTACATGATTAACTCTTCCCCTAGACAGGGTGCCACGAGCGTAGGGAGCGCTGCCAAGTGTTGTTTAAAATGTCGAAAGACTTCTTCTGCCTCCGTAGTCCAGCGGAAATCTCCCTTTTTCATGCACTTCTTGAGTGTTTTGAAGAGAGGGAGTGACTTGTCTGCTGATTTGGACAAGAATCGATTTAGACCGGCCAGTTTTCCATTGAGAGATTGGACTTCCTTCAACGTGCGCGGTGAGGGAAGTTCAATGACAGCCTTGGTCTTTTCTGGGCATGGTTTAATGCCATTAGGCTCTATCAGGTATCCGAGAAACATGCCTTCTGTAGCGCCAAATGTGCATTTTTTAGGATTTAGTTTCATGTTGATCTCTTTGAGAGTCCTAAATGTTTCCTCGATGTCGCGCACCAACTCCTCTTCGGTATGGCTCTTTATGACCAAGTCGTCAACATAAACCTTGAGATTGCGGCCCACCTGTTTTTCGAATGCATTATCCACTAACCGCTGGTAGGTGGCGCCGGCGTTCTTTAAGCCAAAGGGCATCTTGGTATAACAGTAGACGCCTTGGCTTGTATGAAAGGCTGTTTTTTCTTCGTCGTCCTTGGCAATCTGGATTTGGTGAAATCCTTTGTATGCGTCGAGGAAGCATTTGAGTGGGTAACCACACAAAGACTCTACCTTCCAGTCTATCTCCGGTAGTGGATAACAGTCCTGTGGGCATGCCTTGTTGAGATCTGTGAAGTCTACACACATTCGCCAGCTGCAGTCACTCTTCTTCACCATGACTGGGTTGGAAAGCCAGTCATGGTAGTAAACTTCTCGCATGATACCTGCCTTCACAAGTTTGTGTACCTCTGCCAGGATTGCTTGCGCGCGCTCTAGAGCCTGGCCACGCTTCTTCTGGTGTATCGGTGAGTATCCTTGTCGGATTCTCAACTTGTGTTCTGTGATTGAGCGTGGTACCCCAGTCATGTGCTTTGGCTCCCATGCAAAGATATCTAGGTTCTTTTGCAAGAGTGCGCACACGGCTGCCTTGCCATTATCCGACAGTGATCCTCCGATCGATACTTCCTGTTCTGGGTAATCAGGATGAATTGCAACCTTCAGGTATGGAATTCTGGTTGAGCGCTGTTCTGGAATGGGCTCCGTCTCGCATGTAATCGTGTTACATTCTCTATGTGGTACAGTGGCGTTGTAGAGAGTAACAATGCCACCTTCCACTGGGAATTTGAGCATCCAATGCGCCGTAGACCGTACTTCGTGTATGGCTGATATCCCTGGTCTTCCAATAATGCCATTGTATGGCGAAGGGGATTTAATCACCATAAAATTCATCCAGGCCGTCGCTGAGTGTCCTTTATCGCCTACACTGACTAGTAGGCGTATCTGCCCCATAGGCCATATCTTTTCCCAGGTAAAACCAGTCAGCGCTGTCATGGTCGGGCTTAGCTGATTGCGTATCTCAGGTCGCAATCGTTTGAAACAATGTTCGTACATGATATCTGTAGATGCTCCTCCATCGACATACATGCGGTGGATATCGTGACCCCCCGCATTGATTTCAATAGTGAGCGGTTCCGCCACTGCGTTGTCCGCAGTCAAGGTGGGGAAGGAGATTTCACTTCCACGGGAAAATTTCTGGCTGGCTTTCTGCCTGGTTACTCGCTGCCATGATTGTATCATGTAGATTATGTCAGCCTTGTCTTTGGATGCCTCTTTCTTGTTTCCAGTCTTCTGCCTGTCTTTTCCCTCCTTGATGTTCTTGACCAAATGCTCCAATCTGCCTTCTTTCACTAGTTTATCAATAAGTTGGCGCAGCTGGACGCATTCATTGGTGGTGTGGCCCTTCTGTGCGTGATAGTCACAGTATCCATTCCCCACGCGCCGATCTTCTGGAGTGCGCATAGGTGGGGGTCTTGGAAAATTCGCGCCTTCCGTTGCGAATATCTCCTTTAGAGTCTTTGTGAGTGGGGTATACTTGTCGTTATCTCGTCCATTCCCTTGGCTACTGTAACTCCTGTTACGGTTACTACTCTGGTCGGCGGATTGTCTCCGAGGTTGTTCCTGTGACCTGTAGTTGGAGTAACCTTTCTTGCTATCCGCCGCGGCTGCTTCTCCTTGGATGAAGGACCTTGTGCGTTTCATGAGTTCATCAAAGCTTTGGGGGATCTTGTCGTTCAACCTTTTGATGAGTTTTGGGTTATTGATCCCATTCATGAACCCTGAGATTTTCAACACTTCCGGGCACGCCTTAACCTGTATGCACTCATCTTTGAAGCACTCCATATAAGCGCTTGTGGATTCCCCCTGGCGTTGTTTTACCCTTGCGAGTTCGATAGGGTTTTTAGCGCACTTCTTCCTTTGAGTGAAGTTCAGGCGGAATGCTTTCAGTAGCTCTTCAAAGCCATTGATGCTTCTGCGTGGAAGCTTGCTGAACCAATTTCGCGCATTTCCAACCAGTGTGGAATTGAACATGTGGCACCACACGAGTTGTGGCCAATTTTCGATTGTAGCGGCTGATTCGAAAATTTTTAGGTGATCGTCCGGATCACCTGTTCCATCATAAGTTTTCACATTGGTGGGCATGCGCCTTCTTTTATTTTCTGAGAAATCGCTTATGCGCCGAGTGAACGCATCCACTTTTTGACGGCGCCATGGGAGGGACATGTCCTTCTCCTCTTGATCGCGATAGTTCTTCCTAGACTTCCAGTGTCCGGTTTCGCTGTCCCCGTCATCCGAGGAATTACTAGAGGATGAGTTTTCCCTCTTTCGGCGCTTGCGCCGACTATCCTCCGAGTTTCCGCTTGAAGGGCTTTCACTTGGGGAGTGCCTTCGCCCAAGTCTATCCTGAATTCTGTGGCCCCCCAGTCTGGCGTGGACATTGGTACGCCTTTCATCCTCCTCGCTTCCTTCCGAATGCTGTGAGTTAGATGTCTCATCATCCTCAACTCTCCTCCCAATTCTGTTAAACACTGGGGGTCGGCGGCTATCCCTCCCGCGCTTCTCTTTCTGTCGGCGTGATGGGGATGTTTCGTATTCTGAGTCGAAGTTTAGTCGGGCATGCAAGCTCCGACTTGACCTTTTCTTTGCTTCCTCTTGCATAAGGGCGGCCAAAGTTTCGTAATTTTGCGATACAAAATCTCCCGGTGCTAGTTGCGGTGCGACTCCTTCTAGAGCAAGGGTGCCTGTTTCTATCACTGGGCCCTTGTTTCTCTTGGGTGAATCTAGTGCCTTTGAGAGGTCAGTTTCTAGCACTGAGTGAAGAGGAGTAGCAAAAAGGGTGCGCAGCGGATCTGCTGCACTAGTGGTGGTTGTGGTGTCTTGGGTTGTCCCCGAGCGTTGCTCCACCGTAGGGAGAACTAGGTCTGGGCCTAACCCCTGATTTTTAGCTACACTGGTTGTCCTAGTAGTCTTCTTAGAAGCCGATCCGCTTTGCAGCTTCTTTCCTGTAAGGTCTGCTTGCGATCGCTGATTTCCATGGTTCGTCATTCTTGTTCTTAGTTCTTAGTGATGGTCCTACGGATGGCGCCACTTGTTGATACAAAAAGTTGGACGTTCCTAGTTGGTGCTCCGGTTCTCGTATCAATTGGTTGTTTGCTGCTTGAGACCTGCGCACTAATAAACAGAAAACACCGTTAGGCTTATCGTGGGATTGTCTCCCACGATTATCCTCCGGTGTGAGAGTAAGTAATCGGTTTTAGGGTTATGGAGAGTTAGGGTTTTAGATCGTACTTTTAGTGAGGGATAGGGTTCCCTTTATATACACTCGCAACCCTTATTGGTTGCGTGTTCCTCAAACTTCGGCGTATCCCGCCTAAGTCGGTCCTTAGATACATATCTCCAAAAATAAGAGATATATCTTAACCAATAAATAACTTTGGGCTTGGGCCTTCATGGGCCCAGACCATTATTTGGTTAGCCCATTCGTGCTGGGCTCTCTAGTAGCGGTCATTGGTCGGGTTAGTGACCCGAATGTAGACTATACGTCATCAGTCTCCACCCTTTTATTCCCATGGACTTCCCTTCTCCCAACATGATAGTCACAATAAGCATGTAAATGATCAAAACTACCACAGATATAGCATGCCTTATTGTACATTACAAAATCACTACCTAGTTGTTGAGATTTAACATGATTCCAACTCCTCTGGTTACCCCTAGAAGCTGTAGGCTTGTTCCTATACATCTCAGCATACCTTACAGTTGGTTTAAGTTTATTAACTGGTTTTCTAGGTTCCTCTGTAACAGTATTAACAACTTTTGGGATAGAAGCCTCTTCATTCTTTTTAACATTCTCGTCAACAACAGATGAGTAACTAGCACTCTCAAAAACATCATTATCATACTTAACCTCATTCTCATTTTTTACAGTTGTGTCCTTTAAAGGACCATATTCTCTTTCAAGATCCTTAAACTCTTCTAGTCCTGTATGAGCTAAATCTATACCTGGAGGTGATGGAACACCTCTTAGTGGTGGAGGCACTGTATTATAACCCATACCAGACTTAGCTTTATTATATACTTTAGCATTCCAAATTTTATCAATTGACTTAGACTGATGATAACATGTGTCTAAAGTTAAATTGACATTTTCATTTTTCTTTTGAAGTTTTTCAAGCTCCTTTTGGTATGCTTCATTCACAGCAGTTGTATGTTCTACCTCTCTTCTAAGAAGAATCATATCATCATTATATTTTGACTCTGTTAATACAAATATCGTCATTAAACGTTATTTATATTTTTGATCTTTGCCTAAGTTTTGTTAACGACAAAAGTAAATTTAATTTATAAAAGCTTAAAGCTTGTCAAGTTTATTAGATATTAAAACAAGCTTTCTCAAACAATATATTCATCATTCAAGCATTTACATTTGTGATTAGTAACATTTTGATATGACTCTAATCATTATGTATGATAGTAGTTTTAGAATGTGTTAGGTTCTTAAAACCAAACACTACTTAAGCATTTGCATATTTCTAAAAAATAGTAATGCAACATTTGACATCATGTATTACATCATGGAAATCATTGGAAGATTTCATTAGATATTTTGTGAAGATTTGTACACTTCATATCTTGCACAATCTCACCTAGATAGAGTTGACTTTGGCAAGATTTGATATCTTGGCTGTCAGACCGGCGGCACCAAAATGGTACACGGGCGGAACCCTTTTAAGGGGTCCACCGTCTATGGACGCTCCTGTCCATTTTGGCTATAAATAGCAATGCCAAGCCAAGTAGTTTCTCATCCTTTTCTAACATACTTTCATACATATCTTCTCTCTAACCTTTCTAACTCAGTTTCATATCATATTAGTGATCTCTTTTGTAGCAAAGAAGATCAAGTCATATTCAAGCTTCAACGAGAAGTTGGAAGTCTTGTTTGCTTAGTGTTATATGATCTAGTGTTGATCCATACTTCATTGTTGTATCAAACCATCATAATCTTGTGAGTGTGAGTGGTTAGTATTTTAGTCCTCAAAATACATTGTGTGTGGGAGTAGTTGTACCCTTGGAAAGAACTCGACATCTAGCTTAGTGTCGGAAATAGTGTAAGCGAAGTGTAAAGGTTTTCTCCACCGGTGAAAGGAGCTTGTTGACTAGTGAAGTTAAACTCTCGAGTGTGAGACTCGGGGAGTGGAGTAGGGCAAGGAAAAAGAGTCCTTGTAGGCCGAACCACTATAAACAACTTGTTGTGGTTTGATCATCTCTTTCCTTATTTACTTATTACACATTGCTTGCATATTTCATTAACATACTCAAGATCAATATCAATTGATCTTTCAATAAGTTTCAAAACAAAGTTTTTAATTGGTAAACTATTCAACCCCCCTTCTAGTTTTCTACAGACTCATTAGCTTGATAGTGCTCTATTTGTTTTTCTAATACAGCTAAAGCTCTCCTAAGGTTAGACACAGTATAATTAGCAGTATACAACTCTTGTCTTTCATTAGAATATAAATCATTAAGCCTTTCAACTTCTTTAGCAGCCCTACATGTTTTAGAACAACTATCAAAGTTTTGTACCTCAGAGTCAGAGAAAGCCATGAGAGCAAATTCAGTAGCAACAAGAGCAACATCAGAATGTTCTTCTTCTTGTTCATCATCCATGAAACTCCAATCATAGCTCACACCATCAATAGCCAACATTGCCTTTGGTTCTTCCACAGTTGGTCCCTTCTTTTGCTTGTACCAAGTAGACATGTTATCTTTGGTCTTTGGTCTTCTACATTCTCTAGCAAAATGTCCAAACTTGTGGCAGTTAAAGCACTCCACTTTCTTCTTATCAAATCCTGCAGTTTCACTCCCATTGATGTGAATAGGCTTGCCAGTCTTCTTATAGAATTTCCTAGCCCTCATGCTAAGAAGAGCTATCTGCCATTTAATATCCATCTCCTCCAAGTCATCTTCATCAATTTGCTCTATGTCTTCATGAGTTAAGACAGAGCCATCAACTTGTGTGGATATGAAAGCATAAAAGGTAGAGTCTCCAATACTAGCAACCTTCTTCTTTGAACCTGTAGTGGTAACATACACATTTCCAGTGGAAACTTTAGAACCAGCAATGGCAACTTCATCATCACTGTCATCTTCAGAATCATCACTGTCAACAGAGGTTGACAACAATGCAAAGCTACTAAAGCTTGTGCCAAGTTTCCCTGCCTTCTTCAACCTTTGCTCAATTAGTTTGAAGTTGTTGTAAAGGTCATTGAGCTTCATTGTTTCTATGTCTGATTTGTTTTCCCAGACAGTAACATTAGTTTGAAACTCTGAAGGCAAACTTCTTAGAAACTTCAAATTGAGGTCTTCCTTTTCTACCTTAATGCCAAACACAGTCAGTTGTGTAACAATCTTCTGAAGTTTGGTAAAAATGCTATCAAGTGAGTCATTGCTTGAAGCAGAGAAGTTTTCATAACTTTGCTTCAACAATGTCTTTTGTGTCTTCTTTGTAGCATCATTACCACCAAACACTGAGCAAATGTCTTCAAACAGTTCTTTAGCAGTCTTGTGCTTGCTGAATGCAATGATTTGATCTCTAGGAAGAGTCATTAGCAACAAACTTCTAGCCTTAAGATCATTTTTCCTGCAAGCTTTTTCAATACTAGATTCAGGCACATACACTTTCACAACATCTGTTTCACCAACCTTCACAGTACTAGTCACAGGCATGAAAGAATCACCAGTTTGAATGATCTCCCATAGAGCATAGTCCTGAATGAGAAAGTATTGCTCAATCAGTATCCTCTACATCTCAAACTCATTAAGTTTGAGCTTTGGTAGCCTTTGTGTAGAAGAGTTTGATTGGTTGTTTTCCATCTCCATTGAAAATTGAGTGAGTAGGTTAAGCTTATTCCTTGGATCTTCTAAAACAAAATATCAAAACCTGGCTCTGATTCCACTTGATGGATCTGGACACACTCCTTGTGTCAATGATATTTTGTATAATATTATTAAGCACGCGGAATTTACTTAGTAATACTTAGAAGATGGATTGTATGATGTATTGTATGTAAACACAGATTAAACACAAAACTTAAGCTCCAATATTATTAAAGAATAATACGAGTGATCTTGCTTATCACTAGGGTTACACCTTGAAGCTCTTGTGAGTAATACGTAGGTAATTAGACAAGTATCTAAAACAATGACCTAGGACCTCCTTTTATACAACAAGGAGTCCTTTACAAGATAAGTATAAAGCTAACATTATAGAATATATACAAGATCTATTCTATACTTATCTAGACGCGTTATTCTAATCATAAACTGATAGCAGTGGTAATAATGTACTGGCAGTGGGAATACGTTTCCACTGCTAGTGTTAATCCGAGCAGTGTAAACCACAACTATCCGTGGTAACGAATTATTCCCAATAGTATACTTGCATGTTTTTCTAATAGAATCATAAAAATAGATCAAGTAAATGTTTAAAAGATTAGGAAAATTATTAGTAACTTACTTGAAGTGATGAAGAGTTTTTGAGCTAGAATACTTACTTAATCTATAGGTTTTTATTTCAAAACCTTGAAATAGATTACTAGTGGATCAATAAAAATACTAGAGCTTAAATTTTGAGATGGTTTTCTTCTTCTTCTTGAAATGGCGAAACACACGGACCATGGAGAGGGTTTACTTGGCTAGTTTTCTTAAAATGGTATTTGTATGAAGAAATGATAAGATAATACTTGAACTTGTACTGAATATCTAGTAGCATGGCATTCTTGTAGTATTTTTGGTCAAATTGCAAGTCAATAAGGTGACTAAATTGTATATATGTCGACATACATATTAGAATAGAAGAGAAAATGAACTTTTGTATTGACTTTGGTGTACATATCTAGTTATTAGTATATATAATGTATTATATATATTGTTTTCGGTACTTTGTTAGCTAGAAATAAATCTTAACGGAACAAAATAAAATATAATGAAGTTATAAAAATTATAAAAATGCATTTCTCGCAAGTATCGAGTGAATAAATAATTATCGTATAGAAATTTAGTAAACCGTCGAGAATATATATATATATATATATATATACAAAATAAATCCAAATCATCGGGTAAACTAATAATATAATTTTTATAGCTTTAAAATGAGTATAAAAATATATCTAAACAATTGTTGGAAGTGTCGGATCAATTATCCAAAATAAGTTATCGTGCAATAGCGTTTATATAAATATATGTTAATGGAATATGCAAACCCATGCATAAACTAATATGAAAATGATGTTACTGATGATATGTAGACTAACTCTAGTCTATATGAAATGTTCTTAATGATGTTCCATGAATACGCATCTTAACCCTCACGGTTACGCGAATTTGATACTCGTAAACCTAGTTTACGAAAAAAATGATGAATAAAAATCATGAATATAAATTTTTCTCCGGGAATGAATTGTGTTTTGTGAATAGTAAAATTTTGAAATAACCTCTCAAAATATCAAATCGAATTCTAAAATGATGAATAGTAAAATGATGAATAATAACCGATGAATAGTAAAATCCTGAGATGAATAGTAAAAATTTCAAAGTTTGTAAAATGACCTGAAATTGAGAATTGTCACATTCTTCCCTTGCTAGAGGAATCACGTCCTCATGATTCAATTATTGATAACTATAGTCCGATCCTCGACAAGGGTTCTAAAATTTTATGCTCGTGTGTAGTGTAAGTGATTATGCCAATGTTCATGTATATGGGTTTGTTAGGTCACTAGTTTTACAACACAAGCTTCAATGAAAGAGATAAAGGCGATTGAACAAGTATCCAAACACACACACACGATATAAAGGAAACGGTTATGCGTAGAGAGTGAGTGAAAGAAATAACTTGAACAACCAACCTTCAAATGAAGGTTTACAAGGGATATTTATAGGAGGGAAGCTAGGGCAACACTCCTAGTTCCCATCCTTATCCTTATTGGACATGGGCCTAAGCTTATGGGCCTTCTACATAAGCTAGACCTTAAACAAACATAAAGGCCATAATAAGCTACCTATTACATATGAGTAACTAACACTTGAATTAAGGTTTAGGAGTGATTCCAACAATCTCCCCCTCAAGTGTTGGTGATGAAAAATGGTGAAGGCGTTGATGTAATAGTAGCTTTGACGTCTTCTGACATTCTTCTTTCTTGTGAGAAGAATTGCCTTGATTCGAACAATCTCCCCAGTGTAGAGAGATAGTTTTCTTTGAACAGTTATGCTTTGACGTCATCTTTAACTTTGTTCTTTGATCTTTGTTCTTTGTGATGAAAGTGATAGTATGTTGTTGTCGTCTGCTTCAATTCTGCCTCAAGTCTGCTTCGCTGCTCCAGTGTCTCTACGTCATTCTTCAACATGCTCACACGCTCTTTTGACATTGGAATTCAGTACTGATGAAGTTCTGTAAGTCTTTAACTTTGTAGATTCTTTGATTTGGCGAAGAATCATTCTGACTGTTGTGTTGCTTTTGGATAGAACTTCCATTAGTGATGATGTTGGCGTGAGCATGAGAAGAATATGCACGATCATTCCGCTCTAGAGCTTCCATAAGAAGAAAACATAAAAACGGTTAGTAATAAGCGGATTCTGGCACTTACAAGTTTGAACTTCGAGAGTGTTAACAGCATAGTGTGAAAACAAAACTCTAATTCTTACAAGGGCCGTTCCTGAATCGGAGTCCCACAAGTGAGATAACACGATGTACCGAAGTACACCTACGATTCAGATGAGTCGCTGAGGTATACCGAAGCATCACCTCACGACTGTAGACCGTTTGAGACCACTAAGCGCAATCCATGGGGAGTTGCCGAAGCGACCTGCTGTCAGGGCTTTTTGATGTTGACCCTGGTAGGATTTTCCATTCAATCACTGAGGATCACAAATGTGAACCTCTCATAAATGTTCTCGACAGATTGCTAAGATCTGTGAAGGACTCGATAATGTATCACTGAAATTCTTATTGTTGAACGTCAAGTGATGAAATGTCAAGTGTACCTAAGAGATCTTTTGATGAATCTTGTGGCTCTAGACTCAATAGTGCGTTTTAGTTTTCCTGAGCGGAGACTAGGGAGAAGGTCTCCTTCTTCAATACCAGCAATCTCTAAGAGAAAGCCGATAGTTTACGTAGGGTTCCCTGTGAGAATGAAACAAGATTCTGTTGAGAGAAACTTGAGTGGCTAAGAAGGTTTAGTGCATGCGTCACTGGGTCCACGACGACTTTTAATCTTCAATACCGGTGTCATCTAGTCACAACCAGTAGCAAATGAATTGAACCCGGTGTCTGCCCTAAGTTGAATAATCTGGAGGGCTATTTCTTTTCACCCTTTTCTTTGCATTTCTTTTTAATTCTTCAACTCCTTCTTTCTCCGATTCTCAATTCTCCTTTTTATAATCATACCTAAGGACTTCTAAATTCTAGCTATTGGTAGTGTCCTTGGGTAGATCCCTCCGGCTCTGGCGGATCATAGGACGGTTATTCCTAACCTTAGTCACCTTATAACTCCATGACTAACCTATGTTGCCATAAAACCATTTTGGAGAAAATCTCTCAAAGGGTTTGTAAATGAAAAACATGTTTGAACCACAGTGAGAGTTTTGTCTTTTAGCAAAAATACTCCCCCTCCACATGTGCTTAAGAGTTTTGATGGAAATCTGCACAGTGAGGAAAGAGTGTGCACTTTTGAATTTATCGACTCAAGATAGACATTCCCCCGCGAGACACGGTTACGTGGCATAGTTAAAGAGTTGCATTATCAGCTTTTAGGTGACAACTCGCTCTGATAACTATCTTGAAGGTGTGGACAACCCCGAAAGGTTGTCAAACCCGTCAAGGTTCATGTTTATCAAGAGTTTCTCGAATGGTACATTCTACTCAGACAAGTCCTTTGCGAGACACGTTTACATCACTAGCGAACTAGCTTGAAATTATTACCCGTCCCGGACAAGTCTTTTCGAGTTACTAACAGTTAAGTATCGTCAATTCATTGGTTAAGTCTGAAGCACACAGATTCATTTGCAATTGCATTTACACAACATATTTCTTAACACGTTTTTTTTTCCCTCAAAAATGGCATATTAAATGTTATTTTTGAAAAGTTGAGAATAAATATGACCATTTCGAGTGTTGCGGGAAGAATGACCACTGTGAACAATTTGTGAACAAAGTTTTAAGTCAAGTACTCCCCCCCCCCCAACGAGTGATATAAACGGTTGAGGTTTTGAAAATCATAAGGGAAAGTACTTGTTCTTTTGAGCAAAACCTTGAAAAATGAAAGGTTTGATAGGTTTTACTCAAAAGTAAGAAGCTTTCGCTCCTTTTATAAGGATTTTGGCACTGAAGCGTACCACAGGGTCCTTTATTTACAAGTACGGGTTGTACACTGTAATATGTGCACAAGCCATTAACATACTAAATCATACATCCAAATTTTATACTTAAAGAAGCAGTTCAAGGGGTACCAGGGAGTCCAGAGATGTCGCCAGGAGTGTGAATCGGGCGTTGAAAGCCGATGATGTTTCTCCTGGGTCGACCACCAACATAGCTTTCCAATATTCTGAACTGATCCCTTCTATACAACCGTTCATCAATCATCGTGATGATCCTCTTCACATCCCTTCGATCCTGAGAATTCCATCGCTTAGGAGACCCGATCTTTTGGTGTATGTCCTTCAACCGGTAAGCCAATCCGTCCCTAACCATCTTCAAAGTGTGATCTCCAAACTTGTGAAGATCTCTGCACGCCATCAAGCAATTTCTTTGAAGTTCACTGCAGTAAACAACGCCGAATGGTTTGCTGATTAGTGTAAGTTGTGAGAGCTGGTTGATGTCGGGAAGATCAAGCTACGGTGGAGTGAAGTTGACACGGGTCTGATAAGATTCAACTGCCAGCTGGAGATCTTCAACACGTTCTTTGATAACTATGCATCTGATGAAGATGGGCACTGACTTGATGAATTCACGTTGTACTTCAGTGGAGAATTGTCTCATACGACCCTGTACTTTGGCAAGGTACATGTCTTCGATGTCGTTGATAGACAAATTCTCAAAGTCAGCTTCAGAGAACGCATAA
Organism: Chrysanthemum seticuspe; assembly: GCA_019973895.1. Taxonomy (NCBI): domain Eukaryota; kingdom Viridiplantae; phylum Streptophyta; class Magnoliopsida; order Asterales; family Asteraceae; genus Chrysanthemum; species Chrysanthemum seticuspe. The sequence continues at coordinate 36,752,386 of BPTQ01000002.1, forward strand.
TCTCTTTCGTCTTGTCTTTTGACCACTATATTCTTGAGAAAGGTGTAATCCTATTTAGACGAAAGATCAACGTGTTTGATGGCAATGATGTTTTTAGTACTGAACACTGCATGTTGAGACTTCTGGACCTGGCAGCTTCTGTAGTAGATTCTTCGGCATTCCGGCCAATGATGAATCCCGTACATTGCATCTCGGTCGTATGCTTCCACTTTGTTGGAGAACAAGTGATTAGCTCTTTCCACGATAGCTATGCAGTTTGAGTATATTGCTGCTGGGAATGGAAGTGTTAACGATGTAGCATATTTCCTTGAGCCATCGCCACCGTGTAGAAGAAATTCCAAGTCTTTGTTGAAGAAATATCTGAATGGAATCCTAGGCTGATCAGGTTGGCCAATTGTAGGGAGAGGTTTAGACCAGTCTGTGTAATATGGAGGATTGTCCCGTTGAGTGAAGTCGATGTTTGCTTCTGGGTTGAGCCAATCCATGTTGTTAGACATGGCTCGTGCAATATTATCAAGGTGATATTCGACCTCGATGGCACTTTCCGAGCTGTCTTTTAGAAGTTGAAATGCTTCATTCTTGATTCGCTTCAACTCGGATTTCGTCATCTTCTTCACACGGAATTTTTCTTGTATAAATTTCGCATGCTCCAATGTACTACATTCTGTAACCTCTTGACCTTCAGCTGGGTAGGGAGTGGAATTAACAAGTGTAGAAAACCATTCAAATTCCTTTGTGTTGTCTTCATCTAGCCATGATAGGACGTCAGCCTTTGGCGCCTTCTTCTTCTTTGTCTTAGGCCTAGATGAGGATTCTGGTTTCTGTACTTTGTCGGGAGAGGCGGGTTGTTGTTGGGGCTCATGGTATTCTTCATCGTCACCACCCGTATACTCAAAGTGGTCACCTGTTTTTTGAGTCTGGGGTGGTTTCTCGGAATCCTGAGGTTTATCTGCAGAAGAGCGAGGAGGAGAACTTTGTTGAGCTGGAGTCCTTTGGGGTGGAGGTGGCATTGAATACTGAATAGAGGATGAATCACCAGACTTCTTTGTGCGTTTATGCTCTTTATCCTTATCCTGATCTTTGTCTTCATCATCTCTTGAACGTTTGGGCCTTACAGCGTCTTCTCGGAATGCGGACCTGAGTTGGTATTCCAGTAGAGCTTCAAACAGTTTAGCTTCGTGTGAGGCAAACGTTGCAGAGCGTTTCGACATTTGGGCTACTAGCACGTTCACCAATTCATCATCTGAGAAGATTGTAGTTTCAACTGAATTGATGCTCAAATTCATCGGAGTTGATTTCATGGCTTGCTTGGCTAAATGTAAGAGATTTGGATAAAGTTGTCTGGTATACATTTCCTTTGTCAGTTTTGGAACGACCTCCATTAAGAACTTGTGAGAATATCCTTCGATCATTTGGTTCAATTCCCCTTGCAGATCTTGTTTCAGCTGCTGCATGTACCCCCTTTCTACTATTCTCTTGTCATTCTCGTCATGAAGATACGTTAATTGGTCAACAATAAAATTTATCTTTTTGTAAAGCATGTCTTTCTTTCTAACCTGTTTGACCGCATTCACAATTCTTTTATAAGTATGAGAAATCCAAGATCGAGGTGGCTTCTTTACAGATTTGGATGTTGATTTGGTAGATTTCATTGATGGTGGTAGTGAAGAGTGAGAAGATGAATCTGATGATGAAGAGATGTGAGGAGACTCCGGGTCCTTTGGAGGCTCAGAGGTTTCTTCCTTTGATCGTGCAGGACTATCTAGAAGATACTTATCATAATCAGTATCATCTCCAGACTTATCTTTCTCTTCAATCTTTTCTGACTCAGTCTTTTCTTTGTCACCCTCATCTTTCTCGGACTTTTCTTTTACAGGTTTCTCAAATTCATGTTCAATAGTTTCTTCCACGGGCTTTTGTTGTTGCTCCAAAGTGGTGGCACCAGATCCCTTATCGGGTTGATTAACCGCATCAGGATCTGGTGAAGGTTGAGCTGCACCACTTGACCCTCCGGGGCCACCCATTTGATCTTTTGCAAATTCTTTTGCTACGTGTTGGAGTCTAAGGAATTTGAACTTCTTCCTGTATGAAATATCCAGTTGCTCTTCTTCTTCATCTGAGCTTTCTTCATAAGGCACAAGTACAGGAGTCTTCCTTTTTTCTTTGTCAGCTGGTGGACTTGGAGGTTTAGCTGCTGAAGGAGGTTCTTCGGTTGCAGATTCAGAGTAGAAAGTCTCTTCATCTGATGCAGTACCCTCAGAGTCCTCGTCTCTTAGCTGTCTTTGCTGTTCAGGCTCAGATACGGGAATAGGAACAACTTCCTTGGAGGGAACTGTCCCCTTTCGTGGAGGATTCCTCCTGGGGATTATCCTCTGACTTTCAGTACTTGCAGCACTTCCTGCACTGCCTCTTCTGGTTCTCCGTATAGGTGTTCCAGAAGACTTCTCATCGAGATGACCAACTTTGCCTTCTCTTACTGCTACAAGATACCTTTTGTATGTTTCAAGCTTTTTGATTTCATTAGTCAGAAGGTGATCAGGTAACACAGCACCCTGTTTCTTTGTTGACGATTCCTTGATTCTGACTGATAGGATGGGTTCAGTCAACATGTCGTGATTGTCAGGGTCATTGAGCCTCTTGGGAATATCAGGATGAAGTCCAAGTGCTCTCTGGATCAACAGCTTTGTGTATCTGATATAGGGAATCTTTGAGCCAAGTTTCTTGTGAAATGACATCATGTCTTCCCATAACAGTGCTTCAATTTCGATATCCTTTTTGTTGATTAATGACCAGAAGATTTGTAGTTCCATGAGCTTGGGATGCTCATAACCACTATCACGACCAGAGACCGATTTGGTAATGATGATGTAGAGGGTTCTCCACGGTTGAGGAATGTTCTTAAGCTCCACATGAGAGTGCTTAGTGATTATTCCTGAAGCTTCATCATAGCCAATATCAATCAGGAATTTCAGAACTGTCTCTTCAGTAGGTGTGGCATAGAAGTCGGTTTGCTCGATTTCAGGCATTAGAAGAACAACCCGTAGATCTGCTTGTGTGATGGTGATTTGTTTGTGATTGAGCGTCACAGTCACCGCACTTTGACCTTTGATCCTTTGCATTGAGTTCCAGAATTGTTGTATGTAGATTTCCGGTACTGTAGCAGAGTGTGAGAGCATGTTCTGGTAGGGATGATTCTTTAAAATATCCACAGCAATTAGGCAAGAAGGTTCTGAGCATGTAAGGGTTTCAAAGTCAACTCTGAGATTGTTCTTTACAATCTTTCTTGGATAGCCATTGGGGAAGATGTCAGCAATTGTGAGAACTTCTGGTGCATCCACATTCATTTGAGCAGCCATGTCGTGATCTGAAATAACATTAGCCAAAAGAACCAACATATCGAAAGACATAATGTTAGTCAACAGAAGGTTTTTATTGTCTAATTATTGAATGTACAGTGTTAATGATTGTTACGAGTCCTAGGTCACTTGTTTGTCCAATAGTCCAATGATGTCGTGAAACGTTTCGTGAGTTAGTTAACTTTATGTTTTAAAGTTTATTTTATCACTTATAGTTCACAACATATCAAACGTTTAAGTTTATTAGTGACATTATTGGATTCGTGACGTTATGATTTATTTATTAACAAGTTTGTACACGTAACAATTCATAATGAAGGTCAATCAAGGCTTAGGCGTAGATTTGGCAAAGTTACACGTAAACAGGAGTGATATATGCGTAGACGAAAGCTTATGCGTAGGATCCTAACTTACGCGTAAGAAATGTTACGCGTAGGAAAAGGGGACCTTATGCGTAGAGCTTACGCGTAGGCGTATAAAAATCTTACGCGTAAGGCTTACTCGTAAGAGTAGACCTTATGCGTAGAGGTCACTGTTTACGCATATCCTTCACAGGATACGCGTAGTCCCATTGTAGAACCTTACGCGTAATAGTTACGCGTAGGATTTCTCTTACGCATAACTGTGTACGCGTAAGGTGATCCTTATGCGTAGAGTAACAAAGACCTTGATTCTGAGTTTTACGAGTAGCAAGCCTGAAATAAAATCATCATATCATCAATCTTAACACATATATTCATTCTAAAACAGATTATGGCATGAAAGCTTATTTAACATTTTACGCGTAGAAAGTCATACGCGTAAGTCAAAACCCTAGAGTTTAAGAATTACGCATATGATTTCTAGCCATAGGAATTGCACCAAATGTTAATAGGTAGGTCTTAGGTGTTGTGAGAGTCTAATAACCAAGTTTTAGCATCCAAAACGCAGTGAATCAAAAATACCCAAACCTAAGAACATTAAACCCTAGTTACTAATGTATCATCAATTAGTGTTTTTGGGTTGTTATAAGGCCTGGAAATCATTAATTCAACATGATATTAACATCACACAACAATCTTTTTGACCAAATACAATCACATTTGAAAATACCCAAAACCACGCATAAACCCTAAATTTTGAAAACCAATCAATTCATGTTTCTGGGTGGATTTTGAGGATAAAACTAGTATCATTGATGTTATAGACACGTTTTGACACAATCTTTTTAACCACAAACACACGCCAATGATTGTGTGTTCATACGCTTATGCGTAGAACACATAATCACTCATATCTTTTGTTTTAGCCGTTGGATTTGCATAAAAATCAAAACCCATGCTTGGATTAACGTTTAGATTACGAAAACACTTACAATATGATGATCAAAAACACGGATTTGTAGCTTGATTATTAGGCGTAGGATGAGTTTGGTTAAGAGTAATAAATGTGTGGATTATGTTAGGTGGAAATGTTTTTATTAAAATGACTTTAACCTTTCGGCAGTTTTGGTCCTTCCACCTTTTCCTTTTTTCATCCAAAGCCATTTAACTTCCATTTTGGTTACCAAATGAAGATTTTAAGAAAGAAACTTGACGACACTTCCCCTCGACTTAAGAAAATAATGAAAGGTTATAAATTTTAGTCCGAGGAGTGTCTGTTTAACCAGAAAAGTTTACCACCATTGATAAAAGATACAACCAGAATGAAGTAACATGCAAGTACACGGATGTTATTGAAACAGTTAAGTATTTATTTTCTCCCCCTCAACACTTGATCGGAAAAATACTGAATTTTGAAAGATTATAGTGTTGACGGAAGAAATGTACTTGCAATGTTGAAAGAAAAAATAGATAGAAGAATATTTTTGTTGTTTTATTAGGTTTTATATTTTTGTATTTTGTTTTTGAAAAATTATTTACAAGAGAGATTTTGGTGTTTGACAGGTTTTTAAGACTGTTTTAGAGGTCATCCAATTCCTCTTGAGTCAAACACTGAATACCAATCCGGTGGACCAACTCATTAAACCTAGCGGGAGGCAAGGCTTTGGTGAGAAGATCTGCCAATTGGTATTCTGTACCCGCAAAATATAATTCAACAGTACCATGTTCCACGTGATCCTTGATGAAATGATATCGAAGATCGATGTACTTTGATTTCGAGTGCTGAACTAAGTTGCACAAGATCGCAATGGCACTCCGATTGTCGCAGTACATCGGGATTCTGTCAAAAATGTAACCATAGTCTTTGAGTTGTGTTCTCATCCAAATGACTTGAGCACAACACGCCGACATGGCTACATATTCTGCTTCGGTTGAGGACAGCGATGTACAATCCTGCTTCTTCGATTGCCATGACACCAGTTTGTCACCAAGAAATTGTAGAGCTCCGGAAGTGCTTTTTCGTGAATCTAAGCATCCTGCATGTTCAGCATCTGAAAAAGCAATTAGTTCAGAATCAGAATCCTTCGGATACCAGATCCCCAAATTAATGGTTCCCTTGCTGTATCGGAGGATTCTTTTAGCCTCAGAGAGGTGGGTTTCAGTTGGTCGCGACTGATAACGGGAGCAAAGATATACAGCAAAGACAATATCAGGTATGCTAGCTGTTAGATACATGAGAGACCCAACAATACTTCGGTATTTGGTAGGGTCAACTAATTTCCCATGTAAATCAGCGTCTATCTTCTTGGTATGAGTCATTGGTGTGGCATAAGTGTCACAGGTTTTCATTCCAAATTTGTTTAACAATTCAAGGGCATATTTGGACTGACTCAAGAAAATACCACGGGGTGATTGATGAACTTGCAGTCCTAGAAAGAACGTAAGTTCACCCATCATTGACATTTCAAAATGTTTCTTCATTAGTTTTGCAAAAGCGTTTGAGTACTTTTTATGAGTTGACCCAAAAATGATGTCATCCACATAAATTTGAACAATTAAAATATGTTCCCCGTGATATTATATAAAAAGAGTTGGGTCGACGGAACCTTTGGTAAAGTTATTGGCAATGAGGAAAGATGATAGCTTATCATACCATGCCCGAGGGGCTTGTTTGAGACCGTAGAGAGCTTTCTTCAGTTTGTAGACATGATTAGGGAACTCTGGATCAATGAATCCTTCTGGCTGACTGACATAAACCGTTTCTTTCAGTTATCCATTGAGAAAAGTAGTTTTGACATCCATCTGAAAGACCGTGATGTTCATGTGAGCCGCAAATGCCAGAAAAATCCTAACAGCCTCAAGACGAGCAACTGGAGCAAATGATTCTTCAAAGTCAATACCCTCTTCCTGTCTATAACCCTTAGCCACCAGACGGGACTTGTTTCGGATTACGTTCCCTTCAGCATCCAATTTGTTTTTCCAAATCCATTTAAGACCAATGATGAAGACCCCTGTCGGTCTTTCAACCAGTTCCCATACTTCAAGACGTTTGAATTGGTTGAGTTCTTCTTGCATGGATTCGATCCAGTTGTCTTTTGTCATTGCGTCTTTAATGTTTTTAGGTTCAGATTGGCAGACAGTGAGTGCATAAATGCAATGTTCACCATCTGAGTGAAGACGTTGTCTCGTAACGACTGGTTGATTTGGGTTGCCAATTATATTTTCCAGAGGATGGTATTTTGTCCATCTATGTGTGGAGGGTTGATGTTGGTATACATTGTGCAGATTTTGTGGATTCAAATGGCTTGTTGAAGATTTTGCGACATCAGGTGCATCAGTCTCATTAGCAAACGGGTTAAAGAACGCATTTGGATCAAAATCTGCAGGTGGGGGTACGTCATTCAGAACATCATCAGCCGGTTCATCATTGTTGGAAGCGGTTTGTTCAACTGTTGTGTTGGAGTCAACTGGTGGTGCTTCTTCAATAGTAGTTGTTGTAGCAGGTGTATCAGATATATGAGTATTATCAGGTTGAGCAGCAGAAACATCGGATACACCTGGAGCACGTTCATCAATATCGTCACTGAACAGAGGAGCAAATAGTCTTCCCATTTGTTGACGAGTAAGCTGAAGGCTTTGTTCAGCTGATGATAGGGTTTGGGGAAAGTTTAAGCGGTTGTGACCGGGTTCTAAGTTGTTATACTCATAAGCCATCTCCGTGAGTTCATCAAAGTGAGCATGAATCGTTTCCATAACCTCCTTTGTTCGACGATTCCAGATGCGGAAACCTTTTGAATTATCACAGTATCCGATAAAGACTCCAATGTCAGCTTTGGCTTTGAGCTTTCCAAAGTCATCACGATCATTATTCGGATAGCAAAGAGATCCAAATACATGAAAGTGTTTTAGATTCGGTTTTCTGTTATGGACAAGCTCGAAAGGTGTTTTGTTGTGGCATTTTGTAATCATAGAACGGTTTTGAGTATAGCATGCAGTAGATATAGCTTCTGCCCATAAGTAATCTAGGAGTTTGGCATTGATTAACATTGTTCTTGCAGCTTCCACCAACGTTCGGTTTTGTCTTTCAATAACTCTGTTTTGTTCAGGTGTACGAGCAATAGATGTTTGATGATGAATTCCCACTTTCTCATAAAATTCATGAAGGGTTTGATTAACAAATTCAGTTCCTCTGTCTGTTCTGATTTGTCGGACGGTGTTTCGAAGCTGAACCTGTATTTTCGTGAGAAAGGTGATAATCATCTGTGGAGCTTGGTCTTTGCTTCGAAGAAAGTAGACCCAAGTCCAGCATGAATAGTCATCAACAATTACTAAAATGTAGAGTTTGCCATTGATCGTTTGCATGCGCATCGGGCCACACAAATCCATGTGAAGAAGATGAAGCACATGCTGAGAGCTGTGTTCCACCTTTGAAGGAAAATGAGCAGGTGTGCTTTTCCCTTGTTCACAGGCTGAGCAAAGGTGATATTTTGAATACCAAAATCGTGGGAGTCCTTCAACTAGTTTGTGTTGAGCAAGGTTGGTGATGGTCTGAAAGTTTAGATGTGAGAGACGACGGTGCCATAGCCAGGATTTTGTAGATGTTGCCTTTGAAAGTAAGCATATGGGAGATGGAGCAACCATGTCTTGCATAGAGATAGTGTAAAGACTTGAATTGCGCGAGCCAGACATAAGATCGTTCCCTTGTAGATCACGAATGAAACAAGTTTTCTCCCTGAAAGCAACCTCCAAATCTCCATCACATAACTGACCCACTAAAAACAGATTATAACCGAGGCCTTCCACATAATAAACCCTGCTAATTTCGATGTTCCCATTGATATAGTATCCGTAGCCCATGATAGCTGCGAAGTGATCATTCCCGAACCTGACAGTGCCAATGAACTTTGCAATAAAGTTTGGTAACAGTTTAAGGTTGCCTGCCATGTCTCGGAAACATCCTCTATCAACAATCCAGAGAATGATCTGTATCACCTGCATTACACACAGACGACACAGATGGAATAGAAGTAGATGTGGAACCCGAAATGTTAGAGGGTTCCGGAGCAGTTATAGTAGACATACACACATCAATTGCTTTAGGTATCCATTTAAATCCTAGTGTGTTATATATCCATTTCTGCCATCTCCAACTAGTATTTGCTTTAATCTTAGTGAATGCACTAGGTGGTACTACATTCTTAGGAGGTGAAACTGGAGCTACAGAAACAGCAATGTGTTTCTTAGAATCTAAAGAGGGCGGTCTACCAAGCACAGACTTAGAAAGATTAGTGGGCCTAGAGGTATTCCGGTTCTTAGGATTCCTTAACCGAGAGATGATAGCTTTAGCAACACATTTATCATGACAATCAGAATTCATACTTTTACGACAAACAACACAAGGTGCATCAGACTGAATATCAAAAGTGCTTAATGGTTTAGCATTCGTTACATCACTATTTCTATTACATTTGCCAGACGCAATATCTAAAGTGGAAGCAACGTGAGTCTTATTCATAGTCCTAGGGTGTTCTTCTACTTTTGCATTCTTTATTGATCTTTTCTTAGGTCGCAACTTCCTATTCTTCGATGTAGTGCTCTTAGGCTGTGAAGTGCGGACGTTTGGAAAAGACGCAACTATTCCTGTTTCAGTAGAAGGAAGCACGTTAGCAACTTGTGATTTGGAAGTAGTGATTCTAGGTTCACGATTACTAAGTGTGACTGGGGTTATTCTCTTAATCACGGTAGGCGGAAGTAGTTCATACTTTCCTAACATTTCTCTTAACTTAAAGATAGTGTGAATCAGATCTTGATTTTCAGACCGAATATTTCCAGCCAAATGCATAACTTCTTTAGTGTGTGCAAGATAATGATCAAGTTCATTTGATGCTTCATCACGAGTCTTTTTGAGTAAATCAAATATGACACGATATTCCTTTTTAACTTTTACAAGTTCTTGTTCATATTTTGAGATTTGACACTTAAAAGACACGTTTTGATCATCCAGTTGCGCAATTTTTGGATCAGAATTTTTGTCACGCAACTGGGCGATTTTGTGTTGAAAAGCCAGTTGTTGATCGTGAATATCTTTTTAACACCAATTAAGACGGCGTATTGCATTTGTAAGTTCGTTTGACAATCGTTTATTTTCAACTTTTAAGGACTCAATCTGAAGCACATTATCAAAGTTCTCAACATTTACCACAGAATCAACCGTGTCAGCAGAGATATAATCAAATGCATATGACAAAGAATTCAATAGCACAACATTATGGACATCAGCACAGATGACATCTTCCAAGAGTCGATCAACATCTTTTCTCAACATTTTCTTTTTACGTTTGGTATTAGAAATACATGTTTCTGTTTTCTTGAAAACGACCTTCATCAATCCAAGTTCCTTATGAAAGTCCTTTTCCCAAGACAATGCACAACTTTTCAAATTTTTAACATTTGGTAAAAGATTTTTCTGAAAAATGTCTCTTTGTTCTCGCGCTAGAGGCGACTGAAAGTGTTGAACTTTGATTTCAGAATGATATTCTATCTCATGTTGTAAATTTTTGAGGTCAGCCATGAAAAGGTCAAAATATCGAAGAATTTTGCGATTTTCAGGTTTTGAGTTTACTTTACTGATGGAAGGTAAAGGACCATAAGTTTGTGCATAATCTGGTTTGGGATTAACATTAGAAGACTCAAACATTTTTATGATAATCCTTGGTGTGTTAGAAGAATCCGTTGGTGTGACGAAAGTGACCGCTTTTGAATAGTTAAAAGGTTTGTTGTAAACAACTTTTTCTAATTTTGATCGACTCTCGTCTTCTGCATCTAATTCCTCTTGACGATGATATTCAACAACACTCATAACAGAATTATCAATTTTATATTCTGCACTGGAAACTTCAGGATTTGGTTTGAATACTTTTGTTGAAAGCTTAGGTTTGTAATCAGCAAGATTTGGTCCATAGCCATTTAGATTTGGTTTTAAAGTAAACTTTTCAATAGCTGTGACCGACTCACCATGTTTGTAAACAACAGTTTTAAACTCTTTAAGTTTGTTTTGCAAGCCGATGATTTCTTCAAGATGATCATCTATTCGTTTCGTTGAATGCTTTTTGTATGCAGAGAACTGTTTTTGACAAGTTAACAACTCAGCCTTAGCTTTTTGATTTTCCAAGGTGAGAGCGTTAATTTGCTTTTTATGTTCATGTTTCAGTTGTTCTATTTCAGACAACAAAGCATTCTTCGAAGCGGCTAGATCACGCATCTGTCTCTCTAAATATTGTTTGTTTTGATGAGATTTTGCAAAGGCTGCTTCAAAACCTTTTTCACGTTTTTCTTGAGTTTTGAAAAAGTTGAGTTGCTTTTGTAAACATTCAAAATCCTTGGTTAACAGTGCATTCTTACTTTTTAAGAACTGATTTAATGCACAACATTCTTAATTTGGGATTGCTGGTCTTTAAGTAAAAGAGCAAGATCTGGATGAGGCAAAATTTTGGGGTGTTCAACGTGAGTCACAACATGATCATTACTGAGATCCTCAAGTATAACCACGGAGTCAATTTGATTATCAAGGGAAACCATTTGGTCATCTTGATCGTCAAATATAACTACGGGGTCTAGTTAAAAATCGTCGGAATGAGATGTGGACGACTCATTTTGAACATTCTGAGCCTTGCCGGATTCAGATGTTGGCGGAGATATTAGATCAGAGATGAATATAGTTTGTTCGGGTACCTGAGACAAGCCATCAGTGTCATACACTGGGCCTGTGTCACTCATGTGTAACTCATGCATATTAGCCATCAACATAACAGCTGCATTGGCCTGCAAATCTTCCATATCATCATCTGAGTCTGCATTTGCCATAAAGCTCTGTTCTTTGTCTGTGAGAGTTCCACCAGCTTCATCCTTAAGAGCCAAAAGAAGAGCCTCTTTGTGATAAGCACTGCCCCTAGTCCTAGGCTTTGGGCATGCATTAGCCAGATGTCCCTTCTCATTGTAGTTGTAGCATCGAAGACCATTCAACCCATTTTGAGCATTTCCCTGTTCCACCACTTGAGCTCGATTGTTATTCCTACCCACAGCATTAAACCCTTGACCACCGCCCATTTGACGACCATAACCACGATTCTGAACTTCAACTCGTCCATTGTTCACAACAGCTTGATTCCTTGTGTTAGATGAGGAACGAATACAGTTGTTGGATTTGTTGGTATAACGGCTAAAGGCATTAGCAATCATAGCAAATCCTTGTTGCAATGCTTCGAATGGATCAGATTCCTCATTAGCTTCACTGACAAGTGCTTGAGCATTGTTGTTGTTGTATGGAACCAATTGAGTTTGTTGAGATTGAGGTTGTAAAGGATCATATGGTGTGATTGTAGCAGTTGGTTGAGTTGCTGGTTGAGGAGAATAACTGTTTTGAGCATATAAGGCAAGTTGTTGATTTTCCGGATGTGTCGGTGGAGTAATTTGAGCACGGAGAATCCTTTCCCTATCAACTTCCTTTTCATGAGGCTTCAAGTAATCGTACAACAATCCATATGTAGAATGATGCATATTCTTCGCTTGACAAAGAAAAATGACATACTTCTCCCATTCAGGACCAAGACTACTCAGGAACTTAGTATTCACTGCAATTCTTGGCATTATGATGTTGTGTTTATCCAAATCATTGATGATGTCTGAAAAACGATGATGATAAGACTCTAGTGTCTCTCCAGGTTCAATCATGAAGTGTTCATAAGCCAAGTAAATTTTGGATTCCAAATCCTCCTGATTGAGTACAGATCCTTCCATAAGAAGATGAATATGATCCCACATTTCCTTTGCAGTCTTTTGAGCATCGACACTTCAAAGAATTAAGTTAGGTAATCCTAAGAGGATATATTGCATTGCAAGTTCATCAGCTTCATAGTGTAGAAGTTCCTCTGCATTCAGGTCGGCAACAGTAGCAATGTTAGATTGTTCATCTCTTGGTGGATTAGCATTAGGATCGGCGGGTACAATGGCAGTAGGCATCTGAAATGGACCTTCCAAGATAACCTTCTTTAAGAACTTTCCATGTGGCTTCTTCAGATCACAAAACCTAAAGAACCTTATCACCCATTGATCGTAGTTTCCTGGAGTGAGCATTGGAGGTCTATCAAGTGATCCAGCCTCATGAATTGATTGTTGGCCGCTTAAAGCTTCACACATCTTTGCAAACCAAGTGGGTTCCTTCATAGTGTTCCTTGATGGATGTTGATTGAATTCATTTGTGTAGGGTTGAACTTGAAGACTTGGTGGTGGTTGAACCATTTGAGGTTGTGGGATTGCAGCAAGTTGTGGAGTATGTTGTTGATTAAATTGTTGTTGATAAATTGCTTATTGTTGATTCCATTGTTGATGTTGTGGAGTTAGTTGTTGTTGACGTTGAGAATAAGTGTAAGGGAAATAGTTAGAGTATGGTGGTTGTGACATGTTGAAAAACTTGTGTTGGTAAAAATGGATCTTTGTAGTCGAATGAACCTTTGTTGATGAAGTGACCTTAGGCGTAGAAAGCACAATAAACCAAGTGAGACTTATGCGTAAAAACACCAAAGTTACGCGTAACAATCACTAGTTACGCGTAGATTTAGCTTACGCGTAAGTAGGGAAAAGACGCTAAAGTTATGCATAGACACAAAGTTAGGCGTAGGATTACCTTATGCGTAAAACTAGGCTTATGCGTAAGATGAATCTTATGCGTAGGATTTCTATGCGTAAGCTTTCTGCTTATGCGTAAGTTTATGGTTTTATCCCAAATGATCTTTTACACTATCACAGTGCAAAATATATCCAAAGTCGACGTCTTTTCAGACTTATCCAAGCAAGAAAACACGGAGTAAACCACGAAACTAAAGATCAAGCCACGGATAAAGTTACGCGTAAAAATAGGGTTTTGGTTACGCGTAGCTTACTCGTAAAAGTGATTTTGCCCAAAGTTGTGTCTAAACCAGATTTTTGTTATGGAATAGCTTCAATATCACCAAAATAACACAAAAGTGTGAAACTTGATGAGTCAAAACCGCTAAACAGGTTACGCGTAGAACGTCACCCACGAACAAAAATAAGCTTAAAAACGTAAATCCACGCGTAAAGTTTGAAACTTTTTGCCAAAAACAGTTATTTTAACACCTTAAAACATTGAAAGTACAAGAATCTTGGATTAAAACGTGTAAAAATCATGTTTTTAAGCGAACCAAAGTATCATACGTTGTTTTACGCGCAGGACCTTAAACCCACTTCAAAAACAAAACGTTTCACCCAACTAGTAGGCGATTGATACCACTGTTAGGTCACTAGTTTTACAACACAAGCTTCAATGAAAGAGATAAAGGCGATTGAACAAGTATCCAAACACACACACACGATATAAAAGAAACGGTTATGCATAGAGAGTGAGTGAAAGAAATAACTTGAACAACCAACCTTCAAATGAAGGTTTACAAGGGATATTTATAGGAGGGAAGCTAGGGCAACACTCCTAGTTCCCATCCTTATCCTTATTGGACATGGGCCTAAGCTTATGGGCCTTCTACATAAGCTAGACCTTAAACAAACATAAAGGCCATAATAAGCTACCTATTACATATGAGTAACTAACACTTGAATTAAGGTTTAGGAGTGATTCCAACAGGGTTTCTCATCCAACTTGGTACATTCTTGTGCTATCATGACTATATCCCATTCTGAAGACATGCTCTCTTATGGTTAGGTTTGATGAGGCAAACTTCCCCATTCTCGAGAATAACCCTCAAAAGACTTTTAGGTAACAGATTTGTACTTAATCTCACAACTCATCAAACAAGAACTGTCATGAGATTAGGCTAAATTGGTTTGAGTAACAAATTGACTCTTAGCTTGATTTTTGCAACTCATCAAACAAGAATTGTCACTAGAATCAAGCTAGGAAACAAGTGGTTTTAAAGAAAGTCTTTTGAAAATTTGGCTTAATTATGGAATTGCTTACACATATAAGACTGATACTCCCTTCATTGCATGATTCTTCCTGAATTAGACATAGGTGATCAAGCTATGTATAATTTAGCAGTAATAAGGCAATGCTTGGACTAATCGACTCATATGATCTTTGGTGTTGAGTCAACTGACGTTAAGGCATTCTACACATTGAAGTCTGAAGAAAGGATAACGGAATGGGTATCTGAAGACATCTATGTGAAATGAACGTAAATAACTCGCACAATGTGCGTATAAAACCGCATGTATAATGAGTTGTAGTTATAGTCTAGGGTCAATGATGCAACCTAGTTCTCTATAACTCTTGCTCTGATACCAATCTGTCACACCCCCAAATTACCTGTTTCGTAGCGGAATGGAATACCTAGGGGATGACTGTCATAGCATCAAAGTTACAGTTATATCGAACGACCTAAAGTGTCATTTTGAAAATATCGTTTGATTAAGTAAAATAATCAGAGTTTACAAAACATAGGTCCCAATAGATTTCCAAAGTGCCAAAATAAGTTTGTTACAATCAAACGACAGTTAAGTGCATAAAAATATATGTGAGACGCGTCAGCTCAGCGACTCCATGCAAGCCATGATGATATGCTAATACCTGAGATAAACATGCTTAAAAGTGTCAACACAATGGTTGAGTGAGTTCATAGAGTTTAGTTGAATTGCAAAGCCTTTCAAAAAAGCTCACCCAGCAAATAGTTGGTGAGTACACACGTTTTAAATAATATGAAAACTCTTAAGAGAGAGTCAAAGTTTTTGGTCATTGAGAATAGTCCACAAGGCAAAGGCATTGTAAATCCACTCAGTTCCAAGTCCCGCCCATACAAAACTTGCAACCTGTGTGTTCACAACCCACTACCAAAATATGTATGTCTAGTAGTCAAGTATTCGTTGTCATAATAGATCACAATATAGCACCACGTATATAATAATGTATGCCAGGAAAAGCCCGTAGAATAAATAATATGCGTCCCGTAACATAGTAAACGAGAGGTTGGCCGACCTCTAATAGCGCTATCCATACTACCTACTGATAAGAGACTAACAATGCGAATGTACGAACGGTACATCATACAACTATTAATATACAATTAAGAACGCTCCGAACATGGGAGACTTTGCACGCTCCACCAATAAGGCGAGACTTTAGGTCAAGAACGCTCCACCAAAACGGCGAGACTTTTAGGTCATAGTACGTACGGTTCATTAATTTCAAACAAGTCATAAAAGTTCTAGGGTTTGATTCAAGTTCAAAAGTTCAAGTCAAAAGAGTTTATAAAAGTAGTAATCAATTTAGTATGATTCTTGCATTTCACCCCAAAATATAGTAAAAATGGTAAAAAGGGGATTGTGAATACTCACGGTAATATGTTAAATTTTAGAGTACTTGTGAAAGTAAATGAAAATAGTTGAGCATGTATCTCCCCCCAAAGTAGTTCAAAACATATAAAAGTAGGGGCTATGAAACTCACCTGATGCAATGATTATGATGACAAATGTGGATACACTGAAATGAGGTGCAATCTCTATCTGCAACCTAATATGAATGATATGTTCTAATGTAAGTCATGAAACAATGTCGTGCATGCAAACTCATATGATATCCATACCACTTGTACATTTTTGAAAATGAAGTGTATCGTCGAAATATACGTCTGTGTCATATTGTCAAGTTATAAAATAATTTACAAGTATTTACGTTGAAACAACATCCTACGATAGTCGTTTAGAAATAGAACTAGAAATTTATAGTTTTTCGTCTTAAAATAATATACTTTGACAACTCATGAAAATGACTAAGTAGCCTCGCGAAGCTAGTCGTAAAATAGTGAATATCAAGTGTTAGGAAACAAACTCAATGGTTTTAGAAAGCTTGTAACATTATCTAAAAGTCATAACACTGAACTTTTATCCATACGAGTTCCGATCATAAAGAAAAATAATGGTGAAGTGAGGTAGTTGAGCTAAAAATGTAGTTTATGGGTAGTTTTCGGGAAAGTTTGAGTGGTCATATCTTACTCGTTAGAACTCCGTTTGAGGAACGGCTGGTGATTTTGGAAAATAGGCCGGGTGAAGTAACTTTTACTCAAAGATACTATTTTTACCAAAACCAACTCGATCATTGAGAAATAATGATGAGTGTACAAATACTCATCATTTTTGTACCATTTAAACTGCAAAAACATCTGAAAACACTCAGAAATGCATCAAAATGATAAAAATATCACAAATAAGTATTTTATGTGTTTTAAATGCAAAAATTCCAAAATCAGATGAAAAACGTATCAAGTTTGCATAATTGGCAGTTTTAGTCCCCTAAGTTTCAAAAGTTGTCAAATCCAGTCCCTGGTCATTCCAAAACTTATAAAATGTTATTTAAAGTCCCTAGGGATTCCTGAGTTGTCAAACTTGGTCCTTGAAGTTTAAAATTGCAAAATGGCAACTTTGGTCCCTCAACTTTGAAAAATGTCAAAAATAGTCCTTGGATTTATAAAAATGGAATTTTATGCAATATTGGTCCTTATACTAACCATTAATTGCAGGTTTAGTCCTTGTGTTAACTTTGGGATATTGGCATTTTCAGTCCCTCAAAATCCATAAATTACATGAATGGTCCTTGTGTTATTATTTCTACAAACCAAACCGGACCCTCTCTTTATTATTAATCCAAAACCCAAGCCCAATATCCAACCCAGCCCAACCCCGTAATATTAAAAACGGGTCAACGAAAGTCAACGCGCCAAAATACCTCCTTCACTGTTCATCGTCTTCACCTTCACCTGTAAAACCAATACCAGTGGTTTTTTTCTCCACCTCACCACCTTTACACCTCACTACCTATCTCTCCAGCTCATCCCCCCTCCTCCTATACCAGCCACCAAGCATTTAATGCTTCCCCACCATCAAACACTCCAACCTCACCTCAACCCCTGTTTTTGCTGCCAAATCACTCCTAGCTCCATATCTACTTCCCAACTTGTCCCCTCCACCTCCACAATCTTCCAAGAATCCTTAATTAAAGAAAACCTGCTCTAATCCACTAGTACCACTTTTGGCTCCAAAATCAGTTTTAAAGGCTAGGATCTGTTTCAGAGCACCAATGGTCAAGATTGTTGATGGGAAATGTTCAGAGGCATATGGGGAGTCTCAAAATGCTATAAAGAAGAGAGGAGATGCAGTGTAAAATATATCTAGAGTAATTTAATTTTGCTTATCTCGTTTTTAAATAATTTAAGTTTCCAGTGTATTTCAAAGCTTTCAAGCACCTTGTAATCATATTTTAGTGTATTGCTAAACTTTTTCAATTATCAATTTCAAGTTTCAAGTTCTATTTCAGTTTATGCAATTTTAATGTCAAAAATCTCATGTTATGTTAATGTTGTTGTTAGTTGTTGTTATGGACTGAGTAAGCTAACATAAGCTCTTAGATAGCTTCTAAAAGCTATTAGATACCCATAAAACTCAGTTTAGTATCCAAAAGAAAAAAATTACCAAAAATACCAAATAAATTAGTGAAAAATAAAAAAGCAATGGAGATGGTGATCAAAGCTGAAGCAGGGTAAATCTTGGATTGCCTTGGGGTTAGAAGCTTAGTGGTAAGCTAATAGGGGTGATCTTTGGACCTTGTTCTATGTTTTCAGCTCAATACAAGTTGTAAGCCTTTTTAAGCTATTCTTGCATTTCACTGTTTAAGTGTTCCTTAGCTTAAAGCTTTGTATGTTTATGTTTCCTAGTTGTAGTTAAGTGAAATTAAACAATAAAACCAGTTGCTTGTTCTTTTTAATTTATAGTTGTTAAAAAACTTATTTTAACAGTCATATTAGCATAAGTGTAATTTCTTAGTTTTCTGTTGTTATTGTTATTAGTTAATGCTTAATTAGTCTCATTATATGATAATATAAGGTTTTTAATCATTTCCATGGTCTTAATCTTTGAAATCCTTTGAAAATCACAAAAACAGTCTCATAAAGGGTTGTTTGGTTTTCGTTTGTTAACTGTGTTAGAGGGTATTGAAGATATTGTTCTTGGTTGTTATCTGTCACACTTAGTCTCAATAACTCATAGCAACATTAAAAACCAGTCCTTGTTTGATCAAAAGTCAAATTCTTCTTTAATCTCATACTACTTGTTAACTGTTAGGATTTAGGAAACAAAAATCATCATAGTAGCTTATAACTTGGTAACATAGCTTAATTTCATCATAACTTAGGTTAATACATCATAATCAGTAAGTAGGATCAATCCAAAGTTCATATTAGTCAAACCTTTAGTGTAATTTAAAAAGTCAAACTTTTCAGTTTAGTCGTTTTTGAATAAAATAGATAATTTTATATAGGACTTAATATTAGTTTTCAAGATTTGAGCTTTTAGGATTATAAACTTTAGTTGCTCATCTTAATCACTGTATTTTTTATAATTTTCAATTAGCTTATTTAACTGCTTAATTCTTAGCTTATTTCAAGTACCTTTTAAAAAAACCTCCCCTGTGCACAGTTGAGCTAAGCTATTTCACAAGCTCATCAAGAGCTTATTAGTGAACCTCAGCTTGTGACCCTTAGCTTTTTGGAAAGCTAACCTGGCTGTCTCTCTAGTCCAGTGTTTATTTTCACCTCTATAGCTTATTTGATAAGGCTGCTAGTAGCTTTTACTTTGTCCCATTCCATCAGTGTATACTGAGTGACTCAGTATATACTGAGCATTCAGTGATTTACAAGCTTTTTCACAAGCTTTTCATAAGCTCTACAGTGGTTCCCACAGTGTGAGCTTGGATTTTTTAGAAAGCTTACCAACCCATCTCAATACCTCAGTCTTTATTTTGAGCTCTTAAGCTTATTCCATAAGCTAAAACTGCTTGTAAAGATGGCTGCAGGCCTGTTTGGTTAGTCTGTTTAGGATTATTGCTTATTAGCTTATTAATAGCTTATCAGTGTAGTCCTTTGTGTTTTTTAGCTTCATTTAAGTAGCTTTAGCTTATTTGTGTCTTATTTCATCTTTTGTTCCAACTGTGAAGCTTGTTTGAGTTTAAAAAATCAAAATAAGCCATAGGCTTAATCTGTTATGCTCATAAGCTCTCATTACTGCTTATTTTCAAGTTTCAAAATTTTTGTTTTCATAAAAGTTACTTAATTTCAGTAGTATAATAGGTTTATAAAATAAAAATCATAAAAACATCATTTTAAAAATAGTGATAGCGTTTATTTAATAGAAATTAGCTTTTTAAATTTTTCTTTTCAGCTTATTATTAAGCACTTCTTGTTTTTATAATTTTCTTAGCTTTCTGTCATCATAGGATATTTTTAGAAAAAAATTTCATAATTTTCTTAGCTTGTTTAGTATTTATTAAAATTTAAAATAGTTAAAAGCATTAAATAATTAATAATAAATAGATAAAAAGTGTAAAAAATATATTTTCAGTTTTAAAATAAGTTTTATAATATTTTAGATTTTTCTAAGTCATAATTTCAATTTTCTAGCTTTGTTTCATATTTTCTTATATTTTAAGTTATTATTAAATAGTTAAAAATAGTTTTTAATTAATAATAATTAAATAAATAGTTATAAAAATAATTTTCTTTTTCTAATAATTTTCTTTTCTTATTAGGATTGTAAAAATATCATTTTCATATTTGTAGGCCTTTTATTTCTTAAAACTCACGTTTTATTTTATACGTTTACGTAGTTTATTAAACGTACGTATTTACGTTTGTGTCATCTGATTGCTGTGCTTTACAGTTCTGTATCCAAATACAATTCCAATCAATCAGTAGTGTAGTTATCAATCAAAATCCTTACTGATCACTATCCTTAGTGATTATTCGACATCTGAAAGTGTTGAGCACCATTAATCCTCCGTGGGACTTAACGACCTGAGGTAACACTATACTCCTCTAGATCTTCATTGCATTTTGTTCTGAGCTGTTTGACTTTTATGGTTGACCATTCACAAGTGGTTGACTAATAAAAGATACACCGTTCGGAGCAATCAAATTTGGGCGCCGCTGCCGGGGAGGCTGTAAGCGTGTTTTAAGCATTCTCATATCCATCATTGCACATATACCACCTTTTGTAAACAGTTTTTTGTAAAGTTAATCAAAATCAAAAAAGTTCATTAACACTTTTCCTTAAGTGTTAACAACACAAAAAATATATATATATATAAAAAAAACAACAAAACATTCGTAACGTTTTCTAGCTTGTGTTTCCTTTAAGGTGATTCTTAAAGAGATACGATTTGGTTAAACGAGACGATACCAAAAATATTGTCCAAAAGTATTTAAACCCTTAGCACAAATCCATACCTACGTCTTTTCAGTGGTACTTAATAAATACATAAAAATCAACCACCGCAAATCAAGGCAGTACACCTACCAACTGGGAGTGTGAACATTAATAAGTTCCCAATCTTAAAGAACAAAACTTGCCTTTGTGTCCTTGTGATTTGGTGTACCTTTTTCAAAGAAGCCATTTCATTTGTGATTATTGGTTTAAGTTCACTTGTCGTTTTGCCTCGCATTTGTTTTTGAAAAATGATTTTTATACTTAGTGCATGCGCACTCGTTCTTCCAGCTCTACAAGTCCACTTTCAGAGCTTGCAAATATTCCTCGTAGACGTAGAGGACGTTCTGCTCCTTCAGCCGTGACTGAGGAACGTCTAGTACCACCACTCCCTGTCGTAATGGCAGAAGACAAACCAATGAATGAGCTTCTCCAAGCACCCATCGAGGGTTACGGAGATGCCATTATTGTCCCAGCCATAGTGGCTGATACCTTTGAGCTCAAAACCGGGTTGCTTAATCTTGTAACCCAAAGCCAATTTTATGGTTTTGAGCGGGATGATCCTCATGCACATATTCGATGGTTCAACAAGATTGCATCTACCATCAAATACAAGAATGTCCCACATGAAGCAATTAAGCTTCTTCTGTTCCCATTCTCTCTAGAGGGACAAGCCCGGAATTGGCTTGAGAAACAACCCCCTCGTTCCATTGAGACATGGGAGGATCTAGTCACCAAGTTTGTTAACGAATTCTATCCTCCATCCCGAACTACAAGTCTTAAGAATGAGATAATGAAATTCTCTCAAAGATTTGATGAATCATTCGGGGAGGCATGGGATCGCTACAAAGAGTTGCTCCGCAAGTGTCCGCATCATGGTTTTACCGAATTAATGCAAATGGATACTTTCTACAATGGTCTGAGACAAGCTGACCAAGACTCTTTAAATGCCTCCGTAGGAGGTAATTTCCTGAGCAAGACCACAAAGGAAGCCTTGCAAATCATTGAAAACAAGTCCCAGGTCCGCCCTTTCCGAACAAAGACATATCAGTCTCAGTCTAATGCTGGTCCTTCTACTTCATCTCCCGTGAGTACATCTAGCACCGATGCTAAGATTGACAAACTCACAGATATTGTTCAGGCTTTGGTTCTTGCTAACCAAAAGAAAGTCACTTTCACACAAACACCATCACATGGTGAAGTGAAGAAAGTCGAGGTCTGTGTTACTTGTGGTGGCCCTCATGCATACTACAACTGTACTGCCACCGATGGTAGTCCATTTGAAGCCAATGCTATAGCCGGTACTTCACATCAGGGAGGTAATCAATACCGTCCTCAAAATGAACCAAACTACCGTGCTAATACTTATCAGGCACCACCCGGTTTTAACCAGAATCCTAACATACAAAACCGGAATCAGAACCAACCTAGAATGAACCAAGGTTATCAAAACCAAGGTAATTTCTATCCTGGACCAAATCAAGGTTTCCAACATCAAGGAAACCTTAATCAAAACAATTTCAATCGAGGGAATCAATTTCAGGGAAATGTGAATCCTAACCAAGGGAATTTTCAACAACAAGGTCATAATCAAAACATACGACCTCAAAATTTCCCTCCACATCCTCCAGTACCATCATATGATGAGTTATTGAAGCAATTCATGAAATCCCAAGATGAAATGAACAGGTTGTTGGTCAGTCAGATCGCTGATCTAAAGAAGTCTTTAAATGATCAACCCTCGGGCTCAGGAAAACTTCCGAGCAACACGATCGCTAACCCGAGGGGCGATGCAAAGGCGATCACAACCAGAAGTGGTGTTTCATACAATGGACCCGCTATTCCTACTACCTCTTCTTCTTCTCTCCCGAAGGTAGTGTAAAGTGAACCTGAGGCAACAAAGGACAAGGAACTTTCTACTAATAACGGAGGTACCAACGATGTCCATCCTCAAGTTGTCCCGAAACCCAAATCCAATCCAGGAGTTGTTTTTGAACCTCCAGTAGCTCCCGTTGAAAACCCCAAATCCAAATCTTCTATTCCTTACCCATCACGTTTGAATGAGCAAAAGCTCCGCGAAAAAGCCAGTCATCAAATGGACAAATTTTTTCAAATTTTCCAAGAACTACATTTTGACATAAGCTTTGCGGATGCTATCATGTTGATGCCCAAGTTTGCATCAACTCTCAAACACATGTTAAGCAACAAGGAAAAACTGTTTGAAATGGCAAAAACTCCTCTGAACGAGAACTGCTCTGCAGTTATCTTGAAGAAGCTTCCAGAGAAGCTTGGAGATCCTGGAAAATTTCTCTTACCTTGTGTATTTCCAGGAATGGTTGAATGCTTTGCCTTAGCCGATCTTGGTGCAAGCATCAATCTGATGCCTTATTCAGTATGGAAGAAACTTTCTCTTCCGGACCTTACTCCTACATGCATGACTCTCGAGCTTGCAGATCGTACAATATCCCGTCCACTTGGCATTGCCGAGGACGTATTTGTGAAAGTAGGAAAGTTCCATTTTCCAGCTGACTTTGTAGTTGTTGATTTCGATGCCGATCATCGGGTTCCTCTCATTGTTGGACGAGGATTCCTGAGAACGGGTCGTGCTCTCATTGATGTATTTGAGCAAGAAATCACATTACGTGTTGGTAATGAAGCTGTCACCTTTAACCTTGATCAAACTTCGAGGTACTCCGCAAACTATGATTCTGAGTCGGTTAACCGAATAGATATCATTGATGTTGCTTTTGAAGAGTACTCTCAAGAAGTTCTTGTTTATGATCATAATTCTTCGAGTGATAATCTCACTCATTCATCTCAACCCATCATTGCCAATTCTACTCCTTCTCTCACTCCGTTTGAGGAAAGTGACTTCATCTTAGAAGAGATTGAAGCTTACTTATCTAGTGATTCTGTTCCATGGGAAATTGATCACGCTCCCATCGACATCGAGGGGGACATACTTCTCATTGAGAAGTTTCTTAATGATGATCCATCATCACTCTCTCCCGTCGAGCTTCATAACAAGGAAGTCAAGTCAGTTGAAAAAACTAAAGAATTTCCTGAAGTCGAACTTAAGGACTTACCACCTCATCTCGAGTATGCATTTCTTGACGGTGATGATAAATTACCAGTCATTATTGCTCGAGATTTGAGTAAAGATGAAAAAACTGCTCTCATAAAGGTCTTGAAGTCACACAAGCAAGCAATTGCTTGGAAACTCTCCGACATTAAGGGTATCAACCCTGAGTTTTGTACTCACAAAATCTTGATGGAGGATGACTTCAAGCCAGCAGTTCAACATCAGAGAAGAGTGAATCCTAAGATCCATGATGTTATCAAACAGGAGGTTATCAAACTTCTTGATGCAGGATTAATTTACCCGATCTCAGATAGTCCTTGGGTAAGCCCAATTCATTGTGTTCCTAAAAAGGGTGGCATAACTGTTGTCACAAATGAAGATAACGAGTTAATTCCAACTCGATTGGTAACGGGATGGCGTGTTTGCATTGACTATCGTAAGTTGAATGACGCCACCCGAAAAGACCATTTTCCTCTACCCTTCATGGACCAAATGCTTGAGAGATTAGCAGGGAACGAATACTATTGTTTCCTTGATGGTTTCTCAGGTTATTTTCAGATCCCCATTGATCCACAGGATCAAGAGAAGACTACATTCACCTGCCCATACGGAACTTTTGCCTACAGACGTATGCCTTTTGGCCTATGTAACGCTCCTGGCACGTTCCAACGATGTATGATGGCCATTTTCCATGACATGATCGGGGAAACAATGGAGGTGTTTATGGATGATTTCTCGGTCATTGGGGACTCGTTTCAAACATGTCTCTCCCATTTAGATAAAATGCTAAAACGGTGTGAAGACACCAATCTTTGTCTAAATTGGGAGAAAAGCCACTTTATGGTCAAAGAAGGCATAGTCCTTGGCCATAAGATTTCCAAAAATGTGATTGAGGTTGATAGAGCAAAAGTCGATGTTATTGCTAAATTGCCTCATCCTACTACCGTCAAAGGTATTAGGAGTTTTTTAGGTCATGCCGGTTTTTATCGCAGATTCATACAAGATTTTTCTAAAATCGCCCGGCCTATGACTCATCTTCTTGAAAAAGATGCTCCTTTTATCTTCTCACCTGAGTGCATCGAAGCTTTTGAAACATTAAAGAAAAAGCTTACTGAAGCACCCATTCTCGTTGCTCCCGACTGGGACTTGCCTTTTGAGCTCATGTGCGATGCTAGTGATTTTGCTATCGGTGCAGTCCTAGGGCAACGTAGATCCAAGCATTTTCAGCCTATCCACTACGCGAGTAAGACTATGACTGAAGCTCAAACCCATTACACCACCACAGAAAAAGAATTATTAGCCGTGGTGTATGCGTTTGAGAAGTTTCGGCCGTACTTAATCTTGACCAAATGCGTGGTGTATACGGATCACTCGGCTCTAAAATATCTCTTTGCAAAACAAGATACAAAGCCGAGATTACTCCGTTGGGTTCTCCTTCTGCAAGAATTTGATATTATTATACGTGATAAAAAAGGAGTTGAGAACCTGGCTGCTGATCATCTGTCCCGTCTAGAAAACCCTCGCCAAGATGTTTTCGAGAAAAAGGAAATAAATGAAACATTTCCTCTCGAGACACTCAATGCGGTTTCTTTTCGTGGAAATTCTTCTACCCCATGGTTTGCTGAGTTCGCAAATTACCATGCGGGTAACTTCATAGTGAAAGGAATGTCAACCCAACAGAAGAATAAATTCTTCAAGGATGTTAAACATTACTTCTGGGACGACCCCTACTTATTCAAAATTTGCGCGGATCAAGTCATCCGACGGTGTGTTTATGGACAAGAAGCTATGGACATTCTCAAAGCTTGCCATGCTGGACCCACCGGGGGCCATCATAGTCCAAATTACACTGCCAAGAAGGTGTTTGATTCCGGGTTTTATTGGCCCACGATTTACAAAGATGCCCACGAATTTGTCAAAACCTGTGACGCTTGTCAACGTCACGGAAATATCTCTCAAAGAAATGAAATGCCGCAAAATGCCATTCAAGTGTGTGAGATTTTTGACATCTGGGGCATTGACTTTATGGGGCCATTTCCATCATCTGGAGGAAACAAATACATACTTGTGGCTGTTGACTATTTGTCAAAATGGGTTGAAGCGAAAGCTTTACCTACCAATGATGCCCGAGTTGTTGTGAAATTTTTAAAATCTCTTTTTGCTAGGTTTGGAACTCCGCGAGCTATAATCAGTGATCGTGGTACGCATTTCTGCAATAACCAATTTGATCGAGTCATGCAAAAATATGGTGTAACCCACCGTCTCTCTACTGCATACCACCCCCAAACAAGTGGGCAAGTGGAAGTTTCCAACCGTGGTATTAAAAGAATTCTTGAAAGGACAGTAGGCGAAAACCGTGCATCCTGGTCGGATAAACTAGATGACGCACTCTGGGCCTTCCGTACAGCTTATAAAACACCCATCGGGTGTACTCCATACAAGCTAGTGTACGGAAAGGCATGTCATCATCCGATTGAGCTTGAGCACAAAGCATACTGGGCCTTGAAACATGCAAACTTCGATATTCAGACAGCTGGTGATCACAGAAAAGTTCAAATGAATGAATTAAATGAACTCCGTTATCAAGCATACGAGAACTCTTTGATCTACAAAAAAAAGACAAAGAAGATTCATGACTCTAAAATCAAGAACCGCGTTTTCAACGTCGGTGATCGAGTCCTTCTTTTCAATTCAAGATTGAAGATATTCTCGGGAAAGCTCAAGTCCCGTTGGTCTGGTCCATTTACTATTGCTAAGGTTTATCCTTATGGTACTATTGAGTTATCTCAACCTGATGGTCCAAATTTTAAAGTGAATGGTCATCGATTAAAGCATTATTTTGGAGAGGACATCCCACCCGTGGTTGTCCCGGATCAACAAACTTTCCCCATGAACCAATGAATGCGGGGGTCGAGTCAAGCTAGCGACTCGGTAATCAAAAACAGTAGCACACCATATGGGTTTTCACCCATATTTCTGACTTCTTTCTACTTTCTACCACCCTAGTGTGGGGGAGTTGCCCCCCGCTGTTGTATATAAGTACTCTCTAAAAAAAAAATGTGTATATATCAAAAATAAGATAATGGCCGTAGTATTTCCCTTTTACGTTCTATGTTTCGGCATAACCGCCGGTACTTTGAATATTGAGGGCAATATTCAATTCTAGTGTGGGGGGGAATTCTCACGAATTTTATCATGTAATTATCCCACCCAATTCCCCCATTTTTGGCCAAAATTTTTTTGGAGTAAGTGTTTTTCACTTACTCAGCATATGGTTATCAGTCCGCCATGTCTAACACACATAAGGATTGGCTAATCCAGGAGCAAACGGCTCTTGGTAAAGATATCTCAAATCCATTTATGGCTTGCAATTTGCCCAAAATTGTATGGTGTTCAGCTCACCATATCTTTAATTAGTGAAAAGTTGGCTAGCCCGCAAGTTTATGGCTTGTGGTAAAGGCAGTTGGAAATCCATAATTGGTAATCGACTCACCAAAGATAATATTGATAATTTATCTAAGAGTTGGCTAGTCCAGAAGCAAACGGCTTCTGGTAAAGACAAATCAAATCCGTTTACAGCTTATGATTTGCTCAAAATCATTTGGTTATCATTGTGCCAAGGTTCTTACTTGAACTGAAACAATTGGCTACTCCAGAAGTAATGGCTTTTGGTAAAGAGATGAAATCCATTAATTTTTCTCAAAACATTGCTAGGGACTAGCAATATCTTAGTGTGGGGGATTGATGAGTGTGCAAATACTCATCATTTTTGTACCATTTAAACTGCAAAAATATCTGAAAACACTCAGAAATGCATCAAAATGATAAAAATATCACAAATAAGTATTTTATGTGTTTTAAATGCAAAAATTCCAAAATCAGATGAAAAACGTATCAAGTTTGCATAATTGGCAGTTTTAGTCCCCTAAGTTTCAAAAGTTGTCAAATCCAGTCCCTGGTCATTCCAAAACTTATAAAATGTTATTTAAAGTCCCTA
Organism: Chrysanthemum seticuspe; assembly: GCA_019973895.1. Taxonomy (NCBI): domain Eukaryota; kingdom Viridiplantae; phylum Streptophyta; class Magnoliopsida; order Asterales; family Asteraceae; genus Chrysanthemum; species Chrysanthemum seticuspe. The sequence continues at coordinate 36,780,460 of BPTQ01000002.1, forward strand.
GGGATTCTTGAGTTGTCAAACTTGGTCCTTGAAGTTTAAAATTGCAAAATGGCAACTTTGGTCCCTCAACTTTGAAAAATGTCAAAAATAGTCCTTGGATTTATAAAAATGGAATTTTATGCAATATTGGTCCTTATACTAACCATTAATTGCAGGTTTAGTCCTTGTGTTAACTTTGGGATATTGGCATTTTCAGTCCCTCAAAATCCATAAATTACATGAATGGTCCTTGTGTTATTATTTCTACAAACCAAACCGGACCCTCTCTTTATTATTAATCCAAAACCCAAGCCCAATATCCAACCCAGCCCAACCCCGTAATATTAAAAACGGGTCAACGAAAGTCAACGCGCCAAAATACCTCCTTCACTGTTCATCGTCTTCACCTTCACCTGTAAAACCAATACCAGTGGTTTTTTCCTCCACCTCACCACCTTTACACCTCACTACCTATCTCTCCAGCTCATCCCCCCTCCTCCTATACCAGCCACCAAGCATTTAATGCTTCCCCACCATTAAACACTCCAACCTCACCTCAACCCATGTTTTTGCTGCCAAATCACTCCTAGCTCCATATCTACTTCCCAACTTGTCCCCTCCACCTCCACAATCTTCCAAGAATCCTTAATTAAAGAAAACCTGCTCTAATCCACTAGTACCACTTTTGGCGCCAAAATCAGTTTTAAAGGCTAGGATCTGTTTCAGAGCACCAATGGTCAAGATTGTTGATGGGAAATGTTCAAAGGCATATGGGGAGTCTCAAAATACTATAAAGAAGAGAGGAGATGCAGTGTAAAATATATCTAGAGTAATTTAATTTTGCTTATCTCGTTTTTAAATAATTTAAGTTTCCAGTGTATTTCAAAGCTTTCAAGCACCTTGTAATCATATTTCAGTGTATTGTTAAACTTTTTCAATTATCAATTTCAAGTTTCAAGTTCTATTTCAGTTTATGCAATTTTAATGTCAAAAATCTCATGTTATGTTAATGTTGTTGTTAATTGTTGTTATGGACTGAGTAAGCTAACATAAGCTCCTAGATAGCTTCTAAAAGCTATTAGATACCCATAAAACTCAGTTTAGTATCCAAAAGAAAAAATTACCAAAAATACCAAATAAATTAGTGAAAAATAAAAAAGCAATGGAGATGGTGATCAAAGCTCGAGCAGGATAAATCTTGGAATGCCTTGGGGTTAGAAGCTTAGTGGTAAGCTAATAGGGGTGATCTTTGGACCTTGTTCTATGTTTTCAGCTCAATACAAGTTGTAAGCCTTTTTAAGCTATTCTTGCACTTCACTGTTTAAGTGTTCATTAGCTTAAAGCTTTGTATGTTTATGTATCCTAGTTGTAGTTAAGCGAAATTAAACAATAAAACCAGTTGCTTGTTCTTTTTAATTTGTAGTTGTTAAAAACTTATTTTAACAGTCATATTAGCATAAGTGTAATTTCTTAGTTTTCTGTTGTTATTGTTATTAGTTAATGCTTAATTAGTCTCATTATATGATAATATAAGGTTTTTAATCATTTGCATGGTCTTAATCTTTGAAATCCTTTGAAAATCACAAAAACAGTCTCATAAAGGGTTGTTTGGTTTTCTTTTGTTAACTGTGTTAGAGGGTATTGAAGATGTTGTTCTTGGTTGTTATCTGTCACACTTAGTCTCAATAACTCATAGCAACATTAAAAACCAGTCCTTGTTTGATCAAAAGTCAAATTCTTCTTTAATCTCATACTACTTGTTAACTGTTAGGATTTAGGATACAAAAATCATCATAGTAGCTTATAACTTGGTAACATAGCTTAATTTCATCATAACTTAGGTTAATATATCATAATCAGTAAGTAGGATCAATCCAAAGTTCATATTAGTCAAACCTTTAGTGTAATTTAAAAAGTCAAACTTTTCAGTTTAGTCGTTTTTTAATAAAATAGATAATTTTATATAGGACTTAATATTAGTTTTCAAGATTTGAGCTTTTAGGATTATAAATTTTAGTTGCTCATCTTAATCACTGTATTTTTTATAATTTTCAATTAGCTTATTTAACTGCTTAATTCTTAGCTTATTTCAAGTACCTTTTAAAAAAACCTCCCCTGTGCACAGTTGAGCTAAGCTATTTCACAAGCTCATCAAGAGCTTATTAGTGAACCTCAGCTTGTGACCCTTAGCTTTTTGGAAAGCTAACCTGGCTGTCTCTCTAGTCCAGTGTTTATTTTCACCTCTATAGCTTATTTGATAAGGCTGCTAGTAGCTTTTACTTTGTCACATTCCATCAGTGTATACTGAGTGACTCAGTATATACTGAGCATTCAGTGATTTACAAGCTTTTTCACAAGCTTGTCATAAGCTCTACAGTGGTTCCCACAGTGTGAGCTTGGATTTTTTAGAAAGCTTACCAACCCATCTCAATACCTCAGTCTTTATTTTGAGCTCTTAAGCTTATTCCATAAGCTAAAACTGCTTGTAAAGATGGCTGCAGGCCTGTTTGGTTAGTTGGTTTAGGATTAGTGCTTATTAGCTTATTAATAGCTTATCAGTGTAGTCCTTTGTGTTTTTTAGCTTCATTTAAGTAGCTTTAGCTTATTTGTGTCTTATTTCATCTTTTGTTCCAACTGTGAAGCTTGTTTGAGTTTAAAAAATCAAAATAAGCCATAGGCTTAATCTGTTGTGCTCATAAGCTCTCATTACTGCTTATTTTCAAGTTTCAAAATTTTTGTTTTCATAAAAGTTACTTAATTTCAGTAGTATAATAGGTTTATAAAATAAAAATCATAAAAACATCATTTTAAAAATAGTGATAGCGTTTATTTAATAGAAATTAGCATTTTAAATTTTTCTTTTCAGCTTATTATTAAGCACTTCTTGTTTTTATAATTTTCTTAGCTTTCTGTCATCATAGGATATTTTTAGAAAAACTTTTCATAATTTTCTTAGCTTGTTTAGTATTTATTAAAATTTAAAATAGTTAAAAGCATTAAATAATTAATAATAAATAGATAAAAAGTGTAAAAAATATATTTTCAGTTTTAAAATAAGTTTTATAATATTTTAGATTTTTCTAAGTCATAATTTCAATTTTCTAGCTTTGTTTCATATTTTCTTATATTTTAGGTTATTATTAAATAGTTAAAAATAGTTTTTAATTAATAATAGTTAAAAACTATTTTAGGTTTTAAAAATAGTTTTCTTATATTTTAGGTTATTATTAAATAGTTAAAAATAGTTTTAGTCGTACAATAGCAATGTACTTTTCAAAGTGTTCCGTTTTAGTACGTGTACTTTTTTTAAGTTGTAGAATAGCAATGTACTTTTAAAAGTGTCTCGTTTTGGTACGTGTACTTTTTTTAAGTTGTAGAATAGCAATGTACTAAATTGGAACACTTATGGAAAGTACATTGCTATTCTACAACTTAAAAAAAGTACACGTACCAGATTGGAACACTTATGAAAGTACATTGCTATTCTACAACTTAAAAAAAGTACACGTACTAAAACGGGACACTTTGAAAAGTACATTGCTATTGTACGACTAAAACCCTTAATAATAATTAAATAAATAGTTATAAAAATAATTTTCTTTTTCTAATAATTTTCTTTTCTTATTAGGATTGTAAAATTATCATTTTCATATTTGTAGGCCTTTTATTTCTTAAAACTCACGTTTTATTTTATACGTTTACGTAGTTTATTAAACGTACGTATTTACGTTTGTGTCATCTGATTGCTGTGCTTTACAGTTCTGTATCCAAATACAATTCCAATCAATCAGTAGTGTAGTTATCAATCAAAATCCTTACTGATCACTATCCTTAGTGATTATTCGACATCTGAAAGTGTTGAGCACCATTAATCCTCCGTGGGACTTAACGACCTGAGGTAACACTATACTCCTCTAGATCTTCATTGCATTTTGTTCTGAGTTGTTTGACTTTTATGGTTGACCATTCACAAGTGGTTGACTAATAAAAGATAGACCGTTCGGAGCAATCAAATACTAATAGGATTATAAGAAATAAAAACATGTAAATATGGTATGGATCATAGTATACTTGCATGTTTTTCTAATAGAATCATAAAAATAGATCAAGTAAATGTTTAAAAGATTAGGAAAATTATTTGTAACTTACCTGAAGTGATGAAGAGTTTTTGAGCTAGAATACTTACTTAATCTATAGGTTTTTATTTCAAAACCTTGAAATAGATTACTAGTGGATCAATAAAAATACTAGAGCTTAAATTTTGAGATGGTTTTCTTCTTCTTCTTGGAATGGCCGAACCACAAGGACCATGGAGAGGGTTTACTTGGCTAGTTTTCTTAAAATGGTATTGTATGAAGAAATGATAAAATAATACTTGAACTTGTAATGAATATATAGTAGCATGGCATTCTTGTAGTATTTTTGGTCAAATTGCAAGTCAACAAGGTGACTAAATTGTATATATGTCGACATACATAATAAAATAGAAGAGAAAATGAACTTTTGTATTGACTTTGGTGTACATATCTAGTTATTAGTATATATAATGTATTATATATATTGTTTTGGGTACTTTGTTAGCTAGAAATAAATCTTAACGGAACAAAATAAAATATAATGAAGTCATAAAAATTATAAAAATGTATTTCTCCCAAGTATCGGGTGAATAAATAATTATCATATAGAAATTTAGTAAACCGTCGTGAATATATGAATATATATATATATATATATATATATATATATATATATATAACAATATATATACAAAATAAATCCAAATCATCGGGTAAACTAATAATATAATTTTTATAGCTTTAAAATGAGTATAAAAATATATCTGAACAATTGTTGGAAGTGTCGGATTAATTATCCAAAATAAGTGTTCGTGCGATAACGTTTATATAAATATATGTTAATGGAATATGCAAACCCATGCATAAACTAATATAAAAATGATGTTACTGATGATATGTAGACTAACTCTAGTCTATATGAAATGTTCTTAATGATGTTCCATGAATACGCAGTTTAACCCTCACGGTTACGCGAATTTGATACTCGTAAACCTAGTTTACGAAAAAAATGATGAATAAAAATCATGAATATAAATTTTTCTCCGGGAATGAATAGTGTTTTGTGAATAGTAAAATTTTGAAATAACCTCTCAAAATATCAAATCGACTTCTAAAACAATGAATAGTAAAATGATGAATAATAACCGATGAATAGTAAATTACTGATATGAATAGTAAAAATTTCAAAGTTTGTAAAATGACCTGAAATTGAGAATTGTCACATTCTTCCCTTTTTAGAGGAATCACGTCCTCATGATTCAATTATTGATAACTATAGTCCGATCCTCGACAAGGGTTCTAAAAGTTTATGCTCGTGTGTAGTCTAAGTGATTATGCCAATGTTCATGTATATGGGTTTCTCATCCAACTTTGTACATTCTTGTGCTATCGTGACTATATCCCATTCTAAAGACATGCTCTCTTATGGTTAGGTTTGATGAGGCAAACTTCCCCATTCTCGAGCATAACCCTCAAAAGACTTTTAGGTAACCGATTTTTACTTAATCTCACAACTCATCAAACAAGAACTGTCATGAGATTAGGCTAAATCGGTTTGAGTAACAACTTGACTCTTAGTTTGAATTTCACAACTCATCAGACAAGAAGTGTCACTAGAATCAAGCTAGGAAACAAGTGGTTTTAAAGAAAGTCTTTTGAAAATTTGGCTCAATTATGGAATTGCTTACACATGTAAGACTGATACTCCCTTCATTGCCTGATTCTTCCTGAATTAGACATAGGTGATCAAGCTATGTATAATTTAGGAGTAATAAGGCAATGCTTGGACTAATCGACTCATATGATCTTTGGTGTTGAGTCAACTGACGTTAAAATTGTGATAGGGGATGTCAAGGCATTCTCCACGTTGAAGTCTGAAGAAAGGATAACGGAATGGGTATCTGAAGACATCTATGTGAAATGAACGTAAATAACTCGCATAATGTGTGTATAAAACCGCATGTATAATGAGTTGTAGTTATGGTCTAGGGTCAATGATGCAACCTAGTTCTCTATAACTCTTGCTCTGACACCAATCTGTCACACCCCCAAATTACCTGTTTTGCAGCGGAATGGAATACCTGGGGGATGACTGTCATAGCATCAAAGTTACAGTTATATCGAACGACCTAAAGTGTCATTTTGAAAATATCATTTGATTAAGTAAAATAATCAGAGTTTACAAAACATAGGTCCCAATAGATTTCCAAAGTGCCAAAATAAGTTTATTACAATCTAACGACAGTTAAGTGCATAAAAATATATGTGAGACGCGTCAGCTCAGCGACTCCATGCAAGCCATGATGATATGCTAATACCTGAGATAAACATGCTTAAAAGTGTCAACACAATGGTTGAGTGAGTTCATAGAGTTTAGTTGAATTGCAAAGCCTTTCAAAAATGTTCACCCATCAAATAGTTGGTGAGTACACACGTTTTATATAATATGAAAACTCTTAAGAGAGAGTCAAAGTTTTGGTCATTCAGAATAGTCCACAAGGCAAAGGCATTGTAAATCCACTCAGTTCCAAGTCCCGCCCATACAAAACTTGCAACCTGGGTGTTCACAACCCACTGCCAAAATATGTATGTCTAGTAGTCAAGTATACGTTGTCATAATAGATCACAATATAGCACCACGTATATTATAATGTATGCCAGGAAAAGCCCATAGAATAAATAATATGCGTCCCGTAACATAGTAAACGAGAGGTTGGCCGACCTCTAATAGCGCTATCCATACTACCTACTGATAGGAGACTAACAATGCGAATGTACGAACGGTACATCATACAACTATTAATATACAATTAAGAACGCTCCGAACATGGGAGACTTTGCACGCTCCACCAATAAGGCGAGACTTTAGGTCAAGAACGCTCCACCGAAACGGCGAGACTTTTAGGTCATAGTACGTACGGTTCATTATGTTAATACAAATAAGCCGTAAAAACGTTTATTTATATTTTACAATCTTCTATTGTTTTGTCGATAATAAACGTAAAATCATATTAACGAAACAAATAAAATACGTAAATGGTTTGAACTAATAGTTTCTAACATATTCACATTTTCACATAAAACACTAAAACAAGTATAAGTGATTTTATGATTTAGTAATACATATGTACAACAACTAGTGTTTACATATTTGGATAAAATATACACATAACTAGTATGTAGTATATTGGGTAATATAAATGGGTAGAAACTTAAGTATCACAACCCATTGGGCAAATACATTGAATGTAGTTGGGTACAACCCAAAGCCCATAACCCATGGATCTTAACCCATAATCCATTGCATGACTTCATGCTTATATCACATATGGATAATACCCATAACCCATGGATCAACCCATACCCAAGTGACTAAGTGCATTGCACTCAAAGATACATTGTATCTAGCCAAAGATTCATGGTCCAACCCATGACCCATAACCAAAATACCCATGGGTAAAGAGGAGCGTTCCATGGATCCCTAGCTTTGTGCTAGCAGGATCCCAAGTGGAAGGGATCCGTGGGATCCGGGGAACAGTAGGATTTTTCCTCTATAAATAGTGAGCCATTTCTTCATTATTCATCATCTCTTTTCTAACACACTTTCCCCCTGAGTTAAATCTCACTAACCTTAGATCCAAGAGATCTATGTTTGTAGTTTTGTTTTTGTGTGATCTTTTAGGTTCCTTTTAAAGGCAAGATCACCACCTTTGAAGTCAAGCAAGCTCAAGTCCATGAGTTGCCATGCTTCCTCATCATCAAGGCTACTGAAGTCTTCTTGTTGATGACTCATTTCTTTTCTCAAAGAAGTGTAGTGTTGAAGACATTAGTGAAAGATGTCTCAAGTGTTAAGATGAAGATATTAGTGAAGGGTATCTATCTTCTATAGCATAAGCACTTGTGGTAGGTGCTTAGAAGTCAAGACAAAGAAGCATTAGTGAAAGGTGCTTAGAAGTCAAGACAAAGAAGCATTAGTGAAAGGTGCTTAGAAGTTAAGACACAAGACATTAGTGAAAGGTGTCTTGTAGATCTAGTCAAAGGCATTAGTGAAAGGTGCCTTAGATGTACATTCGATATGGTGTGTTTCGATGTACAAGATAGACCAGTATTAGATCCAAGGATATTGATATCCTTGATGATATTGTAAAGGAGTAGATCTCCTTTGGGATTAGTCGTTGGTGTAGTGTGGTAGTAGTTCCTCCATTGCAATGGAACTAGGTGCTTAGCCTAGTACCTAATAAAGGGTAGGCGATGTTGTGAAGGTGTAGTTCACCTTGGAGTGAAAGAACTAGGTACTTAGCCTAGTACCTTATAAAGGGTAGGCGACGTTGTGTAGGTGTGGTTCACCTTGGAGTGAAAGAACCCGGTGGTTAGCCTAGCACCGGAAAAAGGGTAGGCGATGTTGTGAAGGCTTTTCCGCCATAAGGAGATTGGTGTAGTGATTACGAACTCTCGAGTAGGTGACTCGGGGAGTGGAGTAGGGCAAGGAAAGTGTCCTTGTAGCCGAACCACTATAAATACTCGTGTTGTGGTTTTGTGCTTCTTACTCTTATCTTTTCATTACTTACCTTTATATGCTTGTTTATCAACATCCAACACACACATCCAAATAGATTGTCATAAGTCAATCTAAATAGATTAAAAGGAAGTTTCAATTGGCAAAACTATTCAACCCCCCCCCCCTTCTAGTTTTCCACAATTGCATCAGAGCTTCGTTACCAAGTTTCTTGAAGTATATTGTACTTTAAAACTTGATACGATCCATGGTTAATTGAAAACTACAAAGAAGGTTTCATAAAAACAAACACCATGTCTTTTAAAAATATATGCTTGGATGTTTATTTGATAACAACAGTTTTCTTATTTACTTTTTCATTTAATTGCACTAATCTTCTTTGTCATGTTGATTAGTCAAAGCTCAAACCCACCAAGCTTTAGGAGTCGCTTGGTAACAAGAATACCTTCCTTAAGAAGGTATCTTATTCGCAAAGGAGCGAGAATCGTCTAAGTGACATTTGTTGTGTCATTTGTAAAGACATTCCTAAGTGCGCTAGAGGTATGATTTTCTTTTTATTTTGCTTGATAATTAAGTATACCTATTGAGGTATTTATATGATTATCTCTTGTGCTCATATATGTTTTACATGAAGCTTCATTAGGAAGCCTTTTTTTCTCACATACATGTTTTACTTCTCGTCTAAAGTCATGGTATATAAAACTTATGTTTTGTCTCTTTCAAATCCAATAATAAAACAAAACACGAATTTCAAAAATTCCTCCTTCCCTATAAAACCCCACCGTCGACCACTCTACCAAATCCTCACTTTTTCAAATCCTCCAATTTCAAAATTTTCTCTTATTCAAAAACTTCATCTTCCTCCTCATTTCATCTCAACTGAAACCAAGAAGATCCGTCATCAACATGGTTTACATCGCACTCGTGCTCATCGCCCTAACACTCATCGCACTTGTGTTCCCTATGATGAAGTTCACATATGGAGACATTTACTTTGTGTTGTTAATCTAAATTGGGATCATATACCCAATCCTTTGTATCATCCTTAGCATTGAAATGCAATATTATTAATAATCTAGTTTATCTAGGTTATTTTTATCATAATGTGTTTGTCACTTTTGTTGATTTATATGTTTTATATTCTTTTGTGATACATTAGAAGTCATGTATGCATGCTAAAAGAAAATGTAGGATAAAATATATATCGTGGTATAAAAACTGTAAAATCTATGTTTTTATCAAATCTGTTTCTGTTACTACAGATCCACGGATCCCGGAAGTTATACTAGTCGGATCCCTTTTGTAAAAGAACCGTGGGATCCGTCCTACTGGAAAACAATCTTCATGCAAGATTAAAAGCCAATATCTTTCTAAATGTAATAATCCACTAGAAAGTCAAAACCTTGAGTATGTTAAAGTGTTAAATACCATTGTTAATAAAAATCTAGTAAAAACATTAGATTATCATAGGTTGACCACAAACATCTCTTTCTATCAACTTATCATTTTTATAGGTTCAACTATGACGCATGAATATGAGTTTGATTTTTCACTCACTAGCGTCTACACTCCGAACATCTCTCTCGAACCCAACACACCTGGCAATCATGTCCGTGGGTTCAATAATCTCGAAAACCGTCACTTCCACGAAGGACGTATTGTAGACACCTCTCTACAATTCGAAGAAGGTATCAATACCTCCTTCCGAGCCATAGGACTAGAATGCCTTCTTGAAATCAACGAGAAGATATGTCCAAGGTTCATAATGGAATTCTTCCGTCAAGTCGAACTCGTTCGTAACGAGGATCGCTCTCTATCTCTTTGGTTTTATATCAAAAACCAAAAGTTCACTCTAACCCTTGGGCATTTTGCTCACATCCTCCGGATTCCAAATCATGGACAATGTGCCTTCACCGAAGATTGGTCTCTTGATTCTCTCTTCAACTTTCGTGAAGAAAATAGTCCATATTGTTCACACATACCCTCTCCGGAAGATTTAAATCGCATAATATGCAAATCTCGACCATATTACTCCGATCCAAACATTATCTTTACAAGGGATATCCGAGAAGAGTACAAGCCTCTTGCACTCATCCTACGTGAAAATGTTTGGAGTCTTAGGGGAAATCGAGAAATTCTTCCCGCTTGTTGTGCTCACATGTTGTACTGTTTGCTAACACAACAACCATACAAACTCGCCTACTTCTTCGCAAGGCGAATTGCAAATCTGCAAGGCTCCAAGAATAAACTCATCCCTTATGGAATGTTCTTGACACGCCTCTATCATAATGTTATGCACTTCCATCCTCAATTTCAAAGTCCGTTGTACGTACTTGTGAACAAGATTATGGAACCGCTAAACATATCTCTCATGAAGACTTTCTTCATTCTTGATTCCACCAACACTCATCAATCACATAGTGATCCTCTTAGCGAAAACACTCAAGGAAACTAATAATATTCCAAAATAGGATCAAATCTCTTGTATTCGTGCTTTATCAATGTAATCCAATTTCCTTCATGAAATAAAACATCCTACATTTGATATCTTAGTATTAGAACTCTTTTTAGACTATCCTTGAGATATAATGCATTGTCAAGATCATTGCATACCTTTAGTAAAGGTCCTGCTGAGCAGATGGGCGGATCCCAAAGATTGTACTAGATGGATCCCTACTCTTAGGGAACCGTGGGATCCGGCAAACAGAAAATGCAATTGCAAGCATTATATTTCAAACATATCCTTAGAACACCTCACACACTAAGCTAAACATAGTGTCTTAAGGTAAAATTAAGTCCTTATCAAGATAGGTTGATCTTTCCTACTCATATATAACTCTCCTAGATCACACTCTAAGACGATTGTAGATCTACCGTTTTGTCCTTAATCCATTACTCTTCCGCTCTTAAACTCACACTTCATTTTTTACTTGATCTCTCCCATCTAGCCTTAGAGATCTTTAGATTATGGCAAAATTGATCATTAATCATCCTCACCTCAAAATTGATCAAAGTTGATCATCTCAAAGCTTCTAGGATATTTTCAAAAACAATATCCTAAAACACAACCTGATCTCTAGGATCATTTAGCTTCAATTGACACTCTAAATCCTTAGTGTCATCCTTGCTCATCCATTGGTACTCTTGAAAGTTCCAAATCCTTTCATAAATGACAATCATTAGCAACATCATTCATTACCTTCAAGTACTCAAGCACCCCTTCATTTAAAACACTTAGGAGGACTGAAACACTCAAGATGATATAGGTCTTAGATCTTAGAAATATCATTTCCACCCTTTCATAACTGCTGAAAGCCGAATCCCTAGGATTAGCCTAGACGGATCCCTTTGAGGAAGGAACCGTGGGATCCGGATGACAGTTTATGTCAAATCTTGCTAAAACAATCATTTCAACTCATTTTCCTAACTCAAGCACTCCATCTCATCTTAAATTAGTTCCTAGATCAGTGCAACCTCTGAAGTTGACTCTTGTGCATGTCAATCATCACATTCCAATGAATCCTCGTGGCTTAAGGCTTAAATGCACTTGCCAAATCTCTTAGTTTATAAACCACCTTGTTAGGACCTCCATAGTCAGCACTCTCATCCTAACTTTCAGCTCTTGCAACCTCTTGAAATCATCTCATCATGAGGAAAACCCCAAGTAGTAACTTATCCACCAAAGAACCTCCCATGAAAAGGGCTCGTGTTATACACGAAATTTCTTCAACCGAATCATCTCCCGTCAAGCCAACAAATGATAGAATTCTTCATCATCCAATCAAACCAATTCCTAAAAGGATAGTACCCACAAAACTACCTATGCCAAACACCACCATACCTCCTAGGCCAAACAATATCATCTCCACTAAACCATCACCATTGGTTCCTAGAGCTATTTCATTTACATCCCCACTATCATCACTACACCTCTACAATTTAGAGGACTTGCCTCCTCGGCCATCTCATCCGCTTCCGCCTACAACATTCTCCTCATTAGGAGGAATAATGGTTCTAAATCAAGGTGTTGAGTCAACACTTGCTCCGGCTTCCTTTTCGCCGTTTCCATCATATAATCCCATTTGGATTATGAGAAATCATCAAAGTCAACCACCCGACCATATGGAAGTTGACACTTCTCTACCACCACCATCATTTTTGGTTGAGTCATTCTCAAATGCACCCCCACCAATCCCTCCATCGTTTGAAGCTCCACAATCTGCTTCACTTGATCCTTCGCATCAAGCCATTTCACTTCTTCCACCACCACTACCTAGCCATGACAAAGATTGTTATCATTGTCAACATGTTGAAAGTTTGATACATGAAGTACGAGAAGACCAATGTTTCATGTTTTATCATCTCCTCGAACGTTTCGACGAGATCAAACCTAAACAAAACTTGAGCTAGAAGATTTTAGTGGTGTCCCAGCATCAAGCAATAGTTGGTTTAGAAATTCCTAGTCATGTATTTTCTTATTTTATTAGTTTTTAGAGTCATGTATATCATAACTCTAGTTTTATTAAATGGAATTACATGCTACCTGTTATTTTGTTGAGCATATGATTACTTTGTATTCATATCTTATTTTTGTGATAACATTACTTGTTATATCACCTTGGATGTAATTAAACAGCTAATACGGATCCCTCATAATTGCCTAGACGGATCCCTACTAGGAGGGAACCGTGGGATCCGTAAGACAGAAAGCTTTCTTTCTACTAACTTGAATCACATTTGCAGGAAATTGTGAATTATACTTGCTTTCTTACCTTTGTTTTGTAGTTATTCAATTTACATATGAAGACTTTGACATCCTAAAGCTATGGGGAGCTTTATGTCAAAGCAATACATTGCAAATTACTTGCAATACTAGGTTTACATTTCGTGACATCCCCTTGCAATATTGCAATCATCAAGGGGGAGCACATTCGTCTCTTAGACGATATCTTTTTCAAACTTATTTGCAAATAAACTAGATTAGTATCACTTACTTGACGCCCTTACATAGGGATAGACTCGTCAAGGGGGAGTAAAGACGAGATCATTTCCCGTTATTTACTCTCTATTTCTTTTTACTTATTTTCTCTTTCACATGTTTTTCCTTCAAACACTTTTTGTTTCGACAAAAAGGGGGAGAAGAAAGTAAAAACTACAAATTCAAACTTTTACGAATTTTAGCTTTTCCTTAAAATAATTTTATGTTTTGTCATCAACAAAAAGGGAGAGATTGTTAATACAAATAAGCCGTAAAAACGTTTATTTATATTTTACGATCTTCTATTGTTTTGTCGATAACAAACATAAAATCATATTAACGAAACAAATAAAATACATAAATGGTTTGAACTAATAGTTTCTAACATGTTCACATTTTCACATAAAACACTAAAACAAGTATAAGTGATTTTATGATTTAGTAATACATATGTACAACAACTAGTTTTTACATATTTGGATAAAATATACACATAACTAGTATGTAGTATATTGGGTAATATAAATGGGTAGAAACTTAAGTATCACAACCCATTGGGCAAATACATTGAATGTAGTTTGGTACAACCCAAAGCCCATAACCCATGGATCTTGACCCATAACCCATTGCATGACTTCATGCTTATATCACATATGGATAATACCCATAACCCATGGATCAAACCCATACCCAAGTGACTAAGTGCATTGCACTCAAAGATACATTGTATCTAGCCAAAGATCCATGGTCCAACCCATGGCCCATGACCCATAAACAAAATACCCATGGGTAAAGAGGAGCGTTCCACGGATCCCTAGCTTTGTGCTAGCCGGATCCTAAGTGGAAGGGATCCGTGGGATCTGGGCCCGTGGGATCCGGGGAACAGTAGGATTTTTCCTCTATAAATAGTGAGCCATTTCTTCATTATTCATCATCTCTTTTCTAACACACTTTCCCCCAGAGTTAAATCTCACTAACCTTAGATCCAAGAGATCTATGTTTGTAGTTTTGTTTTTGTGTGATCTTTTAGGTTCTTCTTAAAGGCAAGATCACCACCTTTGAAGTCAAGCAAGCTCAAGTCCATGAGTTGCCATGCTTCCTCATCATCAAGGCTACTAAAGTCTTCTCGTTGATGATTCCTTTCTTTTCTCAAAGCAGTGTAGTGTTGAAGACATTAGTGAAAGATGCCTCAAGTGTTAAGACGAAGATATTAGTGAAGGGTATCTATCTTCTATAGCATAAGCACTTATGGTAGGTGCTTAGAAGTCAAGACAAAGAAGCATTAGTGAAAGGTGCTTAGAATTCAAGACAAAGAAGCATTAGTGAAAGGTGCTTAGAAGTGAAGACACAAGACATTAGTGCAAGGTGTCTTGCAAATCTAGTCAAAGGCATTAGTGAAAGGTGCCTTAGATGTACATTCGATATGGTGTGTTTCAATGTACAAGATAGACTAGTATTAGATCCAAGGATATTGATATCCTTGATGATGTTGTAAAGGAGTAGATCTCCTTTGGGATTAGTCGTTGGTGTAGTGTGGTAGTAGTTCCTCCATTGCAATGGAACTAGGTGCTTAGCCTAGTACCTAATAAAGGGTAGGCGACGTTGTGAAGGTGTAGTTCACCTTGGAGTGAAAGAACTAGGTACTTAGCCTAGTACCTTATAAAGGGTAGGTGACGTTGTGTAGGTGTGGTTCACCTAGGAGTGAAAGAACCCGGTGGTTAGCCTAGCACCGGAAAAAGGGTAGGCGACGTTGTGAAGGCTTCTCCGCCATAAGGAGATTGGTGTAGTGATTACAAACTCTCGAGTAGGTGACTCGGGGAGTGGAGTAGGGCAAGGAAGGTGTCCTTGTAGCCGAGCCACTATAAATACTCGTGTTGTGGTTTTGTGCTTCTTACTCTTATCTTTTCATTACTTACCTTTATATGCTTGTTTATCAACATCCTACACACACTTCCAAATAGATTGTCATAAGTCAATCTAAATAGATTAAAAGGAAGTTTTAATTGGCAAAACTATTCAACCCCCCCCCCCCTTCTAGTTTTCCACACATTAAGTTTAAACAAGTCATAAAAGTTCAAGGGTTTGATTCATGTTCAAAAGTTCAAGTCAAAAGAGTTCATAAAAGTAGTAATCAATTTAGTATGATTCTTTCATTTCACTCCAAAATATAGTAAAAACGGTAAAAAGGGGATTGTGAATACTCACGGTAATATGTTAAAGTTTAGAATACTTGTGAAAGTAAATGAAAATAGTTGAGCATGTATCTCCCCCAAAAGTAGTTCAAAACATATAAAAGTAGGGGCTATGAAACTCACCTGATGCAATGATTATGATGACAAATGTGGATACACTGAAATGAGGTGCAATCTCTATCTGCAACCTAATATGAATGATATGTTCTAATGTAAGTCATGAAACAATGTCGTGCATGCAAACTCATATGATATCCATACCACTTGTACATTTTTGAAAATGAAGTGTATCATCGAAATATACGTTTGTGTCATATTGTCAAGTTATAAAATACTTTACAAGTATTTACGTTGAAACAACATCCTAAGATAGTCGTTTAGAAATAGAACTAGAATTTTATAGTTTTTCGTCTTAAAATAATATACTTCATGAAAATGACTAAGTAGCCTCGCGAAGCTAGTCGTAAAATAGTGAATATCAAGTGTTAGGAAACAAACTCAATGGTTTTAGAAAGCTTGTAACATTATCTAAAAGTCATAACACTGAACTTTTATCCATACGAGTTCCGATCATAAAGAAAAATAATGGTGAAGTGAGGTAGTTGAGCTAAAAATGTAGTTTATGGGTAGTTTTCGGGAAAGTTTGAGTGGTCGTATCTTACTCGTTAGAACTCCGTTTGAGGAACGGCTGGTCATTTTGGAAAATAGGCCGGGTGAACTAACTTTTACTCTGAGGTACTATTTTACCAAAACTAACTCGATCATTGAGAAAAACGGCTCCAAACATGGGTACCCGAAAAGACAGTTTCAACACTTCGAAATATTTTAGTAAAAGCTGATGGAAATAAGTTGTGAACGTCGGTTTTCAAATGCTTGTATCTCGGTCATTATAATCTCGTTTTCTACGATCTATATATCCTTGGTTTCGTGTTAATATATACTAATACATTTTTGATAATTCGACTCCTCTAGTTTACGTTAAAAACTCGTTTTTGTCCTTAGAAAAACCCTTGACAGCAAGTATTATTCCAGAAAATTAGTTTTCGTCGTTAAACTTGAAAATAGCGTATCTTTTTCGTTATAAACCCGTTTTAACCCGTTCAAGCGGCCACGGTTTCGTTTTTAAGTCTATTTTCTGAAAATATAAGCCAAAATAATCCCCAACCCATCGAAATTTCCAGATTTTTGAAAATAGGACAACCCTTAATTATATGTTGACGAAAATGATTTTTCTAGTTCATGTCTTTTACCAATCCATTCCAATCAACACCAAAACTATTCTAAACCTATCATATACCTTCTTAGGGTGTCATGGGTTCCTAAACTTTACCAAAAATGATAGAGTTCATAGGAATACTAATAGGATAATTTAAACTCATATTAAGAAATAAAAACATGTAAATGTGGTATGGATCATAGTATACTTGCATGTTTTTCTAATAGAATCATAAAAATAGAGCAAGTAAATGTTTAAAAGATTAGGAAAATTATTTGTAACTTACTTGAAGTGATGAAGAGTTTTTGAGCTAGAATACTTGCTTAATCTACAGGTTTTTATTTCAAAACCTTGAAATAGATTACTAGTGGATCAATAAAAATACTAGAGCTTAAATTTTGAGATGGTTTTCTTCTTCTTCTTGGAATGGCCGAACCACAAGGACCATGGAGAGGGTTTACTTGGCTAGTTTTCTTAAAATGGTATTGTATGAAGAAATGATAAGATAATACTTGAACTTGTAATGAATATATAGTAGCATGGCATTCTTGTAGTATTTTTGGTCAAATTGCAAGTCAACAAGGTGACTAAATTGTATATATGTTGACATACATATTAGAATAGAAGAGAAAATGAACTTTTGTATCGACTTTGGTGTACATATCTAGTTATTAGTATATATAATGTATTATATATATTGTTTTGGGTACTGAGTTAGCTAGAAATAAATCTTAACGGAACAAAATAAAATATAATGAAGTCATAAAAATTATAAAAATGCATTTCTCGCAAGTATCCGGTGAATAAATAATTATCGTATAGAAATTTAGTAAACCGTCGTGAATATATATATATAACAATATATATACAAAATAAATCCAAATCATCGGGTAAACTAATAATATAATTTTTATAGCTTTAAAATGAGTATAAAAATTTATCTGAACAATTGTTGGAAGTGTCGAATTAATTATCCAAAATAAGTGATCGTGCGATAGCGTTTATATAAATATATGTTAATGGAATATGCAAACTCATGCATAAACTAATATGAAAATGATGTTACTGATGATATGTAGACTAACTCTAGTCTATATGAAATGTTCTTAATAATGTTCCTTGAATACGCAGCTTAACCCTCACGGTTACGCGAATTTGATACTCGTAAACCTAGTTTACGAAAAAAATGATGAATAAAAATCATGAATATAAATTTTCTTCGGGAATGAATAGTGTTTTGTGAATAGTATAATTTTGAAATAACTTCTCAAAATATCAAATCGACTTCTAAAATGATGAATAGTAAAATGATGAATAATAACCGATGAATAGTAAATTCCCGAGATGAATAGTAAAAATTTCAAAGTTTGTAAAATGACCTGAATTTGAGAATTGTCACATTCTTCCCTTGTTAGAGGAATCACGTCCTCATGATTTAATTATTGATAACTATAGTCCGATCCTCGACAAAGGTTCTAAAAGTTTATGCTCGTGTGTAGTCTAAGTGATTATGTCAATGTTCATGTATATGGGTTTCTCATCCAACTTGGTTCATTCTTGTGCTATCGTGACTATATCCCATTCTAAAGACATGCTCTCTTATGGTTAGGTTTGATGAGGCAAACTTCCCCATTCTCGAGCATAACCCTCAAAAGACTTTTAGGTAACCGATTTTTACTTAATCTCACAACTCATCAAACAAGAACTGTCATGAAATTAGGCTAAATCGGTTTGAGTAACAACTTGACTCTTAGCTTGATTTTCGCAACTCATCAGACAAGAACTGTCACTAGAATCAAGCTAGGAAACAAGTGGTTTTGAAGAAAGTCTTTTGAAAATTTGGCTCAATTATGGAATTGCTTACACATATAAGACTGATACTCCCTTCATTGCATGATTCTTCCTGAATTAGACATAGGTGATCAAGCTATGTATAATTTAGGAGTAATAAGGCAATGCTTGGACTAATCGACTCATATGATCTTTGGTGTTGAGTCAACTGACGTTAAAATTGTGCTAGGGGATGTCAAGGCATTCTCCACGTTGAAGTCTGAAGAAAGGATAACGGAATGGGTATCTAAAGACATCTATGTGAAATGAACGTAAATAACTCGCATAATGTGCGTATAAAACCGCATGTATAATGAGTTGTAGTTATAGTCTAGGGTCAATGATGCAACCTAGTTCTCTATAACTCTTGCTCTGATACCAATCTGTCACACCCCCAAATTACCTGTTTTGCAGCGGAATGGAATACCTGGGGGATGACTGTCATAGCATCAAAGTTACAGTTATATCGAACGACCTAAAGTGTCGTTTTGAAAATATCGTTTAATTAAGTAAAATAATCAGAGTTTACAAAACATAGGTCCCAATAGATTTTCAAAGTGCCAAAATAAGTTTGTTACAATCAAATGACAGTTAAGTGCATAAAAATATATGTGAGACGCGTCAGCTCAGCGACTCCATGCAAGCCATGATGATATGCTAATACCTGAGATAAACATGCTTAAAAGTGTCAACACAATGGTTGAGTGAGTTCATAGAGTTTAGTTGAATTGCAAAGCCTTTCAAAAATGTTCACCCAGCAAATAGTTGGTGAGTACACACGTTTTATATAATATGAAAACTCTTAAGAGAGAGTCAAAATTTTTGGTCATTGAGAATAGTCTACAAGGCAAAGGCATTGTAAATCCACTCAGTTCCAAGTCTTGCCCATACAAAACTTGCAACCTGTGTGTTCACAACCCACTGCCAAAATATGTATGTCTAGTAGTCAAGTATACGTTGTCATAATAGATCACAATATAGCACCACGTATATAATAATGTATGCCAGGAAAAGCCCCTAGAATAAATAATATGCGTCCCGTAACATAGTGAACGAGAGGTTGGCCGACCTCTAATAGCGCTATCCATACTACCTACTGATAGGAGACTAACAATGCGAATGTACGAACGGTACATCATACAACTATTAATATACAATCAAGAACGCTCCGAACATAGGAGACTTTGCACGCTCCACCAATAAGGCGAGACTTTAGGTCAAGAACGCTCCACCGAAACGGCGAGACTTTATGCGTAGCCTTACAGTAATAACCTTGGACCGATGATGTTTGGAATACTGAGGTCGATTGGTATATGGTAAATGGTATTGGTTTTTGGTCAAGGTCTTTTTTACGCGTAACCATTTTACTTTGAAACCTTATGCGTAAAAACGTGTTCTGGTCCTTATGCGTAGCCTTACGCGTAACGTCATGCTTATGCGTAAGCATACGCGTAAACATATGCGTAGGCCATAGGCGTAAGCCAAGGCTTAAGCGTAAACGCATACGCGTAACCCATTCCTTACGCGTAACTTCACAGCTACGCGTAACAACTTTGTAGATGCTCCTTATGCGTATGTTTAGGGTTTTGACCCTTTGACCACTTTTTCTGACGAGTTTTCCGACTGAAAAATCCGACCATCTTCATAAAATACCCAGAAAAGCATAAAACTGCTTCTGTTTTTGCCAGTTTGACCACGAAGATGACGGTTGACCACATTTATTTCACAGATATTTGGTACAAAAAAATACGAGCGAAACAAAAAATGAATAAATCTGTTGTTTGTAAAACAGTTTAAGACCATTTTCATTTCATTTGACCCCTACTATTTTTTACCAGAAAAATACATTTAACTTGTATAAAAAACTGTTAAACAACAAAAAAATGTTAAAAGCTAACAACTTTGTTAAAAAACAGATTTTTATACAAGATTTTGACAAGATAAATTCACCAAAAATCAACCAATGATAAAATCCAACCTGGCTCTGATACCAATGATAGGATCGTATGTATGGATGATATGGTGAATCGGGAGGTCTTGGAAGATGGAAGAAACCCATCTTCAAGTTAGAGAGAGAAACAAGAGAGAAGGGAGAGAACTAGTGTGTGTTTTATTAATGAAAGGGAAAATTACACTAATGAGGCTCACCCCTCCATGGAAGTATGGAGGGGTTTATATACCCAAACACATACAACTATGGGTAATTGACATAACAAACCCATGTGTTTAAGGTAACAAAGATAGAAATTGTAATCCCGTCAATATCGTTCCATTTACGAGTTAGGAGCGATTCCAACAGACTTTTAGGTCATAGTACGTACGGTTCATTAAGTTCAAACAAGTCATAAAATTTCAAGGGTTTGATTCAAGTTCAAAAGTTCAAGTCAAAAGATTTCATAAAAGTAGTAATCAATTTAGTATGATTCTTGCATTTCACCCCAAAATATAGTAAAAACGGTAAAAAGGGGATTGTGAATACTCACGGTAATATGTTAAAGTTTAGAGTACTTGTGAAAGTAAATGAAAATAGTTGAGCATGTATCTCCCCCAAAAGTAGTTCAAAACATATAAAAGTAGGGGCTATGAAACTCACCTGATGCAATGATTATGATGACAAATGTGGATACACTGAAATGAGGTGCAATCTCTTTCTGCAACCTAATATGAATGATATGTTCTAATGTAAGTCATGAAACAATGTCGTGCATGCAAACTCATATGATATCCATACCACTTATACATTTTTGAATATGAAGTGTATCGTCGAAATATACGTTTGTGTCATATTGTCAAGTTATAAAATACTTTACAAGTATTTACATTGAAACAACATCCTACGATAGTCGTTTAGAAATAGAACAAGAATTTTATAGTTTTTTGTCTTAAAATAATATACTTTGACAACTCATGAAAATGACTAAGTATCCTTGCGAAGCTAGTCGTAAAATAGTGAATATCAAGTGTTAGGAAACAAACTCAATGGTTTTAGAAAGCTTGTAACATTATCTAAAAGTCATAACACTGAACTTTTATCCATACGAGTTCTGATCATAAAGAAAAATAATGGTGAAGTGAGGTAGTTGAGCTAAAAATGTAGTTTATGGGTAGTTTTAGGGAAATTTTGAGTGGTCGTATCTTACTCGTTAGAACTCCGTTTGAGGAACGGCTGGTCATTTTGGAAAATAGGCCGGGTGAACTAACTTTTACTCAGAGATACTGTCACACCCCCAAATTACCTGTTTTGCAGCGGAATGGAATTCCTGGGGATTGACTGTCATAGCATCACAATCACAGTTATATTGAACGACCTAAAGTGTCGTTTGGAAAATACATCGTTTGATTTAATAAAACAATCAGAGTTTACAAAGTATAGGTCCCAAATGAAAATCAACTTGTGCGGAAATAATTTTGTTACAAGCCAAACGATGTTCTAAAGTTCATAAAACCCAAGTGAGACGCGTCGTCACCGCGACTCTATGATAAATCCTTATGTATGCCATGATGTGTATGCCTTAGATACCTGAGATAAAACATGCTTAAAACAGTCAACACAAAGGTTGAGTGAAATTCATAGGTTTAGTTAATTCATTTGAACACAATATTCGTAGTGTGAGTTAAATTGTTTCACACTCATCGTTGAAAACAAAACAGCATTTATTTCACTAAGTTCATGACAACCAAAGCGTAAACATCGCACCAATAAAAATTGGTAATCATCGTTTCATCGCCGCCCTAATAGGTAAACTTGCCAATTTACCTTAATGATTCAAATATAGTGCGCTCGATTTTCCCTAACTGGGTCAATAAGAGCGGGAGTGTTAATTCCAATAGGCCTATTCACAATATTCGCGCTCACTCGCAAGTGACTAATGGTGCATGATGTAGGGACTTCAAACATGGCAAATACTTAGTGACAATAAAACATTCGGATATAGCATACAGTTCAAAGCATTTGTGTTCGATTAAAAATGTAGCATGTATCTCCCCCAAGAGTTTGTAAAACAGTTAAAAGAGTAAAAGTGGGGCTATGAACTCACTTGGACAATAATGCGATGGCAAAAGTGGATACACTGAAATGTAGCGCGAATCTCGAAAATGACCTATTATGAATGATATGATATGTAATAAGTTATGATGTAATGTTATGCATGCAATTCGTATGTTATTTATACCACTTGTGAATTTTGAAAATAATACTCTTCGTCGAAAAATACTTCTTTTGACGTCTTGACCATTCTTAACTTACTTTGCAAGTATTTACGTCAAAATGTCATCCTACAATAGTTTCTTAATGATTTATTGTGAAATTTTAACTTTTCGTCGTAAAATAATGTCGTTGGAAATTTCATGAAAGTGACTAAAATGGCCTCGAAAAGCTAGTCGTAAAATGGTGTACGTCGAACGTTAGGAAACGAACTCAACGGTTTTGGAAAGCTTGTATCAAAATCTCGAAGTTTTGGCATTTAAGTTTTTATCCTAGAGGTCTCGTTCATAAAGAAAAATATAGGTTAAGTAGGGTGATTTTGTCCAAAATGTAGTTTAAAAGTGAATTTCGGCAAAGTTTAAGCAACCGTAGTTAATTCATTACAACTCCGCTACACAAACGGTTGGTCATTTTGAAAAATATGCTTGGTGATCTCACTTTTATTAGAAGACATCTCGTTACAAAAAGTTCTACGTCAACGTTAAAAATAGCCTTCAATATGGTCACTTGTTTATCCGTAACACTTGTCTAATGAAAATAATATAGTTTTTCTTAACTAATAAAGTTACGGCAATTTTGTAAAAAACGTGTATATTTTAGTCGTTACAAATCCGTTTTCTACGTATTATACGTCCTTAGTTTCGTATTAAAGTATACTAATATATTTTTGATAAGTCGAAATAATTTATAAAGCTTAAGACTCGTTTTTGACTCGTACAAAACAAAAACAGTTTGCTGAAATTTTCAGAATATATATATTTCGTCGTCAAACTTGAAAAATTCATAACTTCTTCGTTATAGCTCCGTTTTAATCCGTTCAAGCGGCCACGGATTCGTTTTAAAGTATATTTTCTAAATATCTAGGCCAAAAATTTTATGTCTACTGTCGTTTTTCCAGAATTACAAAATAAGATCAGACCCTTTATAATACTTGTCGAAAAGAGTTTTTCTCGTACTAAACCTATTCCAATCCCTTCAAAACAACTCCAAAGCTATTCTAATCCTACCATACACCTTCTTAGGGTGTCATGAGTTCCTAGACATCACCAAAACTAATATATAACAAGGGATAATTATAGGATGGATTATTTATATTTAACACTTAAAAACATTAAAAACCTTAAAAAGTGGTATAATCATCACATAACTTGCATGTTTCTCAAATAAAATGATATGACCATAATAATGAGTATGAAATAAAAATATGAAAGATGAAAAATGGATATGATATGCTTACTAGAAAATGTCGATGATTGGTGAACCAAATAACCCAAGAACCTCGAGTAATGGCCTAACTATGAACACACTTGATAACCCTTGCTATGAATCACTAAATAATCTAATCAAAAGAACCAAGAACCAAAACTTTTTGCCCCTTGTTCTCCTCTAGCTGCTGTCATTATATGTATAGAGAGAGTTGAGAGAGTTTTGTGTGTTTTAGTGTTGTGGTAAAATGAAAATGAATGAAAGAAATGCTAGATCTCATAGTAAGTTTGCAAGTAACCAAAGAGACAAGTAGTACAAGGAATTAAATGAGAAAGCATGATGAGTGATAGGAGGGGGGTGGCGTACAAGGAAGAAAGAATGGGGAAGAGATGGTGTTGTGTAAGAAAGTGTAAGAACTAGTTGAAAAATGAATGATAGTTGGTATTTTAAATGATATTTTGTATATACATTTGAGTATTTAGGGTAGTGTTGTCTAAAAATAAATTTTAATGGATCAAAGTAAAGTATATTGTGGTCATAAAAATTGTAAAAATACATTTCTTACACAATTTGAGTGAAATCATAATTATCGTGTAGTTTTTAAGAAAAACGTCGTAATAATATAAATTTAACAATTTATATACAAAATAAATTTAAAACACTGGGTAAACTCATAATATTATTTTTATGAACTTAATGTAAGTATAAAAATATATCGGGACAATTTTTGGAAGTATCGGATTAAATGTTCAAAATAATAACTTACGCGATAACGGTTATTTAATATGAAAATTATACGTTTATTGTAAAATGCAAAAACCATGCATGAACTAATATGATGATAATGATGTTAATGAAATGTAGACTAAACCTAGTCTATATGAAATGTCCTTGATGATTGTTCATGAATTCGCAGCTAAACCATTAAGGTTACG
Source organism: Chrysanthemum seticuspe (assembly GCA_019973895.1). Taxonomy (NCBI): domain Eukaryota; kingdom Viridiplantae; phylum Streptophyta; class Magnoliopsida; order Asterales; family Asteraceae; genus Chrysanthemum; species Chrysanthemum seticuspe. The sequence continues at coordinate 36,805,592 of BPTQ01000002.1, forward strand.
CGAATTTGATACTCGTAAACCTAGTTTACGATAAATGATGAAATAGTGAAACTTGAGAAATGACCTGAAATTGCGAGTTGTCACAGATACTATTTTAACAAAACCAACTCGATCATTGAGAAAAACGGCTCCAAACATGGGTACCCGAAAAGACAGTTTCAACACTTAGAAATATTTTAGTAAAAGCTGATGGAAATAAGTTGTGAACGTCGATTTTCAAATGCTTGTATCTCAGTCATTATAAGCTCGTTTTCTACGATCTATATATCCTTGGTTTCGTGTTAATATATACTAATATATTTTTGATAAGTCGACTCCTTTAGTTTACGTTAAAAACGCGTTTTTGTCCTTAGAAAAACCCTTGACAGCAAGTACTATTTCAGAAAATTAGTTTTCGTCGTTAAACTTGAAAATAGCGTATCTTTTTCGTTATAAACCCGTTTTAACCCGTTCAAGCGGCCACGGTTTCGTTTTTAAGTCTATTTTCTGAAAATATAAGACAAAATAATCCCCAACCCATCGAAATTTCCAGATTTTTTAAAATAGGACAACCCTTAATTATATGTTGACGAAAATGATTTTTCTAGTTCATGTCTTTTACCAATCCATTGTAATCAACACCAAAACTATTCTAAACATACCATACACCTTCTTAGGGTGTCATGGGTTCCTAAACTTCACCAAAAATAATAGAGTTCATAGGAATACTAATAGGATAATTTAAACTCATATTAAGAAATAAAAACATGTAAATGTGGTATGGATCATAGTATACTTGCATGTTTTTTTAATAGAATTATAAAAATGGATCAAGTAAATGTTTAAAAGATTAGGAAAATTATTAGTAACTTACTTGAAGTGATGAAGAGTTTTTGAGCTAGAATACTTGCTTAATCTATAGGTTTTTATTTCAAAACCTTGAAATAGATTACTAGTGGATCAATAAAAATACTAGAGCTTAAATTTTGAGATGGTTTTCTTCTTCTTCTTGAAATGGCCGAACCACAAGGACCATGGAGAGGGTTTACTTGGCTAGTTTTCTTAAAATGGTATTGTATGAAGAAATGATAAGATAATACTTGAACTTGTAATGAATATATAGTAGCATGGCATTCTTGTAGTATAATTGGTCAAATTACAAGTCAACAAGGTGACTAAATTGTATATATGTCGACATACATATTAGAATAGAAGAGAAAATGAACTTTTGTATTGACTTTGGTGTACATATCTAGTTATTAGTATATATAATGTATTATATATATTATTTTGGTTACTGAGTTAGCTAGAAATAAATCTTAACGGAACAAAATAAAATATAATGAAGTTATAAAATTATAAAAATGCATTTCTCGCAAGTATCGGGTGAATAAATAATTATCATATAGAAATTTCGTAAACCGTCGTGAATATATATATATATATATATATATATATATATATATATATATATATATATATATATATATATATATATATATATATATATACTAGTAGCAAAACCCGTCCGATGGACGGGTATGACTTGTGGTTTTTATTTTTATGATTTAGTAGAACAAATATATACGAAAAAGTAATTAAAGTTAAATGAAATGTTTAAGATCTATAATTGATGTTACCATAATACATGGAACGACTAAAAGCTGGTAATTACTTTGATTTGTGGTTTTTATTCTCAGTATTTAGTAGAACAAATATATAGTAAAAAGTTATTAAAAGTTAAATGAAACGGTTAAGATCTATAATTGATGTTACCATAATTCATAAAACGGCCAAAAGCAAGTAAGTATTTTGATTTTTGGTGTTTATTTTTTGTGTTTAGTTGAACAATTATCCCAACAGATTGGTTAGATCCGATGCAATGCCAAAGGAATAAGAAATTAATTTTTTGCAAATAGCTATCTCCACAATCTGAGAGGTTTTAAGCTGTCATTTGCATATAGGAACAAAATGAAGATTAGGTTCAGTTAGTAATAGAAATTTCAGACCTGCTCAGGTGCTCCTTTGCTCACTTTATGCCATTTTCCACTTTGATCGATGTATGTTATTGCTGTTTGTTTGTCCACTGGATTGAAGGGAAGAAATTGTACCTCAATGATTCCCGCTCGTGCCTGCATCTTCAAAAGACATATTTCTGTAACTTAGATTAAAGCTAAAAAAAACCACACAAAAGATGTAAAAAAAACAAAGTTCTTTTTTTAATATTTAGACATGCTAAGCTGTAAGATTTAGCAAATGATTACTTCATATTTTATATCCTTTAAAAAAATAAATCTTTGAAAAACGCAATAGGGGTGTTTCGGGATAAGAACATTCAACAATACTGCATGTTTAGGAGTCTAAAGACTTTCCTGTAACAAAACATATTGCTTAATTTATCTCCGTAAGACTAACGATTCTATACTAAAATCAGTTGTATTTACCATAACATTATACTAATTTGTACTTAAAGGGAGATTCATATTATGTAACAACATCCTATTTAGGGGTGTGTTTGGATGGGTGTTTTGAAACTGACAATGTGATATTCAATAGTCACAATCATAAAACATATAATCAACTGTAACACAACTAAGTATGTGATATGAGATGGCGGTAGAGAACTTTGTGTATGAAGTTGTGAAAGGTTAAGATTATCTCCATTATTCACGCTAGAGACTTATCCGAAATACAAGAGGTATCAACTGGAATTCATCTCAACATTTGAAAAATCACCTTTTACATAGGCACATCATTTCAAGAAGGAGCACCAATGTATTTAATGCATCAAGAAAGAGCACAGATAGAAGAGAGAAACCGAGGAAATGTAGCCGGGTGCCAATGCATTTGCAGCCTATTGCTTCTCTTAGCTTTAAAGTTTGCTACTATAATATTCCATCTGTTTGTATCTAAAAGTCAATATTTATAACAGATTTTGTCATTTTATCAAAATATTTTGATTATAGTTATACCACAAAATTTTATTAATGCTAAATAGCTTCACTTCTAGTACTATTAGATTATATTTGAGATTGTTTATTGAAATTACTCATAGTGGCTGTATAGGATTTCTTATGAGATTAACTATTTCTAAGGGTTGTTTGGATTGCACATTGAGAATCCTTATAAGCAATCCCAAACCAAAAAAACCATTAGAATCATATATCTCATGCATCTCACAACTGATAAACTAATTGTACATGTCCCCAATATTATAATATTTTGAAGTTTGTGTTTCTTTAAACCAGAGGATGGACGAATAACTACTGGACTAATTAATTCGAGTGCGATACTTCTTATCAATTATACACATAACAGATAACTGAATATAAAAACGAATGTACATAATGTTAAATGATTGTAGTTTTGCTAGCATTTGACAGCGTTTTTGTACATAAAAGACGATAGAAAACATATGGAAATCAGTAACTCTGATAATTAGCTTACTTTTCAGATACTAACAATAGTCTTCATTTTATATGATTTTAGACATTTTCATTAGCAGTGATTGCCTGATTAATATAAATATTTCAAGTACGTAGGGCATATATAAAGATTGTAATAAAAACAGCCATGGACTTAATAGGATGTTTTATATCTATAGTTTGACCATCACCTTTGAACGTAGGTTTTATTTAATATAAATATGCAGAAAGAACCTCATTTAAAACTGAAAATAGGTCTACTAACCTGTGGCAATGAATCTCGCCATTCCTGAGATGAATCTTAAAAATACTCATTTACAGATAGGTTTTCATTTTGTTATTTATAATGCCATCGACTTGCATATGCTCTGTTATCTGCCTAGGAGTAGCAAGTGCCAAAGAGCAACAACTTCAAAGCATAGGCTCTGTTATCTACTTAGGAGTAGCAAGTGCAAAAGATCAACAACTTCAATCAACTCAAACATGAAGAATATAGAAAATATAATAGGGAATTCATGATTTTATGAAAGCGGTCATTGTTTTGAGTTTACGTTATGCTATACGTTTAATTATTGTCTCAAGTTTATGCTTATAGAAGCAACTAAAACTAGTGAGGCAATTTATCGAACACAGATTATCTTTATTTAATATATAGCATGGATCTTCAATGTTATTAGACAAGTAAAATATCATGACTATTGAGTGAGCTTAACAAAAATGTAACTGACATACTGGGTAACTTACCTTTTGGCTTTTAAAAACACTACAGCAAAATCCAAAATCAACAGCTTATCAAAAACATTAACGGCTTATCCAAACACTAAAAAGTGAAAAGTGATTATTGCTAGTGTGATTACGTACCTATGATTCATTCATTGATTTATTTTTACCTTCAAAACTATTGTTCTTCGTCAATACTTTCATGAATGTTCTTCAAGATTGAGTAATATTTATGATGCACCATCTCTAATAAATATGTCCTAATTAGATCTTTAGTTTGAGTCTCGGAACGCAATATGACAGTTTCTATGTAGATCACAGGAAACTCAATGCTAATCTAATAAATTCCATATATCACAATACATCTTTCTAAAAGATATAGGTTCTACTTACTAACTTTTCATATACATGCATTCTACGAAAGGTCCCAATACATGCAAAAACAGCAATAAAAACCAATTATGAGCCTGCATTACTATGCTTCAAGTCTCGCTATACATTACCACAACAATATCTATTCACATAACCATCAACCAAGCAAAATTTCCAGATGAATTGGATAATAAACTTAGGCATATAGTTTTTCATGACCCGCCTGATGGGCGGGTTCGCTTCATAAAATTGTTTGACAAAATGTAACTCGACTTAAATAAATAATGAATAATGAAATGTATGTTAAACATATAAAATTTAAACAAAAATACGGTGTTTGTGTATTATATTTAAAAAGAAAAATGATAAGTATGAAAACAAATAAATTACATAGTTCTTATTCATTTACGAAATAAAACTTTTTTTATAGAACGTTTTTCGTGTAGTTTGTGTATCCGCCTTGTTTGTTACAACATACCATTGATCTCGAGATTAACATACCAAAATGTCGATAACAGAACCTGGAGATTAACTCATTGAATGCACAACATCCACTGTCAAGTGCCGATAACAGAACCAAAATGCAAAATGTATAACTACTAATCTGGAACCAACTTTGGTGTATTCACGCTCCAAGATGACATTCAAAATCTTGTATGAAATTGTAGTCAAATGTCCTAACCAAAACCAAATCTCCTCTGCCATGTGTGGTGTGTATCGAGAAAGCAGCAATAGATACTGTTTCACAATTGGTTTTGGAAGTTTATCCCACTACAAAAGACAAATATCTTAATATTAAGACATTACATTAAATATCTGGAATTCGAATTAAGGCATCACCCAAAAGCACATATATTATAATCAAATTTTTGAATTGAAAATTATTCTATAACTTCCTTAAAGTATGAATCTTGAAAATCATAATTATTGGTCAAGTGAATCGCAGGGTAGTGAATGACGATGCGGTGACCCATGTTTTTATAATCCCGTTGTATATTGTCAAAGGGAATATGCAAAACATTAGTCAACATGTAAATCAAAACAACTTATTTCTGCCATTTTGAACTTCACAAATTGGTTCTTCTTTTCTTTTAATCTTATATTATAGCTTTAGAAATCAATACAAAAATCTAATGAAAATTTTGTGGTATATTAACTTGATTTCACAATGGTTTGGGTTAAACTGTAAAGAGGCGGGAGGTCATGTTTATATATAGGGATTCACTCATATATTCGTTATTAAATATGACAATTGATACATGCGTTTTTTATACTTAATAAAGTTGCTAAATGGGTAGTAAATATGAAGTTGTGAGAGCAAGTGTTCGATGTTAGTTACATGGCTTGGTTCGTATGATAGATTTGAACATCTTTTTGTCCAAGTTTTTGATCTTTTTGTTGTCAGTGATGTTGAGATAATTACGACTATCAATTATCATTCATAATATAGTTTTTGGATAAACTAATTCAGTAGCTTTTCTATATTAAAAACATAGTTATGCAAACTTTTACCGAGTAATCTTTCACCCAATTAACCTGTTTGCCCATTTGGCTATTATGCATTGAAAATGACAAATAACTAATACTATAAGAATGAAAACACTATGAAATAACATGTTACCTGCTCGATCTTTTATCTCAAAAACACGGTTAGCAACATGAGAGACCTATTTGCTTGTGTTAAGTTACAGACCTATTTGCTGGCGTTAAGTTACAGATATATGTGGCATCAAGGTAATGTCTACAAAGAAAAAGAAAGATCATCAAGAAAATGGTTGTACATATATCTTGGACCCTGAGTGATAGAGAAGGGTAAATCATTCTTGTACCAACATTAGTCATGATACTAAACCCAAATAAACAACTAAACGTTATCAACTTTGTAAGAGTAAAACCAAATAAACAACTAAAAATTATCAACTTTGTGTTATTTGGAGGGAAAGAATGAGCAAAAATTATTTAAAATATATAATAAACAAATAATGTATGCATTTACCAAAAATGATAAAGAAATAAAACAAAAATGTATGCATTTTTTTATCATTTTTGGTAAATGCATACATTATTTCTTTATCATTTTTTTACCAAAAATGATAAAGAAATATAAACAAATAATATATGCATTTATTTTTATAGTTCAATTTAGGGGCTCTTAATTTAACTATTAGCTCTCACTAATACACTATGCGACTTTTGATATTCAGCTAAATTTGTCAAATAAATTGTGTGAAATACTTTCATGACATATCTAAAAATCCGAATCACATTCATCATAGTTTAGAATAACGTTGTTTTAGAAGCGAAACTCACATGTGTTCCGAGAGCACCACGATTCAGTGAATCATGAGAAGGAACCATGGCATCAGTATCCATATCCTTTTTAATCACCTGCAATAGAATACGGCAATTGTTCAAAATGGCTGAAGTCGCAAAAAGTATTCGAAAGTTACAATATATAGTTCTGTTTTAGAATAAAGTTTCTTATATTAGTATGATAACATAGTCTTTTGTATTCATATATAATACTACTATATAGAACTACAATAGAGTTTGGTTCAACCTAATGCTTTTAAAAGAGCGAACCAAGTTTCCTTAAATTCGTATAAATCCACTAAATAGTTACAAATACTCATGTGACCGGTATGATCTTAAAAACATAAAGAATGATGTCACTGTCAAGTGGAGATACTCAAGTGTCAATCTCGACTCGTTCCAACTATAATGGCGATGTTTCATAAAAGGGGTTGTTTCATTTCGGTTAGTAATAACATATTAGATTAAGACTAAAGCGACTATTACAATTCTTGTATATAGCCACTGGTTCACTAACACTTTTAAATAATTTGCTGAGTGTTCATGGGGTATTCCTCACTTCCAACTAAAACTTTATCTAAAAATTTTATTGGCATTCGAACTCCATTTGATATCGGATCAAGATGTACTCATGGGCTCGTAAGTGGGTCCTTTATAAGTTGATTGATAAACTCCAGGAGCAGCGTCATGGGGCTGATTGGATCAAGGTGGTTGATCATTTTCAGTATGCTATGTTCAGCTTGTTGGTGTTGATATGTTTTGGAGAAAAGTTTGATGAGGGTCGGATTAATGAGATTCTTAAGACACAACACGATATGTTGTTAGTATCGCAGCGGTTTAGGGTGTTCACTATGTACCCAAGGTTAGGGAAAGTTTTGTTTAGAAACAGATGGAAAAAGTTTTAGAAATTGAGTGGTCATAAAGAACGACTTTTAATTCCAATAATCAAATCTCGAGTTGCGTCAGATAATTCTGACAGGGAGATCGTGGCCTATGTTGATACACTGGTGAATCTGCAGCTTCATGAAGATGAAGATAATAATGGAAATGGTTGGAAGCTAACTTATAAAGAGATGGTAAGTATGTGTAGTGAGTTCCTTAATGTTGGTACAGACACCACCACTTATGCACTAAAATGGATTACGGCTAATATCCTAAAGCATCCTCACATTCAGAGTAAGCTATACAATGAAATTATCTATGTTGTTAGACGACCACCAAAAATACAGAAATAGGGAGTGGGGTTAGAATCAGTTATAAACGAAAAGGACTCACATAAAATGCCGTATCTGAAAGCAGTGGTTTTGGAAGAGCTGAGGAGACACCCACCTGGGCTTTTTGTGCTGCCTCATAAAGTTACAAAGGATGTAGAGACAAAGGGGTATGTGATTCCGCAGGGTGAAACCGTCAATTTCATGGTGGCTGAGATGGGTATGGATCTAAAGGTGTGGGATGATCCAATGGAGTTCAAGCCAGAGAGGTTTATGTTGAATGATGGTAGTAAGTTACTAACATTTTGTTTGATATAAGTGGAAGTAAAGGGATTAAGATGATGAAGTACTTTCAATCTGTCATTGATCCCTTTTTTTTTCTTTTCTGTAAACCATAAGAAACAGAATATTAATTTAATCGTCACCATCTGATAAAAGAAGAAACTCATAGAATAGTAAAAGAAACAATGGAAGCAAGTGTTCATCATATAGACACTCACCCTTGCATAGAGGCTTAGTGGATTAGTGGCTACACCTCGAACTGATCTTGTTTGCCAATGCGAGTTATATGCACCAAATGATGTTGTCATGGGGTGTTTGGATGGATGGTTTAATGAGATGTTTGTTGCTGTTAGGGGTTGTTTGGATGGCTACTAATGGGTTGTTTTGTTGTTGTCAGGGGGTGTTGGGATGGATGCTGTAAGTGTGTGTTTGGATGGCTGATGTAAGGGTGTGTTTGGATGGCTGATGTAAGGGTGTGTTTGGATGGCTGCTGTGAGGTGAGGTTTGGTTGCTGCTTTAAGCGGTCTAATGGGTGAGTGCACCAAACAAAACCATAGCTTAGTTATAAGAATTTAGTAATTCTTATTAGTTTTATTTTTAAGAGTCTAATTATAATCAGATGCAAGTACAGTATAAACGATTCTAACCTTTGCTCTTCAAAAAATCATAGTGAGTGTACTATAAAAGTGCCAAGAAGAATAAATAGATATACAACTGGTACAATCCAGCAACTGATATAATTTGCTCATATCTCTGTCACACACGATTCGAATGCAACAAAACTCGACATAAAGTGCAGTGATATGATTCTTACTTAAGTATTAAGATTCATTACCTTTAAATTGCTTCATCTTCATGCCTCTATTCTAAACTTTCAGCCTAAAAGATAGACATAGCCATCCAGAAATAAAAAGACATCAGGAGTGTTTGGTTACTCCTGCAGCAGCACAGAAGTGGTAGAAAAAAAATAGGAAATCCGTTAGTACAACCTTTATATCTCATCAGCATTCATAGTAACTTTTAATTTTAACAAAATAGACCTACTAATATATTTTGGAAAGCAAAAGGTATTAATCTTAGATATCTCGTGATGTAAATGCCTATAACTTTGTAAAGAGTGAATAAAGATCATCTTACGTTGTAAAAAAATGGTCCATATTGCTGATGTGTTAGTCTGCCATTGAACATCACGAATCTAAATATAAACAAAGAAACTATGGACAACAAGTTTAATTCCATTATTTCACATGGTTGAAATCCTTCAAGCTTTTTGAACGATCACTTGTAGACCTGCGTGGTTAAAAATTGGTATATAAAAAAAGAGTTGGAAGCAAATTATGAGTTGATTACCTGCGTGGTTGAGGAATGCAACACAGGTGCACCACAAAATGGTGCAGCAGGCCAGTAGCCTCGCCAGACCACTGGCCATATGGAATTGCAGCTGACCATTGGTCACCCTTATGGAGAGCACCAGTTGCACAGTTGACTGAAAACTTTTAGTGGACTAATAAAACCCGTTTGAGATCAGTTACATTCCAAATAAATCCCGTCATAAGTACTTGATTCTCTCCATGAGTCTTGACAGCAGCCTTTTTGAGGGGCGTCTAATCAAATGTAGTATAGTGTGTGTTCCAAAGTATTGCAGAAGAAACTGCAAACCTGGGTCGTTCTTCCCAACGAGGCTGTGATGGTACTCAAAACACGGGTTTGTGATCGGGTGATTTGGACAGAAAAAAGGAATATGAGTGATTTTACACTAAGGAAATTAAATCTAATAAAGACTTTGAAGTCATTTTAATTCTATATTTAAAATCGATTAACGCTTAAAACCTAAAACGTAAGAAAAACAAATCAGCAGAATCCAAATAAGCGAATCAGCAGAATTCAATACAAATGAATCAGCAGAATCAAAATACTGAATCAGCAGAATCATGAATAAGCACTTCAGCAGAATTCATTACAATTCAGCAGAATCAAATTAAGCAGATTTACTAGGTGAACAAAAATAATAAAAATACACTGATGAAGAAAAGCAACAAAACATTAAAACCCTAAAAGCACAGATTATGAAATTCAATATTAATGCCTAGAGAAAATTATCTAGTTTATTCAAAAATGACAACAAGGAAATTTTGACTTTTAACTAAAAACTAAAAAGTTGACTAAACTGAATTTAAAACTTAAACTACTGATTTAATATGTTATATTAAGCAATAAAAACATGAAATTAACAAAGATAAACAAGATTCAAACAAGTATGCAAGATTATTAGATCTAATATCCTCACAGTCAACCTAGACATAAAATCAAGTGTCATCTTGACTATTCTATATGTAAAACTGCAACATTAAGGTTCAACTGAGTTGTTTAGCCCAAATGAGGAGTGTATCAAACAAGAACAACCACTAACACAGCCTTAAACACAGAATCACCATTAAATCCAAACAATCCTCAAATGGACTGTTATGAAGTTTTTCAAAGCAAAAGATTATGTAAACCTATTCCATCAAATCCAGAGGTACCAAAGTGTCAAAATGGACTCTTTTAAGCTTAAACCAGTAGTCACACAAGTCTAAACCTAGGTTTCTCAAAAACAAGCATAGTGACAGTCAAAATGCAATATCAAACCACAATGCAATCCAAAACATTCCAACCTAAGATTAAGCTATAACATCATTAACAAACAGCAAAGAAACACAGAAACATGAAAATTATAGCATCTAAAACACTGAAACAGCAAATTGCCAAAATGGTAAAAATGAGCTTACAAGTGGAATCCAGCTGAAGATACGGAACAAGGAATAAGAATCACTTCTATAGACTTACCACTAAGCCTCTAACCCAGGGCAATCCATGAGCAACCCTGCTCCAAGCCTTCATCATCATGAACACTCATTTTTATTTTTATGACCTATTTATTGAGATTTTTGTGATTTTATGCTAAACTTAAATTAAACTGAATTTAATGATCCAAAAGTTTTAAAAACTCATAAGTAAACTGAATTGAGATGAAATGAACAATAAACTACAACATTTAACACTTATCAGTGAAGTTGTCAATTTCACTAGATAATTGCTAAATATAAATTCTGTGAAAATTACTTGAAATTAATAGGTAAATAAGGTTCAAAATACACTAAGGAAATTGAGTACAACAATATTTGAATGAAAATTATGACTGAAAACTAAAACTATACTACCTACGAAAAAATCTATATTAAGCTAGCTCTCCCTTTATTCCTGCTTCTTTTTTTTCTTTTTATAAGTGAAGATTAGGGTTCCTCTCTCTCCTCTGAGCATATCCCACCAAGCTTCTGAGCCATTGGATGATTGGAGTTGATATTGGCCGTGGATTCGATTTTGGCGCCAAAAATATCCAAAAGGTAACGTGTAGAGCTTTTAGAGCAATTAAAGAACTTTGGAGGGATGTGTTGGTGGAGGAGACAAAACGTGAAATAGGCATGGAGCTAGAGGTGAGGTGGATGCAAGTGGTGGTGAAACCATGGAGGTGGAGGGTGGTTTTTGGTTTTGGCAGGGCTGTGAGAGGAAGGAGTATAAGGGTGGGTTTGACCAAAGTCAAACCGGTATTATATAAAAAGGAGTTGGGCTGGGTTTATTTTTGGGCTTGGTTGGGTTTATGAAGTAATAAGGGTTTGGTTGGTTTATATAGAAGCCCAAGGACTAAAGTTGTAATTTCTGAAACTTGAGGGGCCTTGTTTACCAATTATCCAAACTTCCTTCTAGGGACCAATCCTGCCAATAAACAATAACACAAGGACCAAAGTTGATAATTTTAACATTTTAAAACTTTAAGGACCATTTGTGTCAATTTTGGATTCTTAGGGGTAAAAGTTGCCATTTGTAGAAAACTTTCATCCAAGGACTAATTTGTGAACATGTTTGATTATCCAAGGACTAAAGTTGACTTTTCTTTCATTTTAAACTTTCAGGGACTAGTTTTGCTATTTTGTGAAACTCCAGGGACTGAAAATGCCAATTTTGTGAACTTTGATCATTTTTCACTTGTTTTCAATCTTTTTGTACTTGAGTCACATAAAAACACATTTCAATGATATTTGTAACATTTATATAGTCATTTGTGTGTTTTTGGTCGTTTTTGTGGGTTTAAATAATATAAAATATATGTGTATTTAGACACATATCAAGTCTCGGTTTCTTCTTAGCATTTATAATAAAGCGATGTCTCAAAAGTTCCTTTGCAGTATAGAATAAAAATCAGATTATCAGAGGAGGCAACAGTTGGAAATTCATAACTGCAAAAAACTACTTTAAAATCTAGAACTGTATGCGTGGATCCTCTATTTCTATTGATTTTATAACATTATTACAAAAATTGCTACATTTAAAAAACTAAAGTCTAATACTTATCATGCATTCATAATCCTTCATTTAAATAGAGGAAATACTCCACTTGTTAGCACAATTATCTACATATTACAAGATCATAAAGCTAAATCATGATGCATTACAAATTTGCCACATTATCAGTTCAAATGTTGCCACAACACCATAATTAATTGTATTACTTTGTTTTCATTTTCTTTTTTTTTCTTTTTTTTATAAATCACAATCTTATTAACAACTTAAAAAAGGTACTAATATTTTTCAACTTTAAAAAAATGTTGAGCTATTCTTAATTTGAAAGAACACAAACTACTTTTGTTCAACATTTCAAAGTTTCTAGATTTTTATAACTTCATTTTTTCACATGCTTCAAGTACGTATATTTTTATTAAAAAAAATCGGATGTGTCAATTATCATGCAAAACGTAGCAGTTTGAAGGTGCTAAATCCAGTTGTGTCGCATGTAATTCCTTCAATCTGCCCACCATTAGTGTTTCCTACACCACCAGTTGCTACTGAGATATCCTTTGGATGATGGAATTTGCATACTAACATGTTAAATGCAAGGAAAAAAAACATGGCTAATAGCTTGAGATTAGTGATAGTGAAGCAATCATACCGAACATGGAGGCTGAGATGGTCTCTCTGGTAACTCAGAACTCTCGTTGTTTCCCGTAGCAAACAAACTGGATCTTCCTTATGCAGCCTGTTTGGAAAGATCGACCACCATACGAAAACTCTGGTTAGCATTAGGGTTTTGAGAAGAAGCCCACATTATGAGTATACGTATATCATCAACAGGATTTTAACAAATTCACTCACAAACACAATTATCTTCTATGCATTATGTATATCTTCTTATATAATTTCCAAAAAAAAAAAAAATACAACCAAAAGTAATCCAATTATAAACAATAAGACAAACAACTGGTTCAAATATTTTTATATCACATAATTACTTCCAAATACAATGGCAAATACCCCTTAGGGACTAAATAGCCTTAAAAACAGATCACTTTAAGGGTTGTTTGGGTAAAAGCTTATTTTGAAAGATTGCTGATTAATTGCACTCTCAAAACAAAAAAAAATTATTTAGACTTCCCAAACAGCTTATAACCAGAGGCGCTTAACTAAAAGAACTTATTGAGGTCATAAATTAGGAGCTTAGAGAGATCATTACATGGTGTATAGATTGTAAAGACTCGCCCCATCTATGATTTATTCCTTCACAATGATACTACACCTTTTTATATCCACAACCAAGGTCTACACAACAAAGACCTGAAAAACAAACATACAATATCCCATTGTCAAAATATTGCTAATAGGGTGTTTGGATAGCTTATATAAGTGCTTATCTACTTCAATTTGAAGTGTTTGGATGATATTTTGTCCTCGAGTTCTATCCATTTCATCAGCAATTTTTCACTGTTTCTCTAGATTCAACATGTGATATTGAATCTCACAGCTCCAAAGTCACTGTTTCAAAACCAAATTGTCCCTGCAATAGATAAAAAAATTAGCATTAAAAACTAATCATTAATCCAAAGATAAATAACACAAGTGTTACTCCGTGCCAATCCAATGAAAATCTCATCCTTCTTCTTTCGACGTCACGGGGATTTCTGCTATATGGTCCTGGAACTCTGGTTTGTCCACATAATTTCCAACTCAGTTTAGTATATAAGTGAAGAATGAGGTATGATTTTACATACATTATACATATAAATATATAGACCAGTTCTATAATTAAAGAGCTCAATTTTCATTTTCTCCGAGTAATACAGGGAATTTGAGAGTGATTAGTGAGTGTGATTTTGATTTGTATTCCTTCATTCCTCTCAAGACTCTAATTTAAGTCTAGCTATCTAGCTTACCATAGCAAAATATGCATAAGATATTTCATTACAAAAACACATAGCAAATCTGTATGCACTTATAAGACATAGTTTCGGTAGATTAGAGAAGGCAAAATATATCAACAATATGAAGCATGGTTCTAATAATCAGGCACATGTAATAATACAGAATAAAAACCTTTAGATTCACATAATACAAACATCAATTGTTAATACCGTTTCCCAGTCCAATGTCTGCAAAAATATGGCATTGTATATTCAAAATTCTCTTACAAATATTTTCAAAATTAAAAGCAGGTTGTCCATTTAGCTTGCTCTCGTGCTTCTAAAATTAATTTCAAGTCTGTCTCGGGTGTGTTATGTAACACGCTAACACAGGTTTATAAGCACCTTGCATATTACACAGGTGAAAATATGTATCTGTATAAAACTAACCTTTAATCCGGAATCATAAGCGGTTGAAAGAAATCTGGAAGAATGGGATAGCTGAAACAAATATAAATTCAATCAAGAAATAAAAATCAATTGGGATAGTTACCTTGATTGTTAATCGTCTCAACTCATTATAGTTTCCCGCAACCCTGAAATAGAAGAAACATGATTAGCAAAGAGCATTCATGATTCGATGAGAGAGCAAAAGATGTAATCTTGTGAATCTGGAAAAGGGAATAATTAAATGATTAGTAACTAAGATATTAATCAACATGATTAGTACCTAAAATTATAGTGTTGTTGCATCCTCTTAATCATGAAACGAAGAAAACAAAAAGCTGCAGCGTGCAATCTCAGTTGTTGTTAAAGATGAAAAAAGTTACGTGGGTTATATGTTTGATTAGGTTTGAAACTCTAAATAAAAACTTAAACTTAAACTTGACAACTAAATACAAAAATTAAGCTATCAGAACTTCAGAAGTCAGACACCTAAAGCGAACAAATGAGGAACTTAAACGTGACACGAAAATTACACACAAATATAATAGGGATTAGTATTTACACACAAAAAATAGGTTAAAAATATTATCTTGTTAGGTAATATATATCTATCTTTTTTTAAATTGTTATCTTCAAAATATACATTCCTAAAATACAAACTGCAGAATTTTTTAGCATGTCCTTATTTGTATTGATTTGGAACATATAAATCAAAAAACAATTTAGTCTAGTGGTAAGTTGTTTAGATAACTTATGAATGACCCAAGTTCAAATCCAATATATGTCTTCTTTTTAAATAAACCGAATTAAAATTTAAAATCCGAATTTTAAAATAAAAAAAAATTAAAATTGTACATAAATTTAAAAAAAATGCCACATGTCATTTAAAAAAATAAAAAAAGCCACGTAAAAGAATGATGACATGGAAATATGACATGGCATTATGGGATGCCAAGTGGCATTTTATGTGGCATGCCTCATCTTATATATAATGTATATATATATATATAACAATATATATACAAAATAAATCCAAATCATCGGGTAAACTAATAATATAATTTTTATATCTTTAAAATGAGTATAAAAATATATCTGGACAATTGTTGGAAGTGTCGGATCAATTATCCAAAATAAGTGATCGTGCGATAGCGTTTATATCATGGTTGTCAGGATCCCGATCCTGATCTTAGGATCTTACGATTTTACGATACTGCAAAGCAAAAACGATCCGGATCCTACATAGGATCTTTGCAAGCTTAAGATCTTACAGGATCCCGATCTTGACCATACGATCTAATCCGATCCGATCTTACTTTTCTCGGATTACAAACTAAAAAACTACAAATTTATGGGTTGTTTGTTTGTAGAATTCAAAAAACAACATGTTAATCTTTTTAAACATTTTATAATCATAATTTAGGACAACATTTATATGAAGTATTCATAGTATTTTATGGTTATAATGTATTAGAATTTGTAGATTTGTATAAAATTACATAAAGTATTAAGAAATAACATTAGAGTAGGATCTTAAGATCCCGATCCGATCTTACGATCACGATCTTGCAAAGACGAAAACGATCCTGGGTAGGATCCCGATCTTGACAACCTTGGTTTATATAAATATACGTTAATGGAATATGCAAACCCATGCATGAACTAATATGAAAATGATATTACTGATGATATGTAGACTAATTCTAGTCTATATGAAATGTTCTTAATGATGTTCCATGAATACGCAGCTTAACCCTCACGGTTACGCGAATTTGATACTCGTAAACCTAGTTTACGAAAAAGTGATGAATAAAAATCATGAATATAAATTTTTCTCCGGGAATGAATAGTGTTTTGTGAATAGTAAAATTTTAAAATAACCTCTCAAAATATCAAATTGACTTCAAAAACGATGAATAGTAAAATGATGAATAGTAACCGATGCATAGTAAATTCCCAAGATAAATAGTAAACATTTCAAAGTTTGTAAAATGACCTGAAATTGAGAATTGTCACACATTAGCGAAAGGTGCCGAAGGGTCATGTCGAAGGCATTAGTGAAAGGTGCCAAGGGTGTACATTCGATATGGTGAATCGATGTACAAATAAGTTAGTTTGGGTTAAAGGATAGTGATATCCTTATGATGTTGTAATAAGGAGTGTGTCTCCTTTCGGGTTGTCGTGTATTGGTGTAGTGTTGGGTAGTAGTTCCTCCTTTGTAATGGAACTCGGTATCTAGCCTTGTACCAGATAAAGTGTAGGCGACGTTGTGATAGGTTTGGTTCTATCTCGTGGAAGAACCCAGTGTCTAGCCTTGTACTGGATAAAGAGTAGGCGACGTTGTGAAGGCTTCTCCGCCACATTAAAGAGCTTGTGTTGTGTAGTGCTTACGAACTCTCGAGTGAGGAACTCAGGGAGTGGAGTAGGGCAATGAAGGTGTCCTTGTAGCCGAACCACTATAAATACTCGTGTCGTGGTTTTGTGTTCCTTACTCTTTATCTTTGCATTACTTGTATATATGCTTATCTATCATCATCCAACACACACATTAAATAGATTGACATAAGTCGATCTAAATAGTTTAAAACGAAGTTTTAATCGGTAAAACTATTCAACCCTCATTCTAGTTTTCCACAAATAGCATAAAAAAATTTCACTACCATTCGATAAAGATATTATACATAAATTTTAAAGATAAACAAATCATGATCATGTTTGATAATATTATGAATTTATTTTAATATAACATAACAATCAAACAAAAAAATTTACAAACAGTTTACATAACAATCAATAGTTGTTAGTAAGTGTAAAAAATGGAAAAAGACAAAAATAATCAAGTGAAAGTGGAAAAGGACAAAAAAGAATAAGTAAATGTAGAGTAGTTAGTCTAGGTACAAAAATTGGATAAGGACAAAAAAAAAGTGTTCGGACAAAATTCTCGTCATGTGCTTTGCACGTGAAGACTGAGATAACTAGCAAAACTATCGATCGTTAAAAAATTGGACCATCGACGTAATATTTTTTAAATCCTAGACCAAAAAGCAAGAACTCGTGTTTTTAGATGTCGTATGAAATCCGTCCCTTTACAGGGACCAATGGGGTAATTTACTCTATTATAAAAGTTGATACAATAAGCATAGTTGTGTTTATCTATCAAATGTCCAAAATATTGTTGCGTGTTCAAGTTGAAGCAAATCCTATAGGCTAAGGGCGTGTTTGAGATTGCTTAATTATTTCCGTTTTTAGCATAGGTAAACAATCCCAAAAACTCATTTGAAACTGGTTATCCAAAGGCAAAGTCATTTGAAGATAAGCACTTAAAAACACTCCCTAAAATGAGAAAGTTAGAAATAGCACATAACCCCTATTGTCTATATGAATCTACATGCTTAAGTTTGCCTAAACTTATGTTATTCTATACAAGTTACTCTCTTTTTTGGCCTTTTGATTCAATTATGATTGAACATTAATCAAGAATCATTTATCAGGTATTTATAGTAAAGTTAAAAATAAATATATATCTAAAAAAAATCATATGGCTAGATTAATGATATATCCTAACTCATCCGAGTCTTCACGAGATGTTTGGAATTGCTTGTTTAACCTGCTTTATTGCGTTTTGATATAGCATATTGCAAATGGCTAAATCTTTAGGATGCATGGACGAGTAAAGCTAATGTTGTGCGTTAATTATGACCATCTAATCTTGGAACTTTATTGCAAAGAATAAGTGTCTTAAGGGGCTAACAGGTTGCGACGGTTAACTTTTTGGTATGTGTTAAAACCTTATTGTTCTTATAACCCGCGTTTGTGGTGTCTAGCCTGAGACACTTTATGTCTAACAAAGAATCATGAGAAGAATATCTTGCACTATCGCCAAGAATCGATGCCTCAGTATTGAATGTGGAAACAACAAAAGAGCATCTAACATCTGGCATGTAAGATTCTTTTTATACTTGCATACACGAGTCACAAGAAGTTATTTCATACTCGCATACACACGACTTTAATTAGATTGTTGACATATTGTATAACTGATTCCAAACTCATTCATTTCGCCAGATCAAACGTTGGTGATTAAAGAGGAAGAAATCTACATGATGTTTTTAATGGGTGTATAAGTTCTCTCTCTCTCTCTCTCTCTCTCTCTCTCTTGATGTTAATAATTGAAAAATCGTTACGAGGGCTAAAATTACTTACTTAGCACAAGGGGTTTTAAAAGTTGACTTCAATGACGACGTTTTCAATAAGTTCAAAGTTAAAGTAACATACAATTATATCTTTGGCAAAAGAAATGAACTTATGATTTTGATGACACTGAACTTGCTTATAGCTTCTTGAATTGTAAAAATGACCTTAAGTTATCATCTTTCCAAGGCAAAATTGTCAAGTGCTAATCACATCAAATTGATGGTTTCACTCATTCGATATTCTATCTATTTTATAAAACTGTAACATCTTAGGGACATGTCTTTCACATAGGATACTTAAAAGCATACCAACACATTGATATTCATTTTATAATCTCTTATTATGTATTAGGTTGTTGATTGGTATTCATGTTATAATCTTTTATTATGTATTAGGTCGTTGAAAAAGAAGAATCTATGTACATGAAAATAAATTGGACATTAATTTTTATCTTATTATTGTTATTATTTTTTTTATGTGGACATGCATAGCGGCAAACAGAGTCAAATTGGCCAGGAGTGGCGTTATGTTTCTAAATGAATTTCGTGTCATTTAATTATTAGTATAATGGAATCCGAATTTATTAATTAATTTCTTTTTATGGTTGCAAATCATTGATTAATAAGTTGTTTTGAGGTCTACTTATACACTAGAATCGAACATTAGAGGTCACGCATTAATGATCGAGGTTTATGGTTTCAATCCAGAGATCATGTATTAATGATCGAGGTTTATGGTTTCAATTCATGTTTTGTTCTTACAGATGATAATGATGCTAAAAAGAACATGCCATTTCTCTCGCAATTTTTTCCTCCATATTTCTAAACGTATAGATTCTCATATCTTGAAACTTTCCCGGCTTATGTAAGTTATGTTTGACGATTATCTACACAAACTTCGCTATAATTGTTTTGAAGTATAATAAATTTGTTGCATAGAATTAACAGTGTCTTGTCAAATATCAAACTTGCTAAATTTTGAGGTAACTACAATTGGTTTAGCTGTAGTTTATGGTGAATTTTTGTACGTTAATCATCTCCAGTTATTTTAATAATTTGTTTTCAAATTAAAAGTTTGTCGAATAAAAGGCCTTATAATTTAATTAAGGCGAATTAGTATAATTTACCGTTAACTTAACAACTTGATGTTTGCTTATATTGATTTTTACATTATACAAACATCGTGCGTGTACAAGTCTATAACTAGTGTGGGTATATCTTTACTATTTATATAATGCATGCATATGCATTTTTTAAATTTAAAATACTTAAAAATTGAGTAATATTGATTGTCTATAGTACCCTTTACAAAATAATTTCAAATGAAAAGTGTTACTTATTGTAATTAATTTGATCTAAATGACATGTTTTAAAAATATTCTTGATTAAATTGTAACAACATTTACCATTAAATTAATAGTTTAAATATTGTTTGATCTTTAAACTTTTTTTATTTTTTATTTATAACTCATATATTTTTTTTTATAATAACTACAAATTAAACTCGTAAGTGTTGCATCAAAAGTCACATCAAAATGTCTTACTAAAATATAAAAAATGATGTAAGAAAAAGAATGAAATGAATAAAAAAATAGAAAGCAGTGGCAGCTCCTCCGGCCGCATCCAAAACTAAACTCTTTCTTTCTTCGTCCCTAACCTCTCCCCCACTCACACACACACTCACTAATTTATATAATTATTATTATATAATCTAAAATCAACTTCAATTTGGAGCATCAGATATTTATTCACTTCATTTCATTTTAACAACTAATTAATTGAAGCTTAATTTATACAATTGCTTCCTCCTATCTCCTCTTCATCTTTAGGTAAATTCACTAACACTCTGTTAATTATTATGTATAATTAAATTCTGTTGCTTAGGGTTTGAATTCAGTTAGATGATGATGATAATTTGTTGAAGGTAAAACTATCCATATGTTTTATTTAACGTGTTTCGGTTTGTAACTAACAATATTTTGATTAAATTTGATGTCGTTTGATTTAGATCACTTTCTTTCTACTGCGGCAATTCCGTTTTCAGTTATTATCTGTGTTAGGATGTGGTTTGAAGTTTCGATCAGGTTACTTATTATACATTAAGCATTAAGACGACATTGTTAATTACGCTAGTCTAGTTCGTAAAAACAGTGAATAATGAGCTTATTGAAGACGAATACGTTTTATGAGTATGATTGGAACGGATAATGTCAAATGCATTCTATATGACACTTTAATGTGCCAATTTTTTAGACTCGAAACCAAATTTGGTAGACAGGTTTTTAGACGATAAATGAAAGAAGATTAAGAGGCTTAGAATGATTTGAAATAGCTTTTGTTAGATTTGAGGTTGTTTTCTGGAATCTATGGATATGGTAGTACGTGTTTGCCAAATCATTTTAGTCAAATATTTTACTTCATATGTACATCAAACATTCAAACACCTTCTTTATTTTTTATTTTTTATTTATTTATTTATATATTTTTTTTTGAATTACTATATTGTAATGTTTTTAGGATTAAGTTTTGTATTATTGAAAATAAACGAAAGCCTGACTTGATTTATCTTATTAATTTGCATTTGGGACGATTATGTCTCCAACTTTATTGCTTAGGGTTTGAAGTTTCAGTTAGACGATATTTTGTTTATCTTGTTACTTTATTCATAACTTGGCATAATTAGTGAGGAACCAAAGTCACGCGTGAGGACCAAAAAAATGAGACGAACTGTGAGGTGCTCACCAAATAGGAAAATGTGCAAGTGGGTCCCCCTTGAATGTTTTTATTATTAATTATTTGGTTTTTGAGTGTGTGTGGGGTATTTAGTGGAGTATGTTTGTATAAAAGTGGTATTTCAATTAAAGGCGAGGGAGTGGTGACCATTGGGGTGAAAAGTAAGAGGGAGTGAGGGGAGAGAAAAAGCTAATGTGGCGCTGAGGTGGAAGGTGAAGTGGTGTGACCCTTTGGAGTAGTCTTATTTATGGATGGTATCTTTGTGTTATTAACTTATTATTAGGGTTGAGTTACGGTTAATTAAATTCGCCCGCACTTTGACTTGCACGTTGTCATTTGTTTCTTTGTATCGTGGCAAATCTCAAACATCTAAGCGTATGTTGGTTAGGTTTCTGTCCTTTTGTTGTTGTTGTTTTTGTTTTGAATGATCTGTAATGGGATGTACTTTAAAGTTTAAATCAAGCTATTACACTCTAAGAACTAAAATGATATTTGTAATAGGATATAATTTTGTTTTATTACTTGTTTATGACGTTAAACCACCACCAAATGGCATAGTGGTAAGGTCCTTGGTTTCCTCATAAGAGGTCAAGGGTTCAAACCTGGATAGGTGTGTACCAAAACTTGGAACAGATTCTGCCACGATACAAATCAAAAAAGTTATCGAAATCTAAATCAAACTCCTGTCTGAATCTAATCATCCTTATCCTAATAATAGTACAAAGATACTTCCTGTCCATCATGTATGATGTTTGAAATAATATCTAGTAATTTGTAATTAACAATTCCATTCAAAATCATGCTAAAACAAACCTATTGCATCATCAATAAACTCTTTACCTTCAAAATAACGTCATAAACAAGTAAAAAGGGCAAACGGATGAGGTTTTCCCTATTCAGGTTACCGGGGGAGGGTGAGCCTTTTTGACTTAGATGTACGCGGCCTCACTGGGTTAATCCCGGGACCGTTTCCGACCCTTCCCTGGCCAACCCAAAATCACACACTTAGCAAGGTTTGAACCCTTGACCTATGTGAGCAGACCAAGGACCTTACCACTAGGCCATTTTCGTGGTGGTTTGGTATTCACCCATTAATAACCAAATTAGATAGACTGTTTCTAAACAGCAGATGATAGAAGGATGAGAGGCTTTGAATGATGTTTAGCTTTTATAAGATGTGAGGCTGATGATGTTTTCTGGAACCTGTAGATATGGTAGAATGGTGTTAAAGAAGTTAATAACTTATAGATCGATGCATGGCAGAAAATATATATCTTGAAGTGTTTGAACTCTAGATTATAGTGAATCTATCAATTATATTATGATATTCTAAAGGACAACAGCAAAATCTCCCTTTTTTATTGTGGAATCCGATAATTATGTGCTTCATTGCAAAGTAATATCGCGAAAAGTTCTTTTATCAGGAAATGATTTTAGAATTAAATTTAATGCTTATCATGGAGAGTTCTTGCTAATTGGCCTTTTATCAGGCTAGCATAGTAAGGTTAGAGGCGCAACTAGGAGAGTTGGCTCTATTACTAGTCATACATTTGAAATCTCAAGAATTGATATCATTCGTGGTAGAAACGATATAACAAGTTTTATTTAGTAAAAGTAACTTGGCTTTAGATGTTCAGCAGCTAGTGCGGATGATAATAACTACTCTATTAGCTTCCTCGTGATCTCTTTCTTTCTCTATTCTAGAAGGTAGATATGTGTTTATCAAATTGCATGCCCATTGTTATCTAAATTGTTGATATAAATCATCATGAAAGTATTTTAGTTGTCTTAAAGGGGATTAGTTTAGAATTCTTACCTTAAGTTTCATAAATCTGGTGTAGGTAATTCTGCAATGCACCGCGTGGGCAGTGCAGGCAATGCCTCCAATTCAGGTCGTCCTCGTAAGGAGAAAAGGTTGACTTATCTGTTAAACGGTGCCGATAGCACAAAGGTCAGAGTTTATTTTGTTTCTTCCATATACGTCTTTTGTAGATGGATATACACTTGTTACACTCCCTGAATATGTTGGCATACTTGTGCCAGCAGATATTACCTTAATTAAAGATTTTCGTATAATTTACATGGTATGGAAATATATATATAAAGTCACAGGGGAATATTCCTAAATTAAATGCTAGTGACCTCCCTTTTCTAACAGCAGGAGCTAGTATACTTGTAGTGTAGTTTTCACAGAATTTAAGCAAAATGTGATGAATATATAATTTCTCCCCCGTTGATACTATATTAAATTTTCAACCTCAGATACGGAGCCATTGGAACTCTCATCTATGTTTGTCTATCATTATCTTATCTATCATTTGTTTGTCCTTGTAATATGTTGATTTTTTCATCCTAATCTATTCTCTTTCATTTACATAACATAGGGATTTTTCTATCAATGTTAAACTGTTAAAATTTATTTCAATTATCAGTGTTTCGAGTGTTAATTTAGAAGTCATTCAGCTGCTTAAAGTTTTAAGCCCCTCTGTGTGCAGCATTGTGCAGGTGTGAATTGTTTGGCTGTCTTAAAGCAATCAGAACCAGATAACAGTAGTTACCTCTTCACTGGGAGCCGTGATGGCACGTTGAAGAGATGGGCATTAGGTAAAGAGGGCGCTACCTGCTCAACAACATTCGAGTCTCATGTTGACTGGGTATATCTCTAAATAACTGGTATTGCTTACTATCAGTCAGTATCTCTTTAAGAGGTTAATATAAGTCGTCATTATGAGGGGGTGTTTTATGTATTTTAAGTTTTGGATTGTTATTTAATTTTTTTTTGGAGATCAATGGGATGATTTTGGTAATAATGTCTTGTGAGGTTTAGCGTTTAGATCTAACCTAAGTAGCTATTTCACTCTTTATTCAACTTATGTTCAGTTAGTAGCACATAAACTTAACAAGTTATGTCTTACAGGTCAATGATGCAGTCCTTGTTGGTGGGAATACCCTTGTCTCGTGCTCGTCGGATACTACCGTCAAGGTTTAACTTAATGTGCAACTGAATTCTCACATCCTTGAGTTAATGTTCATGTAACTTGTACTCATACTGTGATTGGTTGTACCAGGTTTGGGATTGTTTTTCAGATGGAACTTGCACAAAGACTCTCCGTCAGCACACAGATTATGTTACTTGTCTTGCTGCTGCAGAAAAAAATGTAATGTTCACTCGTTTATTCTAGTTTATTGAAAGGTGTCGTAGACCTTTTGTTTAAAATTTGACACTCTACTATGATAATTTGGTATTTTGAGCATAGTGTACAGTAGAGAGAGGGACACTAAGCTAAATGTCGAGTACTGATCTAGCTAGTACCAATCTCACTCACGATCTACCCAATCTTCTCACAAATCACACAACCTATAAGACAAGATGGGCAGGCGGGTAACTGATCAATAAGGGCCCATGATTAAACAGAGTAATAGACCCGCTGATTGTCCCACAAACATTAGTCTCCTGATATTTAATTATTTATTAGTACTAATTAATACGTTAATTACTATGATTACATAAAAAATGCTTACATCATATAACAATTTTGAATAAAAACATATAGGAGCTTTAATGCGCTAAAGGCAGAGCTAGGGTGACATTCAATCCGTTTATCCCATTTAGCCTTTTTTTTTATTTGACTGACTTGAGACAAATAAAACTCAGCTGGGCTCATTCGTAAGTGAATGGGTCGAAAATTTCACCTATGTGCAGGCTCAATTGATACTATTTTTTTTAATTTTTTGTCTATTCATCCTTTTAGAGCAATATTGTTGCATCTGGTGGGCTGGGTGGCGAGGTATTTATTTGGGATCTTGAAGCTGCCCTTGCTCCATTAACCCAAACTAGTGACGTGGCTGTTGGCGAGTCCTCAAATGGAATGAATGCTTCAGGAAATTCAGTACCAGTTACCAGTCTACGTACGATCAGCTCAAGCAACAGCATCACAGCACACATAAATCAACCTCAAGGTTATGTTCCCATTGCTGCTAAAGGTCACAAGGAGTCTGTTTATGCATTAGCAATGAACGAGAGTGGGACTCTTATGGTGTCTGGTGGAACGGAGAAGGTAATTTTTTATGTGGTACTGTAGTATTTACAAACTGCATTCTTATTAATGATGCACTTTAGACGTTGCTACTGAGTACTGAGGAGGTGTTCCGCTCTTTCCACGCACCTCCTGTTGACTCTGTTATTTAGTTGATATATTTAACCTTTTATATGGATTGTTTTTCATGAGTAGCAGTTCAGATTTTTCTTTGTTTATACTTGGTGTCATTGTAGCTTGGTGAATGCTTATAGCAATTTGACGCAGAAATCATTATGCTGAGGACTCATCTCTAGATGTTTAATTCTTGCAGGCTGTACGTGTTTGGGATTCCAGAACTGGTTCAAAGACGATGAAGCTTCGAGGGCACACAGACAATATTAGGGCTCTGCTTCTTGATTCTACGGGGAGGTTTGTTTTCTCTTGTATATTATTTGTTTAACTGGGTGGTGAATGAAATGTTGATGTTCAATTCATTAATCAATCATTCATACAGTTTCTTTGATGACTGTCTTTAATATTAAATGAAATCTTGATGTCTAATTTATTAATCTGAATCCATTCATTTACCTTGATGCATCTATATGTTAGTAATAATGTTTAGGCAGGTTACTGACTAGTGCTATATATTTATGATCTATCAATTTTCCATTTTACTTACCTTTACCTTGATACTTGGTAAATGAATGAATTCATAGCTATAAATATGTTGATTATGATCTATGGTGTCTGGTTGATTAATCAGTTCACATTAACACATAAAACATAATTTTTATGGCCTTCCTGAGTGTTCATATTAATCGTGGAACTAATTTGAAAGCTGATAAATGAACAGAAATTTCCTATTGAGAGATGCGTAAATCTATGAGCTAAAATATGGTATTATAATATACTAAAATATAGTTTACATTTGTAGATGACCAGTTTTGATACCATGATCTTTGCTTATTGTTTTAAGTTGGGGCTTGAGTTTATTTTAATTAACCTAGCAATTAGTAGGGTTCGTAACATGATACTTACCTGCCCATTCTCAGAATATTGTCCGCTTTGGCACCTCTAAGTCACTGGCACCTGTGGGTCACGGGTTTGTTCTTGGTACAAGCCCATACATTGTACCAAAACGCGTCCCATGAGTCAAGGCCAAGTTCATACTTTAAGGGGGTGTTTGTTTCGGCTAATATAGCGGGCTTATGGCTTATGTGGTTTTCAGCTTATGTTTGTGGCTTATTTTGAAACTTTTCGGCTTATAAGCCGAAAAGTTTCAAAATAAGCCACAAAAAGTGAGGTTGTGAAACATAAGCCGAAAACCACATAAGCCATAAGCCCGCTATATAAGCCCAAACAAACACCCCCTAAATACCTAGGTTCTCCGTTAATGGGCAATGTGAGATGAGATATATTTGAGCACATATCACAACTTTCTAATTTGATTAATAGGTTAAATCTGGTTAATCCCTACCCTGCACAATCGGTCAAGTTTATTGATACTGAACACTCAATCTAGTGAGTGGTTGCTAATTCAATGATTCATTTAGTAGTCTTATTCCCTTAAACAATTTAAATATCTGGTCCATGTGTGCATGATATTACTTTATTTTCCTGATTGCAGGTTCTGCTTATCAGGATCCTCTGATTCTATGATCAGGTATACATAAGTTTTCCCTACTGGAAGATACATATTTTCATTTGAGTTATGCCATTATAGTCTTGTTTCATAGTTTAATGCACCAAATAGGCTTAATAGGTTGTCAGATTTAAATAATCACCTTCTTCATATAGATATGCTCTGGTTGTAAACGGATGTATCCCCGTGACCGAGGTTAGGTGACTTGCCACTAGACTATTGGTGGTTTTTATACTATCACCAAAGTTGCTAATGGGTGGAAAAGTTAAACCTACAAGAACAACACTATATGTAGTTTATGTACTAAGATGGCTAAGGCTTCTTACTTTGTAAAGAATGAAGGATCTTTTCTAGTAATGTGTGAATCGTGATTGTGATAGCATACTATCTACTAAAAGGGAGACACTATAAATTAAGAAAAGACAAGCTGTTTCATGAAAACCTTCTTTTTTTGTATGATGAATATGATGACTTTTTATATATTTTGATAGATTGTGGGATCTTGGGCAGCAGCGGTGTGTGCACTCTTATGCTGTTCATACCGACTCTGTATGGGCACTTGCAAGCACGCCAACATTTAGTCACGTGTATAGTGGTGGAAGAGATCTTTCTGTGAGTTATTTAATATGTCATTATGAGTGCATTAAGAGGTGGCAGTTTTGACCCATTTACTCATACAAGGATTGATTTGTGTGTTTTTATCTCATATAGGTCAAATAAAACAATTTAGCAGAGTGGGGGTCATGTCAACTGGGTTGAAAGTTGCCCACTCTAATCCTAATGCCTGCAACCTCCAAAATTGTTTTATTGAAAGATTTATAATGTTAATACTGCTGTTATCCTAATCATAATTTATAATTTAGTTGATGTATTATATAGAAATGGGCTAAAAGCATTTGTCCGAAACTAACCCAGCCCATTCAGAAGTCTGAACTGTACTTTAGTTATGTGTTACCCAACGTATTTGATAATTTTATAAAGCCACCTCTAAGTGCATATGATGTATTACTAGTCTTAGAAGACCATATATGTTGTTTCCATTGCATTATAATTTTTTGTTTTCTACTTGTAGCTGTACTTGACAGACCTCTCTACGAGAGAGAGCGTATTGCTTTGCAGCAAGGAACATCCGATTCAGCAATTAAAACTACATGATGATGGTATTTGGGTTGCGACAACAGATTCTTCTGTTCACAGATGGCCTTCTGAAGGTCTAAATCCTGAGAAGGTTTTCCAAAAAGGTGGTTCCTTCCTGGCTGGAAATTTGTCTTTTTCAAGGGCAAGGGCTTCTCTAGAAGGATCTACCCCTGTGAGTCATTTTATATTTCCGTTTAGACTGAATTATTGCTGTAATTTCTTTGAAGAATATATAAATGTTCTAAGAAATGTTGAGCATTTTGGATTAACCTGCTCCTTATCCTATATGGAACAATTGAATCCTTGTATGTTTTTTGTGACCAGTAAAATTATGTTGGATTTTGATAATGTTGATGTATATTTATACGTAAGAAACTAACTGATGTAATCGATGGGTAGGTTCCTGTATATAGAGAGCCAACCTTTAGCGTTGATGGAATTCCAGGGATAGTACAACATGAAATATTGAACAACAGAAGGCATGTTCTCACCAAGGTAATATTTTCTTTTTCCACTTCTTACATTTTTTAGCAGTTTAACTACTTTAAAATAACCTTTTGCTTGCTAAATTGTATTGTCGCTTGAAGAACATTATAACTATACTGAGTTTATGAAATGGCTCTTTGATAGGATGATGCTGGTTCTGTGAAGCTATGATAGATCACTAGAGGTGTTGTCCTTAAGGACTATGGACAGGTTATTCAGATACTTTTTGGTATTACTTTTAATGAGCATGTGGCAATTTTGACGCGTTTACTTATGAATGGGTCGATTCTGGTTATGTTTAATCTTTAATAGGTGAACTGGGATAAAGTATAAACTTTAGCCTAAAAGGAAATGGGGTCGGAAGTCACAGAAAGTGTATCTGACACATGAAACTCTTTAAATTATATTATCTAAGAGTTACATTACTACTATTAGTTAAGTCTTGTAATTTCATTCTACGAGATTATAGTGAGATTGTAGTACGTTGCCTGTTAAAAAAATTATTCTACGAATTAATTGCTCGTTTTAGACAAAACGTGTTCCTATCAACCTAACCCGGGCCGTTTCATTCTGCACCATAATAACTCGTTTAAACCAGCACATATTTGTATTTACTGGCATCTTAGGCTGTCATAAAATAAATTTCATCATAACTTCATCTTATATTTGGGGCTTTTGTAGTGTGTATTTCTGTATTCATATTCCACTCAGTTCTTTAATGCTCATGTTTCAAAGTTTTTATATTCTAGGTTTCATTTGAAAAGAAGAAAGAAGAACTGTTTGAGATGGTAAGTATTAATAGATCATTCTAGGATCAATGTATATGTATTTCATCAGTTCTATTTTTGACTATATTTTTGTTTCCAGGTGAGCATTCCTGCATGGTTCACTGCCGATACCAGGCTTGGGAGCCTGTCTATACATTTGGATACCCCCCAATGCTTTTCTGCAGAAATGTATTCTGCTGACCTCAACATCACTGAGAAAGCTGAGGATGATAAGGTGCGCATATCTTATACATGTTTGGGCACATTGCCTTTTGTATTGTGTATGCATGAAATAATTTAGCCAACATTTGATTTTGTAACTTAAAGTTTGCAAAGTTATGAAGAGCTGAAATATCTTTTTCTAACATTTTGAAATTACATGATAGCTATTGAAATATTATAAATGTTACTTTTAATCATATTTGACGTAGATACTATTTATAAAGAACCAAGAAGTTTGGAAAAAGGTGATTCAGGTCAATCCAATTAGACCCAACTGACTGACCAACACGTTCAGACTCGAATCAGAGAATACCTGTTTTTACCCAAAACTCTTTTACTTGTCACCCAGCTTACAGACCCACCCATCTTACCACCTATGGAGTCCCTAAAAAAGAATAATATATTTTTTCTTTGCAGATCAATTTGGCTCGAGAAACCCTGAAAGGACTGTTGACTCATTGGCTGGCTAAGAAAAAACATAAATTCGGATCTCAATCTTCGGTTAATGGAGATCTTTCATCTGGAAGAGATATATCTTCCAGGAGTATTACACTTTCAAGAGCTGAGGTAGATGCTAATGCTGTAAATGATTCTGTGGTGCATCCACCATTTGCATTCTCGACTGCTTCCCCTCCTTCAATTATCACGGAGGGATCTCAGAGTGGACCGTGGAGGAAGAAACTTACAGATCTCGAAGGAACCGAAGATGAGAAGGACTTCCCTTGGTGGGTTTTGGATTGTATTTTGCATAATAGGCTGCCCGTGAGGGAAAATACCAAGTAATTTCTTTTTCTCAATGCCTTCAAACTTTCTTGTTATTTCATCTCTTTTTTTCTCGGCTACATGGGCACTTTTGATGCATTTATACGAAAACAGTCAAACGGGTAAAAAAAAAAAATGTTAGCTATCAAGGGACCTGGTCATATTGGTCTTAAAACAGATAGAAAGTTGTCTAGATACACTTACATGATTGAAAACTCCTAAATTGATTTCTTATTAAGATGTATAATTATAAGGACTAATTGCACAAAAAAGGTAATCAACTCTTGTTCTAAATTCTATTTCAGGTAACCATTTTGTTTCCTGATAAAATTTTGAAAGTTTGGGGACAAAAAAAGTTAGTAACCCAAAATAGATATTGGACCAAAGTCTGTTATGCAATTGGCCTCTTTTCATAATTCATAACTATATGAATACAGCAATTATTATAGAGTATATAAATTAAATGGAACAGGCAAAAAAGTGTTTGTGGGTCAATCCATCTGACCCATTTTTTCGCAAGCTTTTGCATGTCCCATTTGACCCGAACCCATTTCCTACTCCCTCCACCTTGCACCTCTACATGTAACTGATGGGGCTTCGATTTATCAGTCTAACCTTTTGTGCCACGGTGCCCATCTTATCATGCTATTCAACAAGTCAACAACATATGGTGAATGGCATATGGAACTCCTGTTAAAGCTCAGAGTTTCTGTTTTACTCTCGTGAATGCTGATGCTAGAGAAGCAACTTGTTTTCTCACCAGCTATCATTCGAGGATCCTCATATATTTTTACCATTTTGTTTCAGGTGCAGCTTCTATTTACATCCATGTGAAGGTTCAGCTGCCCAGATATTGACGCAAGGGAAGCTGAGTGCACCTCGTATTTTAAGAATACACAAGGTACTATATGATGGCTATGACCACAACACGTAAAATTCAAGTTCTGTACAGTGTTCTTGTGGCTGCCACCAACATATTTACTTTTACAGACCATTTAATTGCTCTCAGTTTGTTTCCGCACATAAAGCATTGGTCATCATCTTCTGAATTTACTCTTATCTAGCCCATATGAGGTCGAAGCGGGTCTTTTTGTAGTACGGGTTATGCTTACCCGAATATGATAACTTTGTCCATTTGTTAAGTTACAAAAATCAAATACTGCTTAAAATATAAATACTACAGTATTATGATGAAAGTGATTTAAATCCTGAAATAAAACGATTTGGGAGGTTGTGTGCAACTTTGGTACTGTTTTACCCATTCGGCCACTTCACTCATTACCTTTGTATTTAAATGTTTTCATGACACGTTTGATTTTACAAATAACCCATAGTGACTGATGCATGAGTAAATCGGTCAAATTTGCCACCTCTAATCCTGTATATTAGGTCCAGGTCTTGTCTTTATGTTATTTTTGCTATCATTTTCCAACTTATGATGAGGGGACAATGAAAAGAATGGGGTTTATTTACTAGCAATCGTAGTCTTTCATTGTTTTAGTGGATGATCTTGCTGGGCAATGGTCCTCTGCTTAATCTATATTCATAATTGCTGTACAGGTTGTTAACTATGTTGTGGAGAAGATGGTTCTAGACAAGCCATTAGATAGCTTGAGTGGTGATGGTACTTTTGTTCCGGGGTCTGGTTCGAAGCCTTGGAAGCTAAAGCCATCTGTAGAGATCTTGTGCAATAATCAGGCAAGTTTCTATGTTTATTTTCTATCACATTGCATTTAAGCGGCAGTGTCTCGCTCAGTTAGCTGGTCTTCTTTGGATTTTAAGCAAAAAAGATTTTAAGCCAACACAAATACCCTCCTATTATTATTTTAAATAATAGATATTCACGTATGCGTACTTTTTTTGTTTGGAATGCAATGTCCTATGATCCATTCATATTTATTTTTGTTTTGACATGCTCCTTCAGCTTCATTAACATAAGCTGGTTATAGTAAAAAGGATCACCCGTCACATCGATATATCCACTTATTGACAAACTCCATAGGAAACTTTTAGAACATGTTCCAGTTAATCATTACCAGTGTCTTGTTATGCAGGTCTTAACACCCGACATGAGCTTAGCAACTGTCCGAACTTATATATGGAAAAAATCTGAGGACCTTGTCCTAAACTACAGAACCGTCTCAGGAAGATGAAATGGCTTTATTCATGGGTATGAGTACTTCAGATAGGTCTGTACGTCCTACCTCATATCAAATTTGAGTTCTTTCTTTCGTATTAATCTTTTTGTTTAAACTTAATTTGTGAGCAACAAAACACTCTTATGACTAAGTGAACAAGTCGATGGGTAATGGGTAAAATAGGGTGGGTTCGGTTAGGTAGACCTAAAAACTATGATCATAGAAACTATAATCAAAACAATTATCCCAAAAATTTGAATAAGAATTTGGAATCCTCTAAACACGCCGAGCAGGGGTGTCAAATGGGCCGTCCCGACCCCGATAAGGCCTTATACGGTCAGGTTGATTCGGGTCCAACTTAGCTTATCGGGTCAACCCGATAGCCTAATAGGGTTGGGTTAGGGTCTTGATTAGTTCGTTATCCGGTTGATCCGATAAACCCGATAAGCTATAATGACCCATTAAAAAATTGATAACTTTTGGAATTAAATTCCTTTTTTCAATAGTCTTTTAGTCAATTTTTTAAACAGCAAGCTTTCTACACAAAATGTGGTAGTGTACTACATCTTCAAATTTTGTTCTAAATTCTAATGCTCTGCATGATGCACCAGTAGCTTAGTCTTCTCTTTTTTTCTATAATTTTGCTGCTACATGATGCAAAAACAACATGCCTAATTGCCTACTGCCCATAAAATTCAATGCCTGCTTGTAATATGCTTTGTTTGTTTCGTTATATTTTGGGTCAAAGGAAATACTAATGCCGTGTTGGTCTAATATTTAACTTAATTTCATGTTGGGTGGTATTTTAATACATGAAGCAAATTGGGGGATGAGATTAGCATGTAACCCGATAAGTTGATAGACCCAACCCGATAGCCCGATACCTTATACTCTTATAGGGTCGGGTTGCGGATTAGTTTTTATTTTTACAAAACCCGATCGACCCGACCTGATAAGCCTCCATCCCGACCCGATTACCCGTTTGACACCCCTAACGCCGAGTATGGTTTGAAAGAATTTTGAACAGTTACCCGTTGTCATTTTTTTAATGTCGACTATGTGAACAAATTTCACATAAATGGGAACATTTGTGGGTCTACCAAACTCAACATGGCCTGCATCAGTCCGTATAAAAACAAATTATTTTGACTATTTACCTGAGACACCCATGTTTGACACATCTGGTAATTTTGGGTCTATTTCTGTTTGAATAAGTCTTTGTATAGTGAGCACTGAGCAAGTGAGCAGTGATATACATCTTTTTAAGAAAATTATACAGCCTCTTGTTGATCCCGTTTATTTGTAGGTTCAGTGCAGCAAATCTTGCATAACTTTTAAGTTATTCAAATGTTGGAGAGTCATGTTGAGATCACAGGTGCTCGGTGTCAGTTCATTTGTAATTCATATCGTATCGCACCTCTGCAAATTTATTAGATACAGAACTCGGTGTCAGTTTGAAGGATTGGTATTTTTGAATTTTGACCAAGAGAGCTGTTTAAAAAGAGTAAAACCGGAGGAAAACAACTTTCTTTGTAAGAATCCTTAGAGCTTTTTCTGGTTGCTGAGTACATGTCAAAAGGCTTTGTAGATTTTTTTTTCCTCTCTTTTTGTTGTTTGGGGGAGTAATCTTTGTGAAACCACACAATTTTAGTACAACCAAACCAGGTACATGCAAACCAGTCAATTGTCATAAGTGACAACTATAAATTGGGTGTCATATTTTTTGTTTGGTTTTCCTTAGTTTCTTGTATTATATATGGCTTTTGTTGTAGGCTATATTATACCAATTGTTTGTTGTACCCTGCTCCGGTGGGATTGGGCATTGTTGTTGTTAATGCTATTTGTTGTAGCTTCGACATCTGTGTTTGAAGTTATAATTTTATTACAAATGCTAAAGTTTGGTGAGCATCATTGTCCGAGTCTGAATTAACTACATGGTAAAGTTGATCTTTATAAAGTAGTGCTAAAGTGGAGAAAGGAAAGTCTGATTATGAAATCTGGGTTTTGTATAATTTAATAGGGCAAATGATAATTTATTTTCTGACTTTGGTAAAGGTAAGTGTGACAAATGAATGGCTGCATGATTTGTGTTTGTTTATGAACATATTAAGGTAATTGGTTCAAGTGTCTTGCACACCTTTTATGGTAAATATTCCAATGTTGTTGTTGGGGCCTAATTATAATTGCAAGGATTTTAGAATTTATTTCTTAAAAGTCGTATTCCTTGTAGTTATTTATAGAGTTCAAAAGGTATTATGATAATATAAAGAATTTGAATGTGCCTATTTAGCATGTATGATGGAACAGTAATGCTAAGAGCATCTTGTAATGACTCTGACTGAAATATTGTTTTCTTCTAAAAATAGGTATCACAGCTTTGTAAATTGTATTTCTTTTGCTAAAAGTATTGGCATCTTGTAATGATTATAGTTTTACTTTCATTAAGAAGCAAAGGTTTTATTTGAAAAGAAAAAGTAGACACGGTGGCATACAACAGAAAACACTTGAAGTGGAAAACCATAGTTAAACAAAGAGGAAAGGTCGACTGTCTAAATACCACTCTTGATTGTTAAAAACCGATAGAGTAAATTGTAAATATCTTCTTTGCGGTTTGGCTAAATTGCATGTTTCGTCTATATGGTTCGCAAAGTGCAAGCGGCATCTTTGTAGAGAAACTTTAGGTCCGATTTCATCCTTTCATAAATTGAAATTACCCTTCAGTTTAGAGAAGGATGAAATCAGACCCAATGTTTCCTTACAAGGATGTCGCTTGCACTTTCTGAACCATACGGACGAAACATGCAATCTCGCCAAAACCACAAAGACGATTTTTGCAATTTACTCAAAACAATATAAACTAAGTAGCTTTAGAGTGGAGGGTGTGGTTGAGAGTTTTCGCTCGCCACAATAACTTCACATTTAAAAACAAAAACATTTCATTTATCTTTTTCTTCAATATTCCCTTAACAACTTTATACTCTTCCTTTAATATTTTTCTATTTTTTATCATTTAAAAATACCTTAAAACACAAACAATCACTCACAACACAAACACACAAAATAAATTAATCTCTCTCTATGTGTGAAGGCTGATGCAAGAATCAACTCCCGCGAAAAAACAAGATGTTTTTCCTTCAATGAGTGGTGTGCGTATTTTTTGTTTCCCGCAAAGAAATAGAAGAAATAGGGTTTCCTGTCCTTTTTCCTACTCCACACCTCACACACGTAGAGCGATACATTGATTGCATTTGCCAAACGTTGACAAACATTTAGAAACGTATGTAGAAAACAAACATCAAGATTAAAGCTATGCCAAATATAAGAAAGGGTCACAATGTGACCAATAATACCCAAACCTTTAGGTATAAAAGGTACACAAATTGGGTGCAAAACATTTATAGTTTATCACTACATATGTTGAGTAAATAACCTTAAAAATAGGTTCATAACCTAAAAGAACGTAAATATCAACAATGCGAAAAAGCTCGAAAGAATTCCCCCAAGGCTTTAGCTTAACTAAGCATAATAATTTCTCTCTACTGCTTCATAAGAAGTTCCTAATGAATTCTCTATGTTAACAGTTCACCACAACAGCAATATTAAATCATGTTGGAGCGGCATATGAAAAAAGTAGCATGTACACGGTCATAGCCTTACCCAAGATGGAGAAACCTTCTATGAAAATACCTCCGGCAAGAATATATGTAGGTGTATATGTGTGCAAATATGTTCTCTATGCCTATTCCATCATAAAACTCTTTTAATTACCTTTTATTTTATTTTCAAGATAAAACGTAAAAAAATCTAGGTATAACTAAAAGTGCCATTTTTATCATAAGGTTCACCGACAAATTGGTCTATAAATCTGCTAAGAATTATACACTACTAAAACATAATTTATACACCATGTCTTCAGGTAGGGGGCTGGTTTTAGACACTACTAAAACATGATTTATACACCATATCTAACTATTACCGATAATAAATGTAAATGACTATTAAAAAAGGTTTTTTGTCTCTTTTTTTTGCGAAAATTTTCCACACTCTATATCATATATCTTACAATATATCTCGCAAATGCATCTAACGAAGTTTGAACTCACAACCTCTAGGTTTGGTGAGCAACTCACATACCGCTAGACTAAATGATTTGGGGGTTAAAAAAAAAATGCAGTGTCTTCGGTCATGTTTGGCAGCAAGCATTTAGAGCGTTTTGGAGCAACTAGCATTTTAAATGCAAAACTTGTTTGACAACAAGCAACCAACATTGCATTTCGTAAAAAACTGCTCCTATTCAAAACGCTTCTTGAGGAAGAATAAGAATCTTGCTGCTATCGTTACGCTTATTAAATTGCATATATACCCTCAAATTTAGTTAATCAGATTTTATTCTAATATGTATATGTTTTGTTACGTCATTTTACATTTGATAATTAGAGCTACAACTACGTTGTTAAACTATTTTATTGAGCAAACAACTACGACCAAATACTACTACTATTAACTGCTACTGCTTACTCCTACTGCTACATTTCGCCAAACATACTCTTCTTCTCTTTCTTCCATCTCAACAAATTCTCTTTCACTTTATTCTACAAGTCAAAAACACAACCTCACTTAAAAATAAATAAATAAACAAATAAAATTCTTCCCATCTCACACTTGTCCTCTATATCTCTTCTTCTACTTCTCTTGATTCCATTCCCATGAAAAAAATGTGGTTAACTCGATCTTTAAATCAAATTAAGCCAATGATTGAAATTATTGTGGTTAAGTGCATAGTTGTCAGGATCCCGATCCTGATCTTAGGATCTTACGATTTTTCGATACTGTAAAGCAAAAACGATCCGGATCCTACATAGGATCTTTGCAAGCTTAAAATCTTATAGGATCCCGATCTTAACCATACGATCTTACGATATAATCCGATCCGATTTTACTCTTCTCGGATTACAACTAAAAAACTACAAATTTATGGGTTGTTTGTTTGTAGAATTCAAAAAACAACATGTTAATCTTTTTAAACATTTTATAATCATAATTTATGTCAACATTTATATGAAACATTCATAGTATTTTGTGGTTATAATGTATTAGAATTTGTAGATTTGTATAAAATTACATAAACTATTAAGAAATAACATTAGAGTAGGATCTTAAGATCCCGATCCGATCTTACGATCACGATTTTGCAAAGACAAAAACGATCTTTGGTAGGATCCCGATCTTGACAACCTTGGTTAAGTGGCCCCAAGTGTTGGGACATATTTACAAATGGTTGGAAAGAGAAGCATTAATTAGCAAATTGTACAAAGGAAAGTTTTCCAAGAAGCATTAATTAGCAAATTGTACAAAGAAAAAGTACGTCAAGTGTGTACATAAAATGAAGGCACAAACATAGTTTACAACTGTATTAGATAGAAATGCATAAACAATATCAAAAGTGTATTAGATAAAAATGCATAAACATAGAAAAGTGGTGGATGCTTTGCTCAACTTTGTTATCTTCTATTACCATTTTATTAATTATAAATAGAAAAGGATGTTTTCAACACGCTACTGACTTAATTAAAAAACTAAAGAATGAAAGATTTCAGGATCTTACTTAGTGCATTACGTCTTCTACTCTCCTTAAGATAGGGAAGCTAGAAAGTTTATGAAGAGAGCCAAAATCCACAAAGAGTAATACTAACATTATGTGTTATTCTAACATTGTTCGAAATACTAAAATACTTCACAAGGGGTAAAAGACACCACCTTGACTTAGTGGTTAAATACTTTAGATTCTTCACAAGATTTTTAGGTTTGAACATCGTTAGGTAAACATTTTGAGGGTGGCCAATGAGAGTGTTAAGAAACGGTCACGAGGATACTCCGGCTAAATCACGTGCATCTAGTCAAATACTCATCTTTATCATGTAATTTGAATATGGAAAATCTCATCCGTTAAACCTGTTTTGACAATCTAAACATGGTTGTTGATCACATAAAACTAAAAAATGTCTCTAAATGATGAAGTTTTCTAGCTAAAAGGTGGTTAAAACTTTCTATTATAAGCCTTAAAGCTTAACATGTTTAAATCATACCACTTTAGCACTCTAAACCATGGCATGTGTCTTTGAAATATTTTAACAAGTTTATCATTTGTTAGCCAAAGAATATTTGTAATTTATTCCTACCATAAACATACTAAGTAAAAATTAAACATAATTAATTTAGGAACAATCTCACATTATATCTATCATCTTTATCTTTTATTTAGTTTGTTTTCATTTTTGCTTTCGTTTATAACTGGTTTTAGTTTCAATCT
Source organism: Chrysanthemum seticuspe (assembly GCA_019973895.1). NCBI lineage: Eukaryota > Viridiplantae > Streptophyta > Magnoliopsida > Asterales > Asteraceae > Chrysanthemum > Chrysanthemum seticuspe. The sequence continues at coordinate 36,844,959 of BPTQ01000002.1, forward strand.
CTTTGCTTATGTTGGAGAAGCAATTTTAAAGGATATCTAAATTATGAACTTGAGTTTTAAGTCTGGTTTCTTTTTTATAACTTTAGATTTTAAATCCCTTTATGCAAGTCGTTGTTGTGTAATCAAAACATGTAACACACATAGATTTTAATCTTTTCAAAATTCTTATGTCAAACTATCATGATAAGAAAACTATAAAAATGAAAGCAAAAATATAATACAACGTATTGGTAACCATTAACAAATTACGAGACAAACGAAACTGAAAGACCACTCTTTGTATTGTATAACTTATGTTACTCTTATTGCAAAAACCAAAACTATTCTTAATGTTCATAAAGAAACACACGTTGAACACCTAGTATGACTATTAGAAATAACTATGTTTTCTAGCTATGACTTACAACTATTTTAGCTTTGAAATTTACACTCTCAAATTGTTGAATTCAGTGAGTAGCATATACGTTCCTATGGATAAAACATCACAAGATATATCATCCTCTTTTGGTTTCAAAAGAATATATTTGCCATAGTGGACTAGTGGTTGTATCATCACTAAAATATTATATGATAAATATTTGAATGCCCAACATAGTACCCCCAGGGCCAGGGTGATTGAGGATAAGACGATATTTGAATGGAGTTACTTTTACGATTTTAGACCTATGTCTATCCTTGTTTTGCTACTACTGAATAAGAATTTGGAATGCTTTAAACACGCTCAGTGTGGTTTGAAAGAATTTTGAACAGTTACCCATTATCATTTTTGTAATAATTGACAATGTGAACGAATTTCACATAAATGGTTAAAAATTTTCCCCTATTTTGATGACATGTGAACATTTGTGGGGTCTACGAAACTCAACATGGCCCGCATCACAAATTTCCCCGTATGGAAAACAAATTATTTTGACTATTTACCTGACACACCCATGTTTGACACAGCTTGTAATTTTGGGTCTATTTGTGTTTGAATAAGGCTATAAGAGGGAACTTTTGGGTGTGTCTGTCTAGCCCAAGAGCCGCGTCCCTCCTAAACGACCCCACCAAGTGCGTCTCTCCCTTTAAATTATGGGATTGAGTCGTAGAATAGCAACGTACTTTTTCAAGTGTCCCATTCTGGTACGTGTACTTTTTTTAAGCTGTAGAATAGCAATGTACTTTCCATAAGTGTCTCGTTCTAGTACGTGTACTTTTTTAAGTCGTAGAATAGCTATGTACTTTTCATAAGTGTTCCAATTTAGTACGTGGGATGACGTACCAAATTGGAACACTTATGAAAGTAGGACGTACCAAATTGGAACACTTATGGAAAGTACTTTGCTATTCTACAACTTAAAAAAAGTATACGTACTAGAACGGGACACTTGTGGAAAGTACATTGCTATTCTACAGCTTAAAAAAAGTACACGTACCATAATGGGACACTTGGAAAAGTACGTTGCTATTCTACGACTCAATCCCTTAAATTATTTTGTAGGCTGGGTCACTCAGTCGACGTTAAGTTTGTATATGGTTTTTGTGTGTGTGCTTTTATTAATTAACTTTTGTGGGGTATTTTTTTTATAACCCGGGTCGTCTTACTACGAGCATTTGATCATGTATTTGCTCTTAGAGAAGATGACAGAGTCATTTGGTCACCTACAGAGGCACCATTATTACTGGTCTGAGTCTTTGTCTAGTCAGCACTGAGGAGTGATATGTCTTATACAGCCTCTTGTTGATCTCGTTTATTTGTAGGTTCAATGCAACAAATCTTCCATAACTTCTAAGTCTTTCAATTGTTGGAGAGTTGTGTTGAGATCATAGTGCTCGGTGTTAGTTTATTTGTTAGTCATATTGTATCGCACCTATGTAAATTTATTAGATACACAACTCAGTGTCAGAGTTTGAATTGGTATTTATAACTTTTGACCAAGAGAGCTGTTTGTTAAATAACGAGGTGCGCGACGGCTCGCCGCTTTGCGGTGGGGATTTGTTTCACGTTGTTGATCATTGCACGGTATTTTTTTAAGTATACATTTGTAAAGGAGAAGCACAATAGAATAAGTGGAACAATATTTGTAACCCATAGTTAAGCAACAATGACCTCAAACCTGGGTTTAAAGTATATACCAAGAATCCTACGTCTGTAAGTTGCTTCATATGGTACTTTTTAACTTGAAATCTTTAACCCTTTCTTATGTAGTGTATAGAGATGACAATCTACACTTGGTCAATCCGCAACCTAAGTATGAAAGTCAAAATGACAAAGTATAAGTACTCCATCCGTCCCAAAATTATAGTTCCCTATTGACTTTTTTGGTCTTTTTTTTTTACAACTTTGACCTTAAATATTTTTGGTTGTGTTATATAATACTTGATGCAAATTATATGAATGGATTGTGTTTTAAATGTATTTTTCATTAGTATATTTTTCATCAACTATTGTATAACATAAACAAAAATATTTAAGGTCAAAGTTAAAAAAGAAATACCAAAAAAGTCAATAGAGGACTATAATTTTGGGACGGATGTAGTATTTTATATTATAAACCCAATCTTTCGGTCTGCGTGTCTCAAGAAATTTCGACCCATATTCGATGGGTTACATGGGTAATATTTAAGCAACCAAAAATAAAGCGCTATATGTTCCAAGCTAATAAAATAGAAGACACTCTTTGGTAAATTCCAACTAACATGTGAGTAAGCCAATTTGTATAGGAACCTTAGGTTTTATGATCAGAAAAGTTATTCACGCAAATTCACAGATTGCAACCGTCAGGTGTTCTCATATGATCCACTTGTAGTATTATTCTTACATTCATACCTAAAACAACAACGGCTATGAGTATCCAATAGTAAAAAAAGTCAGCAACAACTCCTATGTTTGAGCCAAAAAAAGTATTTAATATTCACGATACAACAAAACATCAACTCTTATAAGACCAAGAAATGCAAACAAAATAAATGTCGTGCAACTTACTTTGACTACTGAGATGATCCTCATGGCCAAAAACTAGTTTCATCAAATCACTGGCATTTTGATAAGGTTTTAAAATGTATCTTTTTGAGGGGTCGTTTAAGCCCTTATTTGATCACTTTTGTATCCGTTATTACTTAATATTGTTCCTTTTCACTTTTTAGGTATCTTGAAGGCAAAATGCTGGAATGATACTTATTCGGACGAAAAGGCGCAAATCTACGAAGAAAATGGCCAAAGTCACGAATCGAGCCACTCAGACTGCTGGAACTGAAGGGGACGGCGTCAGGTGTTAACTGCGACGCCGTCGCATCACTTTTGTGACGGCTCAGTAGCCAAATTGCTTATTTGCAAGTGACGGTGTCAGGCTTTAAAAGAGTAGGTCGTCACAACTCAGACGGCCTAAATTTGATCCAGACGGCATCAGAGACTGAAGGGGACGGCGTCACAAGCATAAGGTGATGTCGTCGCAAGATTAACGTGGCCAAGACGAAACCCTAATGACGGCGACTCGACGGCATCACAATTTAAAGGGTGACGCCGTCGCGAATGTAATCTTATATATAGAATCCAAATCTTTTAGTTTTCAGTGTGTAGTCTTTTGGAGTAAAAACCTAAACCGAACCAAGGCTGTCTTGTACAGTATTTTATGGTTCTAAACCCTATCTTACATTAAGATAAGTGTTTTACTTCATTAATTTAATTATGTCTTCAATTACTTGTGTGTATGCTTGCATGTTTTCCATGTCCGGCTAATTTACTTGTGTGTTTGCTTAGGGAATATGAAACTTAATTATTGAATATTGATTGGTTGTCTCTTATCTTAATTGTTAATGATCTAGTAATGCGATAGGTCATCCGTTGTGTAGTTAATGCTTGATTAATTTTTGTGAACCTTAGTTTATAACATCTAGAGTTGTTGTAGGCTAAACCATCCGAAGAGTACCTTAGAGTTAAAGTTTATAAATCCTAGAGACTTTGTAGGCGATAACCTTTGGTAGTTTCAAAGAGTTAGGGACAAACGCATACCCTACGACCTTAGACACACAACGCGATTAAGAATAAGGACGTGACAATTCAACCATCAATAGGAGATAATTAAAGAGTAATAAAACATAAGTAAACACATCTTTAAACCATCATACGAGCACACAATAATTAGACATAGACTACCCTCACCTTAGTTAATTAGATAATTAGATAGTAGAAGTAATCGGTAGAAATACCAAACCCCCCAAATCCAAACCCCGAGATTCGTACTTTTCCATTTCCTAAAAAACATAAAAAAGAAGAAAAAAATAATCTTCCTCAACCCCAACCTTAGCGTAGTAACTTCTCACTAGCATTCCTATTCCCCTAGAGAACGATATCAATTCCCGTGGCTTACCCTAATACTACACTACAATGATTAGGTTCACTGCCTAGGGTGTTGAAAAACTTGCTCGACGAAAAGGAAGTTCCTTTGACCCCGAACGCGCTGCGTAAGCATATCACATTTCTAGATGTACAATCTACATCTTTTTGAACGACGTATTTGTACCTATACGAAAACGAATACATTAAATATTAAAAACGAAAACATTAAAACATTATTTGTACCTATAGGAAAACGAAAACATTAAACTTAAGGTGGCTCACTCAATTGCAGCTTCTTTCTTGCTTCGACAATGACGGACCAAGCTTCCCCTCTAAAGATACAAAGAAAGTTTGCAAAAAATACACAGTCCAACAATATGGTGCATTTATAAAAGGTAACAATATGATAATTGGAGCTCGTCATCTGGAGATATCAGAAGCACCTCCAAATGTCAGATACTCTAGATCCATGTTACTATAGATGATTATCTGAATCCGGTTAAAAATATGACACCATCACTTTTGGAATGGCCATCCAATATATCCCTAAAACAAACAATGCTCAAGCATTTAAAGCAATACCTATTTACTTCAAGACCCCGAAAGAGAGTCAAGTTATGTTTGGATGATGAAATTGAAGGTTCAACATCTGCAAGAGAAAAAGAATGAAAGAAACTGCTTACCTAACTATTTTTTTTAGTTTTTCATTTGTTGTTACCAATTTTTATGAATGGTGTTAATGCAGATGGAAGACACACTGGTGGAAATGACAGTCATCCTGCTGCAAATCAAAATGGTCAAAGCTCAGTGGTTGGTGGTGCATCCCATATTGACTCAGGTGCATCTGTTGGTGCAAGACAAAATGAAAGTCATCCTATTGCAACTCCAAATAGTCAAAGCTCAGTGGTTGGTGCTGCATCTACAAATCAAAGTGGAATTGCTAGTGGAAGTAAAAGCACTTCACCAAAATGGAGCAGAATTGCAATAAGGAATGAAAGACTTGGAGCTGGTGGAAGTCAGGTTTCTGGTTCACCAAAGAACTCTAATGCTCCTGGCTCACCCAAATGGAATAGATCTATGATCAAGAGTAAAAGAGTTGGAGTTGGTTCACCAAAAAAGACTTGAGTAGGATTAGATTGGTGTTTGAAACTTATGTGAGATGATGTTTGAACATTTTTAAGACGTCTTGTATTGCTGTATGTGGATGTTAAAGTTTGCTAAATATGATAGCCAGTTGCAAGTTTTAAGTCATTGCAACTTATTGCATTTACAATACGCAATTAAAAGGATTTTATGAGTAATAGTGTACTTGTTTAGGCCATTTAATTTTTGCCAATTACTTGCATCTGCATTATGTGTATGAAATATGCAAATCTTATCTCTTTAGTATGTAAAAAAGGTCAAACTTAACCCTGTGACCAAATTTTCAAGTACAATCATTTTAACTAAAACAAAGTCAACATGCTTTACAAGTATCATTAAGTTGGCTTTTAGTAAGCAAAAACCTATGTTCTTCAGTTTAGTATACCAAATAAAATCAAAATTAACCTACTGAACAAATGATCAACTACAAATTTTTAACCAAAACAAAGTCAACAAGCTAAATATATTCCATTATATTGCATTTTAGTATGCAAACTTAACCCACTCAAATACTTGTCAACTACTTATATTTACCAAATCAACGTCAACAACTAAAATAATGATTCATCAACACATAAAACAATACCAATCACAACTGAAGCAATGCTAGTATTCAACTAATATTTCATAACCACAAAACAATTACACCGGTGATCAACTACATCAGATTAAAAAAAATCAAAACCCATCACCTTATCTCTTCCCCACTGCTAACTTATACTGCTTCACTTGAAAAAAAACAAGACAATTTAAAATTAAATTAAAAAAAAAAAAAAAAAAAAAAAAAAAAAAAAAAAAACCTTAAGATAATTGATTTCTTCATTTTAGTAGCTTAAAGTCTTGTTTCCTCTATTGTAGCTTAGATAGTCTTGACCTTAAAAGACCGGGGATGATAGTAACTGATCTTGCACACACTAGCGGATCGTGCCAGTCAATAAAGTCACAATCAGATCCCGGATCTGTTACATATTGGATTTCACATACACATCATAACACAAACACAAGTAGGCGTATAGATGATTTTCTAGAGAGAGAAAGTTAGAGGTTTGGGAACTTTAGTGAGAGAAAGAAAAATCTTATTATGAGCTCCAACTCTCTACCTTGGAAGGTAGAGAGTATTTATAGTCTTTACACAAAACGCCACCTAACGGGCTGTGGATCAGGCATATAGTGGGTAAAGACCCGTCCGTCCTCCACGGTGCTACTTAACTAAATACTACTTAACTTATAATAATCTACGACTACGATCTTTCTAACGATTACATATACTTGAGGTGACCGACTCTTTAATAACAGGATTTACTAAATCCTAACAATCTCCCCCCAAGGGAGGTCACCTCAAACACACATTAAAATTACATTGAATACAAACAAATATTACATTAAAATTGTTCTTGCATTCTTGATGTAGTACTTTGCTTTGAAGCTCGTAGTCATTGATTCTTCATATTGCATGTTTGGTTAATCCAAGTGGAGGTTTTTTACAGATCCACGTGATAATGAGTTTTGAGCCAGCTTTGAGATCATCAGCTATAATACATCTCTGACTCTTCCATTGTGGTGTTGGTATTATGTGATGTTGTGACATTTGGACCGACATGCTCACATTCTGGATCATGATATATTCTCATCAGAGTATCGGAAGCTTTCGTTGATTCATGATATTGGCAGCAGCGTAGCAGAAGCATGGAGTGAAAATATCAGAGTCATTGATGCACTTATCATGATTTCTTTAGAAATGAATGTATTGTGTGAGCATGCGGCTATGGATTGACCGCTTCATTCTGATCAGCTGCAAACGTCGGGCGTACCTGCATACAACAGTTAGCAATAAAGCGCAAGAAAGTGTCTTTGATCACTTTCGTTGAATTGAGGTACACGGCCCACGGTTCCCCGTTGATCAGTACAAGTACTGCCTGTGATCAGGTAAAATTCCGAAGAATTTCCTTGATAGGGTTTCGCAGCTGCTCTAGCTGTTCTCAAACCGGAACGTCTCAAAGAAGACAACACGGAGTGAGTGAACCAGTGAATTGGGATTCATTGATTGATAAAAAGAGATTTGATAAACAATCATGTATAGCTTAATAGAAATTGTTTTTGCAATACAACGAAGGTTTTAATGAAAATCAATTATCAATCACAAACACCTTTTATTTTGTAATATTTTTACACAGTCGATGTGCTAAAGAAAATGAGTTTTTAAGTACAACTACCGGTTTTTCAAAGGTATCCGTCAATCTATAACCTGAACCAGGATTGATTCAATAGATTGAATGGCCCCATTGTTTCTGTTCAGTTGTCACATGGTTGATCTATTGGATAGATCTCACATGCCACCCACCAGGAGCTTGTTTGATGTTGGCTCCAGAAGGCTTTCCATCTTCATGGTGAATATGTATGCATATCACTCAGATGTTCTGGCAATACCACAAGGATAATGCGTAGGACTCATAAGATATAATCTCTCTTTCCACATTGTGTGAAACAGAGAGTCTTCATTGAAAGTGTCCTAATGAGATTTATTGATGATCTCGTGGCTCTAGACTCAATTGTGCATATTTGGTTCCTATGCCGGAGACTAGGGAGAGGGTCTCCTTCTTCAATACCAACTATCTCTAAGAGAAAGTCGATAGATTATGTCGGTTCCCCGTGAGAATGAAACAAGTCCTTTTAAGAGGAACTTGAGTGGTTTGGAAAGTTGAAGTGCAGTGCGTCACTGGGTCCATGACGTCTTGTCTTCAATACCGATGTTACCTTGGTAACCACCAGTAGTATATGAATTGAACCCGGTTTCTGCCCTAAGGTTGAATTATTGGAGGGCTATTTCTTTTCACCCTTTTCATATTCATTTCTTTTTCATTCTTCAATCCCTTCAGTGCTTACCGAGACTTCATTACTAGAACCTTGTTGGGTTTATTCCAGTTCTAGCTCTGTCTCAGTCCGCACTCTTCCCATATTCTCAATTTTTTTTCTCCTTTTTTCATCATACCTAAGGACTCTACACTATCTAGTGGATTGTCCCTGGGTAGATCCCTCTGGCTCTGGCGGGATAGTGGGAACGAATACCTAACTTTATCTTCCTTATATCACCATACATAAAGTAAATTTGGTCGGTCTATTTGGTATTGTTCATCTGCCATTGGAACCAATCAAAAACTATTTGAAAACCAATCCAGATACTTGTGATATATTATCAAAGCATTTTGTACCTGAATTGTCTTTGATAATTTTAGAACAAGAGCTCCCCCTCAACATGTGCATCAAGCATCATTTTGTAATAGAGATAATTTTCATCTTTGAGGGGTTGGCTTGCATCTAAGAGTAGTTATATAAAGAAAGTGGTTTTCAAAATAGTTGCTCCCCCTCAATATGTGCATGGAAATTTGAAAATGTTTTGAACATATTAGGAAAAGATTGCACATTGAAATAAGTTGATCACGTTTCAAATCTTTGTGGTTTAAGATAGATGCTCCCCCTCAACATGTGCATGGAAAATTTGAAATCGTTTGGCACATGTGGGAAGGAGAGCTTGTACATTCTTATAAAACCATTTACCGAATTATCAGTTTAAATCCAATTTAAATCACAAATTCTCCCCCGATCACAATTATCAAATCATGAGTATTGTGATCTCTGTAGATTTAAATTGATTTTGAAAGCTTTTAAGGAGAATTGTGACTTGATTATGAAAACCTTTTAACTGATAAGAATCGGATTTTGAGACTTTAAACTCCATTGATTAAACATGCATGATTATCTTTTGAAAACAATTGTATGATAAATAACCTTTTGATTTAATTGAGATCATTCTCCCCCTCAATTAATGACATAAGTTGTTGATTGAGAGATAGATGTTTTTTACATGTGTTAAGACCAAATGATTTTCAAAAATAGAGTCCGAGTTATTTTTCAAAGCAATTAGTTTTCATTAGATAGTAAGTAAATGTTTATAGAATCAGAGCATGAGATTTGAAAACCAAGATAAAGCATGGCTCTGATCTTTCATTGAAGAGCGGGCTACTGCCTGAAATGACAATAAACCATTGTTTCACTTTCTCCCAAAAATATCTTTTGATTTTTTTTAATGAACATTCGAACAATATCTAAAGACTCGTGTCATTCTTTGAATGACAACACAAAGACCGTAGATATTATCGAATCGAGAAAAACATGACAAAATGACAATATTTTTTGAAGATTTTCAAGATTTTTCAATTTTTTATGGATTTTTGAAAGTTTTGTATTTTTCTATTTGCTTTTTGAAGGTTTTGTAATTTTGTATTTTGTTTTTCGAAAATATATGTACAGAAAATAGATGAAGGATAACCTTTTACTCCTCTTCTTCCTCTTGAAGGCGTATGAGTGTTTCTGGTTGAAGGCTCTTAAGACCAAGTCGTGGAAGGATAAACTCAAAACGTTCTCTAGGAAGAGCTTTGGTGAAGATGTTTGCTAACTGGTATTCAGTCCTCACAAAATAAAGTTCCACCACACCATTTTCTACTTTCTCCCTGATGAAATGATGTCGAATGTCGATGTGCTTTGCTCTTGAGTGTTCTACGTTGTTGCATGAGAGAGCAATAGCACTTTTATTATCACAGTACAGAGGGATTTTGTTGAATTCAAAGCCATAGTCAGATAATTGGGATCTCATCCATAGGATTTGAGCACAACAAGATGACATGGCTATGTATTCAGCCTCTGTAGAGGAAATAGAAGTACTCATTCGCTTCTTTGAAGACCAGCTCACAAGCTTATCACCCAAAACTGAGCACCTCCAGACGTACTTCGACGAGTATCTTGACATCCTGCATGATCAGCATCTGCATAGGCTGTTAGTGACATACAGGTGTCCTTCGGGTACCAAAGTCCCATATTGATGGTTCCTTGGAGATACCGAAAGACCCGTTTAACCGCTTCAAGGTGCTTTTTGGTAGGCTTAGCCTGGTATCTAGCACACATGCAAACAGCGAACAAGATGTCTGGTCTACTAGCTGTGAGGTACATCAGGGATCCAATCATACTACGATATTTCGTTTGGTCTACCATGATCTCTGAGTGGTCCTCATCTAGTTTAGTACGTTCTATCATGGGAGTGTCAACAGGGTCACTAGAATCAAATCCAAATTTCTTTAAAATCTCATTTGCATATTTAGATTGATTTATAAAAATGCCTCCGGGACTTTGTGAAATTTGTAATCCCAAGAAAAATGACATTTGTCCCATCATTGACATTTGAAATTTAGAACCCATTTCATTTGAAAACGGTCACACTCATTGGGGTCAGTCGAGGCAAAGATGATATCATCAACATATATTTGAACGTGAATTAAATGTTTGCCTGACTTCCTGGTGAACAATGTCGGATCAACTGCTCCTTTGCTGAATCCAGTAGATAGAAGAAACTTTGATAGCGTATCATACCATGCTCTTGGAGCTTGCTTTAAACGGTAAAGAGCCTTCTTCAAACGATAAACGTGAGTAGGATGCTCTGGATTCACAAAGCCTTCAGGTTGGCTGACGTAGACGACTTCTTTAGGATCTCCGTTTAGAAATATCGTCTTTACATCCATTTGATAGACCACCATGTTCTTACTTGCAGCGTTAGCCAAGAAGATTCTGATTGCCTCGATACGAGCAACAGGAGCAAATGATTCTTCAAAGTCAATACCCTCCTCTTGACGGTATCCTTTTGCAACCAATCGAGCCTTGTTCATTAAAACATCACCATGCTCATCAAGTTTTACTTTGAAGATCCATTTTAGAGCAATGATCATAGCACAATCTGGAGAAGGTACTAATTCCCATACATCAAGTCGATCAAACTCATGAATTTCTTCTTGCATGGCATTGAACCAACTGTCTTCATTCATGGCGGTATTAACATCTTTTGGTTCGATCTTAGAGAGTACGGAGTTGAAGAAGCACCATAAGGCATCGGTTGCAAGTTGTTTCCGTGTGAATACTGGACGAGAGGGGTTTCCAATGATATTGTCCAATGGATGATCATGTGTCCATTTTCTGAGGTGTTCATGTGGCTGCTGTTGAGGAACTGAAGTAGCAGAGTCGATATCTCCTGATGAAGATGGTTCTGCTGATGATTCAGGAGCAAATATGTTTTTGAATGGAGCATCTTCGGGAGTAGCAAAGGGATTAACTTCATCATGAGTGCCAGAAACAATTCCATGATGTACATTCGATGATTGATGATTAGTTGAAGAGACAGAGTGATCAGCAGCAGGCGCTTCTTGACTTAATGATATTGAGACTGAAGGGTTGACTTCATTTACAGGGATAGGAGCAGCCTCTGTTGATGGAATTGACATTTCATCAGCATTTGGTTCATAGTGTTCATCAAACATTGGATCAAACAATTTCTTTAAATCATCTTCTGATGGAGGTACATAATGAGTTGCTGTAGAGGGATTAGAAACAAGAGTAGAACTGATAGGACTACTTGATAAAGGTTGATATACGGGTCCAGAATTGGATTGTCCTGGAGCCATTTGACCGGTCAGCTCATCAAACATAACGTGAATTGTTTCCATTGTACTTCGGGTTCGTTTGTTGTAGATTCGGTATCCTTTTTTGTTTGGTGCATATCCTACAAACACTCCAATATCTGCCTTTGCTCTTAATTTACCTAAATCTTGACCATTATTCGTTAGATAGCACAAAGCACCAAACACACGAAGGTAGGAGAGATCAAGTTTTTGTTTTTGAACAAGTTCATATGGAGTTTTTCCATGAGAGGTATGAATAAGGGAACGATTTTGGGTGTAGCAAGCAGTGGCAATGGCTTCAGCCCATAGAAACATTGGAACCTTTGAATAAATTAGCATTGTCCTTGCGGCTTCCACAAGAGTTCGATTTCTTCTTTCAACTACACCATTCTGTTGAGGAGTTCGTGGAACACTTCTTTGATGACTGATTCCAACACTTTCATAAAACTGAATTAAGTCTTTGTTAACAAACTCTGTGCCATTGTCTGTTCGAACTATTCTAACAGTATTGTTGAGTCGAACTTGTAGCTGTTTGATAAGTTTGATGATGACATATGGAGTTTCATCCTTTGTCCTCAAAAACTTTACCCAAGTAAATCGAGAGTAGTCATCCACAACGACTAAAATGTATTTCTTCCCATTTATCATTTGTACTCTCATTGGTCCGCACAGATCCATATGAAGGGTATGCAGAACTTCCATTACTGAGTTTGTGGGTTTTGGTTTGTGGGCATATTTCGTGCTTTTACCCAATTGGCAAGCTGAACAAAGATGATCTTTTTCATATTTCAATCTGGGTAAGCCTCTGACAAGATCCTTTCTGGAAAGGTTATTAATGGTGCCGAAGTTCAAATGATTTAGGCGACGATGCCATAACCATGACTTTGTTTTTGAAGCCTTTGACAACAAGCAGATTGGAGAAGACTTCATCAAGTCTTCGATAGAGATGGTGTATAGGTTAGAACCACGAGTACCTCTTAATAATTCCACACCATCAAGTTCTCTAACGAAGCAAGTATGCTTTCTAAAGGCCACTTCTAGATCAGAATCACATAATTGACCAACAAAGAACAAATTATGACCAAGACCTTCCACATAGTATACCCTGGAGATTACACTTTTGCCAACTACATAATCACCATAACCCATAATTGCTCCAAAATGGTCGTTCTCGAATCTAACATTCCCGATGAATTTACTCACGAAGTTCATGAGCCGCGACCGGTCTCCAGTCATATGCTTGGAACAGCCTGAGTCCAAGTACCACAGAACGATTTGAACGATCTGCAGTTGAACACAGACAAGAATGGATAACTAGATAATTGGGATCCCCATGCAAGAATGGGTTCCATTTGGTTAGTAACAATGATTGGAACACCCACATCAGAAATAGAAGCAATGGAATCATTAGGAATAGATGCAGTGATAGTGTCCGTATTTGACCTATTCAAAGTATGTTCACTTCTTAAAGGAATAGTTCTACCAGTAGGCATCCATTTTCTAGTGGGCATTGTCTTAGTGGATTGAGGGCTGAACTGATTAACCTTATGGCCAAAAGGTATCCATTGATAACCTATCTTGCTAAATGTTCTTCCTGTTTTCTAACTTCCTTTCGCCTTTGCCTTTTAGCCTTCTTAGCATGATTTTTAGCATTAACAATTGTAACTGGGCATTTGACAGCATTAGACAAAACATTCACACCACATTCATGATTAGTAACAGAATTCAAGCAATCATCATTACATGGTTTGCGAATAGTAGCAGAATTCGAATTAATTATAGTACGCTTATAGCTAATACTAGAATCAACACGATTCGTTTTATTCAATTCAAACTTAATATTCCTAGGGTGATCTTTTACTCTCTTCTAATGCACATTCTTAGCTTGCGAGGTCCTATCTTGCTTGGTATTGCCTGGAGGCTTTGACCCGCTTGCTTTAATGTCACTGATTACTCCTGTAGAGGGAATTATGGGAACATTAGTTGGTTGATCTACTTTTTGCATTCCTGAACTAGATGTGTAGGGATCTGAGCTATTTGAAGGCACATTAGTGTTCACTTTCTTAAAACTGGGCATAGAATGATTTGAATGCATGGCACTAGGCATAAAACAAGGCATCACAGCTTTTCCTTTCGCACCTAAGGATTTAGGACATGTTGCAATTAAACATTCTAGCAGCTCCTGAGATCGTTTGGCCTGAATGCAAGCAAACCTAATTTCTCTATCAAGAGGTTTGTTAATGAAATCCTCTTCCACAATCTCACGGAGACATTCTAGGCTACCCTTAAGGTGAGCACAATAGTTATGAAACGCAGGTTCTTTATTCCTAAGATGAGGAGGAATATATTTAACATTCACAATATATTTGCAATCTGAGGATGACTTTGATGCAACATTCTCATTAAAAAAAAGTGGCAGTTTCCCATTTTCCTGACTCCTCAGATTCTCAATTTCTTTTTGTAAAGACGTTATTTTTTCGTTGTTTTGGTCACGAGTGACTTTCATTGAATCATATAACTCTTTAAAGTGTCGTTTAACTTTTTCATTTTCTTCTAGAAAACTCTCGTTTTCCTTTTGTAAGGCATTAACTAAGTTTTGAAGATGAAAAGTTTGAGAATACTGAGAATCTAAAGGAGGAGGCATTTGGGATCCAGTCACATTGTTCTTTTCACCCTTTAATTGAGAGATTTGGGCTTTCAACTTTCTGATCATGTTACAATGAGCTCGAATCTGTTCATCACGTTTGCTAATTTCAAAAACTGCATCAAATTCAGGAACATCCAAGGATGTCTTGATATTTGAGGTTTTAACATTTTCTTTCAGATGTTGATATTTTAATTGCAAAGCAAGATGCTCAACTTCCAATTTAGAAAACTGTTTTACCAGGTTATCATGATCATCCTGTTCAACTTTATCATGCAGTTTAGAGTTAGTTTTTTCAAGCTCAATGACACGATCATGGGAAACTTTCAGAGCAACAGATAATTCATGAAATTGAGAAGCATTAATGAAACAATTTGTAGCAGTGTAAAACACATCTTGAGCAATACATTCAGAAATAAGATTCTCATTCAAGGTATGCAAGTTCTTCCTCTCAATCTCATTATATTTTAATTCTCGCTCATAGTCACTAACCTCAACAATCATTGCATCAAATTCCTTTTCCATTTCTTTAATATCTGTATTCATCCCCTTCTTAAGACTCTCAAATTGATCTTTTAGTTGTTTAAAGAAAGGCATGACCTCAGTTAAATAGCATTCCTTAGTTTGCTCAAAACCCCTTTCCCCTTCAGTTATACCAGTGGGTGTGATCCTTTTCTTACAAGCTTTCTCAAAGTCAAGAAATAATTGAAAGATAACATATTGACTGTTTAAGGTCTTGCTTTTAGTAGAAATAGTTCTAGGAACTAAATGCATTGGTGTATTTGGAGGATACACAGTTGCTGAAGGCATTTTCCTAAGGGGAGGGTTTGTTACAACAAGATTCTCTGCTTTTTGCTTATCTAAATCCTTTTTCTAGAACACTTGTTCGGGTGTTAACAACGTTTGAGGCTTAAACTTGTTCAAGGAGATCCAATTTTCCTTTTTGTAATCATGGGGTTTGATCGTTATGTTATTCTTTTTACATTCATGATCATCTAGCTTCTTATTCATTTTCTCCCTAGATGCATCATCTAATGTTCTATCTTCCTCAGTGCACTCAACGCAACTAGGTTTCAGTCTAGGTTTAAGAATCTCATTACCATCATAAATTACATTATGGGCAGCTCTAGCCTTTTTAACAACCTCAGGATTAGGTTCCACAACAAGAGGAATGCTATGCTTATCGCTTAAGACTCTATGCTTAGTGATCAAGTGAGCAGTCTGAATGGTGTTCCCTTGTACGTACAACTTATTTTCAAGCTTGTTTTTCAAAGTTTTTCGACTGGAAAAATCAATCAAAAGTTTTGATTCCTTAGCATTGAATTCTTGCTTAATCATTTTCACATTTTCTTGAAGTTCTTGTTTTTGCTTAGCAGTTTTAGAAAGCTTTTCTTGTAAGGAGATTAACTCTTGTTTTAATACTTCTTCTCTAAAATTACTTTTTCTAATAATTGTACGCATTTGGTCATCCATTTCCTGCTCACGAGTGGTCAACTCAAATTTAGCACGTTGTTCATAAATAGCAACTCGTTCTTTATAGGCATTGAGTTCAGAGATAACAGAATCATTAGGGGCACATGCAATGTATTCATCAAAAACATAGTCATCATTGACTGCGGAAGATGCATTACTTGGTACACCCTCACTTTCACTTTGCTTCACATATTAATCATATGGGACAATATTGCTATTATCCACATCATCAATATTTGATTCATAAGTCTCAAGAGATTGTACTTCATTATGCATCTTTTGCTCATCAACATCATCATATAGTTTTAATACATCTGAAATGATTTTGTCTTTGGATGGACCAGCTTGTTGTGGTGGAGAGATCTTTGGAGAAACCACAGGTGAGATGCTAGCCATGAAGATTGTCTGGGCAGTAGGTTCATCATCGACATCAGAGTCAAATGCATCACAGTCAGCTACTTGAAAGGCATTCTGATGATTGTGACCTATTTCCTGAATTGGTTGCTCATCTACATCTGCATCATATGTCTTGGCATTCCTTTCAGCAAGAAACAATAACTCTTCTTCATCCAAAGCTGCTCCATTATCCTGAGCTTGCACAAGCAACATCTTATCCCTGAAGTACTCTGCATTCTGAGGGCGTTTTGGCGATGTGCAGTTCCTTGCAATATGTCCCTCACCACCACAGTTGTAGCATTTGATTGGCTTTGCTTGTCCTTGATTTCCAATCCTTCCCCGATTCTGATTTCCCACATATCCTCTACCAACTCCACCTCTTCCTTGTTCATACTGCCTTTCTTGAACTGGTTGTACCATAACATTTCCATTTCAGACAACCGCATGATTGTGAAGGTTGGATGCAGTTCTGATCTCATTGTTAGTGTGGAGACTGTTGGTATGTGGACTGAGAGTCAAGTTTTGTTTAACCATACGGGCCAGTTGATTAATGAAGTGTCACACGGCTGCATCAGCATCAGGTTGTTTGAACCTTGGATCGGGAATGAGTTTGTGATTGCCATCACCCATGGGTATAACTTGTGAAGCTTTGGTGGTAATCCCAACATTGGTGTAGAAGGCTGTAGAATTATTTGGTGAGCTTGTTTCTCCCTGATTAGTTTTGAACTAATTCAGAATCCTTTTTTCAAACATTGCATGTCTCTCATTCTGAAGAAGGAAGGCATACAGTTGCTCATAGTTTGTGTTCTTCAATCCTTTGGTTATCTTTACAGAGGTGACAAACTTGTGCCACTCGGGATTCATGTTGTTCACAAACTTAGAGTTCAGCTGAATATTTGGCATAGTCATCTTGATATTCCTTATATCATTCACCAGTTTGTGGAATCTCACGTAATATTCATAGACACTCTCTTCTGGTTTCATCTTAAAGTGCTCAAACTCATCATACATTTGAGATTCTCTGTCTTCTTTAGTCAATTCAGAACCTGAGAGAAGCATCTTAACATTATCCCAAACTGCCTTGGCTTCAGTGTTGTGATTGATCAGCTTGTAGATGTCTTTTGGAAGACCCTGAAGTACGATGTTTGAAGCCCTGATATCAGCATCGAATCTCTTTTTCTCCTTATCACTGAGCTCATCATACGTCTTTGGTCTGTCCAATCCAAAGATCATGGTTCCATCTGCAGCAGTATCAATTATGTCTCTTGTAGTCTCAACCTGATAAGGTCCTTCATCAATGGATTTGAGAATGTTGACCCCATTTTCCTTTCCAAGAGAGTACAATCTGATTCGTTGAGCCCAAGAGTCGTAGTCAGTTCTGTCAAGCATAGGTGGACGAGTATCTGAACCAGCTGCTTGAACATCCTCAGCAACAGTGGAGATTATTGTAGGTACGTTGGTAGAGATGTTAACAGATTACACGGGATTTTAAAACTCTATGGTTAAACCGGGAAATAGATTCTTTCACGGGATTTTACTGAATCAAGAGAAAACCGTATTACAAACAATAATTCAACCAAGTCGCTAAGAAACCTTGAGTCAAGTCGCTAAGCACCAAGTTGCTAAGTATTATGAAATCAAGTCGCTATAATGTCAAGTCGCTAAGTCACCAAGTCGCTACGAATTTTGACAGCAAGTCGCTAAGCACTAAGTCGCTAAGTAGTCAAGTCGCTAAATAGCAACTCGCTAATGTCCAAGTCGCTAACACCAAGTCGCTAAGAAACTTAAGTACAAGTCGCTAACAAAATTGAAAGCAAGTCGCTACCTTCACCAAGTCGCTACCCGTAGTGGAGAATCCACTAAGTGTACTGTTTGTCGGCTTGTCTCAATAGACAAGTCGCTAAGCTCAAATCGCTACCACTTCAACTACAAGTCGCTACCAACTTACAAAGCAAGTCGCTACCAAGATTAAAAATCCGTGACTCAAGTCGCTAGCAAGAATATCTCAAAAACACCACTTTTCAATCCAAAAACAACCCAACCACGATGATTCAAGCCTTCCAAATCAAAACCTAAACACTTATGATGATCCTAAACACAAAAGTACAATCAAAATTCAAACTTTAACACTAGAAATGACCCAAATGATGCAAAAACCACTAAACTTTTTCAAACTCAAAAACCACCTAAAACCACTAGAAATCCAAGGATATGTAAGAGATGATCTAACCATGGCGCTCTGATACCAATTGTTACATATTGGATTTCACATACACATCATAACACAAACACAAGTAGGCGTATAGATGATTTTCTAGATAGAGAAAGTTAGAGGTTTGGGAACTTTAGTGAGAGAAAGAAAAATCTTATTATGAGCTCCAACTCTCTACCTTGGAAGGTAGAGAGTATTTATAGTCTTTACACAAAACGGCACCTAACGGGCTGTGGATCAGGCATATAGTGGGTAAAGACCCGTTCGTCCTCCACGGTGATACTTAACTAAATACTACTTAACTTATAATAATCTACGACTACGAGCTTTCTAACGATTACATATACTTGAGGTGACCGACTCTTTAATAACAGGATTTACTAAATCCTAACAGGATCTGGACAACCATAGAACCTATGTCTTAGATTTCGATTTGTCCATGATGTGCGAGGTACCACGGTTTTTTCCCCACCAACACGCCACCATTTTTATTGTTCTTAAGTTTTTAGGGAAGAAATAACTAACGCTGAATAGAGAGAGGGAGTGATAGAAATAATTAAGTATGAAGATTGTGGAATACACTTGCATGCAATTGAGATACGTACAAAATATATCGGGATATGTAAAAGCAATGTACACGTGTTCGAACGGGTACAAAGTGAATAGTAAGCTGACAAAACTAGGTGGTTTGAAAAATAAGTACCAAAAAGTGATCGAACAAAAAGGTCCTCATGTGACCTGCACGTGAGGACCGAGATAACGAGCGAAACTAATGGTCGCTAGAAAATTGGACCATCGGCGTAATATATTCGAGATCGTGGACTAAAAAAGCAATAATTTCCGTTTTTGAATGTCGTATGAAATCTGACATAAGTTTAAGGACTAACAGTGAAATTCACTCTTTTTGTTTGGTTTTCCTTATTTTCTTGTGCTATATACGGATTTTGTTGTAGACTATATTACACTCGTTGTTTGTTGTACTTCGTTCAGGCGGGGTTGGGTATTATTGTTGTTTGTTGTAGTTACATCTAATTGATGGTATTGATTTTGGTACATAAGGTTTAGAGTAGCTTCGACATCTGTGTTTGAAATTATAATTTTATAACAAATGCTAAAGTTTGGTGAGCATCATTGTCCGAGTCGGAATTAACTACACGGTAAAGATGACCTTTATCAAGTAGTGCTAAAGTGGAGAAACGAAAGTCTGATTATGAAATCGGGGTTTTGTATAATTTAATAATAGGGCAACTGATAATTTATTTTCTGACTTTGGTAAGGTAAGTGTGACAAATGAATGGCTGCATGGTTTGTTTATGAACATATTAAGGTAATTGGTTCAAGTGTCTTTTACCTTTTATGGCAAGTATTTCAATATTGTTGTTTGGGCCTAATTATAATGCAAGGATTTAGAATTTATTTCTTAAAAGTTGTATTCCGTGTAGTTATTTATAGAGTTCAAAAGGTATTTTGATAATATAAAGAATTTGAATGGGTATTTTAGCATGTATGATGGAACAGTAATGCTAAGAGCATCTTGTAATGACTTACTACAATATTTTTTTTCTTCTAAAAATAGGTATCAAAGCTTGGTATTTTGTATTTCTTTTGCTAAAAGTATGGGCATCTAGTAATGATGTACTTTTACTTTCATTAAGAAGCAAGGGTTTTCTTTGAAAAGAAAATGCAAAGGTTTTCTTTGAAAAGAAAAAGTAGACATGGTGGCATACAACAGAAAACACTCGAAGTAGATAACCATAGTTAAACAAAGAGGAATGGTGACTGTCTAAATACCACTATTAGATTGTTAAAAAAACAATATAAACAAAGTAGCTTTAGAACGAAACTTTGATTGCATTTGCCAAACGTTGACAAACATCTATTTACTTTTGGACAGAAAAGTATGTAGAAACAAACATCAAGATTAAAGCTATGCCAAATCTAAGAAAGGGTCAAGAGAAGGTGACCAATAATACCCAAACCTTTAGGTATATAAAACCTACATAAATTAGGGAGTCTCTAAATTAGGTGCAAAACATTTATAGTTTATCACTACATATGTTGAGTAAATATCCTTAAAAATAGGTTCATAATCTAAAAGAGCTTAAATATCAACAAGGCGAAAAAGCTTGAAAGAATCCCCCCAAGACTTTAGCTTAACTAAGCATACTAATTTTTCTTTACTGCTCCACAGGAAGTTCCTAATGAGTTATCCATGTTCACCACAACAACGATACTAGATCATGTCGAGCGGCATATGAAAAAGGTAGCATGTACACAGTCATAGCCTTACCCGAAGGTTGAGAGACCGCTCATGAAAATACCTCCGACAAGCATATATGTAAGTGTATACGTGCGCACATATGTTCTCTATGCCTATTGCATCATAAAACTCTTAACTATTTTTCTTTTTCTTTTCAGGATAAAATTTAAAACTCAAAGATCTAAGTATAATTGTAATTGTCATTTTACCATAAGATTAGCCAAATACAAGTCATCATTTGTGTTAATTCCTACAAACCAACAAATTCATCTATAACACTATGTTTTCAAGTTTTAAAACAAAGGAAAAGAAAAAGAATAGGAAAGAAAAACGAAAAGAAAAAGTAAAGAAAGTGTTGATCCATAACTTATCTATACTATCTATAAAACATTTAGGACATATATTTATAAAAGGCTTAAAATTTTCAAGAATCAAAACATGGTGTGATAGGTAAAAGCAAATATGCTAACCGTTGGAATACCACATATTTGTGTTCACTTACTGAACAACAAAATAGGTATACAACATTTGAAAGGTATGATAATTAAAATTTAATTTCAGATTTCTTCAAAAATATGCAAAGAAATAAATAGATGTCAAAATTAAATTCGTATTGTACCCGCGCGTTGCGATGGTTGATACCGTATAACCAAAAATTTGGCGAGTAATATGTTTCGATCACTTTTTTTCGTGATAATGATTCTACGTCGGTTACCCTATATAGAAAATCATTAAACAATATTCGTCTCCAAATCATTTATTTGCGAGAATACTATGCTAGTATTCTTAAGTTTTTAATGGTTTTTTCTCTCTTTCATCCAAAAGGTGAGATGAAGATTTTTTTTAAGAAAAATTTCTCTCATTCCCTCTCTAATCCCCTTTCGTTTCTTATTAAATAAACTCAAGAGACATTTCTTTTTCTTTTTTCTTTTTCCTTTTTCTTTTTTTTTTCTTTTTCTCTCACATTTTAACTTGAGAACGGTGTATCTTAACTTAAGATATGTGAAGGATAGTATCTTTAAATCAAGTCATTGAGGTTTTTTAGTCTATGCTAGCTTTTTTAAGTTAAGCCAATGATTGAAATTATTGTGGTTAAGTGGTGCCAAGTGTTGGGACATATGTACAATTTGCTTGGAAAGAAAAGCATTAATTAGCAAATTGTAGAAAGAAAAGTACGTCAAGTGATAATAAAGTGAAGGCTCAGGATAATTAAGATAGTTTACCACTGTATTAGATTGAAATGCATAAAAAATATCAAAAGCGTATTAGATAAAAATGCATAAACAAACAAAAGTGGTGGGGGATGCTTTGCTCAAACTTTGTTATCTTCTATTAACATTTATTAATTGATTAGAAAAAGGATGTTTTCAACAAATGACTGAATTAATAATATATTTCATGATCTTACTTAGTGCATTACGTCTTCCACTCTTCTTAAGATAGGGAACCTAGATAGTTTAAGAAGAATGCCAAAATCCACAATGTGATAAAAGTCACCACCTTGACTTATGTGTTATTCTAACATTAACAAAGATAAATTCACACCATCTTGACTTATCACATTGTGTGGATCGTTAGGTAAATGCCATAATATAATACTACTCTATAAATTTTTCACAAGATTTTTAGGTTTGAACATCGTTAGGTAAACAATTTGAGGGTGGCCAATGAAAGTGTTCAGAAACGGTCACGATGATACTCTGGTTAAACCGCGTACATTTGATTCAAATACTCGTCTTCCTCATGTACCTTGAATAGGGAAAGCCCCGTCCGTTAACTTGATTTGACAATCGAAACATGGTTGTGTGGATCACATAAAACTAAAAATGTCACTAAATGATGAAGTTTTTTAGCTAAAAGTTGGTTAAATATGACTATTATAAATAACTATGTTTTCTAGCTATGACTTACAACTCTTTTAACTTTGAAATTTACACTCTTAAATTGTTGAATTCAGTGAGTCGTATACGTTCCTATCATCCTATAGATAAAACATCAAAAGATACATCATCCTCTTTTGGGTTTAAAAGAATATATTGCCATAGTGGACTAGTGGTTGTACCATTACTAAAATATTATATGATAAATATTTGAATGCCCAACATAAATACCCCAGGGCCAGGGATTGATGATAAGAAGATATTTGAATGGAGTTGCTTTTACGATTTTAGACCTATGTCTATTCTTGTTTTGCTACTATTGAAATTAACCTACTTCGTCCTTATTTACCAAAAAAAAAAAAAAAAAAAAACAAAAAAACTAGAAACGAATTTGATTTGGTACTACTGGTAATTCAACGAAATTCTATAACTGTTAATTAGCTAGAAAAGTTACCAAGGCCGTAACAATGACCAACATCACAACTGCAGACTCAATGTCACATCATTTTTTCATTCCATCCACCAACATCAGCACCAAAGAGGTGCAATAAAGCTATCAACTTTACCACTTAAACATACTCACTTAAACACAAATATACCCACAATATACTCACACACGCATACCCATAACCAACATCTCAAGTCGGTCTTGGCCAGAAGATTCCAGAAAACTCATTGGAAAAGCGTACTTGAGATGGTTTACTTTTTTAGTGAGGACGCATGGTCAGGGACGAAACCAGGACCAAATATGACTGGGTGCACAAATTTTTTTGAACCGTAATATAATAAGTTAAAAACTTAAAATCGATGGACCATACACATTTCGATGGATCGGTGCATTTAAGATGCATTTAGGATAAATCGATATTTTTTTCAAAAATTATTCTATATCGAAAAAATCTATAAGGTTCCCAGAAACCCCCTGGTTCCATCCCTGCGCATGGTAGGAGGTAAGACGTGTCTTCCTTCCTTTATTACACCTCGCTTAACGTAAATCGTATGAATTACACTTTGAACTTAGTTGTAGTTTATTAGAGGTTTTGATTTTAATTTTACAACAACTACATATAAAGTGAAAACATATTTGTTTAAAATTTAAAAACTTAAAAAAGGAGTAATGTTATTAGACTAAAATACCCTTAACTATAAAAGATATTGCAATCTATTAAACATCCAGATATTTAATTACATTTTAAACCAATAACTTTTTTTACTCGCACTTACTCAACACTCATATACAGCGTCGTATATGAGGGTTTACGAGGTGTGTTGTCGCACAAGGCTTTCAAATTTACAGGGCTTTAAAATTTTTATATGATATGTATATATATTCTATAAAGGTAACTTCATATATTTGATTTAAAGTGTTGCATTGAAAAATACTAGCCGGGGAACTTTGAAAACGATTATTTCTCATTTTATCTTTTAATTAAAATTATTTACTTTATATTTTAAGCCCCAATTTTGTTTTTAAACTAAATTCTGCACATGATCTCCGTAAACTCGGAAACGACATTGCTCATATATACATAAAACAAGTGACACACAAATTAACACTATCTTATACGGTTACCGCTGTACATGAGTAATCAATTAGTTTAAGATAATATGCTCATTTTACGACATTAGCTAGTGTTCATATTTTATTTCATTCATTACTTTGCATACGCTTCAACACTACTCAACAATCAATGTAAATTTGGACTTAAATTAATATTAATAAATATCAAGTGCGGACCTTCTAAATATTAATTTATCTAAAATAAAATTAGAAAACATTATTCGAAAATAGTCGTAAAGTTTATCTTCTTTTATATGGCCCTTTAAAGAAAGAAACTAATGAAAATGGTAGTATCACCTTATATGAAATAACTTTGATTTTAGTTTGGGGATTGTTATTGAATCACTAACCTTATAATAAATGCCTAGTGCTTCTATCTACAATCCAACTTGATTATGAAAAATTTCATAGTATAATATAGAGATCATGGCAGTAAAGATGGTTATAAAGGCCAACTTTGTGTGTATGTGATTCTTAGATGTCTTTAATTATCTTCATAAAATTATTTGTTAAGTAATATAACAACAAAAGTGTTTTTATGTCTATATTTGTCTTGCAAGTTGTTTAATTAGGAGTATTGTTCATTTTGTAATAGTCGTTATTATCTTTATTCACTGTTGTTGTTGAACATCTCTATCTCTAAAGATTCTCGTCAAGTCTTTTGAAAATACTTGGTCTTTCTAATTTATCATCATGCTTAACCTAAGGCTGTGTATGGGAGGCTTAGAGGTGCTTTCAGTTTCAGGAGCTTAAGCTTTTAAAATAAACTAGCTTGCATAATAAACTTTGTTTATCACGCGAGCTTATAGAACATTTTATAAGACACAAGCTTCTGTAAGTTCAAGCCAGTGAAATCAGTCTTTAAAAATGAATAGAGTTTATATATAGTCAAATTACTTAAATTTCATTAAAAATATAATAGATAAACATGCAAAAGTTTGAAATATATGTGAATTTGTTTTAAAGTATTTTTATAGAGTTAATTACACAAATGATCACCGTGGTTTATTAGATTTTTCACTTTCAGTCACTAAACTTTTTTTTTTACTGATTCAGTCATTATGATTTCTTATTATTACACATCTAGTCCAAATTCGTATGAAATGATCAAAAAACCCTTGTTACCTTCTTTTTCAAATGAGTTAATTACATAAATGGTCACTGTGGTTTCAAATGCCAATTAAGTAACGGCCGTTAGTCTTTTATACTAACGATCGTTAGTAAATAAACGAAAATTTGGTTTTATTACGTTTTCGTCCATTTTTACACCTTATCGTCCGTTTTTACATGTTTTCATCCGTTTTTGCATGTTTTCGTCTGTTTTACACGTGTTCGTCCGTTTTTGCACGTTTTCGTCCATTTTTACACGTTTTCATTCGTTTTTGCACGTTTTCGTCCATTTTTACATGTTTTTTCCCCATTTTTACTCACCTTTGTCCGTTTTTACACGTTTTCGTCCGTTTTACACGTTTTCATCCATTTTCACACATTTTCGTCTGTTTTTACACGTTTTCGTCCGTTTTTACAAGTTTTCATCTGTTTTTACACGTTTTCGTTCATTTTTACATGTTTTCGTCTATTTTTACATGTATTCATCCGTTTTTATGCGTTTTACACGTTTTCTACCATTTTTACTCGTTTTCGTCCGTTTTTACACGTATTCTTCCGTTTTTACACGTTTTCGTCCGTTTTTACTCGTTTTCGTCCATTTTTACTCGTTTTCGTCCGTTTTACATGTTTTCGTCTGTTTTTACACGTTCCGTCCGTTTTTACATGTTTTCGTCTGTTTTTATACGCTTTCATTCGTTTTTGCAAGTTTTCATCTGTTTTTACACCGTTTTCTTCTATTTTTACTCTTTTTTCCCCGTTTTTACATGTTTCTTCTGTTTTTACACGTTTTCGTTCGTTTTTACTCGTTTTCATCCGTTTTTACACGTTTTCGTCCGTTTTACGTGTTTTCGTCTGTTTTTACTCGCTTTTGTCCGTTTTACACGTTTTCATCCACTTTTACACGTTTTCGTCTGTTTTTTCACGTTTTCGTCTATTTTTACATGTTTTCGTTAAAATTGAACGAAAACATGTAAAAACAGACGAAAACATGTAAAAACAGATGAAACCAAGTAAAAACGGATGAAAACGTGTAAAAGTGGACGAAAACGTGTACAACGGACAAAAGCGAGTAAAAACATACGAAAACACGTAAAACGGACGAAAACGTGTAAAACGGATGAATACATGTAAAAACGGACGAAAACGCGTAAAAACGAACGAAAACGCGTAAAAACGAATGAAAACGTATAAAAAAAGACGAAAATATGTAAAGCCGGACGAAAACGTGTAAAAACAGACGAAAACATGTAAAATCAGACGAAAATGTGTAAAAACGGACGAAAATGAGTAAAAACAGACGAAAACGTGTAAAAACGGAAGAAAACGCGTAAAAACGGACGAAAACGAGTAAAAACGGTAGAAAATGTGTAAAAACAAATGAAAACATGCAAAAACGTACAAAACCAGACGAGAACATGTAAAAACGGACGAAAAAGTGTAAAAACGGACGAAAACGAGTAAAAACGGACGAAAACGTGTAAAAACGGAAGAAAATGTGTAAAACGGACGAAAACGAGTAAACACGGTAGAAAACGTGTAAAAATGGATGAAAACGTGCAAAAACGTATATAAACAGACGAAAACATGTAAAAACGGACGAAAACGTGTAAAAACAAATAAATACGTGTAAAAATGGACGAAAACGTGCTAAGAAGGACGAAAATGCGTAAAAACATACGAAAACATGTAAAAACGAATGAAAACGTGTAAAAACAGACGAAAACATGTAAAAACGGACGAAAACGTGTAAAAACGGACGAAAACGTGCTAAAACGGACGAAAACGTGTAAAAACGGACGAAAACCAGTAAAAACGGATGAAAACGTCTAAAAATGGACGAAAACGATTAAAAACGGAAGAAAACGTGTAAAAACGGATGATAAGGTGTAAAATGGACGAAAACGTAAGAAAACCAATTTTTTTGTTATTTACTAATGACCGTTAGTATAAAGGACTAATGGACGTTACTTAATTGTCATTTGAAACCACGGTGACCATTTATGTAATTAACTCATTTGAGAAAGAATGTGACAAGGGCTTTTTGGTCATTTCTTACGGATTTGGACTTGATCCGTAATAACAAGAAACCACAATGACTAAATAAGTCAAAAAAAAAAAAAAATTAGTGACTGAAAGTGAAAAATCCAACAAACTACAGTGATCATTTGTGTAATTAACTCATTTTTATATTATTTTACAATAATAAACTAAAGCTCAAACTAATTCGTCAAACGCCTCAGTGAAAATATAAACTCAAGCTTTTAGCTTAAATATAAGTTTACCCTCAGTTTGTCTTAGTTGTCTATTCAATCTTAGTTTAAGATTGTGTTTGGATGTAGGGTTACGAGGGATTATAAAGGCTTGAGCTTTTAAAAGCTTATGGATGTTTTTATAAGTTGTAAGCTTTCAGGAGCCCAAACCAAGAAACGGTCTTACGCTAGAAAGGACCATAGTTAGTAAATTTACATTATTGCCTTTTAAAATATAATGGATTAACACGCAAAAGTTTGTATATATGAATTTAATTTAACGAGACTGGCACTGGTCCGCCGCGTTGCGGGCGGGTGAATTTTTTAGCCGAGGTGATTGTGCATTAATAAATAGTAATATAATCATTTTTTTTTTTTTTTTTTTTTTTTTTTCGTACTGTAGCAGCCCGGCCCATTTGGTACTGTAGCAGCCCGGCCCAAAAACGCAATGTACTGTAGCAATGTACTGTAGCTGTACTGTAGCTACAGTACATTGCGTTTTAATATATACTTATAATGTATTTTACGTGATTTTGCAATAATAAGCTTTAACTCCAACTAATAAGCCAGACAGATTTAAGAAAATCATAAACTCAAGCTTCCAACTTATAATATAAGCTCCAGCTATAACTCATTTCACCAAATATACCCTAACTATTAAAAATGAAATTACATGCATATACATATTCTTGTACAATAAAAAGTGGTATAAACTTTACAACTAGATAATTAGAGATGCTGATTGTCATTTATTATATGCACTTTTATAGTCTAAATAGCAGTGCTAGTGTTTGATCTTTGTGATTAAGTTGGAATCTCTGCTTGGCATAAAATCGAAGCAAGATTGGCGGTATGTTGAACCATAGGCGGACTCGGGACTTAGAGTGTGCAGGTGTAAAAAAACAAATTGAAAGATGTTAAGAATGGATAGATGAATTACAAAGTTAGCCGATGCATTTCAATAAAAATAGTGATCTCTTTTAACAAAATTTACATAAACTCTTAGTCTACTATGAAGTCTATAGCACATTGATATCTTTTAAAGCATCTTCAATGTATGCATGATATGTACTTTTTACACTAAAATAGAGCAAAAATTATATGAAATTCACTCCATTGTTAGCACTATATCTTTGCACTATTATAGTGTAATGAATAGTAACCCTTAAATTGCACTAAATATAATGTTATACTATTCATTGCACTAAATATACAAAAGCATAGCCATATATTTAGGTGCAATTTGGTTTATTATTAGGAATGAGTTTGATTATACGATGAAATAGGAATATGTATGAGTTTAAGTATGATATCTAATATTATTCTTTGGTTTATTGGTTGGTTTGAGTTTTTAGTTGTAACAAGTTGATAGATTGGGAATCAAGTCTAAACCCACCATGTAAGGTGGGTATGAGAACCCTTATTTTAAGGTATCTTTCCAATATTTAAAATCCATATCAACCAACCAAACATCCTCATTCAATCTAATTCCCATTCCCCTTTCCCAAAACCATCAATCCATTAGTATCATTTCCTTTTTGTATTCCAATGTTAACTAACCAAACAATTATACATGGAATGAAATTCATTGATTGATTCCAATTGACGCATACCTAACACACCTTAACATAGTAAAAAATGATAGTGCTCACATTAGATATGCTTTTAGAGCATCTCCAATGCACAAATTAAGAATGACTTTTTGCTATTTTTGTTAATACAAATAAGCCGTAAAAACGTTTATTTATATTTTACGGTCTTCTAATGTTTTGTCGATAACAAACGTAAAATCATTTTAACGAAAAAAATAAAATACGTAAACTATTTGAGCCAATAGTTTTCTAACACACTTACGTTTTCACATAAAACACTAAAACAAGTATAAGTGATTTTATGATTTAGTAATACATATGTACAACAACTAGTATTTACATATTTGGGTAAAAATATACTTAAAGTAGTATATACTAAAATGGGTAAAAACTAACAAATGGTATTGACTCATAACCCATGGTTTTATCCAAACCATTTGACTAGGTACATTGAACTCTTGAGATACATTGTATCTAATAAGAAACCCATGGATCAACCCATAACCCATGACCCATGACCCATAACCAAAATACCCATGGGTAAAGAGGAACGTCCCATGGATCCCTAGTTTTAAACTAGCCGGATCCCTTGTGGGAGGGATCCGGGGAACAGTGATCTTTCTCCTCTATAAATAGTGAGCCATTTCTTCTTTTTGGCTTACCACTTTCACACATACTTTCTCCAAGTATTGTACCTCTCTAACCACTGATCCTAAAGGATTTTTCTATGTAGTTTGTCTTTGGTTTTTGTGTGATTCTCTAGGTTCCTCTTAAAGGCGAGATCACCACTTCTTGAAGTCGAGCAAGCTCAAGTCCATGAGTTGCCATACTTCGTCATCATCAAGACAACTGAGGTTCTCTTGTTGATAGTTCTTTCTTTCTCCGTAGATGTTGTGTTGAAGGAATTAGTGAAGGATGCCGAAAGAGTCAAGACGAAAGCATTAGTGAAAGGTGCTAAACGTTCGTGTCAAAAGCATTAGTGAAGAATGCTAAAGGTGTCAAGATGAAGGTATTAGTGAAAGGTGTCAAGCGTTGTGTCAAAGGCATTAGTGAAGGATGTCTAAGAATCAACTCACGTGGTGTCGAAGCAAATTCTTGTCCCCGTCCTCTTTCAGCGGTCCGGAGGAGAGATGGCTTCCTGCACAAAGTATGAACCCGTTAGCCTCGCCTCGGATGTAACTCCGAGACCAAGCTCCGGTGTGTGAATGAGTAAATGTAGGTGAAATATAGGTGAAATGTAGGTGAAGAACTTAATGCAAAGTATTAAATGTGTTGGGGTATTTATACTACCCCAACTTCCTATTCGTGTCACTATTCTATTACTGTTCAGACACTATTCCGCAGGCCTATAGCCACTCTACCTAGTAGGCCACGTGGTAGGAAATCCCCTAAAATCTGCTGACATGGTCGGTAATCGCCACTTCTTGGCCGGACGTCAGGAAATATGTCCGGCGGATGTGCCTGGCCGGATGTAGGATCGTCCGGCACATACGTCAACATGTCCCCCCAGTGTTATATTATTGGCAAGAGGCCGATGGTGTAACACTTGATATAGCTCTCTCCCGGCAAGCCGGAGAGAAGAAATGTTTGTACCCTGACGATCTAATTAACTTTGTCGTCGAGAATGGGCCGGTTAGTTGGGCCTGAAGGCCTTTTGGGCTTTTCCCGCGCTCGCTATTGCCCAATCTTCTGTCGTGTATTGTCCACATAAAGCCACGTCATCACCCTCTCTGACTGATTAGACGCCTTGTCAGTCAGCTAGGGTTTCTTGGGTATATATATATATCCCCTATTCCTCATTTGGTTTTCACTTTTTTCTCAAACATACAACTGTTTCCATCTCTCCGGACGTCTTCTTCATTTCTTTAAGGTTTGTCTCGCTCTTTCTCTGTTAATATTTGTAAATTGTCTCGGCATCTTTTAGAAATGGCCGATATTGGAACTGCGGGGAATATTCCTGTTAGAGAAAACCTATCCGCCCGTCCTACCGAAGAAACTAACGAAGAGATCGTACAACCGGTCGTCCCTAAGTTTGATATGCACATACATACTTCTAGGTTGACCCAATCTGAGTTAGATGAGATAGTAGTTGAGTATGGTATTCCTACTGATCTACGTCCGGTCCTACCACCGGACAATATGACTATGGATCAGTTGCCGGAAGATAAGATAGGTATCTACCCTAAGCAGTTAGAGATAGGGGGAGTGAGGGTTCCTTTCTCGAGTTTTTTGCTGAACGTGATCAAACACTTTAGGGTACATACTTCTCAGCTAGTCCCGCTAGGATTGAATCGGGTGGTGCTTTTCGAGATTAGATGTTATAGCCTTGGTATAGAGCCTCGGGTCTCGCTTTTCCGGGCATTCTATCGGTTATGTAAACAAGGTCACTGGTTTTCTTTTGAGAACCGGACGGGCAAAAGTTCATACAAGTGTTTCAAGGAAGTCCTGTCCGGTCTAAAACATTGGAAGGAAAAATTTTTATTGATCGACAGACGGGCCATCCCCATCGCTATGGCTTGGAGACACAAGGATTCGAAAATCACGGATACATTTCCCTCCGGATTTCCGCTAGAAGATGCCGAGAGACTTAGCGGAAATCCTATTAAACTGCGTAGCCCGACAGTGAGTCTTTTATGGATGTGCCACCTATCCACGGTTTTCAAGAATCCTGAGTTCGAGCCCGTTCTAAAAGATGCCCGGGGTCATGGTAATCACTTGTTTTAGTCCTGTCATTTTGGGATTGACAATTGTCTCCCCGGTTCTGTCCTTTGAAATTTCTTAACCAACTTGCTTTTGTTGTTGTACTTTTTTTTTCAGTTGTTAGCATGTCGGAGTATCTTGAGCTTCCAGATTGGGAAGGAACAGTGGTGAGTAAGGGTCCGCTCGTTGATGCAAATAGGGAAATCCCTAAAAGGACCTCCGACCCTCTTCCCGTGGGGGAGAACCCTCCCCCCAAAGATCCCTTACCTCGGAGGGCCGAAGAGGCGAATGCTGAAGTCGTGGCCCTAAGGGAGAAGAAGGAGAAAGAAGCTCTGGCTCGCCAAGCGAAGAGGAAGGCTGCCGGAGAAGGTACATCTCATGCGCACGGCAAGAAGAAGTCACGCCGCCGATTCGTTGAACAGATCTCTTCCGGGGAACCTATTGATAACCCGGATCCCTTGAATCAGTTCCATCCTGAGGATGTCCAGGAGGATGTGAACGTTGATGAGGAGCAGGGGGCTCCAAACATGGCTGCCGAGGAGGGGGAAGACTACGTTGATAATGAAGGGATGGGTGATAATGCTGCCGGTGGTGGTGAGCATCTGCAACAAGTACCTGTCTCCCCGGTTAGGGAAGCGGGTCAAACACCGCCAGTCGATGAAGGTACGTATAAATTGTTTGGCTATCAATACTTGTGATTTCTTTCCACTTATCATGTTGTGCCCCGTAGGTCATTCGTTTCACAATTCCCTCGGCGGACGGCGGATTGACAAAGTCAACCTAGACTCTGGTATGTGTTATGGCCTTCCGCTTGTCCTCTTACTATCTCTATTTTTCGTGCATGCCTGATTATTATTATTATGTAGATGAAGCCACGAACGTCTTCATCCCTCCCTGGGCCCTACGAGATGACGTTCGGATAAATTCCTACCGGTCCTGCAAGGAGCTTATTGATAACCTTCCGACACCGGCCGAGCAAGAGGCTCTGGAGCAAATGAATAACATCGAGCTCACCCGCCGGGCCTATGAACAGTTTGGAAAAAGTGTTATTGCCCAGGGTGAATTGTTGAAGAGGTTCACCGGTATGTCCTCTACATTGTGGGAGCTCTCTCAGACTCATGAGGGTTGTCGGGGTTTGGCGGACAGGTTATCGGCCAACGAAAATGAGAATAGGAGGCTAGCCGGAGAGTTACAGCAATTGGGGACCGAGCATCAGGTCGCCCTTGATAAAACGAAGAATCTGGAGGACGAGGTGGATAGGGTTACCCGAGAGAGGGAAGAATGGAGAGAAACCTCTGCCTCCCAGGCCGAAAAGATCAGGCGGCTCGAGAATGAACTAAACGCCAAAAATCAATCTTTGGAGTCGTTGGCAGTGGAGAAGGGGAACTTAGCAGCCGAGGTGGCCCAGGCGGAGGTGGTAAAACAAAACGCTGTCCGTACCCTCTTGCCCGGCGCCGTTCATCGGCTATTCAACAGCGCCGAATATAAGAAGAGTATGGCCAAAGTTTACAGCCTAACATATCAAGCGGGGTTTGTAACGGGGGCAAGTGTGGGTAGGAAGGAGGAGGAGATTGTTACCGCTCTGCAGGGTATCAAAAACATTAACAGGGACGCTCCCAAATTATGGAAAGTTGAATTCAACAATCTTTTCACGGCCGAATATCCCTATATTCAGAAACTAGCGGACTCCTACCGGCTGCCTCTCGGCGACCTGTTAAACATGGAACCGGAACCTCCTCGCAAAGACCCTGCCGGTCCTTCTCAGCCTCCAGTCAATGTCACCCTAGCAAGCACTCCGGCCACCGAAAATCCAGCGGCCAACACAGAAAGATAAATTTGTCGTGTATCTGTGAACAATAATTCGAACAATTACAATTGTAATAATTAGTACTTAACTTTTGTGTGACCTGTGTTGATTATCTCTTGCGGCATGACCGCGTATTTCTTAGCCGAAACTTTGTGTATGTTGTATATCTTATTTTTTCGTTCCCCTTTACTTTGTTAACTTTCTTAAGGGTTTTCCAGAGGGTATCCGGCGTATAAGCCGTGCATCCGTGTGTACGGGCAACCTAATATTTTTTAGGGCATCCATTATTCGGGCATCCGGCAAGGATGCTCGGGCATCTGGGTGGGTATCCCCCCAGGCATCCATAGTATTATTTTCTACTTTTGGGCATCCACTATGTGGGCATCCGAGCAAAATTCTCGGGCATCCGGTAATATTATCCGGGTGAATATTTAGCATTTATACTCGACGGGGGCCAGCCATCGGCATAGCTATGCATCACATCATTTGTTCCGGAAAATTGTTTTCCTTATCGTGGGAAAACTTTCTTCATTGCAATAATATACATACATAGATCGGTTTACATAGTGACCGCAGGATTCCTATCATAATAACGATTATAAGAAACAATTCCTGAGGTTTATAGCGTGCCAGGTCCGAGGGACCTCTTTCTCCTCCATAGTTTGTAACTTATAAGAGCCATTATGATTTGCTCCTATCACCCGGTAGGGCCCTTCCCAATTAGGTCCCAGTTTTCCTTGGTTTTCCACTCTACTAGCTTCGTTCCTCCGGTACACAAAATCTCCTACTTTAAAGTTCATGGGTCTCACCCTCCGGTTATAGTACTGTCCGACCTGAGTTTTATACTTAGCTTCCCGTATGGCGGCGTTTTCCCTTCTTTCCTGTAGTAGATCCAAGTTCAAACGTTGTTCCTCTTCGTTTTGATCTTCTCGGAACATCATCGTTCGGTGTGTAGGCATTCCTATTTCCGCCGGTATCACGGCCTCACTTCCGTATGTTAAACTGAACGGGGTCTCGCCGTTACTTGTTTTGAGTGTGGTTCGATGTGCCTATAAAACATTAGGCAATTCGTCCATCCATCCGGTTTTTTCTCGTCCTAATCTTGCTTTTATTCCTTCCATCAAACTCTTGTTGGCTCGTTCCACCAGTCCATTGGCTTGCGGATGTGCAACGGCCGTGTTTATCTGTTTGATTTTTAAACCTTCACACCATTTTTTAAACGGGTCATTCACAAAGTTGGTCCCGTTATCGGTAACTATGACCCCGGGCAAGCCATACCTGCACACAATATTCTCATAGACAAACTTTATAACGTCTTTTCCCGTTGTTTTTACTAGCGGCTTCGCCTCTATCCATTTTGTAAAGTAGTCGATCGCTACGATCACATATTTGAAGTGGCCTGGTGCCTCTGGGAAGGGACCCAATACGTCCATTCCCCACTGATAGAAAGGCCACGGAGCCATGATGGATGTTAATAACGTCTTTGGAAGTTTGGGTACCGGAGCATGTATCTGGCAAGAGTCACATTTTCTGATTTCTTCTCGCGCGTCTTGGTGCATAGTGGGCCAATAATATCCTTGCCTCATCAGTTTCGCCACTATGGTTCTTGGTCCGGAGTGCATTCCACAGCATCCCTCGTGCACCTCCCGTATTATGTAATTTGCTTGCAACGGACCTACACATCTTAGCATTGGCACCAGATACCCCTTTTTAAACAGAACCCCTCCTTCCATGATATATTGAGGAATTTTCATCCGCAGAGTCCTAGCTTCATTGGGGTCGTCCGGCCAAACTCCCTCTTCCAAACATCTGACGATCGGCGTCATCCAGTTATCCGCCTCTTCTTCCACCACCGTCTCAATTCTCCGTTCTTCTCCAGAAGGCTTTTCCAGAACCTCCACCAATACCTTTTTAGTGAGATGGTCAAAGGCTACCGAAGCTAGTTTGCTCAGTATATCTGCTTTTTGGTTTTGAGCCCTTGGTATGTTGCGGATTTTGAAGTTTTGAAATCCTCCTATGTATTCTTTCGCTTGAGCCAAGTATTTTTGCATACTTTCTTTTATAGCTGTAAATTCTCCGTTGATCTGGCTGGCAACCAATTTGGAATCAACTCGCACATCCAACCTTCTGATTTCTAGCTTCTTTGCGATTCGGAGTCCGGCCAACAACGCCTCGTACTCTGCTTCGTTATTGGTGCTGGGAAAGTTGAGCCGTAAAGCATAAGTAAGCTCTTCCTTCTCCGGACTGATGAGGACCAGACCCGCACCGGCTCCTTTGCTATTGGATGCCCCATCCGTATATAACAGCCATTCTCCGTCCTCCCCTACTTCCATTATATTCGGATTGTCTCTCCGGCGGCCTGGGTGTCCGGATTCGACTTGCACTTCTGTGAGAAAGTCTGCCAATACCTGACCTTTGACCGAATTTCTAGGAGCATATGTGATGTTGTAAGCTCCTAGTTCTATGGCATACTTAGCAAGTTTTCCTGAAGCTTCTGGTTTGTACAATATCTGCTTAACAGGTTGGTCGGTGATAACCCGTATGGGATGAGCCTCAAAATATCTTCGTAGTCTCCGTGATGCATGTAATAGACATAAAGCTAACTTTTCCATCGGCGCATAATTTCTTTCCGCCTCGTGCAAGGTTCGGCTTACGTAATGCACCGGTAGTTGTCCTCCGTCCCTTTCTACTATTAGAACTGCGCTAACGGCTCCTTTTGATGCTGCTAAGTAAACGGATAGCTGTTCTTTCGGTCGTGGGGTGGTTAACGAAGGTAATTTTAGTATCAGGTTTTTCATCTCCTGGAAAGCTGCTTCGGCTTCCTCCGTCCACCGATATTCCTTCTTGTTCTCCTTTGTGATATTTTTCAAAGTTTCGAAGAAAGGTAAGGATCTCTCTGCTGATTTCGACAGAAATCTGTTCAAGGCCGCCAGTTTCCCACTTAGACTTTGCATTTCTTTCAACGTCCCCGGAGATTTCATCTCCATGATGGCTTTTGTCTTTCGAGGATTCGCCCTTATACCTTCGGAGGTTACCATGTATCCGAGGAATTTCCCCTCTTCTACACCGAAGGAGCATTTCCGCGGGTTCAGCTTCATATTGATCCTTCTGAGGTTGTCAAATGTTTCCGCTATGTCTGCTATCATATCCCTCTCCGTTCGGCTTTTTATGACCATATCATCGACATATGCTTCCAAGTTTCTCCCTATCTGCGACCGGAATGCAGAGTCCACCAGGCGCTGGTATGTTGCCCCGGCATTCTTCAGCCCGAAGGGCATTTTGGTGTAGCAGTATGTCCCTTGTTCTGTATAGAATGCCGTTTTCTCCTCGTCCTCTCTGTCCATCTGGACTTGGTGGTATCCTTTGTATGCATCCAGAAAGCACTTATATTTATATCCCATCACGGATTCAATCTTCCAATCAATTTCTGGTAAAGGGTAATAGTCTTTTGGGCAGGAGGAATTCAGATTTTTGAAATCGATGCACATCCGCCAACTCCCATCACATTTCTTTACTAGTACCGGATTGGAAATCCATGTGGGGTATCTTACCGGACGAACTATTCTGGCTTTTATCCATTCTTCAACCTCTTTTGCAATCACTTGGTTTTTCTCTCGGGAGAACATTCTCCTTTTTTGGGCGATCGGCGTGTCCGATACATTCACATTAAGGGAGTGCTGGACGAAGCGTCTTGGGACCCCGGTCATATCTGCTGGCTCCCAGGCAAATACTTCTTTATTTTTTCTCAACAGCTCTATGAGTTGCCTCCTACACTCCCGAGAGAACCCTGTTCCTATTGTCACGCGTTGTTCAGGGTATGCGGCATTAACCAGTACGTCCTCCGTCAGTCTTAGGCCCTGAGTCTCCCGGTTCGCACCCTCCTTCTCGTTTTCCGGGGAGGAACCTTCCCTGGGGTCCCTGCTTTCCTCGAACCTTCTACATTCCATGACAACTGCCCTCTTGGTAATTAAAGTGGCTATTCCTTCGGGCGTGGGAAATTTCATCATGGCATGGATAGTTGAGGGTATGGCTCTTAATTCTCTTAGACCTGTACGCCCTAGAATCACGTTGTAGGGTGACGGGGATCTTACGACCGTGAACTTCATCATGACAGTTCGGTACAACCCTTGGTCTGCGAAGCATACCTCAAGCTCGATCTTTCCCAGAGGTTGGATGATTTCCCCTGAGAATCCCACTAGTGGTGAGTTGCTCTCTTGCAACCTGGATTGAACGGATGGACTAAAGCTGTTAAAGCAGTGCTCATACATTACTTGGACTGAAGCACCTTCGTCTACAAATACCCTCCGGACAAAATATCCTTCGATTTCTGCTTCCAAAATGAGGGGTTCCTCCGATAAATCTTCTGCAGCTATGCGTGGGAAAGATATAGGGACGTTCAGCCACTCTTCTTCGTAGTACCGAGCCTTTCTTTTGCGGTCTTCAACATAGTGATTGACCATATTGATCACTTTTCCCTTTCCATGATTTCCTCTCGGCCTTTCTCGTCCCCTTTGTTGGACGTTCTTTACCAAATGGTCTAGTTTTCCCGATTCCAAGGCCATTTCCAACTGCTTTTTCAGGTGATAACAGTCGTTGGTCAGGTGACCTTTCTCTTCGTGATACTCACAGAATCTGTCCTCGTTTTCTTTGCTTGGTTTTCCCTGTAATGGTGGGGGTGGAGGGAGGTTCAAGTGATGTTCCGTAGCCAAGATTTCTTTAGGTTGTTTGGATAGGACGGAGAGCATGACCCTTTGATTATCATGTTTGTTGTTTTCGTTTCGTCGAAAGTCGCTTCGAGGCCGAGCGTCTGCTTTTGGAGCTACATATGGAGAAAACACCTCCCGGTGTCTAGAGTCATTTCTTTCCTAGGCTCTCCTGTCACTCCTTCTCCTGTCCGGCCCTCTGAGGTTCTTATCCCTTGCTATCTGAAGGTTTCCTCTTCTAGACCATTCAACCGTTTCCCCCTTCGGCATCTCGGTGTTCTTATAAGCCTCTTCTGCTCGAATGTAATCGTCTACCCTAGTCATCATTTCTTTCACGGACTTCGGAACCTGATCAGAGAATTTTTTAGACAAGTCGGGGTATCGATGAGCGCTCATGAATGCTGATATTTTCATGAGCTCTGGTACTCCCGGGATCCGACTGGCCTCGTCGGTCCACCTCTCTTTGAATACCGTAAGAGTCTCGTTTGCTTGCCTAACAATCCGGGTGATTTCTGTGGGGTCATTCAGGTTTTTTTGCCGTAGAGCAAACCTCGTGGTGAATTGGTCCCTCAGTTCGCCCCATCCGTCAATGCTTCCTGGTTCCAAATTGCTGAACCAGCCCTGTGCCGCTCCATCCATGGTTTGTTGGAACATCCGGCACCATACTGGCATTGGCCATTCTCCTTGATTTGCTGCTCCGATGAAGAGGTTAATGTGATCATCCGGATCAGCTGACCCATCGTACAGCTTCAAGTTGGTAGGCATTATGCATTTAGGACCGGCGAACTCTACTATCCTTCTTGTAAATGGTGACCGAGCCAATTCTTTAAACGGTTTGCTGAGATCATCCTTGGGTTTTGGCGCGAGGTCTTCCTCCATCTCATCGTCGTCTGTGAAGGTGAGACGAGTCGGCTTGATAACACCAGCCCCCGTGGCGTTGTATTTCCTGAAGAGAGCCTCCAAAGAAGCCATCTGGGCTTGTATTTCCTCCGGTAACCCAGCGGTTTGAGTATTGAAAACATCGCTTCCTCCTATATGTCCCGGAGGAGAATCAGGTTCCGGGGGAGGTGGTGGTCCTGAGCCTGTCATCCGATCTTCAGGTAGAATGAATCAGGGTCCCACGGATGGCGCCAATTTGTCGAAGCAAATTCTTGTCCCCGTCCTCTTTCAGCGGTCCGGAGGAGAGATGGCTTCCTGCACAAAGTATGAACCCGTTAGCCTCGCCTCGGATGTAACTCCGAGACCAAGCTCCGGTATGTGAATGAGTAAATGTAGGTGAAATATAGGTGAAATGTAGGTGAAGAACTTAATGCAAAGTATTAAATGTGTTGGGGTATTTATACTACCCCAACTTCCTATTCATGTCACTATTCTATTACTGTTCAGACACTATTCCGCAGGCCTATAGCCACTCTA
This sequence comes from Chrysanthemum seticuspe, assembly GCA_019973895.1. NCBI lineage: Eukaryota > Viridiplantae > Streptophyta > Magnoliopsida > Asterales > Asteraceae > Chrysanthemum > Chrysanthemum seticuspe. The sequence continues at coordinate 36,884,923 of BPTQ01000002.1, forward strand.
CCTAGTAGGCCACGTGGTAGGAAATCCCCTAAAATCTGCTGACATGGTCGGTAATCGCCACTTCTTGGCCGGACGTCAGGAAATATGTCCGGCGGATGTGCCTGGCCGGATGTAGGATCGTCCGGCACATACGTCAACACGTGGCATTAGGGAAGAATGCCTAGGTCGTATAATCGATGAGGTGCATCGTTATACATATAAGTATTAGTTTATTTCCAAGGATGGTGATATCCTTGATGATGTTGTAATAAAGAGTGGATCACCTTGAGATTAGGTGTTGTGTTGTGATGGGTAGTAGTTCCTCCATAGTAATGGAGCTAGGTGCTTAGCCTAGTACCTAATAAAGGGTAGGCGACGTTGTGATAGGTGTGGTTCACCTTGGAGTGAAAGAACCCGGTGGTTAGCCTAGTACCGGAAAAAGAGTAGGCAACGTTGTGAAGGCTTCTCCGCCATAAGGAGATTGGTGTCGTGTAGTGTTTACGAACTCTCGAGTAGTTGACTCGGGGAGTGGAGTAGGGCAAGGAAGGTGTCCTTGTAGCCGAACCACTATAAATACTCGTGTCATGGTTGTGTGCCTCTTACTCCCAATCTTTCATTACACGTTTATATATCTATCTATCAACGTCCAACATAAACAAATAAATAGATTGACAAAAGTCGATCTAAATACTTTAAAATGAAGCTTTAATTGGTAAAACTATTCAACCCCCCCTTTTAGTTTTCCACAATTTTAAAAAGCTTTTTGAAAAGGGTTTAATGCATTGCATGAAAAGCTTTTTGTAGATACTTGATAAACCTCAATTCTTTGTTAAAAGCTTTCTTTCTCTTGTTTGTCATGCATTAAATGCAATGAATACATCAAGTCTTTAAAAATTTGATGTATTTTAGAGGCTCTTAACCACTGATGACTTTTGTAATTTTTTAAGTTTAGTGATTATTATATATCACCTTTTACCTAAAAAAGGATATGAATATGATTTAAGATCATTTGAGGACAAAAGATTATTTACATACCAAGGGATCAATCTTCACCATTCATTTTTATTTGATCTAATGGATGAGATTAATCCCAACAATTTAAAAAAACCCACTTTCATAATTTTTTTTCAAATATTAATATTTTTCAAACCGTTAATCGTTAAGCGAAAAAAAATATATCATTGCGACGAGCATTTAATTATCTTTCTATAGATAGGCACTTTGATATACTTTCGACAATTTTTTTTTTTCCGTATTTTTCACTTTTTTTTAAGTTTTTTGTTTTTTTACGTTACTGAAATTTGCATTAAAAAATCATATATGATAAAACACTAATTTGAATATCACATGTGATATTAGTGTAATATCATATATGATATGTAATATTACATGTGATATTAGTGTAATATCACATATGATATTACATATCATATATGATTTAACACTAATATCACATGTGATATTCAATTTAGTGCTTTATCATATACTATGATTTTTTTTCATGCAAATTTCGGTAACGTAAAAAAACGAAAAAAATAACGAAAAAACGTGAGAAAAACGAATTTTTTTCTTTTTTCGAAAGTATAACAAAGTGACCGTCTATAGAAAAAGATAATTAAATGCTCGTCGCGATGATGTAAATATTTTCACTTAATGATTAACGTTTTAAGAGATATTCAAATTATCAAAAATAGGTGAAATAATAAAATGCTTTATCTCAGCCATTGATTTATTTTTAGATGATGGTGAAGATGAGTCCTTTGGTATGTGAAAAAAGTTTGGTATGTAAAATAAGTCTCCTCTATTAATATAGTTGTAAAATTAACAAGTTCCATAATCTATTGATTGACCAAGAGATTTACGCTCAATTCTGAATCTCCCAGCCTACAATTTTTGTGTTAATTTTTGTATATGTTACATTAGACATTTAACAACACGCTACTATGTCTCCAACGGAGACATATTAGAAAAATTCTAGCATTAAAAATTTGACAATTTCCACGTAAGCATGTTTATAACACAATGTCGCTAAGAGCAGGAGGTGTGGGGCTTGTTGTGGTTCGCCATAATCACTAGGCAAGCTTGCCATGGCTACCCCCCCCCCCCCCCCTCTTTTCATCCTTTGCCATTTTACCTTCGTCGTCTGCACGACGAAGGCAAGCTTGTCAGTTTTTTTTTTTTTTTTTTTTTTTTTTTTTTTTTTTTTTTTTTTACTTGTAATATTTTTATTTAGGAAGTGGTAGACCCTAAATGAGTACGTTGATGTTAGCTATGAGTGACGAGGGAAGTTAGTTGTGAAAGTTTGTTATATTGATGCAGAGATTTGTTATTGATGTCGCACCCATAAAACTCAAATGAGAAACTTAACCTATATAATGGCACCTTGTACTCTAAATAGTAAATATAAAACAACACATCGGCACCACATTCGTAAGGTGTCACGTCACTGAATAACAAAGTTTCTAAAATCAGTATTCTAGCCACATCAACATAACATAAGGTGTCACGTCAAATAATCAAGTTAGAGATACCAAAAATCATTGATGAATCTGGGAAGTGATTTGCACACTTTTTCAATTGATTAGTTCATTTTAAAATAAAGTGTTTTGACATTTATATCTTTACATAATAAAAATGAGTAAAAATAATGTGAGGTAGGGGTGTCCAAAAAAACCGAGGAACTAAAATAACCGAAGAACCGTACCGGTACCGACTGGGAACGGGACCGTATATTATTCATTAAATGTAATGATAAAAGTCGAGAAATAACTAACGATTATGGCATGACTGCATGTATATTTTCACCATGTAAGTTATTGTAAGCTAGTCACCATGATTGATATATAATATTCTCAATGAATTTGCAATAATTTTCGTGGATAATGAGTTTGCTATTACCGAATATATGTTTTTTGTTTGTTTGTAAGTCAAGTTGTGGAATATTATTAAGGTTTTCAACTTCTTTCGAAGTTCTACGAACCGAGTACCATAATTTCACATCCAACCAAACATATTTTTTTTACACTTCGGTACTCATGGGAATTACCGAAAATTCTCGTACCGGAACCGAACCGAAAAACTTGGGACGGTTCTTGGTTCCACTTTTTCCTCATTTTCGGTTCTCGGTTCTTTCGGTTCCGGTTCGGGACGGTTCTAGTACCATGGACACCCCTAATGTGAGGGTATAAATGTCAAGACTCTCTATTTAAACTGTGTCAAGCAATCATGAGAGTGTGCAAAATCAACTCCTTTAAGGGGTAGGTTTAGATTCGAATTTAGATTTGGATTGCTTTAAAAAAAGGAATTGATACTTACATCACATATTTTGATGCATGCATCACATTTTGTGCATTACAGTTTATATCATACAATACTGTAATGCATAATTGTGATGCATGAATAAAAAAATATAGTGTGAGTATCAACCCTTTAAAAAAAAGAGAGAAAATGATTGATTGATGTAGATAATATTTGTTTTAAATTTTAAAATATATATTAAAATTGAAAATATTAATTTTAAAACATAAAATAAGTATATGATAATAGGTTGGGACCACAAGAAAAGAGTAAAAAACAAAAAGAATTAACAACAGTCACCATATTTATGTGGAATTATTCTAAGAGCACAAGGTATGCAAGGACCCAATAACACGTTATTGGTATGCCACCTCAGTGCCACATCAAACACCTTCCAATAACACACTAATAACTCAAACAACCCTCCCTCATAACACACCACTAACATCACCTGTAGGTCTCGCAAAATACCCCACCAAATATACCACTCGCTAACAATAAAAACACACACACACACACACAAAAGATGCTGTTAGCCTTAATAGTTTTTATTAGAAGTGATGGTCATTCACGTTTAGGAACTTTGTAACGCGTGTTAGATATCGTGATAGAATAGTCAACGGGCTCGTGGATTGGGCTAAGCTAATTGGGCATAAGTTATGTTAAGCTAGCCTTGTCTAGTTCGTGAAACCCAAGCCCAATCCAAGTCCATCTCAAGGCCCATGGCCAAGCCTTAGGGCATCATCTCTCTTACCTATAAATACCCTTCAAGTATGTCATTTAAGGGGTGTGCTTGAGTGTGTGTGTGTGTGTGTTTTCCTTGAACCAATATACAACCTATTGTTTTCATCTTCTTTTCTCTACCTCTCTAAACATACATACGAATATACATCAAGTCACCATATCTTTGCTTAATCTTTCTCTTCTTATACGCATACCTGTTTGTGTATAACGTGGGTGTTTGTGTGGTAAAGGTTGTTACTGTGATAAGGTATTTGTGATAAAGGGTTATAACAATTGGTATCAATCGCCTAACAATGGTCTAGGAGTGTTTGTGTTTGGTTTGAAGGTGTTACGCGTAAAAGGCTCTCGTTATACGTTTTTGTCAAGCTTAAAGCTTTAATTTTTGCACTCAAAAATTCAAGATTCTTGTGGTTTAAGGTTTATTTGGTGCTAAAGTTTCAGTTTTTTGCAAAAAGTTCGAAGCTTTACGTGTTTTTCTTCATTTTTAAGCTCGTATTTGGTTATTGGTCATTTCTACTCGTAACTTTTCTAGGCACTTTGGGTGAAAAAGGTCAACATTTTTGGGTTATTCGAGTGTTTTTAAGGCTTTCTGTGCAAAAGAAATCATTTGAATCGTTGGAAATTTCTTACGAGTAGAAGTCAAAAAGTCAAAACCCTAGTTTTCTACTCGTAACTTTTTGGTGAAGAATCTTCGTGCTATAACTGTTACTCAGTGCTTCCCTCACTTGGATAAGTGTGTGGAACACTTCGACTTGTGGATATCTCTTACGCTGTGACAGTGTAAAGGATTTTTGGTTCTTAACCATAGTTTACGCATAAGCTAAAAGCTTACGAGTAACTCTACGCATAACTTCAAAATTACGCGTAAGGTTTACGAGTAACTTTCTGTCTAAGCATAAGCATAAGGTTACGCGTAAGATACTTTCTACGCATAAGGTTCCTACGCTTAAGGTTTCTACGCTTAAGGTTTCTACGCATAAGGTTTCTACGCATAAGCTTCCTACGCATAAGATCCTACGCCTAAGTTTCTACTCGTAACTTCGTGTTTCTACGCCTAAGCTCTTTCTACGCATAAAGGTTTAAAAAAAAAAAAAAAAAAAAAAAAAAAAAAAAAAATTGAGTTTTTTGGCGGGAAAACTTGAGTAAAAATTAAATTTTTGAGGAGACTAAACGTTCAATTTTTACGCGAGATTCAAATTTTGGTTTAACTGTGAAAAGTTTGGTCAAAAATTCAAATTTTTGGGCCTAAATTCAAATTTTTCGGGTCAAATTTGGCGTCAAAATTGTCATAACTCAAAATTTTAATACAACCTTAGAATTGATTTTTATAGTGAATTTCAAATTTTGGGCGAAATTTTTTTGAGAACCAAGGTTACGAGTACGACTTTCAGAATCACCTCAACCGAGCTTAATCTTCATCAACACAACTCCTTTATCGTTGAATCGATCCTACATCAACTTTATCATCACATACCTTCATCAATGGCAACTGACAAAGATCGTCTCAAAACTGCTTTCACAAATGCTATTGCTGGATTCGCCAATACATGGTTTTCAGAGTTTAATACGCAGTTTGCTCAACCATCTATGCATATGAGTCAAGAAGGACACATGGTTGATGTTATTGGGAATCAGATGCAATATGCAGGGCAGTATGTTGGACATCAAGGGGGTCAGATTGTGAATCAGAATATGGGATATCAAAATGGGAATAACTGTTTTATGACTTCGGTTCAGAATGCTACCTCCGAACCTCAAAGCCAAGATTCAGGGTATCGTCGGTTCAGCATGCTACCTCCGAACCTCAAGTACAGGGTGTTGTTAGCAAAGAAAGAAAAATTGGGAATAGAGTTGACTGCTGAGGAATACGAATTTCTGTATCCAGGACGGGCAGAGAAAACAAATGATAATGCAAGCTACTGTCTTACAGTCAACCAGCAGGACACAACATCAAGTGCTACTTTTGATACACCTCCAGTCTATGACACAGATTCACTCAATGAGGTACCAAATTATAGTAATGTTGCTAATCAGTTTACTCATGATGAACAGCATTCTGTGACATCAGCACCTACTTATGATACATACCTGGACAATCCGAGTTGTAGCAATACGAACTCTGAAACTCCAGATGTGAATCCTAATGGAGGCTGTGTGGCACAAAATACTGCGACTGATGAGGAAACCCGTGCTTATTTTGAATCATTACTTAATACTTGTGGTATTAAAATTGAGAAAGTTAGTAAGGTCAATCGCGAGGTTAAGGCCGCGAATAAGAAATTGACCGCTGAGCTTGAGAGTTACAAAGAGCACGCCAAAGCCTATGAATATCATACAAACAAAATGTCAGAATTAGAAATTGGTTATCGAGATTCTGTTTTAAGAGAAAAAGATTTGCAACACTTGATGTGAATCTGAATTTGAAAATCAAATCTTTAAACAAGGAAATTTCTGAACTAAATGACCAACTTTCAAAACAAAAAGCAACATATTCTGATCTTGAAAAAGAGAAGAAGAAGTTGATAACTGATTTTGCAAAATGAGAAGATTCTCTTCTTGATGAAATTCTTGATAAAAATGAGATGATCAAAAAATTGGATAATTTGCTTCTTACAACGGGTCATTCCGCTAAAACAAACAAGATGCTTTCTAATCAAGCAAATCCGATTTTTCACACTTCACATAAAATGGCTCTTGGTAACTCACCTCCTTCGTTCCTCAAGAAAGCTCAGAAAGACCGGAATGTGTTGAATAATGGACAACCTTTGCATGAACCCATAATTGTTCGTGATTCTCTTGAAACGTTGGAACTATCTGAGGAGAGTAGATCAAAAATGAAACAAAAGAATCCAGATCTTAAACCGATTGATTATAACAAATGGAACAAAATTAATGGAATTACTTTTGTTAATCAAAAAGAACAATCAACGTTTTCCATCACACCAAGTGTTTCAAACAAAGTGTCAACACCAGTTTCAAAACCAGTCTCAACTCCTGTAGTTGTCTCAAAATCTCTTTCGAAAATCGAACAAATGTCTTCAAACAATCCTTTTAACACAAGTGATACTAGAAGCATTTTAGATGACGTTAAAACTAGAATTGGGTATCTTCAAGAGACTGTTAAAACTAAAACCAATATTACCACAAACATCTGGTTTAATAGTTTTGATAATGAACAGAAAAAGTTTTTTGAAACTCTAATTGCCCCTCAGCTGAATGCCATCAGTGCGAGGGTAATTCATGTTGAACAAGCACTTTTGAAAGAAACAGCTGACTTTGTCAAGGACCATAAATCCCTAGTAAAGCAAGCTAATGAAAGTTTTGAACACATCAGAGTTTTGGAAAATCTAAATGATTCGCTCTTCGAAGATGTTATGACTACCGATATCATGTCCATTATCTTACAAACATATTCTGTTGAAGATCATGAAAGACTCCAGTCTGAGACCTCCGTAATTGTTTCAAAATATGAAAATGCTCTTGAAAAACTTGAAAAAGAAAATGTGTCCTATTTTAAACAGCTTGATCGAAAAACCGAGGAATGCAAGTATGACAAACTGTCGTATGAGCGTGCCTACAAGGACATGCAAGAGCAAAATGATCTTTTGAGAGCTCAGCTGGGATGTCTAAAAGGAAAGGCTGTGGATACTAAGTTTGCAAAACCATTGACTGAGGAGAAAACAAATGTTCCCAAACCGGTTTTCAAACCAAAAATGTCTATTTCTCTGCCTCCTCCAAAAGTCAATGAGAAAATTGATTTGTCAAAAACAGTCACTCCACAGTCCCTGCCTATTAAAAAGAGAATTGTCAAAGGTTTTGAAAAACCTGTTTTTGATAAAGAAAAAGTGATTACACCTGGCATTTCTAGGAATAGTTCACGGAATGTGACCGCAAATCCAGTTAAAGAATCTGTTGGTTCTAACAAAATGGTCAACAATTACTATCTAGAAGAAGCTAGGAAAAAGGCACAGACTCGAAAAGATGGAATTCTAGGTGCAACATCTAGGGTGATGAATTCTACAAGATTTCAAGGCACTGCTAGTAGTAGTAAACCATTACCTAGGAACACTCTACAAAAGACTAGGGATTGGCTTGCATCTAAGAATAGTTGCGCAAAAGAAAATGCTATGCCCTTAGAAAACAACACTAGGAATTCTAGGTCTTTTTCGAACAAGAATCAATTTCCAAAAGACTGTAGTGACAAAGTTAACGCTGCTGTTTTAAACAAGAATATTGAATTTGTCTGTACTACATGTAAAAAATGTGTCGTTTCAGCTAATCATGATGCATGTGCCTTACAATATCTCAAGAAAGATAATTCTCGTGCCAAGGCACAATCCACTAAGACACCAAATAGAAACAAGCCCGTTGATAAAATGTCAAACAAAAGGAAACCTAATAGGTGGATCTCTTCAGGACGTAGTTTTTCAAAAAATGAGTCTTCCGCTGCATCTGATAAGAAAACAACTCCTAGATCTTACCTTAGGTGGATACCCGCGGGAAAAGTTTTCAACGAAATAGGTCTTAGATGGATTCCCACAGGAAAGATTTTTGATACTTGCTCCAACACAGATAATAGTGCCAATCATCAGGATAAGGAAGTAAAAACCACTACAACTGTTGATAGTGATCACCCTCACCGTGAGGAATCTTGTACTTCTAACACTGGTATTTGTGAAAACTCTTCTTATTTGGTTGCAGGTGAATCAAATATCTCTGAACCCAGCTCATCAGAGGGTTCCATTTCTGTAAAATCTTCTTCTTCATTTTCTCTATCTTCTATTTTTGATTTTCCATTTCTTTTATAAAACCAACAAAAGCAAAATATAAAAATATAAAATTTTCAAAAAATACAAAAACAATATAAAATCAAAAAATCAAAAATATTCTTCTCACGACATGTCTCTCGTATAATCGATATTCTGTACGTATCTAGAAATTTCATTCAACAATGATACGGGCATGTACAGATGCTTGAGCGAGAGTTCTTTAATTTGTTTTCTAAAACATGTCGTTTCTCAAAATTTCTTCAATAATGGCTTTCGTATACCTCAGTACGAAACCCGGACTTCAATTAATGGCTTCTGGACACATCAGTTCAGGACCCGAGCTTCAAAGAAAGGAAAGTGCTTATCAATATCAAAGGTTTTAAATATTTTTCAAGCACTATTCCTAAAAACAATGGCTTGCAGTTACTTCAGATTGCAACCCGATCTTTAAAGAAAGGAAAGTGCTAAGCAAAATCGATTTTCATAAATATCGAGCACTTATCCTAAAACAAATGAAGATAATTTTTCTTCAATATCTTCAAAAGATTTTCTAAAATCTTCATCTTGTGTACCACTTATTCGAAACTTTTCAAAAAGATTTTTCAAAATCTCTCTCATTTGGTACCAAGATAACTCCCTCTAAACCCTTAATTGATTCTAAATTTTCTGTTTGAAAAATATGCTTTCGTTAAGGGGGAGTATAAAACCAGAATTGTTCCAAAATTCATGCTAAATCAGTTTCTCTCCAAATGCTTTTTGAAAAACATATCTTTTAATCATTTTGTTTCAAAAACATCTTTAATATGCTATTTTTGAGGGGGAGAAAAGTGATTAAAATGTGATCAAAAAAGTTTAATGATCGTTGTTTGAATCTCAAAAGAGCTCGACTCAGTCGTAACAAATGAATTGACGAGGAATAATGTACCATCTCGAGAAACTTTCTATGACTTGACCAGGACGGGTAATAATTTCAAGCTAGTTCTCTAGTGATGTAAACGTGTCTCGAATCGGTCTTGTTCATTTAAAGTCGATCAATTCAAAAAGTGCGAACTCTACCCTCTATGTGCAGATTTCTGTCAAAACATATTAGCACATGTGAAGGGGGAGTGTTTCTGAAAATATAAAACTCACGGAGTGTTTCAAACATGTTTTCTATCATAAACACTCAGAGAGATTTTCAAAGAAAATGGTTTTAGGGCAACAATAGGACAGTCATGGAGTTATAAGGTGACTAAGGATAGGAAATTCGTCCTATGATCCGCCAGAGCCGGAGGGATCTACCCAAGGACATCACATATAGTTATTATTAGAAGTCCTTAGGTATGATTGGAAAAAAGGAGTAAAGTGAGTAAGGAGAAAGAAGGGGTTGAAGAATTAAAAAGAAATGTAATGAAAAAGGGTAAAAAGAAATAGCCCTCCATATTCAACCTTAGGGCAGAAACCGGGTTCAATACATATGCTACTGGTTGTCACTAGATGACACTGGTATTGAAGACAAAGACGTCATGGACCCAGTGACGCACTGCACTAAACCTTCTAGCCACTCAATTCCTCTCAAAAGGGATTTGTTTCATTCTCACTGGGAACCCTACATAATCTATTGACCTTCTCTTAGAGTTGGTTGGTATTGAAGAAGGAGACCCTCTCCCTAGTCTCCGCTCAGGAAAACCAAAATGCACTAATTGAGTCTAGAGCCACGAGATTCATCAAAAGATCTCATAGGAACACTTGACATGACATCGCTTGTTGTTTATCAATAAGGACACAAGTGATATATTCAGAGTCCTACGCAGATCTTAGCAATCTGCCAGAACATTTATGAGAAGTTTTACAACTGTAATCTTCAATGATTGAATGGAAATTCCTGCCAGGGTCAACATCAAACAGCCCTGACAGCAGGTCACTTCGGTAATTCCGTGGATTACGCTTAGTGTGTCTCAAACGGTCTATAGTCGTGGGGTGATGCTTCGGTGTACCTCAGCGACTCATCTGAACTGTAGGTGTATTTCGGTACATCGCGTTATCTCACTTGTGGGACTCCAGTTCAGGAACGGCCTCTGTGAGAACTAGAGACGTGTTTTCACACTATGCTGTTAACACCCTCGAAATTCAAACTCGTAAGTGCCGGAATCCGCTTATTACTAACCTGTTTTTATGTTTTATTCTTATGGAAGCTCTGGAGCGGATGGATCGTGCAGACTCGCCACATGCTCATACCAAAAACACATGAAAGTTCTCATCATAATCAAAGGCTACACATAGTTAAAGATGATTCTTCGTCAATGTCAAAGAATCTACAAAGTGAAAGACTCGAGAACTTCATCATTGGAAACTCAAAGTCAAATAGAAGTGTGAGCATGGTGGAGAAAGACGTGGAGACACCTAACCAACGAAGTTGACAACGGCAGACAACCACATTAACCGATCACAAAGCTTGAAGGAACAAAGAATTAAGACTATTCTATATCTACTCACAAAGTTCAAGCTCAAAAATATTAAAGACCTAATCAAGTGGAGCATCATTTGAATGACCACCCCTTAGGGGGAGATTGTTAGCCTTAATAGTTTTTATTAGAAGTGATGGTCATTCACGTTTAGGAACTTTGTAACGCGTGTTAGATATCGTGATAGAATAGTCAACGGGCTCGTGGATTGGGCTAAGCTAATTGGGCATAAGTTATGTTAAGCTAGCCTTGTCTAGTTCGTGAAACCCAAGCCCAATCCAAGTCCATCTCAAGGCCCATGGCCAAGCCTTAGGGCATCATCTCTCTTACCTATAAATACCCCTCAAGTATGTCATTTGAGGGGTGTGCTTGAGTGTGTGTGTGTGTGTGTTTTCCTTGAAGCAATATACAACCTATTGTTTTCATCTTCTTTTCTCTACCTCTCTAAACATACATACGAATATACATCAAGTCACCATATCTTTGCTTAATCTTTCTCTTCTTATACGCATAACTGTTTGTGTATAACGTGGGTGTTTGTGTGGTAAAGGTTGTTATTGTGATAAGGTATTTGTGATAAAGGGTTATAACAGATGCATTTGGCTTGAGCTAGTGGAGTGGCTCAAAACGCAAAGGAGTGCATTTGGCACAAGTTTGGCATGTTGGCCGGTAAAGTTGGCACACCAATGACTCAACAATGTCACCCCATACCTTGTGCTCTAAGGGTATCAATTTGACTTTTAATTATATTGTGGTGTGCCCGTAATAAACCAAACAATAATATATATTTTTCATTTCATTCTTTCATTCCACACCTCTCAAACAAACGGGCCCTAACATATTGCATTGTACTAATATAAATTTGACAAAAAAATATAATGAAACAGATTACCATTCATTATAAATTGTCTCATTCTGCAGTGAATACTTTTTTAAAAAAAACTACCTAAAAAGTAAATCAATTACATAAAACACCTTAAAAGGTAAATACTTTTCATATAACACCCAAATAAAGGTTTTGTGACTAAAATTAAAATTTTGTTTTACAACCTACACTTATTGTGAAAGTAATGAATAGTAAAGAGATTTAAGGGGAAAAAATTAATTATTGTTAATTATGATACAAGAGGTTACATTAAAGATATATTTATAAGGTAAAAACAATAGAGAGAAATGCAATTAAAAACTAACATTTTTTTGCATTAATAATGATAAATATCAGTCACTTCATTTTATAAAAAAAATAAAAAATAAATAAATAAATGAGAGGATTACTTGATATTTTCAATTAAACCCCACTTTAACCTCTCTTTTTTTGAAAAAAGATACATATCTCAATAACCGTAAATAGTTAACTTACATTAATTACCCAAGCGTGACGATCATTTAATAGAGGGACACTAACATATACTTTCGACAAATTTTTTTTTGTTTTCTTTTTGGTTTTTTGATACACAATTTTGCTTGATATATCACATGTGATATAATAATAATCTTTAAGTTCAAAGACTCAACATGCAGTCGTTATATACACATAAGTATTTGTGTAGAACTCCAAACGATTCAACGTTTTTGGCATTGCAAAAAACGGATCTTGAGTTTTTCAACCATATATCACACATATTTTTGGAACCTCTAAATCAATGCATTTTATTTATAGAAGTTAGATAAAATAGAAGATTTTTTTAAAAGTCAAACTCGCTTGATGTATCACATGTGACACGACATTAATTTGTAAGTTCGAACACTTAACATGTGATCGTAAAATGGGCATAAGTATTTATATAAAACTCCAAATGATTCATCGATTTTGGCATTTAAAAAAATACACGTCCTTAGCTTTAAAACCATATATCAAACATAATTTTTGAACGTCTAAATCAATACAGTTTATTCATAGATGTTGGAGAAATTAAAAAAAAATTGAATGACAAACTCGTTTGATGTACCTCATGCGATATAACATTAATTTGTAAGTTCGAACACTCAACATGCAATCAAAAAATGAGCATATTTGTACAGGATTCCAAAAGATTCACCATTTTTGGCATAAAAAAATATAAATTCTAAGCTTTCAAACCATATGTCACACATATTATTTGAACCTCCAAATCAATACGATTTATTCATAGATATTGGTGAATTTGGAAGAAAAATATTGATATTCAAACTTGTTTAATATATCACATGTGATATAACACTAATATATTCAAACGCATTTGATATATAACATGTGATATAACACTAATCTTTAAGTTCAAACACTCAACATATTGTCGTAAAATGGCATAAGTATTTATATACAACTCCAAAAGATTCATTTTTTTTTGCACCGAAAAATAACACTTTATGTCGATTTTACGACAGTATATTATGTCTTCGAATCTACAAATTAAAATTATATTACATGTGATATATATCAAGCGTGTTCGAATATAAAAAAGTCATATATTTTCTCCAACTTATATGAATAAACTGTAATGATTTTGAAGTTTAAAAATTGAGTATGACTAGATGTGGACCCGTGCATAGCCACGGGATTTTATAGCGGCATATAGTTTTCGTGATAAAAAAAGTTTTTGAGTTATGAACGAAAAATAATAAAAGTTTGAGGAATTGAGATTAAATATAATGTTTTGAAACCCGCTTCGACCTGGGCGGTTCAACCGGTTGAACCGTTCTGGTCGAAAAATGGGTCAAATTAAACCGGGTCAACTCGCCGAGTTTGAAGCGTCCCAGGTCAACCCGAATTTTAATGTGTATTAATAGGTTTTTTTTAAACATATGTCATATAAGTCATATTTTTCAATACTTTCCTTTCCAAATGTCATATGAGTCATAGTTTCCTTTCTAAATGAATGGCTTGACCAGTTTTCATCATTTCAACAATTTCAACATTTCAACATTGACCATTTTTACTTTATATTTAATATAGATATTGATATATGGTTGAAAAGCTAAGGATTTAAATTTTTAAATGAAATAAACAGTGAATAATTTGAATTTCTGTACAAATACTTATGCCAATTTTATAACGGCATGTTGAGTAATCAAACGTACAGATTAGTGTTATATCACATGTGATATATTATACAACTTCTGTACTAAATGACCCAAAAAAAGAAGTAAAATAATGTCAAAAGTATATGAAATTTCCCTCATTAAAAGATAATTAAATTTTGTCGTAATCGTGTAATTTGTTTCGTCTAACGAGTAACGGTTTTAAAATATATTATTTTTTTTCAAAAAAAGTTGGAAGGATGTTTTATTTTAGTTAAAAAATAGAATGACTACAAGTGATAACTCGCCTCATAATAATGATTTAATAGTCATAATATGGTAACGTCTAGCCCAAATAAATATTGGGTAAACTGCAAATTAATGCCTTTAACATTTGCCATTTGTGCGAGAAATGAATTATTCGATTTGTGCACCCAACTTTTGGACTTTTAGCGAACAATGCTCCTAAGGTTGCACTGTTGTTACAAATTCGTGATATTGGCTAACGATCGTTACAAAATCCCGTTAGTGAGTCCTCAGGTGCGTTTCACGTGAGGTATTTTCATCATTTCACTTTTTCTGCCATTTCCCACACCTACTTCCTTTCTAGACGCGAAAATACATAAGGACATTTTTTGCAACTAAACTTACTCGTGTATAAACCCATTAAATCACACACACAAACACATTATATCTTGTTTCAACCGATCAAATCACACACCCACAAACACATACCATGGTAGTGGTTTCCCTAGTTTGGCATATTCAAACTCCCGATTTCCTAATCCATGAGCTTGGTTCTATCTATGGTAAGCTTAGATGTTTTAAGTTGTCATTTGTTTTTCTTATTCGAATATGCATGTGTACATTGTAGGTTATTAGATTTTCAAACTTTTAAGTTGTTATTTGTTTTTCTAACTAAATCTAATGGTACATTATTCACTTTGAAAATCCACCATAATAGGCTCTTCACAAATCCATTAAACCTAAGATATCGGTTCGTACATATACCCGTCGTTTAGCTTCTCCAACATTATAGAGAAAATTAAGGAGAAGGTGGACTTCTTACTAAAAGATGGGTATGAGAAAATGAAGAAGAAGCTGTTGGAATCGCTCTTAACTCGTAAATGGAACGACATTGACGGGATTACATTATCTATCTTTGTTACCTTAAACACATGGGCTTGTTATGTCAATTACCCATTGTTGTATGTGTTTGGGTATATATACCCTCCATAGTTCCATGGAGGGGTGAGTCTCATTAGTGTAAGCTTCATCTTTCATACGAAGCAAGGAACAAACTTCTAAGCCACCAAAGGACCCTGAACCTTCTCATGTCTCATCATAATCAGACTCATCTTCTCACTCATCACCTCCACCATCCAAAGGCACCACCAGATCCGCATCCAGATCGATAAAGAAGCCAACCGACACTTGGGCATCACGTGCCAAGACGAAGATTGTCAGTGCTGTCAGAAAAGCAAAGAAACGTAACATTGTTAACAGAAAACTGAATCAGCTCGCCGACAGAATCACTCTTCTTCAAAAGCTGATAAACGAGATGTTGGGACAAAGGGAACAACTTCAAGAGTTTCTAAACAGAGATATCCAAGGGGAAATGGAAAAGACGATTAAGAGTTTCTAGAAGTTCCTTCTCGACACTGTTCCTAGATTGACAAGGGATATGTTCGCCAGACAACTTACTCCAAATATCGTCGCATTGGTTAAACATACACTGGCCAACTCACCTGATCTCTCTGAAGCTGAGTTGATCTTGAAATTGGTGATACAAATGTCTAAACGGTCTGCAACTTTTGCTTCATATGAAGCTAAATTGTTTGAGGCTCTTCTAGAATATCAACTCAAATCCTCATGCAAAGAGTCAGCAGGTCAACCTAAACGACCAAGAGACGACGATGATAAGGACAAGGATTTTGCACCAAAACGTCCAAAGAAAGCTGCGACTCCTCCTCTATGCCACCTCCAACCCAAAGGACCTCCACCCGAACAAGATCTCCACCACGTTCTACTCCTACTGAGAAACCTCAGGACTCTGAGTTACCACCTCAAACAGAGAAAACCGGTGATCATTTTGAATACACTGGTGGTGACGATGAAGATGTCCCTGAGCCCCAACAACAACCCACCTCTTCTGCCACAACAAAGAAACCAGAATCATCATCAAAGCCAAAGAAAAAGAAGAAGAAGACCGATGTTCTCTCATGGCTAGATGAAGACACAACCGAAGTGTTGGAATCACTCCTAAACCTTAATTCAAGTGTTAGTGATTCATATGTAATAGTTAGCTTAATATGGCCTTTATGTTTGTTATTAAGCTTAGGCTTATGTAGAAGGCCCATAAGACTAGGCCAAGCCCAATAAGGAAAAGGATGGGAACTTGGAGTGTTGCCCTAGTTCCCTCCTATAAATAGTCTTCTAAACCTTCTATTGAAGGTTGATTGTTTACATTTACATTTACTCTTAAGCATAATCTTTCACATAGTCCTACGCGTAAGTGTGTGTGTGTTCATCCGCCTTCTCTTCTTCTCTACTTCTTCATATTGATGCTTGTGTTACTAATATGGTGACCTAACAGTGGTATCATTCGCCAAATGGTTGGGTGAACATATTTTTGTTGTTTTGAAGGTTTTTGGTCTTACGCGTAAGATCGTTTCAAACTTTGGTTCGCTTAAAAACTTAATTTTTACACTTTTCAATCTAAGATTCTTGTACTTTCAACGTTTTAAGGTGTTAAAATAACTGTTTTTGGCAAAAAGTTTCAAACTTTACGTGTGGATCATTGTTTTTAAGCTTGATTTTTTACGTGGTAGTAGTTCTACGCATAACTGTTTTATAAGCCTTGGATCATCAAGTTTCACACTTTTGTATTATTTTGGTGATATTGAAGCTATTTCATCACGAAAATATGGTTTGGAAACATCGGTTGGCAGAAATCATTTTTGGCTAATTTCTACGCGTAAGTGAAACCCTAATCTTACGCGTAACTGTTCCTTGGTTTGATCTTCAGTTTCGTGGATTACTCAGTGTTTTTCTTGCTTGGATAAGCCTGAAAACACTTCGACTTTGGATATCTTTTGCACTGTGATAGTGTAAAAGATCTTTTAGGTAAAACCCTAAAATTACGCATAAGCTTAAGCTTACGCGTAGAACTCATTACGCATAAGATTCATCTTACGCCTAAGCTTTGTCTTACGCATAAGGTAATACTACGCCTAAGTTTTCTACGCCTAACTTTCTGTTTACGCATAAATTTAGTGTTTTTCTCCTTACTTACGCGTAAGCTAATTCTACGCGTAACTCTTGCTGTTACGCGTATCTTTGGTGTTTTTACGCATAAGTGTTATTTTTCCTTCACGTGATTTCTACGCCTAAGAATACTTCATCAACAACGTTTCATTCGACTACAAAGATCCATTTTACAACACAAGTTTTCAACATGTCACAACCACCATACTCTAACTACTTTCCTTACACTTATCATCAACAACAACAACTAAGTCCACAACATCAACAATTTAATCATCAACAACAAATTTATCAACAACAATTTAATCAAAAACATACTCCACAACTTGGAGCAATTCCACCACCACAAATGGTTCAACCACCACCTAGTCTTCAAGTACAACCTTACACAAACTTCTACAATCAACATCCATCCAGGAATACTATGAAGGAACCGACGTGGTTTGGCAAGATGTGTGAAGCCTTAAGTAGCCAACAATCAATTCATGAAGCTGGCTCACTTGATAGACCTCCAATGCTCACGCCCGGTAATTATGATCAATGGGTGATAAGGTTCTTTAGGTTTTGTGATCTAAAGAAGCCACATGGAAAGTTCTTAAAGAAGGTCATTATGGAAGGTCCATTTCAGTTGCCTACTGTTATTACACCCGCATATCCAACTGCCAATCCACCAAGAGATGTTGTCACCAACATTGCAACTATCTCAGACCTCACTGGTGATGAACTTCTACACTTTGAAGTCGATGAACTAGCAATGCAATACATCCTTTTGGGTCTACCCAATCCGATCCTTCGAAGTGTTGATGCTCAAAAGACAGCTAAAGCAATGTGGGAACATATTCATCTTCTAATGGAAGGCACATCACTCAATCAGGAAGACATGGAATCCAAAATATACTTGGCTTATGAACACTTCATGATTGAACCCGGAGAGACATTAGAGTCATATCATCATCGTTTTTCAGATATCATTAATGATTTGGACAAACACAACATCATCATGCCACAGATTGCTGTCAACACTAAGTTCCTAAGTAGTCTTGGTCCGGAATGGGAGAAGTATGTCATTTTTCTCCGTCAAGCTAAGAATCTTCATCATGCTACATACAGATTGTTGTAAGACTATTTGAAGCCTCACCAAAAAGAAGTTGACAAAGAAAGGACTATCTGTGGACTCCCGACTTCACAGTCAATTCCTGATAATCAACAACTTACTTTGTGGGCTCAAACTAGTCTTCCTCCTCAAACAGCTCCTCAACCCGCTCCTCAACCAATTGCAACCATCACACCATATGATCAGTCACAGCAACAACCTCGACAAAATCAATTGGTTCCATACAACAACAACAATGCTTAAGCACTTTACAGTGAAGTTGATGAGGACTCTGCTGCTTTCGATGAATTGCAACAAGGATTTGTTATGATTGCTAAAGCCTTCGGTAGGTACACAAACAAATCCAACAATCGCATTCATTCCTCATCAAACACAAGGAAATAAGCTGTTGTAAATAATGGACGCGTTGAAGTTCAAAACCGTGGTTATGGTCATCAGATGGGAGGTGGTCAAGGGTTTAATGCTATTGGAAGGAATAACATGGGTGCTCCGCAACAACAACGGGGTCAAGTGGATGAATAGGGGAATTCTCAGAATGGGGTTAATGGTCTTCGTTGTTATAACTGCAATGAGAAGGATCACCTGGCTAATGCATGTCCTAAGCCGAGGACAAGAGGCAATGCTTATCACAAAGAGGCGTTGCTCTTGGCTCTTAAGGATGAAGCTGGTGGAACTCTTACCAACAAGGAACAGAGCTTTATGGCAGATGCATATTCTGATGATGATATGGAGGAATTGCAGGCTAATGCAGCAGTGATGTTGATGGCACAAATGCAAGCTCTACACATGAGTGACACAGGCCCAGTGTATGACACTGATGGCTTGTCTCAGGTACCGGAACACAATATACTCATCACTAATCTGATATCTCCGCCAATTTCTCCATCCGACAAGGATCAAAGTGTTCAACATGAGCCATCCACATCTCATTCTGATGATTATCAAATAGATCCCGTAGTTATATTTGACGATCAAGATAACCTTTTGGTTAATATTGATAATCAAGTTGACTCCGTGATTATATTTGAGGATCTAAATAATGATCATGTTGAGACTCCCGTTGAACAAAATGAGCTTCTGTCTAATAGAGAAATTGAGCTTCTGACCTTAATTAAAGACCAACACTTTCGTTTGGAAATTTGCACGAAATTAAAAGAGAAAAATGCACTGTTAATTAGGGATAATGAATGCTTAATTCGACAAATCAATTTTTTCAAAACTCAAGAAAAACGTGAAGAAGGTTTTGAAGTCGCTTTTGCTAAATCTCATCAAAACAAAAAATCATTAGAACGACAGATACGTGATCTAGCCGTTTCCAAGAATGCTTTGTTGTCTCAAATAGAACAACTAAAACATGAACATAAACAACAACTTAACGCTCTTACTTTGGAAACACAAAAAGCCAAGGCTGAGTTGTTAAATTGTCAAAAATAGTTCTCTGAGTACAAACAGCATTCCACGAAATGAATAGATAACTATCTTGAAGAAATTGTCGACTTACAACACAAAATCAAAGAGTTTCGAAATGTTGTTTATAAACATGGTGAGTCAATCACAACTATTCAAAAGTTTACTTTTAAACCAAATCCAAATGGATATGGACCAATCCTTGCTGATTACAAACCTAAGTTTTCAAACAGAGCATTCAAACCAAATCCTGAAGTTTACAGTGCAGAACATAGAATTGATGATTCAATTATGACTGTTGTTGAATATAATCGTATGGAGGAATTAGATGCAGATGACGAGAGTCGGTCAAAAATGGAAAATGTCGTTTATAACAAACCATTTAACTATTCAAAAGCCGTAAATTTTGTCACACAACAAGATACTTCTAACAAACCTTTTGTTATCACACCAGTTTCTGAAGCTAGTCCCAAACCCAATGGTGCACAAATTAATGGTCCTTTACCTTCACTTAGTGAAGTTAAAACAAAAGCCGAAAGTTGTCGCGTTATAAAATACTTTGACACTTTCTTATCTGACCTCAAAATTTTGGAACGTGAGATTGAATTTCATTCTGAAATAAAAGTTGAACATTTTTAATCGCCAATG
Organism: Chrysanthemum seticuspe; assembly: GCA_019973895.1. NCBI lineage: Eukaryota > Viridiplantae > Streptophyta > Magnoliopsida > Asterales > Asteraceae > Chrysanthemum > Chrysanthemum seticuspe. Next base: position 36,905,592 of record BPTQ01000002.1, read on the forward strand.
GCGCGAGAACATAGAGACATTCTTCAGAAAAGACTTTTACCCCATGTAAAAAATTTGAAAACTTGTGCACTATATTGGGAAAGGGATTTTCACAAGGAACTCGGTGTCATCAAAACAGTTTTCGAGAATACAGAAACATCGATTTCAAAAACTAAACGTAAAAAGAAATTGTTGAGAAAAGATGTTGATCGACTCTTGGAAGATGTTATCTGTGCTGATATCAATAATCTTGTTGTATTACAATCTGTTGCATATGCATCTGATCATATCTCTGCTGATTCTGTTGACTCTGTTGATATTGTTGTGAATACTGATAATGTGCATCAGATCGACTCTTTAAAAGCTGAAAATGAACGACTGTTAAACAAACTTTCAAATTCAAAACGTCGTCTTCAATGGTGTCAAAAAGATTTTCAAAATCGTGAACTTTCAAATTCAAAACGTCGTCTTCAATGGTGTCAAAAAGATTGTCAAAATCGTGAACTTGCTTTGCAAAACAAAATCCACCAGTTGCAATCAAAAACATTTAATCCTAAAATTGAGCAACTGGATGATCAAAACGTGTCTTTGAAATATCAAATCTCAAAATATGAACAAGAACTTGCAACCGTTAAAAAGGAATATGGTTTCATATTTGATTTACTCAAATAGACTCGTAATGAAGCATCAAACGAACTTGATCATTATCTTGCACACACTAAAGAAGTCATGAATTTTTCTGGAAATCTTCGTTCTGAAAATTAAGATTTGGTGCACACTATCATTAAGTTAAGGGAAATGTTAGGAAAGTATGAACAAGTTCAGCCTAGCATCATTAAGAGAATTGCACCAGTAACACTTAGCAAACGTGAACCCAAATTGCCTACTGACAAAACACAAGATACTAATGTGCTTCCCTCTACTGAAACAGGACTAGTTGCCTCTTTTCCAAACGTTTGCACTTCACAGCCTAGGAGCAATACAAGGAAGAATAGGAAGTTGCGACTTAAGAAAAGATCAATAAAGAATGCTGAAGTAGAAGAACACCCTAGGACTTTGAATAAGACTCAAGTTGCACCCACTTTAGATATTGCGTCTGACAAATCTAATGGAAAAAGTGTTGTAATGAATGCTAAACCTTTAAGTACTTTTGATATTCAGTCTGATGCTTCTTGTGTTATTTTTCGTAAAAGTATGCTTTCTGATTGTCATGAAAAATGTGTTGCTAGAGCTATCTTGTCTCGTTTAAGGAATCCTAAGAATCGGAATACCTCTAGGCCCACTAATGCTTCTAAGTCTGTGCTTGGTAAACCGCCCTCCTTAGATTCTAAGAAACACATTGATGTCCCTGTAGTTCCAGTATCACCTCCAAGGAATGTAGTACCACCTAGTACATACACTAAGACTAAAGCTAAGACTAGTTGGAGATGGCAGAAATGGATACATAATACACTAGGATTTAAATGGATGCCTAAAGTCATTGATGTGTGTACTTCTACTATAACTGCTTTGGAACCCTCTAACACTTCGGGTTTCACATCTACTTCTATTCCATCTGTGTCGTCTGTGTGTCATGCAGGTGATACAGATCATCCTTTGGATTGTTGATAGCGGAATGTTTCCGACACATGACAGGCAATCTTAAACTGTTGTCAAACTTTATTGCAAAGTTCATTGGCACTGTCAGATTCAGGAATGATCACTTCGCAGCTATCATGGGCTACGGAGATTATATCAATGGCAATATTGAAATTAGCAGGGTTTATTATGTGGAAGGCATCGGTCACAATCTATTTTCAGTCGGTCAATTCTGTGATGGAGATTTGGAAGTTGCTTTTCGGGAGAAAACTTGTTTCATTCGTGATCTACAAGGAAACGATCTAATGTCTGGCTCTCGCAATTCTAGTCTATACACAATCTCAATGCAAGACATGGTTGCTTCATCTCCCATCTGTCTACTTTCAAAGGCAACATCAACAAAATCCTGGCTATGGCACCGTCGTCTCTCACATTTAAACTTTCAAACCATCACCAACCTTGCTCGACATAAACTTGTTGAAGGTCTCCCGAGATTCCAATATTCTAAAGATCACCTATGCTTAGCTTGTGAACAAGGGAAAAGCACTCGTGCACATTTTCCTTCAAAGGTGGAACACAGCTCTCAACATGTGCTTCATCTTCTTCACATGGATTTGTGTGGCTCGATGCGCGTGCAAACGATTAATGGCAAACGCTACATCTTGGTAATTGTCGATGACTACTCACGATGGACTTGGGTCTACTTTCTTCGAAGTAAAGATCAAGCTCCACAGATGATCATCACCTTTCTCACAAAAATTCAAGTTCAGCTCCGGAACACCGTCCGACAAATCAGAACAGACAAAGGAACTGAATTTATGAACCAAACTCTTCGAGAATTTTATGAGAAAGTGGGAATTGAGCATCAAACATCTATTGCACGTACACCAGAACAAAATAGAGTTGTTGAAAGACGAAACCGTATGTTAGTGGAAGCTGCAAGAACAATGTTAATCAATGCTAATCTTCCAGATTACTTATGGGCAGAAGCTGTATTAACTGCATGCTATACTCAAAATCGTTCAATGATCACAAAACGCCACAACAAAACACCTTTTGAGATTATCTACAACCATAAACCGAATCTCAAACACTTTCATGTATTTGGATCCCTTTGCTACTCAAATAATGATCGTGATGACTTTAGAAAGCTCAAAGCCAAAGCTGACATTGGAGTCTTTATAGGATATTTTGAAAATTCTAAGGGTTTCCGGATCTGGAATCATCGTACAAAGCAGGTTATGGAAACGAGTCATGCTAATTTTGATGAACTTACAGAAATGGCTTCTGAGCATAACAACTTGGAACCCGGTCATAACCGGTTAAACTTCCCTCACACCCCATCGTCAGCTGAATCAAGCCCTCAGCTTACTCGTCAACAAATGGAAACGCTATTTGCTCTGTTGTTTAGTGATGACATTGATGAACGTGCTCCAGGTGTATCCGTTGTTTCCGCTGCTCAACCTGATCATACTCTTATACCTGATACACCTGCTACAACAACTACTGTTGAAGAAGCACCACCAGTTGACACTACAACAACAGTTGAACAAACTGCTTCCAACGACGTTAAACCAACTGCTGATGTTCTTTATGAAGTACCCCCACCTGCAGATATTGATCTAAATGCATTCTTTAACCCGTTTGCCAATGAAACTGCTGCACCTGATGTCGCGGAATCATCAACAAACCATTTGAATCCTCAAAATCTGCACAATGTATACCAACATCAACCCTCTACACATCGTTGGACAAAAGACCATCCTCTAGAGAATATTATTGGCAACCCGAATCAACCAGTCGTTACAAGACAACGTCTTCACACAGATGGTGAACATTGCATTTATGCTCTCACTGTCTGCCAATCTGAGCCTAAAAACATTAAAGACGCAATGACAAAAGACAACTGGATTGAATCCATGCAAGAAGAACTCAACCAATTCAAACGTCTTGAAGTATGGGAACTGGTAGAAAGACCAACAGAGGTCTACGTCATTGGTCTCAAATGGATTTGGAAAAACAAATTGGATGCTGAAGGGAACGTTATCAGAAACAAGTCAAGTCTGGTGGCTAAGGGTTATAGACAGGAAGAGGGTATTGAATTTGAAAAATCATTCGCTTCGGTTGCTCGTCTTGAGGCTGTTCGGATTTTTCTCGCGTTCGCGGCTCATATGAACATAACGGTCTTTCAAATGGACCTGAAAACTGCTTTTCTGAATGGGCAACTGAAAGAAACGGTTTATGTCAGTCAGCCAGAAGGATTCGTTGATCCCGAGTTCCCGAACCATGTCTACAAACTGAACAAAGCTCTGTATGGTCTCAAACAAGCTCCTCGGGCGTGGTACGATAAGTTATCATCCTTCATCATTGCCAATAAACTCACCAAAGGTTCGGTCGATCCCACACTTTTCATACAATATCACGGGGCTCACATCTTAATCGTTTAAATCTATGTGGATGACATCATTTTTGGGTCAACACATTTAAAATACTCAAATGCTTTTGCAAAATTAATGACAAAACATTTTGAAATGTCAATGATGGGTGAACTCACATTCTTTCTAGGAATGCAAGTTCATCAATCACCCCGTGGTAATTTCTTGAGTCAGTCCAAATATGCCCTTGAATTGTTAAAAAAATTTGGAATGCAAAACTGTGACACCTATGCCACACCAATGGCTCATACCAAGAAGCTAGATGCTGATTTACATGGGAAATTGGTGGACCCTACCAAATACCATAGTATTATTGGGTCTCTCATGTATCTAACAGCTAGCAGACCTGATATTGTTTTTGCCGTATATCTTTGCTCCCGTTATCAGTCGAGACCAACTGAAACCCACCTCTCTGAGGCTAAAAGAATCCTCCGATACATCAAGGGAACCATTAACTTGAGGATCTGGTATCTGAAGGATTCTGGTTTTGAACTAATAGCTTTTTCAGAAGCTGATCACGCAGGATGCTTAGACTCACGGAAAAGTACTTCAAGAGCCCTACAATTTCTTGGTGATAAAATGGTGTCATGGCAATCGAAGAAACAGGATTGTACATCGCTCTCCTCAACAAAAGCAGAATATGTAGCAATGTCGGCATGTTGTGCTCAAGTCATTTGGATGAGAACACAACTCAAAGATTATGGTTACGTATTTGACAGAATCCCGATGTACTGCGACAATCGGAGTGCTATTGCGATCTCGTGCAACTCAGTTCAACATTCGAAATCAAAGCACATCGATCTTTGATATCATTTCATCAAGGACCACGTGGAATAGGGTACAGTTGAATTATACTTTGTGGGTACTGAATACCAATTGGCAGATCTCCTCACCAAAGCCTTAGCTCCTGCTAGGTTTAGTGAGTTGATCCACCAGATTGGTATGCGGTGTTTGACTCAAGAGGAACTGGATGAACTCTTAAAACATTCTTAAACACCAGTCAAACACCAAAATCTCTTTTGTAAATATTTTTCAAAAACAAAATACAAAATTATAAAATCAGATAAAACAACAAAAATAATCTTCTATCTATATTTCTTTTAACATGTCAAGTACATCTCTTCCTTCAACACTCTAATCTTTTAAAATTCAGTATTTTTTCTATCAAGTGTTGAGGGGGAGAAAACAAATATTTTTCAGTTTCATAAAACCCTTGTACTTGCATGTTATCCAATCCCGGTTGTTTCTTTTAATAATGGTGGTCACATTTCTGGTTTATAGACACTCCTCGGACTAAAATTTATAAACTTTCATTATTTCTTAAGTCGAGGGGGAGTGTCATCAAATTTCTTTCCAAATATCACTAGTTTGGTAACCAAAATGGAAGTTAAAGGCATTGGATGAAAATGGAAAAGGTGGAGGGGCTAAAACAGTCAAAAGCATAAAGTTATTTTAACAAAACACCCCACCAACCTCATTAACTCTTCACATTTAATTTTTTCACCAAACAAATCCTACACCTAAGATTCGTTCCACAAATCCGTGTTTCAGATCTTCATTTTATAAGTGTTTTTGTGTTTGTAACATGATTATAAACAATGGTTTTGAATCGTTTTGAAAAACAACGATTAGATATTAACCTAAGGACGATTCTGTGTTCTACGCGTATATGTATGAACACATAATCTTGTTTATGTGTTTGTGGTTAAATGGTAGTGTCAAAATGTTTGTATAATGTCAATGATACCATTTTTATCCACAAAACTCACCCAGAAACACGAATTGAATGATATTTGAAAATTAGGGTTCATGCGTTAATTTGGGTATTTTCAAATGAGAACGTTTTTGGTTAAAAAGATTGTTGTGTGATGTTTTTTACATGATGAACTGAACATATCCATGTTTAGAATCAACCCAGAAATACTAATTGCTTGAAAATTAGAAATTAGGCTTTATGTTCTTCATAATTGGCTTTTTTTGATTCGCTGAGAATTTGGTGTTAAAACTTAGATATATCAACTCACTTGACTTCTTAGAACTACCAGAATCATTTTAGTGCAATTCCTATGGCTAATTCTCCTACGCATAATTCTTAAAACTTAGGGTTTAGGTTTACGCATAAGGGTTTTTTCGCATAACTGTTTGAATGAGTGTTTGTGATTAAATCTGTTATAGAATGAATGTATGTGTTAATATTGATGCTATGATGAACTTATTTCAGGTTTGTTACAAGTGAAAATTCAGAATCAAGGTTACTAGCAAACTACGCATAAGGATCACCTTACGCGTAGAATGTTACGCGTAAGATTAATCTTACGCGTAACTGTTACGCGTAAGGTTCTACATATGGGACTACGCGTATCCTATGAAGGATATGCGTAAACAGTGACCTCTACGCATAAGGTTGACTCTTACGAGTAAGCCTTACGCGTAAGGTTTTATATACGCTTACGCGTAAGCTCTATGCATAAGGTCCCCTTTTTCCTACGCGTAATATTTCTTACGCGTAAGTCAGGATCCTACGCATAAGCTTGCGTTTACGCGTATATCATTCTTGTTTATGCATAAGCTTGCCATTTCTACGCCTAAGCCTTGTTTAACCTTTATTATGAATTGTTATGCGTGCAAACTTGTAAATAAATAAATCATAACGCCACGAAACCAATAATGTCACTAATAAGCTTAAACGTTTAATATGTTGTGAAAAATAAGTGATAACGTGGACTTTAAAACTTAAAGTTAATTATCTCACGAAACTTATCACGACGTCATTGGACTATTGGACAAACAAGTGACTTTGGACTCGTAACAATCATCAACATAGCACATTCAATAATTAGACAATAAAACCATCTGTTGACTAACATAATGTCTTTCGATATGTTGGTTCTTTTGGCTAAATATATTTCAGATCACGACATGGACGCTCAAATGCAGAATGTGGATGCACCAAATGTTCTCACCATTGCTGATATCTTCCCTAATGGCTATCCGATGAAGATTGGAAAGAACAACCTTCGTGTTGACTTTGAAACTCTCACCTGCTCAGAGTCTTCTTGCTTGATTGCTGTGGATATTCTGAAGAATCATCCTTATCAGAACATGCTCTCTAATTCTGCTACAGTGCCTGAGATATACATTCATCAGTTCTGGACTACAATGCAAAAGATCCAAGGACAAAATGCTGTGACAGTGACTCTCAATGACAAACAAGTCACCATCACCCCTGCAGACTTAAGGGTTGTTCTCCTCATTCCGGTCATCGAGCCAACCGAACTCAATGCCACACCAACTAAAGAGACTGTTCTACAATTCATGCTCGACATTGGTTATGACGAAGCTTCAGGAGTAATCTCTAAGCATTCACATGTGGATCTTAAGAATATTCCTCAACCATGGAGAACTCTCTACATCATCATCACCAAATCTGTTTCTGGTCGTGACAGTGGCTATGAGCATCCCAAGCTCATGGAACTGCAAATCTTTTGGGCTTTGGTCAACATGAAGCACATCGAAGTCGAAGCTCTGATATGGGACGATATGATGACATTCCTCAAAAAGCTTGGCTCAAAGATCCCTTACATCAGATATACAAAACTGTTGATCCAAAGAGAACTTGGGTATAACCCTGATATCCCTAAGAGAATCAATGACCCCAACAATCACGACATGTTGTCTGAACCTACTCTAACAGTCAGATTCAAGGAATCAACAACAAAGAAACAAGGTGATGTGTTGCCGGATCACCTTCTGTCTGATGAAATCAAAAAGCTCTACACGTACAAAAGGTATCTGGTAGCAGTTGAAGAAAGCAAAGTTGGTTTTCTCGATGACAAGTCTTCTGGCATACCCACAAGGAAAACCAGAAGAGGAAGTGCAGGAAGTGCTGCAAGCACTGAGAGTAAAAGGAAGTTCCCTAAGAGGAAACCTGGACACAGACGGAAAGTTCCCTCTAAGGAAGCTGTTCCTATTCCCATTCCCAAGGGCTTGAACCGCCAAGAAAGCTAGTGGATGAAAGCTCTGAAGAAACTGAATCAGACGATGAGGTCTTCTACTCTGAAACTGCAACCGACATTACTCCATCAGTAGCTAAACCTCCCAGTCCACCAGCTGACAAAGGTAAAGGGAAAACCCCAGTGATTGAGCATGATAAGGAGAGTTCTGAAGAAGAACCAGTTGACGAAGAAAGAGAATATCAAAAGAATTTGAAGGAACTCAGACAAAAACACTTTGCCGAAGAATTCATAAAAGATCAAACTCATGGCCCTGGAGGTTCAAGTGGTGGCACTCAAGCCACACCAGTTCCTGATGCGGTTAATCAACCCGATAAGGGAACTGGTACTACCATCACCCACGAACAACAACAACGGCAGATTGAGGATTCCATCAACTTTGATATTGAGGAACCTGAAACGGAAAAGACTGAGAAAACTTATGCTGATGATACTAAGGTTGATGAAACGGCTAAGTCTGGAAATGAAGAAGAAACCGCCTATGATCATTTTCTTCTAGACAGTCTCGCACGTTCTAAGGAGGAAACTTATGAACCACCTAAGGACCCCGAGCCTCCTCACGTCTCATCATCATCAGACTTGTCTTCTCACTCTTCACCACCACCATCCAGAAGATCAACCAGATCCACATCCAAATCAGTGAAGAAGCCAACGGACTCTTGGATTTCTCAGGCAAAGACAAGGATCGTTAAAGCTGTCAAGCAGGTCAGGAAGAAAGACATTCTTTACAGAAAGCTGAATTTTCTCGCTGACCAGGTTCAGTATCTTCATGACGAGAATGACAAGATGTCAGTTGAAAGGGAGTACATCCAGAAGTTCATGCAACGTGATCCTCAAGGGGAAATGAACGAGATGATCAAAGGTTACACTCACAAGTTCCTTCTTGACATCGTTCCTGGTATGACAAGAGAAATGTACACCAAACAACTCTATCCGAATCTATTGCATTTGGCCAAGCAAACTATGAGATCAACACCTATGCAAGTAAACATCAATCCAGTTGATCCCATAATATTCTCATATGCTGAATTGGTTTCCAGGCTGGTATCTCAAATGTCTAAACGATCTGCAACATTTTCCTCTTACGAAGGTAAATTGTTTGAAGCATTACTGGAATACCAACTTAAATCAGCATGCAGAGAAGAAGCTGAGAGGCCCAAGCGTCCAAGAGATGATGAAGATAAGGATAAAGATAAAGAGCCTAAACGCCCGAAGAAAACTGGTGAATCATCCTCCATGCAACCTCCTCCCCAAAGGACTCCAGCTCAACAACGATCTCCTCCACGTTCTTCTACTGAAAAACCTCAGGAATCTGAGTTACCACCCCAAACTACGAAAACCAGTGATCACTTCGAGTACACTGGTGGTGACGATGAGGAAGTCTCTGAGCCCCAACAACAACCCACCTCTCCCGCTTCAACAACAAAGAAACCATCATCCTCATTAAAGCCTAAGAAAAAGAAGAAGACTCTCAAGGCTGATGTCGTCTCATGGCTTGACGATGACGACACCGAGTATGATTGGTTCTCCATACTTGTTGCTGCTACACCCGCATTAACTAACGACCAAGATATGGTAGAAGGTAGTACGTTGGAGCATGCTAAGTTACTGCAAGAAAAGTTCCGTGTGAAGAAGATGACAAAATCAGAGTTGAAACAAATCAAGAATGAAGCCTTTCAAATACTCAAAGACAGCTCGAAAAGTGCTATTGAAGTTGAATATCCCCTTGAAAACATAGCACGAGCCATGTCCAACAATATTGATTGGCTCAACCCTGAAGCAAACATCGACTACACCAGAAAAGACAACGATCCATACTACACAGATTGGACCAAACCTCTACCTACCATTGGTCGACCAGATCAACCTCAGATTCCATTTCGATACTTCTTCAACAACGACCTGGAATTTCTTTTACATGGTAGCGATGTGTCAAAGAAATACGCTACCTCACTTACACTTCTGTTCCCGGCAGCCATATACTCCAACTGCATAGCCATCGAGGAAAAGGCTAACCACATGTTCAACAACAGAGTGGAAGAGTATGACATCGATGCACTGTATGGGATTCACCATTGGCCGAAAAGCCGACGAATCTACTACAGAAGCTGCCAGGTTCGTAAATCTCAACATGAAGTGCACAGTGATAAAGGAATCGTTGCTCTTAAGCATGTTGCTCTTTCGTCTAAATGGGACTACACCTTCCTAAAGAACATCGTGGTCAAAAGACAAGACGAAAAGGACTATGCTTTCTGTGAAGCGGACTTTTAGAATTTGTCTCTCAACGATATTGAAGATCTGTATCTTGCAAAGGTACAGGGACGCATGAGACAATTCTCCACAGAAATTCAACGTGAATACATCAAGTCCTTGCTTATCTTCATCAGAAGCATCGTAATCCAGGAACGTGTAGAAGATCTACAACTTGCTGTTGAGTCGTATCAGACACGTGTCAACTTCACCAAACCTCAGCTAGAACTTCCTGACATAAACCATCTTCCTCAATACACTCTCATCAGCAAACCCTTTGGAGTAGTCTACCGCAGTGAACTACACCGCAACTGTTTGATGGCGTGTACAGAGCTTCATAAGTTTGGTGATTCAACATTGAAGCATGTCAGGGATGGACTAGCTTATCGGTTAAAGGCGATTCAACAAGGCATTGGGTCACAAAAGAGATGGGATTCTAAGGAAAGACGGGATGTCAAGAGAATCATCAAACGCATTGATGAAAGGTTGTTTCGAAGGGACCAGTTCAGAACATTGGAAAGCTTCGTAGGTGGTCGTCCTCGCATTAATCTCTCAGGATATCAACGCCCCGTTCGCATTCCTGGAGTTCTTGCTGACCTACCTAAAATTCCTGGTACCCCTTAAACTGTTTCAATTTCATACTAATTTGGATGTGTACTTATATATTGACCATGGCTTGTGCATACATAGAAGTGTACAACCCGTTCTTTTAATGAAAGGATCCTGTGGTACGCTTCAGTGCCACAATCCTTATAAAAGGTGCGAAAGCTTCTTACTCTTGAGTAAAACCTATCAAACCTTTCATTTTTCAAGGTTTTGCTCAAAAGAACAAGTACTTCCACCTACGTTTTCAAAACCTCAAAAGTTAGTATTACTTGTTGAGGGGGGGGGGGGTATTTGCTAAAAACTTTGTTCACAAAATTCTTCTTCGTGATAATCTTCCCACAAAACTCGAAATGGTCATATTTATCATCAAAACGTTATCAAAAATAACATTTATATATGCCATTTTTTAGGGGGAGAAAATTATTGTGATAAGAAATATGTTGATTTGCTATTGAATCGTCGTGTGAAAAGACTTCAACCCATGAATTGACGGGATCTGAACAGTCATACATTGAAAAGATTTGTCTTCCAAGACTTATCCAAGTAAATTGTACCCATTCGAGAAGCTCCTGATAGACATGAACTTTTTCGGGTTTGACAACCTCTCGAGGATTGTCCACACCTTCAAGGTAGTTATTAGAGCTAGTTGTCACCTAAAAGCTGACAATGTAACTCTTTAACTATGCTATGTAAACGTGTCTCGCGGGGGATTGTCTATCTTGCGTCGATCAATTCAAAAAGTGTGCACTCTTCTCTCACCGTGCAGATTTCTTGTCTAAACTCTTAAGCACGTGTGGAGGGGGAGTATTTCTGCAAATGATCAAACTCTTACAGTGGTACAAAATGTTTTCAATCATAACCACTTTGAGAGATTTTCATGAAAAAGTGGTTTTATGGCAATGGAGTTATAAGGTGATTAAGGTTAGGAATAACCGTCCTATGATCCGCCAGAGCCGAAGGGATCTACCCAAGGACACTACCAATAGTTAGTATTAGAAGTCCTTAGGTATGATTATAAAAAGGAGAAAATAAGAATCGGAGAAAGAAGGAGTTGAAGAATTAAAAAGAAATGCAAAGAAAAGGGTGAAAAGAAATAGCCCTCCAAATTATTCAACTTAGGGCAGACACAGGGTTCAATTCATACACTACTGGTTGGCACTTAGTGATACCGGTATTGAAGATTAAAAGTCGTCATGGACCCAGTGACACATGCACTAAACCTTCTTAGCCACTCAAGCTTCTCCCACCAGAAGCTTGTTTCATTCTCACAGGGAACCCTACGTAAACTATCGGCTTTCTCTTAGAGATTGCTAGTATTGAAGAAGGAGACCCTCTCCCTTGTCTCCGCTCAGGAAAACCAAAGTGCACTATTGAGTCTAGAGACACCAGATTCCTCAAAAGATCTCTTAGGTACACTTGACATTTCATCGCTTGTTGTTCAACAATAAGAACAACAGTGGTACGTTATCGAGTCCTACACAGATCCTAGCAATCTGTCGAGAACGTTTATGAGAGGTTTACTATTGTGATCCTCAGTGATTGAATGGAAACTCCTGCCAGGGTCCACATCTAACAGCCCTGACAGCAGGTCACTGCGGTAACTCTCCGTGGATTACGCTTAGTGTGTCTCAAACGGTCTACAGTCGTGAGGTGATGCTTCGGTGTACCTCAGCGACTCATCTGAACTGTAGGTGTACTTCGGTACATCGTGTTATCTCACTTGTGGGACTCCAGTTCTGGAACGGCCTTTGTGAGAATTAGAGTTGTGTTTTCACACTATGATGTTAACACTCTCGAAGTTCTAACTTGTAAGTGCCAAAATTCACTTATTACTAACCTTTCTTATGTTTTCTTCTTATGGAAGCTCTGAAGCGGACTGATCGTGCAGATTCTTCACATGCTCATACCAACATCATCACTAATGGAAGTTCTCTCAAAAGGCAACACAAAAGTCAGAATGATTCTTCGTCAAGTCAAAGAATCTACAAAGTTTAAAGACTAAGAGAACTTCATCAGTACTGAAATCTAACGTCAAAAAGCGTGTGAGCATGTTGAAGAATGACGTGGAAACACTGGAGCAACGAAGCTGACCTGATGCAGACAACAACAACAACATACTATCACTACCATCACAAAGAACAAAGATCAAAGAACAAAGATGACGTCAAAGCAGAATACTTTAAAGGAAACAATTTCTCTACACTGGGGAGATTGTTCGAATCAAGACACTTCTTCTCACAAGAAAGAAGAATGTCAGAAGACGTCAAAGCTACTATTATATCAGCACCTAAATCGTTATCACTCATTCATCACCAACACTTAGGGGGATATTGTTGGAATCACTCCTAAACCTTAATTCAAGTGTTAGTGATTCATATGTAATAGTTAGCTTAATATGGCCTTTATGTTTGTTATTAAGCTTAGGCTTATGTAGAAGGCCCATAAGCCTAGGCCAAGCCCAATAAGGAAAAGGATGGGAACTTGGAGTGTTGCCCTAGTTCCCTCCTATAAATAGTATTGTAAACCTTCTATTGAAGGTTGGTTGTTCACATTTACATTTACTCTTAAGCATAATCTTTCACATAGTCCTACGCGTAAGTGTGTGTGTGTGTTCATCTGCCTTCTCTTCTTCTCTACTTCTTCGTATTGATGCTTGTGTTACTAATATGGTGACCTAACACGAAGAATATGACTGGTTTTCTAGACTTGTTGATGCCACCCCCTCATTACCAGAAGGTCAAGAAATGGTAGATGGCCGTACAATGGAGCATGTGAAGCTTATTCAGGGAAAGTTCAACGTGAAGAAGATGACTAAGGCAGAGTTGAAGCGAATCAAGAACGATTCATTTCAACTACTTAAAGACAGCTCAGAAAGTACAATTGAAGTCGAATATCATCTTGATAACATTGCACGAGCCATGTCTCACAACATTGATTGGCTCAATCCTGAATCAAACATTGACTTCACCAGATCAGACAAAGCTCCATACTATACTGGCTGGACCAAACCTCTACCTACCATTGGCCGACCGGATCAACCTAAGATTCCATTCTGCTATTTCTTCAACAATGACCTAGAGTTTCTTCTACACGGTAGCGATGTCTCTCAGAAATACGCTACATCACTCACACTCCCTTTCCCGGCAGCAATATACTCCAACAACATAGCCCCCGAGGAAACCGCCACACATATGTTTGCTGACAAGGTGGAAAAATATGACCTCGATGCATTGTATGGGATTCATCATTGGCCTGAACACCGAAGAATCTACTACAAAAGCTGCCAGGTTCTTAAGTCGAAAAAGGAAGTGTTCAGTGAAAAACGGATCATTGCAATTCAGCATGTTACCCTTTCGTCAAAGTGGGACTACACATTCCTTAAGAAAATTGTGGTCAAACGACAAGACGAAGAGGAATATGACTTCTGTGAAGCGGATTTTCCAAGATTGTCGCTAAATGACATTGAAGATATGTATCTCGCCAAGGTACAAGGAAGAATAGGAAGTTGCGTCGTAAGAAAAGAACAATAAAGAATGCTGAAGTAGAAGAACACCCTAGGACTTTGAATAAAACTCAAGTTGCACCCACTTTATATATTGCGTCTGACAAATGTAATGAACAAAGTGATGTAACGAATGCTGAATCTTTAAGTACTCTTAATGTTTTGTTTGAAGCTTCTTGTGTTGCTTGTCGTAAAATCATGTTTTCTGTTTGTCATGATAAATATGTTGCTAAGGCTATCTTGAACCGTAAGCGGAATAATAGAAAATGGAATACCTCTAGGCCCACTAATGCTTCTAAGTCTGTGCTAGGTAAACCACCCTCTAGTATTCCAACTACGATCATTGATGTACCCATAGAACCACCTTCACCTCCTAGGAAGAATTTATCACCTAGTGCATTCACTAAGACCAAAGCTAAGACTAGTTGGAGATGGCAGAAATGGTTACATAATACACTTGGATTTAAATGGATACCTAAAATCATGTATGTTTCTACTATAACTGCTTCAGAACCCTCTAACTCTTCGGGTTCCACATCTACTTCTATTCCATCTGTGTCGTCTGTGTGTAATGCAGGTGATACAGATCATCCTTTGGATTGTTGATAGCGGATGTTCCCGACACATGACAGGAAATCTCAAACTGTTATCAAACTTTATTGCAAAGTTCATTGGCACTGTCAGATTCGGGAAAGATCACTTCGCAGCTATCATGGGCTACGGAGATTATATCAATGGCAACATCGAAATTAGCAGGGTTTATTATGTGGAAGGTCTCAGTCACAATCTCTTCTATGTTGGTCAGTTCTGTGATGGAGATTTGGAAGTTTCTTTTCGGGAGAAAACTTGTTTCATTCGTGATCTACAAGGAAACGATCTTATGTCTGGCACCTGAAACTCAAGTCTTTATACAATCTCAATGCAAGACATGATTGCTTCATCTCCCGTCTGTCTACTTTCAAAGGCAACATCTACAAAATCTTGGCTATGGCACCGTCGTCTCTCACATTTAAACTTTCAAACCATAACCAATATTGCACGATACAAACTTGTTGAAGGTCTCCCAAGATTCCGATATTATAAAGATCACCTTTGCTCCTTGTGAACAAGGGAAAAGCACTCGTGCTAACTTTTCTTCAAAGGTGGAACACATCTCACATCATGTGCTTCATTTTCTTCACATGGATTTGTGTGGCCCGATGCGCGTGCAGACGATTAATGGCAAACGCTACATCTTGGTAATTGTAGATGACTACTCAAGATGGAGTTTGGTTTATTTTCTTCGAAGTAAAGATCAAGCTCCACATATGATCATCACCTTTCTCACGAAAATTCAAGTTCAGCTCCGGAACACAGTCAGACAAATTAGAACAGACAAAGGAACTGAATTTGTAAATCAAACTCTTTGTGCATTTTATGAGAAAGTGGGAATTGAGCATCAAACATCTATTGCACGAACACCAGAACAAAACGATGTAGTTGAAAGACGAAACCGTACGTTAGTGGAAGCTGCAAGAAAAATGTTAATTAATGCTAAACTTCCAGATTACTTGTGGGCTGAAGCCGTGTCAACTGCATGCTACACTCAGAATCGTTCAATGATTACCAAACGCCACAACAAAACACCTTATGAGCTTATCCACAACCGTAAACCGAATCTCAAACACTTTCATGTATTTGGATCCCTTTGTTATCTGAACAATGATCGTGATGACTTTGGTAAGCTCAAAGCCAAAGCTGACATTGGAGTCTTTGTTAGATATGGTGAAAACTTTAAAGGTTACCGGATCTGGAATCGTCATACAAGGGAGATTATGGAAACGATTCATGCAAATTTCGATGAGCTTATAGAAATGGCTTCTGAGCATAACAACTTGGAACCTGGTCATAACTGTTTAAACTTCCCTCACACCTCATCATCAGCCGAACCTAGTTTACCACTAAATCGACGTCAAATGGAGCAGCTATTTGCTCCTCTGTTTAGTGATGATATTGATGAACGTGCTCCAGGTGTATCCAATGTTTCCGCTGCTCAACCTGATCAAAATCCAATACCTGATACACCTGCAACAACAACTACTGTAGAGGAAGCACCACCAGTTGATTCTACAACAACAGTCGAACAAACCGCATCCACCGACGCTGAACCAGCTGATGATATTCTGAACAATGAAGTACCCCCACCTACAAATTATGATCCAAATGCGTTCTCCAACCTGTTTGCTAATGAAACTGTCACATCTGATGTTGCGGAATCATCTACAAGCCATTTGAATCCTCCCAATCTGCAGAATGTATATCAACATCAACCTTCCATACATCGTTGGACGAAAGACCATCCTCTTGTTAACATTATTGGTAACCCGAATCAACCAGTCGTAACTAGACAACGTCTTCACACAGACGGTGAACATTGCATTTATGCTCTCACTGTCTGCCAATCTGAACCTAAAAACATTAAAGACGCAAACCAAAGACAACTGGATTGAATCCATGCAAGAAGAACTCAATCAGTTTAAACATCTTGAAGTATGGGAATTGGTTGAAAGACCAACATGGGTCTACGTCATTGGTCTCAAATGGATTTGGAAAAACAAATTGGATGCTGAAGGAACCGTAATAAGAAATAAGTCACGTCTGGTGGCTAAGGGTTATAGACAGGAAGAGGGTATTGACTTTGAAGAATCATTTGCTCCGGTTGCTCGTCTTGAGGCTGTACGGATTTTTCTGGCATTCGCAGCTCACATGAACATCACGGTCTTTCAGATGGACGTCAAAACGGCTTTTCTTAATGGAAAACTAAAAGAAACGGTCTATGTTAGCCAGCCAGAAGGATTCATTGATCTAGAGTTCCCGAACCATGTCTACAAGTTGAACAAGGCTCTCTACGGTCTCAAACAAGCTCCTCGGGCGTGGTATGATGAGTTATCATCCTTTCTCCTATCTCACCAATTTGTCAAAGGTTCGGTCGACCCTACACTTTTCATACAATATCACGGGGAACACGTTTTAATCATTCAAATTTATGTGGATGACATCATTTTTGGGTCAACACATTTAAAATATTCAAACGCTTTTTCAAAACTTATGAAAAAAAATTTTGAAATGTCAATGATGGGTGAAATTACGTTCTTTCTAGGACTGCAAGTTCATCAATCACCCCGTGGTATTTTCTTGAGTCAGTCCAAATATGCTCTTGAAATTTTAAACAAACATGGAATGCAGAACTGTGATACCTATGCCACACCAATGGCTCATACCAAGAAACTAGACGCTGATTTACATGGGAAATTGGTGGACCCTACTAAATACCGAAGTATTATTAGGTCTCTTATGTATCTAACAGCCAGTAGACCTGATATTGTTTTTGCCGTATATCTTTGCTCCCGTTATCAGTCAAGACCAACTGAAACTCACCTCTCTGAGGCTAAAAGAATCCTACGATACATCAAGGGAACCATTAACTTGGGGATCTGGTATCCGAAGGATTCTGGTTTTGAACTAATAGCTTTTTCAGATGTTGATCACGCAGGTTGCTTAGATACTCGGAAAAGTACTTCAGGTGCTCTACAATTTCTTGGTGATAAACTGGTGTCATGGCAATCGAAGAAGCAGGATTGTACATCACTGTCCTCAACCGAAGCAGAATATGTAGCCATGTCGACATGTTGTGCTCAAGTCATTTGGATGAGAACACAACTCAAAGACTATGGTTACGTATTTGACAGAATCCCGATGTACTGCGACAATCGAAGTGCTATTGCGATCTCGTGCAACTCTGTTCAACATTCAAAATCAAAGCACATCGATCTTCGATATCATTTCATCAAGGAGCACGTGGAAAAAGGTACCGTTGAATTATACTTTGTGGGTACTGAATACCAACTGGCAGATCTTCTCACCAAAGCCTTGGCTCCTGCTAGGTTTACTGAGTTGGTCCACCGGATTGGTATACGGTGTTTGAATCCAGAAGAACTGGATGAACTTTTAAAACATTCTTAAAACTAGTCAAACACCAAAACCTCTTTTGTAAATAATTTTCAAAAACAAAATAAAAAAAAATATAAAATCTGATACAATTCAAAAATATTCTCCTATCTAAACTTCTTTCAACATTGCAAGTACAAATCTTCCGTCAGCACTTTACTCTTTCAAAAGTCAGTATTTTCTCGGTCAAGTGTTGAGGGGGAGAAAGTAAATATTTTTCGGTTTCATAAAACCTTGTATTTGCATGTTACCTTATTCCGGTTGTTTCTTTGATAATGGTGGTCACATTTCTGGTTTATTAACACTCTCCGGACTCAAATTTATAAAATTTCATCATTTCTTAAATCGAGGGGGAGTGTCGTCAAGTTCTTTTCCAAATATCATTCTTTACGTAACCAAAATCGAAGTTATGAGCGTTGGATGAAAATGGTTAAGGTGGAGGGACTGAAAATGTCAAAAGCTCAAAATTATTTTTTAATAAAACACCCCACCAACTTTACTTCACATTAAATTCAAACATTAAATACTTCATCTACCAATCCCACGCCTAATATTTGATCTTCAAATACGTGCTTTGAAATCCAAATTTGTAAGTGTTTTCATAATCTTTGTGGTAATACAAACGTTGGTTATTAATTTCACAAACATCCAACGGCTTGATTTCAAGTTATGAGTGATTTTGTGTTCTACGCGTATGCGTATGAACACAAAATCATCAATGGGTGTTTGTGATGATAAAATGGTGTTAAAATGTTCAAAATTATGTGCCATAACCATTTCTATCAACCAAATCCACCCAGAAAAGTTTTTGAATCACATTCAAGTTTCAGGGTTTATGCGTGGAATTGGGTGTTTTCGTTTGAGAGTGTTTCTGGTGTATTAGCTGTTCTTATGATGTTGTATGCATGATTAATTGACCTAAACCTTGCTTTAATACTCGTAGGAATTGGGTATTTTTTATTCGCATGGGTTTTGATGTTAAAACTTGTTTAAAACTTCTCCTTAGAACTCTAAGATGTCTCAAAATACTTTTGGTGTCAATCCTATGGATAGAATCCTTACTCGTAATTTTTTGAATCCTAGGGTTTAAGTTTTACGCGTAAGCATATCCTACGCATAAATAGTTTTGATTGAGACTTCATGTTAGACTGTAAGAAATTGAATGTGGTGTTAATGAAAGTGTTATGATTCATTTGTTTCAGGTTATTACGCGTGAAATATTCAAAATCGAGGTTAACTGAGCTCCTACGCATAAGGATCACCTTACTCGTATAATGTTATGCGTAAGAGAAATCTTACGCGTAAGGTTCTACAAAGGGGACTACGCGTATCCTGGGAAGGATATGCGTAAACAGTAAGCTTTACGCATAAGGTTCACTCTTACGAGTAAGCCTTACGCGTAAGCTCCCATATACGCTTACGCGTAAGCCTTATGCCTAAGTCAAGATCCTACGCATAAGCTTATGCTTACACGTATGACCACAAATGTTTACGCATAAGCTTGGAACTTTACGCCTAAGCCTTATATTAACCAAAATTATGAATTGTTACGTGTACGAACTTGTAAATAAAAAAATCATAACGTCACGAAACCAAAATGTCATTAATAAGCTTAAATGTTTGATAAGTTGTGAAAATAAGTGAAAACTTAGACTTTAAAACTCAAAGTTAATCTACTCACGAAACTTATCACGATGTCTTTGGACTATTGGAGTAACAAGTGACATTGGACTCGTAACAATCATTAACATATTGTGGAAAACTAGAAGGGGGTGTTGAATAGTTTTACCAATTTAAAACTTTTTTTTAAATATATAGATCGACTTATGTCAATCTATTTGATTGTTTATGTTGGACGTTGATAGATAGATATATAAACGTGTAATGAAAGATAAAGAGTAAGAAGCACATCACCACGACACAAGTATTTATAGTGGTTCGGCTACAAGGACACCTTCCTTGCCCTACTCCACTCCCCGAGTCACCTACTCGAGAGTTCGTAAACACTACACCAACTCCTTATGGCGGAAAAGCCTTCACAACGTCGCTTAACCTTTTTCCGGTACAAAGCTAAATACCGAGTTCTTTCACACCAAGGCGAACCACACCTAACACAACATTGCCTACCCTTTATACGGTGCTAGGCTAACCCACCTAGTTCTTTCACACCTTAGGAGAACTAATCCTTCACAACGTCGCCTACCCTTTATTAGGTACTAGGCTAAGCACCTAGTTCTTTCTCACCTTAGGTGAACTACACCTTCAAGACACAACACCTAATCTCAAAGAGATCTACTCCTTGTTACAACACCATCAAGGATATCACCATCCTTGTATATAAACAAATACATATATGTATAACGATGCACCTCATCGATTATACGACCTAGGCATTCTTCCCAAATGCTACTTGATTTGATTCTTTGGCATCCTTCACTAATGCCTTTGACACAACGCTTGGCACCCTTCACTAATGCCTTCGTCTTGACACCTTTAGCATCCTTCACTAATGCTTTGACACGGATGATGAGCACCTTTCACTAATGCTTTCATCTTGACACTTTCGGCATTCTTAACTAATACCTTCAACCCAACATCTATGGAGAAAGGAAGAACTATCAACAAGATAACCTTAGTAGTCTTGATGATGACGAAGCATGGCAACTCATGGAATTTGAGCTTGCACGTCTTCAAGAGGTGGTGGTGTTTCCTTTAAGAGGAACCTAATAGATCACACAAAAACAAAAGACAAACTACATAGATCACTTAGATCTGAGGTTAGAGGGTTAGAATACTTTGGGGAAGTATATGTAAAAAGCACACATAGAGAGGAAGAAATAGCTCTCTATTTATAGAGGAAATTCTCTTCTGTTTCTCCGGATCTCACGGATCCCTACCACAAGGGATCTGGCTAGCACAAAGCTAGGGATCCGTGATCCGCTCCTCTTTGCCCATGGGTATTTTTGGTTATGGGTCATGGGTCATGGGTTATGGGTTAATCCATGGTTTTCTTTCTAGATACAATGTATCTTAAGGATACAATGAACTTGGTTAAGTGGTATATATAAAACCATGGGTTATGGGTCAAAACCATTTGCTTGTATTTACCCATTTAGTATATACTTGTGTTTACCCAATTTAGCATACACTTAGTTTTTACCCATTTTAGTATACTTAGTTTAAGTATATGTTTAACCCAATATGTAAACACTAGTTGTTGTACATATGTATCTAAATCATAAAATCACTTATACTTGTTTTAGTGTTTTATGTGAAAGCGTAAGTGTGTTAGAAAACTATTAACTCAAACTAATTACGTACTCTATTTGTTTCGTTAAAATGATTTTATATTTATTATCGACAAAACATTAGAAGATCGTAAAATATAAATAAATATTTTCACGGCTTATTTGTATTAATAATCTCCCCCTTTTGTTGATGACAAAACATAAAATTATTTTAAGGAAAAATCTAAAATTCGTAAAAGTTTGAATTTGTAGTTTTTACTTTCTTCTCCCCCTTTTTGTCGAAACAAAAAGTGTTAAAAGAAACTAACATAATTTTTATAAGAGAAAAAAAAAATGTAAAAATGTAAAGAGAGCAAGTAACGGGAATGGTACTCGTCTTAACTCCCCCCTTGACGAGTCCATCCCTTTGAAAGGGCGTCAAGGACATAACATAAAATAAACTAATTGTGTTTGCAATTAAGTTTGCAAATGGTTCGTCTAAGTGACGAGAACGTGCTCCCCCTTGAATATTGCAATGTTGCAATGGGGTGTCATGAAGTGTAACCCAAAATTGGATTAAGTTTGCAAATGATTTTACAATGTCGTTTGACACAAAGCTCCCCCTAGCTTTATGGTGTCAATATCTTCATGTGTATTTTGAATAACTACAAAACAAAGGTTAGAAAAACAAGAGTATAGTGCATAATTTCCTGCAAAAGAGACTCAAGTTAGCATAAATTTGTGCTCCTGTACCACGGATCCCACGGTTCCTTTCAAGGAGGGATCCATCTAGTTATCTGGAAGGGATCCGGCTATCTGTTATAGTTTCTTCAACAGTGAAGAAATGTCAAGGAATGCTATTTGAGGGAATGAGATATATGTACAATATAGCAAGCACAACACACATAATAATCATAGCATATAAGTATTCATTCAATAAAACAAGAGATACACAACCAAATCTCTAAAAACTAAGAGAATGAACTTTAGCCATATAAGTACTACTAATGCTAATCTCATTTCGGGATTTAGAATGTGACAATGTGCTTAAGTCTAGGGATGGGTGGATTTGTTGAATTGATCCAACTTTGCAAGAAGATGATTGAACATGAAATGTATCTCATTTCGTACTTCTTGAACAAGTCCTTTAGTTTTTAGACAATTTGGGCAAATATTGTCTTGGTTTGGCCCCGAAGGAAAAAGGATGTTTTGAGGGGGCTCAATGTGTGTTTGAGGGTCTTCATTTTGAGAAGTAGGGAGAGGTTCTAAAAATGAGGGTGGTAATGGAACTTCTTCCATATGATCAAGGTTGTTCCTTGTCTTCCATGATGGGCTAGTTGGTGTTGTACGTGGTTCCCGATTCAATGAAAAGGTTGGTGAATGGGAGGTTCTTGGTGATGAATGGAACAATGAATATATGTTTGGATGCGGAAGAGGCTCATTCAATGAGTGTAGTCCATTCTCAATGAATGAAGGTTTTGATGGCTTGCTAGAACTATCCATGTTTGGTTTGGAACTAGATGATCCCTTTTCTAGTTGGAAAGATTTGATGCTAATCCTTGCGGTTCTCTTAGCTTTTGTTGGATGGGTTTGATGAGGTGGGATTCTAGAGTCATTATCTCTAATGGGAGATGTTTCGGTGGATGAAATTTCATGGATCATTTGGCCTTTTCTTTTGGATGATCCTAAGTTTGAGGAGTTGTTGCTAAGAGCTTTAGTCATGGTGATGAAGGTGCTAATGTGAGCCTCTAATTTCTGATTTTTGAGAGGTAATTGAGGATGGTGCCATAAACCTAAGATTGTTTGGTTTATAAAGAGTAATTTGAATTTGGGAATTAAATTCTTGACCACTTAGAAGACTAAGCATGCTCTTGAGGTTTTGATCAGCTCTAGGAGAATAATTAATGTATGCTAAGAGTGGTTAGAGAACCAAAAGGTGACATGAGTTTGAATATTGGAGCTGGTTTATGCTCTCTGCATCTACGGATCCCGCGGATCCCTCTCAGTAGGGATCCGCCTGGTTAAAGACCAGGGATCCGGCTATCAGACAAGGTCTAGGTGAAATTATTATGCTTTTGTAAGGTTTGTTATTAATGGATTTCGAGGGTTTGACTTAATTTTGAAGTCTTTAGCTGTTGGATATCTCAAATCCTTAACCATAACAAGTAATGGTGCTTAATGATGGTTTTGGCCAAGAAAATTTGACCTTGGGTAATCTAACTATATGTTTGACAATGATTCCATTTAATTTGATGAGGAGAAATGGTGATAACAAGTCCTAGAAGTCAGATGATGTCCAAATAGGTTTTTTACTAAAATCCTTAAAAATAAGAAGAAATGAAAAGCTAATTTTTGACCCTAATATTGATTAAAAAAATGATTGAGATCAATTTGCTAAAATTGAAAGATATAGCTTGTTGGAATCACTCCTAAACAGTATTTCAAGTATTTATATTTCATATGTAATAGGTAGCTTTATTATGGCCTTTATGTTTGTTTAAGGTCAAGCTTATGTAGAAGGCCCATAAGCTTAGGCCCAAGCCCAATAAGGAATAGGGAAGGAGAGGGAGTGTTGCCCTAGCTCCTTGCCTATATAAACCATGTAATAACCCTCACTTGAGGGTTGGTTGTTCAAGTTATTCTCTCTTTCACACTTCTTGCCTAAACCGTATTATTGTTAACGTGTGTTTGTGTGTGTAGCTTGTTCATCCGCCTTCATCTCTTTCTCTTATAACTTGTGTTTGTAAAACTAGTGACCTAACAGTGGTATCAATCGCCAAATAGTTGGGTGTACACTTTGTTTTTGAAGTTTATGGTTTTTGGTCTTACGCGTAAAGATAACGCAATCTTTGGTCCTCTTAAAAACTCGTTTTTTACACTTTTTAATCCAAGATTCTTGTACTTTCAATGTTTTGAGGAGCTAAAATACTGGTTTTTGGCAAAAAGTTTCAAACTTTACGCGTGGATCTACGTTTTTAAGCTTATTTTTTTTCGTGGGTGTCGTTCTACACGTAACCCGTTTAGCAGTTTTGGTACATCAAAATTCACATTTTTGTGTTCTTTTGGTACTATTGAAGCTATTCCATAACAAAAATCTGGTTTAGAAACACATTTCGGCAAAATCAAATTTACGAGTAATCCTACGCGTATCAAAACCCTAAAATTACGCGTAAGATTTTTCCTTGGTTTGATCTTCATTTTCCTGGTTTATTCCGTGTTTTCTTACTTGGATAAGTCTGAAAATACGTCGACTTTGGATATCTTTTACACTGTGATAGTGTAAAAGATCATTTGGGCAAAAACCCTAAAATTACGCATAAGCATAAGCTTACGCGTAGAAATTCTACGCATAAGATTCACTTTACGCGTAAACTTAGGTCTACGCATAAGGTAATCCTACGCCTAACTTTCTACGCCTAACTTTTGTCTACGCATTACTTTAGTGCTTTTATCCTACTTACGCGTAAGCTAAATCCTACGCGTAACTCCTTATTGTTACGCGTAACTTTTGGTATTTTTACGCTTAAGTACTACTTTCTTTCTTGTCTTTTCTACGCCTAAGGACACTTCATCAACAAAGGTTCATTCGACTACAAAGATCCATTTATACTACACAAGGTTATCATTATGTCTCAACCACCATACTCTAACTATTTCCCTTACACTTATCCTCAACGACAACAACAATTAACTCCACAACATCAACAATGGAATCAACAACAAGCTATTTATCAACAACATACTCCACAACTTGGTGCAATTCCCCCACCACAAATGGTTCAAACACCGCCAAGTCTTCAAGTTCAACCCTACACAAATGATTATAATCAACATCCATCAAGGAACACTATGAAGGAACCCACTTGGTTTGCAAAGATGTGTGAAGCTTTAAGCAGCCAACAATCAATTCATGAAGTTGGATCACTTGATAGACCTCCAATGTAACGCCCCGACCCGCCAAGGGTAAAGGAATCACAAGTAATGGTGTCATATCAAAGCAAAACATAAATAACCAAAAGAAGTCTTAACATAAATGCGGAAATAATCCAATTCAAATATGACTTCAATACATAGGTCCCAGCGGAAACATAATAAACTTCAACATAATATCCGAAATAAATAAGTCTTAAATGGCATCATAAGAAATCAAAGCTAAAATCTCTAAGGTAAGTCCACTCAAGCACTCATCCCAAAGCAACCCAGCTTCCAATGCTTAGATACCTGCCGCAGAAGAAAAGAAAAGTGCAGCTGAGCTTCAAAAGCCCAGTGAACAGATATGAAAGCAAAAGCGAATACTAAACGATAACTAATATGAAATAAAGTGAATGAGCGATAGCAAAATCATAATCATTTTCAAAGTAAAATTTATAGTCAACTACCACGAGCCCAGAAACATATATCAGATCATATTCGTATTCACATAAGGCAACATTTGTAGGGGAGACCTACCAGAGTTATGAAGGACGTGCATGCACGCAGCATCAATCATCAGATAACATATAACAGATAACATATAACAGATCTAGGATGCATCCATACGCCCCTTCCTACATATTCACAAATATGCTTCACCATCCAGAGACGTGGCAGAACATCACTCTACTGCCCTAGAGTCATATCAGAGGTGCATCACTGATACGGACATGGAACCCCCATGACTAGTTAAATATTTGGCTCGGGTGTCAAACTATCTTAGGTCAAATCAGAATGTCATAACTGACACAGATCATATTTTATCAGAAAATCATTCATATTTCCAAAATCACAGTTTTCATATCAGATAGTTCAAAATCAGATGTTTCATAATTCAGAAATCAGAGTTCAGATAAGCAATAGCTCAAACAAATCAGATTTTGGGGTTCATAGCAAAAGCTTAGGAAACCCTAATACGAAAGAAAACGTAAAAAGGAAACCTTTACTGAAAAGGTCAGAATATCTGTACCTTATTCCAAAGCAAATGATCGAAAAGCAGAAAGACGGAAGGCAAAGGATTACTCCCTCTTCTCAGAACCTATAGACATTAACGGTCGTCCATGTTATTTATGATTCCATAATCATCGAAATGATCTTTTAATATTTGGTGTTCATACTTAATGTATATTAATGATCTTCATACTTTAGGGTTTTATTAAATGAGACTTAAGTATTTTATAATTAATGTTGTAGATTAGGGTTCATTATGTCATTTATTAAAGTCTAGGGTTAAATGTGAAAATAGTTTATAAGTCATAACTCACACATGAAATAACGAATTACTATATTTAGCTCAAACCCTAATCGACTCTCATTTATATTCTAGGGTTTTCTTATTCTTTAATATCTCATTAATATGCATTTACTTTACATGTTACGTCTTAATGACTCGCTACTTAACCTAATACGTAAATAATAACAATCTTTCCTTTTATGTTTTACCATGTACGTTTATGATTTTATGTGACATACAAGTTACTTATTACTCGGATAAATTACACGTGTACATAACTACTAGTTCACTTGAATTAATATAACGCACACAAAAGAGACACGGTTCACAAACATTTAGGGTTTGATATACTTTATTCGCTTTACATATTAAACTAGGGTTTATGTTTACGTGACCCTTACTTGTTTAGTACACGTTCAAAACTCATGTATATATGTTCGGTTCAAACTAGGGTTTCGGCTAGTAGGTTATACGCAAGTCCTAGCTCATCTAAACACGTTACATATTCAAGTTATGATATTTTACCCCTTAGCCGAATTCATATATGCTTCGGTCCAATCTCATGCATGATTCGGCCTTGTTTAACTCGACATATACACGACCCAATTCAATATTACATATCACGTTACATGTTCCTTATTAGTTACAAGGTTTAATTCGTTAAGGGTTGTTCTTGTTTTTGGTTTACACGGCTCGGCACAAAAGAAAACAAAGGAAAACCCGACTAAACAGAATATAACACAACATATACATGTAAGGTACATTAAAGGAAGTCGAATAAACGTTATACCTTAACTCGTTTGAAGCAAAATCTCGACACCAAGGGGTGTGTGAGTCTCGGCCGAATGTGAACAAATAGAAAAGAGAGGCAACAACTAAAACTACGGTTTCAATTCAATGATTATGTGATGTATTTATAGTTAACATTTTTAGTTAGGGCTTAGGAGGGGGTTGGGTTCGGTTTGGGTCCAACCGGACACACCAAACGCACGCCCAAGTTGGGCTTCGGCCCTTGATCCAGCTGACACAAACAAACGCACCCTCGTGGGCTCTTCTTGGTTCTCGGCTTGGCGCAACACAAACAAAACAAACGAGCTCGTTTAATAATCGAATGGCCCAACATTATTGGCGAATAGTTCAAGTCCTTCGTCGTACCAAAGTCGTTTACGTAATTACGTTCGTCAAGTTTTTATTTATTAGGTTTTTAATTTCGTAAATTTATTATAAATGTATTTTACGTATTTTATAATTCTTGGTTCCAAGGGTATTTTCGTACTTATATATGTTTTAGATTTTTCGGGTTTTACATCCAATGCTCACTCCAGGAAACTACGATCAATGGGTGATAAGGTTCTTTAGGTTTTGTGATCTGAAGAAGCCACATGGAAAGTTCTTAAAGGAAACTACGATCAATGGGTGATAAGGTTCTTTAGGTTTTGTCATCAATGATTTGGATAAACACAACATCATCATGCCAAGAATTGCAGTGAATACTAAGTTCCTGAGTAGTCTTGGTCCTGAATGGGAGAAGTATGTCATTTTTCTCCGTCAAGCGAAGAATACGCATCATTCTACTTATGGATTGTTGTACGATTACTTGAAGCCTCATGAGAAGGAAGTTGATCGGGAAAGGATTCTCCGTGCTCAAATTGCTCCACCTACACATCCGGACAATCAACAACTTGTCTTATATGCTCAACAAAGTTATCCTCCTCAACAAGCAACTCAACCAACTGCCTCAGTTACATCAAACGATCAATCACAACAACCTCAACAAAATCAATTGGTTCCTTACAACAACAACAATGATCAAGCACTTCATAGTCAGACTAATGAGGAATCCGATCCGTTCGAAGCATTGCAACAAGGGTTTGTTATGATTGCTAATGCTTTTAGCCGTTATACAAACAAATCCAACAATCGTATTCGTTCCTCATCCAATACACGAAATCAAGCTATTGTGAACAATGGACGAGTTGAAGTTCAGAACCGTGGTTATGGTCGTCAAATGGGAGGTGGTCAAGGGTTTAATGCTATGGGTAGGAATAACAACAGAGCTCCAGTGGTAGAACAGGGAAATGCTGAGAATGGGTTGAATGGTCTTCGATGCTACAACTGCAATGAGAAGGGACACCTGGCTAATGCATGCCCAAAGCCAAGGACTAGGGGCAGTGCTTATTTCAAAGAGGCTCTTCTGTTAGCTCTTAAGGATGAAGCTGGTGGATCTCTCACAAACAAAGAACAAAGCTTTATGGCAGATGCAGACTCAGATGATGATATGGAGGACTTGCAGGCCAATGCAGCTGTTATGTTGATGGCTAATATGCATGAGCTGCACATGAGTGATACAGGCCCAGTGTATGACACTGATGGCTTGTCTCAGGTACCCGAACAAACCATCATCATATCTGAACTAATATCACCGCCAATATCTGACTCCGGCACGGATCAGACTGTTCAAAATGAGTCTTTTACATCTCTTTCTGAGGATTTTCAAGTTAACCCTGTAGTTACATTTGACGATCAAGATGACCTTATGGTTTCCTTTGATAATCAAATTGACTCCGTGGTCATACTTGAGGATCTAAAGAATGATCATGTTGAGACTCACGTTGAACAAGATGATCTGTTGCCTCATCCAGATTTTGCTCAGTTAATTCAAGACCATAAAATTAAAATGGAGGAATGTTATGCATTAAACAAGGACTTAAAAAGAAAAAATGCACTGTTAACCAAGGATTTTGAATGCTTACAAATGCAACTTAACTTTTTCAAAACTCAAGAAAACCGTGAAAAAGGTTTTGAAGCCGCTTTTGCAAAATCTCATCAAAACGAAAAATATTTAGAGCGACAGATGCGTGATCTAGCCGTCTCAAAGAATGCTTTGTTGTCTGAAATAGAACAACTGAAACATGAACATAAAAAGCAAATTAACGCTCTCACCTTGGAAAACCAAAAAGCTAAGGCTGAGTTGTTAAATTGTCAAAAACAGTTCTCCGAATACAAAAAGCATTCAACGAATCGGGTAGATGACCTTCTTGAAGAAATTATCGGCTTGCAAAACAAACTTAAAGAGTTTAAAACTGTTGTTTACAAACATGGTGAAACTGTAACAGCTATTGAAAAGTTTACCTTAAAACCCAATCCAAATGGATATGGAAAAAATCTAGCTGATTACAAACCAAAGCTTTCACAAAAATCATTCAAACCAACTCCTGAAGTTTCCAGTGCAGAATACAAAATTGATAATACTGTTATGAGTGTTGTTAAATACCATCGTCAAGAGGAATTAGATGCAGAAGACGAGAGTCGATCAAAATTAAAAAACGTTGTTTACAACAAACCTTTTAATTATAAAAACGCGGTCACTTTCGTCACACCAACGGATTCTTCTAACACACCAAGGGTTATCATCAAAACACCTGAGTCTTCTAATGTTAATCCCAAAACAGAATTTGCACAAACTTATGGTCCTTTACCTTCCATTAGTGAAGTAAACTCAAAACCTGAAGATCGAAAAATACTTCGATATTTTGACATTTTCATGGCTGACCTCAAAATTTTACAACATGAGATAGAATATCGTTCTGAAATCAAAGTTGAACATTTTCACTCGCCTCTGGCGCGAGAACAAAGAGACATTTTTCAGAAAAATCTTTTACCTAATGTTAAAAACTTGAAAAGTTGTGCAATTGCCTGGGAAAAGGATTTTCATAAGGAACTTGGGGTAATGAAAAACGTTTTCGAGATAACAGAAACATCTATTTCTAACACTAAACGCAAAAAGAAATTGTTGAGAAAAGATGTTGATCGACTCTTGGAAGATGTTATCTGTGCTGATATCCATAATGTTGTGTTACTTCATGCCTTGCCATTTGCATCTGATTATATCTCTGCTGATATTGTTGAAAATATTGCAACTGTTGAGAACACCGATAATGTGCTTCAGATCGAGTCTTTAAAAGCTGAAAATAAACGATTACTCAATGAAATTTACAATGCAAAACGTCGTCTTCATTGGTGTGAAAAAGATATTCACAACCATCAAATTAGTTTTCAAAAGAAAATCGCTCAGTTGAGTGCAAAATCTTCTGATCCTAAAATTGAGCAGCTGGATGATCAAAACGTGTCTTTGAAAAGTCAAATCTCAAAATATGAACAAGAACTTTTAAAAGTTAAACAGGAATATGGTGTCATATTTGATTTACTCAAAAAGACTCGACTTGAAGCATCAAACGAACTTGATCACTATCTTGCTCACACTAGAGAAGTCATGAATTTTGCTGGTAATATTCGTTCTGAAAATCAAGATTTGATTCACACTATCTCTAAGTTAAGAGAAATGTTAGGAAAGTATGAACAACTTCCGCCTACTGTGATTAAGAGATTAGCACCAGTCACACTTAGTAATCGTGAACCTAGAATTCCCACTGCCAAATCACAAGGTGCTAATGTGTTACCCTCTACTGAAACAGGAATAGTTGCATCTTTTCCAAACGTCCGCACTTCACAGCCTAGGAGCACTCAATCGACGAATAGGAAGTTGCGACCTAAGAAAATATCACTAAGGAATGCTAAAGTAGAAGAACACCCTAGGACTATGAATAAGACTCATGTTGCTTCCACTATAGATATTGCGTCTGGTAAATGTAATAGAAATAGGGATGTAACGAATGCTAAACCGTTAAGTACTTTTGATATTCAGTCTGATGCACCTTGTGTTATTTGACGGAAGAGTATGAATTCTGATTGTCATGACAAATGTGTTGCTAAAGCTATAATCTCTCGATTACGGAATCCTAAGAATCGGAATACCTCTAGGCCCACTAATCATTCTAAGTCTGTGCTTGGTAGACCGCCTTCTTTAGATTCTAAGGCAATCTTTGCTGTCACCGTAACTCCAATTTCACCTCCTAAGAATGTAGTACCACCTAGTGCATTCACTAAGACTAAAGCAAAGAGTAGTTATAGATGGCAGAAATGGATATACAACACACTAGGATTTAAATGGATGCCTAAAAGTATCAATGTGTGTATGTCTAACATACTTGATTCGGAACCCTCTAACATTTCGGGTTCCACATCTACTTCTATTCCATCTGTGTCGTCTGTGCGTAATGCAGGTGATACAGATCATTCTCTGGATTGTTGATAGCGGGTGTTCCCGACACATGACAGGCAACCTTAAACTGTTATCAAACTTTATTGCAAAGTTCATTGGCACTGTCAGATTCGGGAACGATCACTTCGCAGCTATCATGGGCTACGGAGATTATGTCAATGGGAACATCGAAATCAGCAGGGTTTACTATGTGGAAGGCCTCGGTTACAATCTGTTTTCAGTAGGTCAATTTTGTGATGGAGATTTGGAGGTTGCTTTCAGGGAGAAAACTTGTTTCATTCGTGATCTACAAGGAAATGACCTTATGTCTGGCTTGCGTAATTCTAGTCTCTACATTATCTCTATGCAAGACATGGTTGCTTCCTCTCCCATCTGCTTACTTTCAAAGGCAACATCTACAAAATCCTGGCTATGGCACCGTCGTCTCTCACATCTAAACTTTCAAACCATCACCAACCTTGCTCGACACAAACTAGTTGAAGGTCTCCCACGATTTCGGTATTCAAAAGATCACCTTTGCTCAGCCTATGAACAAGGGAAAAGCACTCATGCTCATTTTCCTTCAAAGGTGGAACACAGCTCTCAGCATGTGCTACATCTTCTTCACATACATTTGTGTGGCCCAATGCGCGTGCAAACAATCAATGGCAAATGCTACATCTTAGTAATTGTTGAT
This sequence comes from Chrysanthemum seticuspe, assembly GCA_019973895.1. Classification (NCBI taxonomy): domain Eukaryota; kingdom Viridiplantae; phylum Streptophyta; class Magnoliopsida; order Asterales; family Asteraceae; genus Chrysanthemum; species Chrysanthemum seticuspe. The sequence continues at coordinate 36,938,173 of BPTQ01000002.1, forward strand.
GACTACTCACGATGGACTTGGGTCTACTTTCTTCGTAGCAAAGACCAAGCACCACAAATGATCATCACCTTTCTCAAAAAAATACAGGTTCAGCTCCGCAACACCGTCAGGCTAATTCGGACAGACAAAGGAACTGAATTTGTTAACCAAACCCTTCGTGAATTTTATGAGAAAGTGGGAATTCAGCATCAAACATCTATTGCATGTACACCTGAACAAAACGGAGTTGTTGAAAGACGAAACCGAACATTAGTGGAAGCTGCAAGAACAATGTTAATCAATGCTAAACTTCCAGATTACTTATGGGCAGAAGCTGTATCTACTGCATGCTATACTCAAAACCGTTCTATGATCACAAAACGCCACAACAAAACACCTTTCGAGCTTGTCCACAACCATAAACCGAATCTAAAACACTTTCATGTATTTGGATCCCTTTGCTATCCGAATAATGATCGTGATGATTTTGGAAAGCTCAAAGCAAAAGCCGACATTGGAGTCTTTATTGGATATTGTGAGAATTCTAAAGGTTACCAGATCTGGAATCGTCGTACAAAACAGGTGATGGAAACGATTCATGCTCATTTTGATGAACTCACGGAAATGGCTTCTGAGTACAACAGCTTAGAACCCGGTCACAACCGTTTAAACTTCCCTCAACCCCCATCATCAGCTGAAGAAAGCCCTCAGCTAACTCGTCAACAAATGGAAAGGTTATTTGCTCCTCTGTTCTGTGACGATATTGATGAACGTGCTCAAGGTGTATCCGCTGTTTCCGCTGCACAACCTGATAATATTCCTATACCTGATACACCTGATACACCTGCTACAACAACTACTGTTGAAGATGCACCTACACCAATTGACTCCAACACAACAGTTGAACACACCGCTTCCAACATTGATGAACCAGCTGATGATATTCTGAATGAAGTACCCCCACCTGCAGATTTTGACCCAAATGCGTTCTTCAACCCGTTTGCTAATGAGACTGTTGCACCAGATGTTGTGGAATCTTCAGCAAACCATTTGAACCCTCAGAATCTGCACAATGTATACCAACATCAACCCTCTACACATAGATGGACAAAAGACCATCCTCTGGCTAACATTATTGGCAACCCGAATCAACCAGTCGTTACGAGACAACGTCTTCACACAGATGGTGAACATTGCATTTATGCCCTCACTGTCTGCCAATCTGAGCCTAAAAACATTAAAGACGCAATGACAAAAGACAACTGGATTGAATCCATGCAGGAAGAACTCAACCAATTCAAACGTCTTGAAGTATGGGAACTGGTTGAAAGACCAACAGGGGTCTACGTCATTGGTCTCAAATGGATTTGGAAAAACAAATTGGATGCTGAAGGGAACGTCATCCGAAACAAGTCACGTCTAGTTGCTAAGGGTTATCGTCAGGAAGAAGGAATAGACTTTGAAGAATCTTTTGCTCCGGTTGCTCGTCTTGAGGCTGTTCGGATATTTCTCGCGTTCGCAGCTCATATGAATATGACGGTCTATCAGATGGATGTCAAAACGGCGTTTCTCAATGGACAACTTAAAGAAACGGTCTATGTCAGCCAACCAGATGGATTCGTTGATCCTGAGTTCCCGAACCATGTCTACAAACTGAACAAAGCTCTTTATGGTCTCAAACAAGCCCCTCGGGCATGGTACGATAAGCTATCATCTTTCCTCATTGCCAATAATTTCACCAAAGGCTCGGTCGACCCAACTCTTTTTATACAATCTCACGGGGCACACATTTTAATTGTTCAAATTTACGTAGATGACATCATTTTTGGGTCTACACATAAAAAGTTCTCAACCGCTTTTGCAAAACTAATGAAGAAAAAATTTGAAATGTCCATGATGGGTGAACTTACGTTCTTTCTAGGACTGCAAGTTCATCAATCACCCCGTTGTATTTTCTTGAGTCAGTCCAAATATGCCCTTGACCTGTTAAACAAATTTGGAATGACAACCTGTGACACTTATGCCACACCAATGGCTCATACCAAGAAATTAGATGCTGATTTACATGGGAAATTAGTTGACCCTACCAAATACCGAAGTATTATTGGGTCTCTCATGTATCTAACAGCTAGCAGACCTGATATTGTCTTTGCCGTTTATCTATGATCCCGTTATCAGTCGCGACCAACTGAAACCCACCTCTCTGAGGCTAAAAGAATCCTCCGATACATCAAGGGAACCATTAACTTGGGGATCTGGTATCCGAAGGATTCTGGTTTTGAACTAATCGCTTTTTCAGACGCTGATCACGCAGGATGCCTAGACTCAAGGAAAAGTACTTCAGGAGCACTACAATTTCTCGGTGATAAACTGGTGTCTTGGCAATCAAAGAAGCAGGATTGTACATCGCTGTCTTCAACCGAAGCAGAATATGTAGCCATGTCCGTGTGTTGTGCTCAAGTCATCTGGATGAGAACACAACTCAAAGACTATGGTTACGTATTCGACAGAATCCCGATGTACTGCGATAATCGGAGTGCCATTGCGATCTCGTGCAACTCAGTTCAGCACTCGAAATCAAAGCACATCGATCTTCGCTATCATTTCATCAAGGACCACGTGGAACAGGGTACCGTTGAATTATACTTTGTGGGTACTGAATACCAATTGGCAGATCTGCTCACCAAAGCCTTGCCTCCCGCTAGGTTTAATGAGTTGGTCCACCGAATTGGTATGAGGTGTTTGACTCAAGAGGAATTGGATGACCTCTTAAAACAGTCTTAAAAACCTGTCAAACACCAAAACATCTTTTGTAAATATTTTTTTCAAAAACAAAATACAAAAATATAAAATCCGATAAAACAACAAAAATATTCTCCTAATCTATCTTTTCTTCAACATGGCAAGTACATTTCTTCCGTCAACACTTTAATCTTTCAAAATTCAGTATTTTTCCGATCAAGTGTTGAGGGGGAGAAAATAAACTCTTAACTGTTTCAAAACATCTGTGTACTTGCATGTTATCATATCCCGGTTGTTTCTTTTATCAATGGTGGTGAATTTTTCTGGTTCAATGACACTCCTCGGACTAAAATTTATAGCCTTTCATTATTTTCTTAAGTCGAGGGGAAGTGTCGTCAAGTGTCTTTCTTAAAATCTTTGTTTGATAACCAAAACGGAAGTTAAATGGCTTTGGATGAAAAAGAAAAAGGTGGAGGGACCAAAACTGTCAAAACTTTAAAGTTGCTTTAAATAAAATACCCTACCAACCTCATTAACTTCATCACATTTATTATCTTACCAAACATAATCCACGATCCATAATCGTTTGACAAATCCGTGTTTCAGATCATCAATTTGTAAGTGATTTCGTGTTTATAACAAGTTTTTAAGCAATGGTTTTGAATTTTTCAAAAATCCAACGGTTTAATCTTGAGTTATTATCACTTTTGTGTCTTACGCGTAAGCACAAGAACACCAAATCATGAAAGGGTGTTTATGGTTAAAATGGCTGTGTCAAAACGTTCTTAAAACATCAATGATACTTTTTTAATCATCAAAACGCACCCAGAAACACGAATTGAGTGTATTTGAAAACTAGGGTTTATGCGTGGATTTGGGTTTTTCCAAATGAGAACGTTTTTGGTGAAAAAGATTGTTGTATAAGGTTATTATCAAGTTGAATTGATTATATCCAGGCCCAGATTACACCCAGAAACACTAATAACTCATAAAATGGAAATTAGGGTTTTGTGTTCATACGGTTTGGGTACTTTTGATTCTTGACACTTTTGATGTTAAAACTTGATCAAAACAACTCTATATGCTTCTTAGTCCTCCCAGAATCACTTTAGTGCATAATCCATGGCTAAAATTCATACGCGTAAAATTAGGGTTTAGACTACGCGTAAGAGTTTCTACGCGTAACTGACAAAATGTACAATTGTGTTTTGATCTGTCATAAACTGAATGCTATGTGTTAAACATTGATGATATGATGCTTTGTTTCAGGCTTGCTACACTTAATATTCAGAATCAAGGTTGTTGTTAATCTACGCATAAGGATCACCTTACGCGTAGCTTGTTATGCATAAGATTAGTCTTACGAGTAGCGTCTACTTATAAGGTTCTACATATGGGACTACGCGTATCCTGTGAAGGATATGCGTAAACAGTGACCTCTACGCATAAGGTCAACTCTTACGAGTAGCCTTACGCGTAAGGTTAATATATGCCTACGCATAAGCTCTACGCATAAGGTTCCCTTTTCCTACGCGTAACACTTCTTACGCGTAAGTTAGGATCCTACGCGTAAGTTTACGCCTACGCATATATCATTCCTGTCTACGCATAACTTTATCAATCCTACGCATAAGCCGAGATCATACCTTCGTTATGAATTATTACGTGTACAAACTTGTAAATAAACTAATCATATCATCACGAATCCAAAAATGTCACTAATAAACTGAAATCGTTTGATATGTTGTGGACAATAAGTGATAAAATAAACTTTAAAGCTTAAAGTTAACTAACTCACGAAACATTTCACGACGTCATTGGACTATTGAACATACAAGTGACTTAGGACTCGTAACAATCATTGACACTGTACATTCAATAACTAGGCAATAAGTCCTTCTGTTGACTAACATTATGTCTCTCGATATGTTGGTTCTTTTGGCTAATGTTATTTCAGATCACGACATGACTGAACAACTGAATGTGGATGCATCTGAAGTTCTCTCCATTGCTGATATCTATCCTCATGGCTATCCAATGAAGATAGGAAAGAATAATCTCCGTGTTGACTTTGACACCCTCACTTGCTCTGAATCTTCATGTTTAATTGCTATTGACATTCTGAGGACTCATCCGTATCAGAATATGCTCACACACTCTGCAACTGTTCCTGAGATCTATATCCAACAGTTCTGGAACACTATGGAAAGGGTCAAAGGACGAACTGCTGTGACGGTGACTCTGAATCACAAACAAGTCACCATTACACCTGCAGACTTAAGGGCTGTTCTCCTAATTCCTGAAGTCGATCCAACCAAACTATATACCACACCTGCTGAAGAGCTCACTCTCCAATTCTTAATCGATATCGGTTATGACGAGGCTACAGGAATAATCACCAAGCATTCTCACGTAGAGCTTAAGAGTATTCCTCAACCCTGGAGAACTCTCTACATGATCATCACCAAGTCTGTTTCTGGTCGTGACAGTGGCTATGAGCATCCTAAGCTCATGGAACTGCAAATATTTTGGGCAATGGTCAACTTGAAACACATCGCTATCGAAGCTCTGATTTGGGATGACATGATGTCATTTCTCAACAAACTTGGCTCAAAGATTCCCTACATCAGATATACTAAACTGTTGATCCAGAGAGCACTTGGACTTCATCCCGATATTCCCAAGAGGCTCAATGACCCCGACAATCACGATATGTTGACGGAACCTATTCTCTGTCAGAATCAAGGAAACGTCTACAAAGAAACAAGGTGCTGTGTTGCCAGATTTCCTTCTAACTGAAGATGTCAGAAAGCTCGAAACGTACAAAAGGTATCTGGAAGCAGTTAGACAAGGCAAAGTTGGTCATCTCGACGAAAAATCTTCTGGAACACCTGTTAGAAGAACCAGAAGAGGAAGTGCAGGAAGCGCAACAAGTACTGTGAGTCAAAGGAAGTTTCCTAAAAGGAATCCTCCTTCTAAAAGGATTGTTCCCGTAAAGGAAGCCGAACCTATTCCCACACTTGAACCGCAAAGAAAGCTTGAGGACGAGGACTCTGAAGATACTGATACAGATGAAGAGGTTCATTACTCTGCAACTGCAACCGAAACACCTGCCTCAGTAGCAAAACCTCCTAGTCCTCAAACTGATAAAGGAAAAGGAAAGACTCCTGCACTTGTGCCATATAATGAGAGCTCTGATGAAGAAGAAGAGCAACTGGATCAATCATACAGGAAGAAGTTTCACATCGCCAGACATCTTCAAAAGGCTGATGAATTTGCTAAAGATCAAATGGGTGGCCCAGGAGGATCAAGTGGTGCTGCCCACTCCTCTCCAGATCCTGATGCGGTTAATCGACCCGATAAGGGATCTGGTGCCACCACTCTTGTGCAACAACAAAAGCCTGTAGAGGATACTATTGTGTATGATTTTGAGAAACTGGAAACTGAGAAAGAAAAGTCTAGAGATGACGAGGATGATTATACAAAGTTTCTTCTAGACAGTCCAACACACTCAAAGGAGAAAACCTCAGAAACTCCTAAGGACCTGAAGTCTCCTCATGTCTCCTCATCATCAAACTCTTCATCTCATTCATCACCACCACCATCAAAGAAGTCAACCAGATCATCATCCAAATCCGTGAAGAAACCACCTAAATCTTGGATTTCTCAGACTCATGAAAAGATTGTGAAAGCTGTCCAACAAGTCAGAAAGAAGGACATGCTCTACAAAAAACTGAATTGGTTTGCTGACCAAATTCAGTACTTAAATGATGAGAAAGACAAGATGGAGAAAGAAAGGGAATTTGTTCAGAAGTTCATGAAAAGTCATCGTAAAGAGGAACTGAACGAAATGATCGAAGGTTACACTAACAAGTACCTTCAGGATATCGTTCCTAAAGTCCAAAAGGAACTGGAGAAGACAGCAAGAGATCATACCCACAAATTTCTTCTCGACACTGTCCCCGGTGTGACTAGAGAAGTATTTTCCAGACAACTCACCCCTAACATCGTCGCATTGGTTAAACAGACAATGGACAAAGAAGCTGATCTCTCTAAATCTGAGTTAATCGCTAAACTTGTGATGCAAATGTCAAAGCGATCTGGAACGTTTACTTCGGATGAAGCTAAATTTTTCGAAAGTCTACTTGATTTTCAACTCAGATCATCATGCAAGGAGTCAGCCGATCAACCCAAACGACCAAGAGATGACGATGATAAGGACAAGGACTCTGCATCTAAACGTCAGAAGCAGTCTGGTAAATCTACTTCGATGCCACCTCCTCCACCACGGACTTCTTCTCAACAAAAGTCTCCTCCACCGCGGTCTTCTACTGATAAACCTCGGGACGATTCTGAGTTACCACCCCTGACTCAACAAACAGGTGATTACTTTGAGTATACGGGTGGTGACGATGAAGAGGTCCTTGAGCCCCGACAACAACCCACCTCACCCAAACAAGTGCAGAAACCAGTATCATCATCAAGGCCTTCCAAAAAGAAGAAGAAGACGACTCAGCCTGAAGTCGTATCATGGCTAGATGACGATAAAACTGAAGAGTTTGAATGGTTCTCCACACTTGTCAATCAAACTCCCTACCCTGATGAAGGACAAGACTTGGTAGACGGTTCTACATTGGAGCACGCAAAACTTTTGCAAGAAAAGTTCCATGTGAAGAAAATGACGAAATCTGAGTTGAAGCGAATCAAGAATGAAGCATTTCAACTACTAAAAGACAGCTCTGAAAGCTCCCTCGAGGTCGAATATCATCTTGAGAACATCGCTCGAGCTATGTCTAACAACATGGATTGGCTCAATCCGGAAGCAAACATTGACTTCACACAAAGGGACAACCCTCCATACTACACCGATTGGACCAAACCCCTACCGACCATTGGCCAAGCAGACGAACCACGGATTCCATTCCGATACTTCTTTAGCAGAGACCTGGATTTTCTCTTACACGGTAGCGATGGTTCGCGAAAATACGCTACATCATTGACTCTTCCATTCCCAGCGGCTATTTACTCAAACTGCATAGCTATCGAGGAACGTGCAAATCACTTGTTTTCTGACAACGTGCAAGCATACGACCAAGATGCATTGTATGGGATTCACCATTGGCCTGAACGCCGAAGAATCTACTACAGAAGCTGCCTGGTTCAGAAGTCTCAACACGCAGTGTATAGTTCTAAGGACATCGTGGCCATCAAACACGTTGATCTCAAGTCTAAGTGGGACTACACATTCTTGAAGAATATCATAGTCAAACGACAAGATGAACAGGACTATGGATTCTCCGAGGTTGACTTTGAGAACTTGTCCCTCAACGACATCGAAGACATGTACCTTGCCAAAGTACAGGGTCGTATGAGACAATTCTCGACTGAAGTTCAACGCGAATTTATCAAGTCACTTCTCATCTTCATTAGACGCATCGTGATCAAAGAACGTGTAGAAGATATCCAGATGGCTGTTGAATCTTATCAGACGCGTGTCAATCTCACTCCTCCAACGCTTACTCTTCCCGATCTCAACCAGCTATCTCAATATACACTCATCAGCAAACCTTTCGGCGTTGTTTACCATAGTGAACTTCAAAGAAACTGCTTAATGGCATGTAGTGAGCTCCACAAATTCGGGGATTGATTCGCGCAAAACCGTCAAGTTTTCTCACGCAAGCTGGCCACTTGTGAATGACCAACTGTAAGAAACTTAAAACTGCTCAAACACGAATGCAATGAAGTCCAGGAGAGTATAATGGATTCCCGGGTCGTTATGTCCCACGGAGGATGACTGGTGTTTAACACAATCAGATGTCGAGTAATCACTAAGGATAGTGATCAGTAAGGTTTTTGAGATTTTTATAAACTACAGGAGATTAAAGGAAATTAAAAAGTTAAAATCTATTAAATAAATGCTATCACTATTTTTAAACTAATGTTTTTGTTTTTTTATGTTTTTAATTTAAAACTACGTGACGTACAAATAAAAACGTGAAACTAAAGCAATATTAACCCTAAAAAATATGAAAATGATATTTTTATAAACCTAATGATAAAAGAAACTTTTTAGAAAAAGAAAACTATTTTTATAACTAATTATCTAATTATTATTAATTAAAAACTATTTTTAACTAATTAACAATAACCTAAATTACAAGAAATTAGGAAATTAAGCTAGAAAAATGAAATTATGAAATGGAAAAGTCTAAAATATGATAAAACTTATTTTAAAACTAAAAATATATTTTTAAGACTTATTATGTATTTATTATTAATTTAAAACTATTTAAAACTAATTAAAATGCTAAAAAATACTTTTTAAACTAAGAAAATTATGGAAAAATACTTTTTATTACTTTTATATTTATCTTGACCTAAGAAAGTTGAAAAATCATTTTTTTGAACTCTTTATTAATTTATTTGTATTAAAAGTTATTTAAAAAGGATTAAAAACTAGTTTTTAATTAAGAAAAATAGCAAATGAAGACCAAAAATTATGAAACCTACAGGAAAATTATAAAATGATAATATGAATCTAAGAAAAATGAAAAACAAGTAGCTTATGTATGAGATTAATAAGCTGCTGTGTAACTGATTATCAAAAGAAGCTAGAAAAATAAGCAAACAAGCTATAAAGCCTACCAAACAGTGACTAAGGCTAATGTCTATCAAAATAAGCTATAAGCAACTAATAACACCTATTCTTATCAAGCTACAAACTCAGAACCTATGAAATAAGCCAACTGCTATGTCTAGCAGAACAGTGAACACCCCCTATGTTTGAGCTTATTCAACAGCTTAACAGAAGTGCTAAAGCCAAAAACAGAAATTAGGCCTTATAGACCACCTGGCTGACTACTCTTAAACCAATTCTCAGACTCTAAATCACTAAAATGAGCTCAGTACAATTGCTGCAAGATCTGAAGAAACTGGTTCAGTCATGAATTTTGACTTTATGAAAACAGATGCTATGTTGACTTTCTTGAGTTTTAATCCAAAGTAATTAACTGATTTTGATGTTTAAAGGTTAATAGTGATATCAGCTAGCTAGATCTACTAGATTTGATCCTAGATGCAAGAGAGTACCTACTGATTCTGACAGATTAATCTACTAGAACAGTTTCAAATTGAATTTTGACTATTGAGTGTTTCTGTTGTAACAAAAGCCTGATTTGACTCACTATACCCTAACTAAACATGTACCAATCATTCAAAACTGAATAACTAGTCTATACCACAGATTTGAAAGCTATTCCAAACACTAGTTATAAACTGATATGAGAACTAAAATCAAAATACCACTATATTATACTAAACTGATGTAAAACTCAGATCAATCACCACAAATTATCACTAAATTCAAATGTAAAGCACAGATTCAATAACCAAATGAGAATAACAGATATAAGCACTTACAAGTTAGCCTAGCCACTATGGCTTGCACCAATGGAACAGTACCTCTAACCTACTTATACCCCTAACCTAAACCAATTCCAACTTAATTCACCCCAATTCCAGTATCATCATCATCTCAATCCAGATCCAATATCAGCAAACCAGGAACAGCTACTGTAGAAACTGATCTCAACTGAGATATTTTGTGAATTGAGTTTGAAACTGAAATAAGTTCACAATAAGCTATTATGAGCTTAAATGAACCTCAATGAAACAGTAGCTAAGTGTATTTCAATCTATGGAACAGATTTGGAATGATTTTTTATTTTTTCTTTATTTTCTTGATATTTTTGTGAATTTTTGGTTTAAAACTTTAAACTGAGTTATAAATGATTTCATTGGCTTAGACAGGTAACTAAGAGCTTATATAAGCTTATTGAGCTTAAAACAACAACCATAAACAACAAAAGCCAATTTTGAGATTTTGGCTCAAAATTTGCATAAACTTGATATGTAAACTTTTCTTGAAATTGAAAATGCAAACAAGTTTTTATCACACTCAAATACAAATACCAAGGTTTCACAAGCTTAAACATACACTGTATAAGTTACAATTTTAAAAACGACATAAGCAAACATAAAATTACACTACTGCCTTGGTCCTCTCTGTCTTCCTCTCTCTTTATAGATTGAAAAGAATCCCCACATGCCTCTGATCAATTCCCACTTGCAATCTTGGCCATCCATGCTCTGAAACAGATCCTAGCCATTTAAACAGTTTTGGCGCCAAATCTTGTATACGTGTCTTGAGACTGTTGGACCTCAATTTGGTAATCACATGGTGCTTAGTGGGCAAATTGGAACTATTTCAGAGTGTAATGATGAGGTTTAGTGGTGATTTTTATATAACGATGGAAATGGGTTGTCTTGGTGATAGAAGGGGTGCAGTAGCATTAATTGTGGGGGGTCTAGAGGTGTAGATAGGCTGGTGAGGTAGGGGTGAGCTGTGGGGAAGAAGAGGACAGGTGGTGGCCATTTGGGGAGAGTTGCAGAGGTGAGGTGAAAGGACGAGAAGGATACACAGTGTGGGGCGCCTATTCTGCTTGTTTGACTTTCTTTGACTGACCAGGGGTTCAAAATGGGAGGGTCCAAAAGGGAAAAGGCAGGGGTTCAAAGGTGGTGACAAGGTCCAATTGGTTTAAAAAGGTTTTAATAACTATAAGGACCTAATGTGTAAATCCTGAAATTCAAGGGACCATTTCTGCCATTTCATCAAAGTTGATCCAAGGGCTGAATTTGACAAGTATCAATAGTTCAAGGACCAAAGCTGACATTTTCACATTTTCCAGGGACCAATTTTGCCAATTTTGAAAGTTCAGGGACCTAAGTTGTAAATTTGTAATTTTAAGTTTCAAGGACCAATTTTGACAACTTAGGAATCCCTAGGGACTTAAAATGATATTTTTCTTTATTTGGTTTTACCAGGGACTGTTTTTGACAATTTTTCAAACTTGGGGGACTAAAACTGCCAATTATGCAAATTTGATACGTTTTTCACCAGATTTTGATATTTTTGCATTTAAAACACATAAAACACTTATTTGTGATATTTTTATCATTTTGATGTATTTCTGAGTGTTTTCAGATGTTTTTGCAGTTTAAATAGTACAAAAATGATGAGTATTTACACACTCATCAGGGATCATACCTTGAAGCTGGTTAGGGATTGATTGGCGTACAGGTTGAAGGATATACGCTTGAAAGTTTGGTCTCCTAAGCGCTGGAATTCTTAGGAAAGGAGGGATGTGAGACGAATCATCACCATGATTGATGAACGGTTGTTCAGAAGGGATCAGTTCAGACGATTGGAGAGCTATGTTGGTGGTCGACCCAGGAGAAACATCACTGGCTTTCAACGCCCTGTGCGCACTCCTGGGAACATCACTGCACTTCCTGGTACCCCTTGAATTGTTTCCTTTATATAATTTTGGATGTGTGATTATATATGTCCATGGCTTGTGCACACATAACAGTGTACAACCCGTAATTGTCAAGAAAGGAACCTGTGGTACGCCTCAGTGCCACAATCCTTATAAAAGGAGTGAAAGCTTCTTATTTTTGAGTAAAACCTATCAAACCTTTCCTTTTTCAAGGTTTTACTCAAAAAGACAAGTACTTCCCCATATGATTTTTCAAAACCTCAACCGTTTATATCACTAGTTGAGGGGGAGTATTTAAATTAAAACTTTGTTCACAAATTGTTCATAGTGGTCATCTTCCCGAAACACTCGAAATGGTCATATTTATTCTCAAACGTTCAAAAACAACATTTTTAATATGCCATTTTTGAGGGGGAGAAAATTGTGTGATAAGAAATATGTTGTACAAAATGCAAATGAATCTGTGTACCTCAGACTTAACCAACGAATTGACGGTACTAAACTGTTAGTAACTCGAAAAGACTTGTCCTGGACGGGTAATAATTTCAAGCTAGTTTGCTAGTAATGTAAACGTGTCTCGCAAAGGACTTGTCGAAGTAGAAAGTACCATTCGAGAAACTCTTGATAGACATGAACTCTGACGGGTTTGACAACCTTTCAAGGTTTGTCTACACCTTCAAGGTAGTTATTAGAGCTAGTTGTCACCTAAAAGCTGACAATGTAACTCTTTAACTATGCAACGTAACCGTGTCTCGCGGGGGATTGTCTATCTTCAGTGGATCAATTCAAAAAGTGCGCGCTCTTTCCTCACTGTGCATTTAACCATTAAAACTATTAAGCACATGTGGAGGGGGAGTATTTATGCAAAATCTCATCTCTCACAGTGGTTCAAACATGTTTTTCATTTACAAACCCTTTGAGAGATAGTTTCACATACAGTGGTTTTAATGGCAAACATAGGTTAGTCATGGAGTTATAAGGTGACTACGGTTAGGAATAACCGTCCTATGATCCGCCAGAGCCGGAGGGATCTACCCAAGGACACTACCATTAGTTAGTGTTAGAAGTCCTTAGGAATGATTGTACAAAGGAGAAAATGAGAATCGAAGAAAGAAGGAGTTGAAGAATCAAAAAGAAATGTAAAGTAAAGGGTGAAAAGAAACAGCCCTCCAGATTATTCAACTTAGGGCAGACACCGGGTTCAATTCATATGCTACTGGTTGTCACTTAGTGACACCGGTATTGAAGATTAAAAATCGTCATGGACCCAGTGACGCATGCACTAAACCTTCTTAGCCACTCAAGTTTTTCTCAACAGAAGCTTGTGTCATTCTCACAGGGAACCCTACGTAAACTATTGGCTTTCTCTTAGAGATCGCTGGTATTGAAGAAGGAGACCCTCTCCCTAGTCTCCGCTCAGGAAAACCAAAACGCACTATTGAGTCTAGAGCCACGAGATTCATCAAAAGATCTCTTAGGAACACTTGACATTTAATCACCTGATGATCAACAAATAAGATCATCAGTGGTTCATATCGAGTCCTTCACAGATCTTAGCAATCTGTCGAGAACATTTATGAGAGGTTCACATCTGTGATCCTCAGTGATTGAATGGAAACTCCTGCCAGGGTCAACATCAAATAGCCCTGACAGCAGGTCACTTCGGTAACTCCCCGTGGATTACGCGGAGTGTGTCTCAAACGGTCTACAGTCGTGAGGTGATGCTACGGTGTACCTCAGCGACTCATCTGAACTGTAGATGTACTTCGGTACATCGCGTTATCTCACTTGTGGGACTCCAGTTCAGGAACGGCCTTTGTAAGAATTAGAGTTATGTTTTCACACTATGCTGTTAACACTCTCGTCTTGAAGAGGGTATTGACTTTGAAGAATCATTTGCTCCGGTTGCTCGTCTTGAGGCTGTACGGATTTTTCTGGCATTCGCAGCTCACATGAACATCACGGTCTTTCAGATGGACGTCAAAACGGCTTTTCTTAATGGAAAACTAAAAGAAACGGTCTATGTTAGCCAGCCAGAAGGATTCATTGATCTAGAGTTCCCGAACCATGTCTACAAGTTGAACAAGGCTCTCTACGGTCTCAAACAAGCTCCTCGGGCGTGGTATGATGAGTTATCATCCTTTCTCCTATCTCACCAATTTGTCAAAGGTTCGGTCGACCCTACACTTTTCATACAATATCACGGGGCACACGTTTTAATCATTCAAATTTATGTGGATGACATCATTTTTGGGTCAACACATTTAAAATATTCAAACGCTTTTTCAAAACTTATGAAAAAAAATTTTGAAATGTCAATGATGGGTGAACTTACGTTCTTTCTAGGACTGCAAGTTCATCAATCACCCCGTGGTATTTTCTTGAGTCAGTCCAAATATGCTCTTGAAATTTTAAACAAACATGGAATGCAAAACTGTGATACCTATGCCACACCAATGGCTCATACCAAGAAACTAGACGCTGATTTACATGGGAAATTGGTGGACCCTACTAAATACCGAAGTATTATTAGGTCTCTTATGTATCTAACAGCCAGTAGACCTGATATTGTTTTTGCCGTATATCTTTGCTCCCGTTATCAGTCAAGACCAACTGAAACTCACCTCTCTGAGGCTAAAAGAATCCTACGATACATCAAGGGAACCATTAACTTGGGGATCTGGTATCCGAAGGATTCTGGTTTTGAACTAATAGCTTTTTCAGATGTTGATCACGCAGGTTGCTTAGATACTCGGAAAAGTACTTCAGGTGCTCTACAATTTCTTGGTGATAAACTGGTGTCATGGCAATCGAAGAAGCAGGATTGTACATCACTGTCCTCAACCGAAGCAGAATATGTAGCCATGTCGACATGTTGTGCTCAAGTCATTTGGATGAGAACACAACTCAAAGACTATGGTTACGTATTTGACAGAATCCCGATGTACTGCGACAATCGAAGTGCTATTGCGATCTCGTGCAACTCTGTTCAACATTCAAAATCAAAGCACATCGATCTTCGATATCATTTCATCAAGGAGCACGTGGAAAAAGGTACCGTTGAATTATACTTTGTGGGTACTGAATACCAACTGGCAGATCTTCTCACCAAAGCCTTGGCTCCTGCTAGGTTTACTGAGTTGGTCCACCGGATTGGTATACGGTGTTTGAATCCAGAAGAACTGGATGAACTTTTAAAACATTCTTAAAACTAGTCAAACACCAAAACCTCTTTTGTAAATAATTTTCAAAAACAAAATAAAAAAAAATATAAAATCTGATACAATTCAAAAATATTCTCCTATCTAAACTTCTTTCAACATTGCAAGTACAAATCTTCCGTCAGCACTTTACTCTTTCAAAAGTCAGTATTTTCTCGGTCAAGTGTTGAGGGGGAGAAAGTAAATATTTTTCGGTTTCATAAAACCTTGTATTTGCATGTTACCTTATTCCGGTTGTTTCTTTGATAATGGTGGTCACATTTCTGGTTTATTAACACTCTCCGGACTCAAATTTATAAAATTTCATCATTTCTTAAATCGAGGGGGAGTGTCGTCAAGTTCTTTTCCAAATATCATTCTTTACGTAACCAAAATCGAAGTTATGAGCGTTGGATGAAAATGGTTAAGGTGGAGGGACTGAAAATGTCAAAAGCTCAAAATTATTTTTTAATAAAACACCCCACCAACTTTACTTCACATTAAATTCAAACATTAAATACTTCATCTACCAATCCCACGCCTAATATTTGATCTTCAAATACGTGCTTTGAAATCCAAATTTGTAAGTGTTTTCATAATCTTTGTGGTAATACAAACGTTGGTTATTAATTTCACAAACATCCAACGGCTTGATTTCAAGTTATGAGTGATTTTGTGTTCTACGCGTATGCGTATGAACACAAAATCATCAATGGGTGTTTGTGATGATAAAATGGTGTTAAAATGTTCAAAATTATGTGCCATAACCATTTCTATCAACCAAATCCACCCAGAAAAGTTTTTGAATCACATTCAAGTTTCAGGGTTTATGCGTGGAATTGGGTGTTTTCGTTTGAGAGTGTTTCTGGTGTATTAGCTGTTCTTATGATGTTGTATGCATGATTAATTGACCTAAACCTTGCTTTAATACTCGTAGGAATTGGGTATTTTTTATTCGCATGGGTTTTGATGTTAAAACTTGTTTAAAACTTCTCCTTAGAACTCTAAGATGTCTCAAAATACTTTTGGTGTCAATCCTATGGATAGAATCCTTACTCGTAATTTTTTGAATCCTAGGGTTTAAGTTTTACGCGTAAGCATATCCTACGCATAAATAGTTTTGATTGAGACTTCATGTTAGACTGTAAGAAATTGAATGTGGTGTTAATGAAAGTGTTATGATTCATTTGTTTCAGGTTATTACGCGTGAAATATTCAAAATCGAGGTTAACTGAGCTCCTACGCATAAGGATCACCTTACTCGTATAATGTTATGCGTAAGAGAAATCTTACGCGTAAGGTTCTACAAAGGGGACTACGCGTATCCTGGGAAGGATATGCGTAAACAGTAAGCTTTACGCATAAGGTTCACTCTTACGAGTAAGCCTTACGCGTAAGCTCCCATATACGCTTACGCGTAAGCCTTATGCCTAAGTCAAGATCCTACGCATAAGCTTATGCTTACACGTATGACCACAAATGTTTACGCATAAGCTTGGAACTTTACGCCTAAGCCTTATATTAACCAAAATTATGAATTGTTACGTGTACGAACTTGTAAATAAAAAAATCATAACGTCACGAAACCAAAATGTCATTAATAAGCTTAAATGTTTGATAAGTTGTGAAAATAAGTGAAAACTTAGACTTTAAAACTCAAAGTTAATCTACTCACGAAACTTATCACGATGTCTTTGGACTATTGGAGTAACAAGTGACATTGGACTCGTAACAATCATTAACATATTGTGGAAAACTAGAAGGGGGTGTTGAATAGTTTTACCAATTTAAAACTTTCTTTTAAATATATAGATCGACTTATGTCAATCTATTTGATTGTTTATGTTGGACGTTGATAGATAGATATATAAACGTGTAATGAAAGATAAAGAGTAAGAAGCACATCACCACGACACAAGTATTTATAGTGGTTCGGCTACAAGGACACCTTCCTTGCCCTACTCCACTCCCCGAGTCACCTACTCGAGAGTTCGTAAACACTACACCAACTCCTTATGGCGGAAAAGCCTTCACAACGTCGCTTAACCTTTTTCCGGTACAAAGCTAAATACCGAGTTCTTTCACACCAAGGCGAACCACACCTAACACAACATTGCCTACCCTTTATACGGTGCTAGGCTAACCCACCTAGTTCTTTCACACCTTAGGAGAACTAATCCTTCACAACGTCGCCTACCCTTTATTAGGTACTAGGCTAAGCACCTAGTTCTTTCTCACCTTAGGTGAACTACACCTTCAAGACACAACACCTAATCTCAAAGAGATCTACTCCTTGTTACAACACCATCAAGGATATCACCATCCTTGTATATAAACAAATACATATATGTATAACGATGCACCTCATCGATTATACGACCTAGGCATTCTTCCCAAATGCTACTTGATTTGATTCTTTGGCATCCTTCACTAATGCCTTTGACACAACGCTTGGCACCCTTCACTAATGCCTTCGTCTTGACACCTTTAGCATCCTTCACTAATGCTTTGACACGGATGATGAGCACCTTTCACTAATGCTTTCATCTTGACACTTTCGGCATTCTTAACTAATACCTTCAACCCAACATCTATGGAGAAAGGAAGAACTATCAACAAGATAACCTTAGTAGTCTTGATGATGACGAAGCATGGCAACTCATGGAATTTGAGCTTGCACGTCTTCAAGAGGTGGTGATGTTTCCTTTAAGAGGAACCTAATAGATCACACAAAAACAAAAGACAAACTACATAGATCACTTAGATCTGAGGTTAGAGGGTTAGAATACTTTGGGGAAGTATATGTAAAAAGCACACATAGAGAGGAAGAAATAGCTCTCTATTTATAGAGGAAATTCTCTTCTGTTTCTCCGGATCTCACGGATCCCTACCACAAGGGATCTGGCTAGCACAAAGCTAGGGATCCGTGATCCGCTCCTCTTTGCCCATGGGTATTTTTGGTTATGGGTCATGGGTCATGGGTTATGGGTTAATCCATGGTTTTCTTTCTAGATACAATGTATCTTAAGGATACAATGAACTTGGTTAAGTGGTATATATAAAACCATGGGTTATGGGTCAAAACCATTTGCTTGTATTTACCCATTTAGTATATACTTGTGTTTACCCAATTTAGCATACACTTAGTTTTTACCCATTTTAGTATACTTAGTTTAAGTATATGTTTAACCCAATATGTAAACACTAGTTGTTGTACATATGTATCTAAATCATAAAATCACTTATACTTGTTTTAGTGTTTTATGTGAAAGCGTAAGTGTGTTAGAAAACTATTAACTCAAACTAATTACGTACTCTATTTGTTTCGTTAAAATGATTTTATATTTATTATCGACAAAACATTAGAAGATCGTAAAATATAAATAAATATTTTCACGGCTTATTTGTATTAATAATCTCCCCCTTTTGTTGATGACAAAACATAAAATTATTTTAAGGAAAAATCTAAAATTCGTAAAAGTTTGAATTTGTAGTTTTTACTTTCTTCTCCCCCTTTTTGTCGAAACAAAAAGTGTTAAAAGAAACTAACATAATTTTTATAAGAGAAAAAAAAATGTAAAAATGTAAAGAGAGCAAGTAACGGGAATGGTACTCGTCTTAACTCCTCCCTTGACGAGTCCATCCCTTTGAAAGGGCGTCAAGGACATAACATAAAATAAACTAATTGTGTTTGCAATTAAGTTTGCAAATGGTTCGTCTAAGTGACGAGAACGTGCTCCCCCTTGAATATTGCAATGTTGCAATGGGGTGTCATGAAGTGTAACCCAAAATTGGATTAAGTTTGCAAATGATTTTACAATGTCGTTTGACACAAAGCTCCCCCTAGCTTTATGGTGTCAATATCTTCATGTGTATTTTGAATAACTACAAAACAAAGGTTAGAAAAACAAGAGTATAGTGCATAATTTCCTGCAAAAGAGACTCAAGTTAGCATAAATTTGTGCTCCTGTACCACGGATCCCACGGTTCCCTTCAAGGAGGGATCCGTCTAGTTATCTGGAAGGGATCCGGCTATCTGTTATAGTTTCTTCAACAGTGAAGAAATGTCAAGGAATGCTATTTGAGGGAATGAGATATATGTACAATATAGCAAGCACAACACACATAATAATCATAGCATATAAGTATTCATTCAATAAAACAAGAGATACACAACCAAATCTCTAAAAACTAAGAGAATGAACTTTAGCCATATAAGTACTACTAATGCTAATCTCATTTCGGGATTTAGAATGTGACAATGTGCTTAAGTCTAGGGATGGGTGGATTTGTTGAATTGATCCAACTTTGCAAGAAGATGATTGAACATGAAATGTATCTCATTTCGTACTTCTTGAACAAGTCCTTGAGTTTTTAGACAATTTGGGCAAATATTGTCTTGGTTTGGCCCCGAAGGAAAAAGGATGTTTTGAGGGGGCTCAATGTGTGTTTGAGGGTCTTCATTTTGAGAAGTAGGGAGAGGTTCTAAAAATGAGGGTGGTAATGGAACTTCTTCCATATGATCAAGGTTGTTCCTTGTCTTCCATGATGGGCTAGTTGGTGTTGTACGTGGTTCCCGATTCAATGAAAAGGTTGGTGAATGGGAGGTTCTTGGTGATGAATGGAACAATGAATATATGTTTGGATGCGGAAGAGGCTCATTCAATGAGTGTAGTCCATTCTCAATGAATGAAGGTTTTGATGGCTTGCTAGAACTATCCATGTTTGGTTTGGAACTAGATGATCCCTTTTCTAGTTGGAAAGATTTGATGCTAATCCTTGCGGTTCTCTTAGCTTTTGTTGGATGGGTTTGATGAGGTGGGATTCTAGAGTCATTATCTCTAATGGGAGATGTTTCGGTGGATGAAATTTCATGGATCATTTGGCCTTTTCTTTTGGATGATCCTAAGTTTGAGGAGTTGTTGCTAAGAGCTTTAGTCATGGTGATGAAGGTGCTAATGTGAGCCTCTAATTTCTGATTTTTGAGAGGTAATTGAGGATGGTGCCATAAACCTAAGATTGTTTGGTTTATAAAGAGTAATTTGAATTTGGGAATTAAATTCTTGACCACTTAGAAGACTAAGCATGCTCTTGAGGTTTTGATCAGCTCTAGGAGAATAATTAATGTATGCTAAGAGTGGTTAGAGAACCAAAAGGTGACATGAGTTTGAATATTGGAGCTGGTTTATGCTCTCTGCATCTACGGATCCCGCGGATCCCTCTCAGTAGGGATCCGCCTGGTTAAAGACCAGGGATCCGGCTATCAGACAAGGTCTAGGTGAAATTATTATGCTTTTGTAAGGTTTGTTATTAATGGATTTCGAGGGTTTGACTTAATTTTGAAGTCTTTAGCTGTTGGATATCTCAAATCCTTAACCATAACAAGTAATGGTGCTTAATGATGGTTTTGGCCAAGAAAATTTGACCTTGGGTAATCTAACTATATGTTTGACAATGATTCCATTTAATTTGATGAGGAGAAATGGTGATAACAAGTCCTAGAAGTCAGATGATGTCCAAATAGGTTTTTTACTAAAATCCTTAAAAATAAGAAGAAATGAAAAGCTAATTTTTGACCCTAATATTGATTAAAAAAATGATTGAGATCAATTTGCTAAAATTGAAAGATATAGCTTGTTGGAATCACTCCTAAACAGTATTTCAAGTATTTATATTTCATATGTAATAGGTAGCTTTATTATGGCCTTTATGTTTGTTTAAGGTCAAGCTTATGTAGAAGGCCCATAAGCTTAGGCCCAAGCCCAATAAGGAATAGGGAAGGAGAGGGAGTGTTGCCCTAGCTCCTTGCCTATATAAACCATGTAATAACCCTCACTTGAGGGTTGGTTGTTCAAGTTATTCTCTCTTTCACACTTCTTGCCTAAACCGTATTATTGTTAACGTGTGTTTGTGTGTGTAGCTTGTTCATCCGCCTTCATCTCTTTCTCTTATAACTTGTGTTTGTAAAACTAGTGACCTAACATAGCTAACTAAGTGCTATCAATCGTGATAGATAATGTGTGAGTGTTAGAGCGGAAATATGGTGGGTTTTGACTAGTTGAAAAATCAAGGATATTTCAAAGATGTATCCTAGATAAGCCATGGATGAGAGTGAAGTTTTCAACTATAAGAGAAAGACTTAGTTGGCTCTAGTATCTTGTGTTTGACTTGTTTAAGGTGATCTAGTAGATTATTTTGAAATACCTAAATCTGTATTGTATATCAGATACCACAGATCCCACGGTTCCCTTCAGGGAGGGATCCGTCTAGTATAAATGCTGGGATCCGCCTACTGCAGATCAGAAGGCTTTCAACAAATGTGCAATTTTGCACTTCTTAGTAAATGCTTCTCCTAGTTGTTTCTATGGGGACTAAATGCAAGAACACAACTAATATAATTAATAACAAAGTAGGAAGAACTAAAATTCCTAAAATGAGTGATGACGACCACTCCAAGAGGTCGTAAAATCTCATTTTCCAAACACACAAGTTAGGATGTTTAGTGCCAAGGTATGGCAATACCTACATACTACAAGTATAGTTTAAAGTGTTTACAAACCATTGTTTGAGATTGTTTATCATACACTAGATTCCTAAGGTATTACCTTTCTTTTCCTCCTTCACTTCTTCACCTGTCCTCCACTCTTTATCGAACTATCTTCACTTCTTCTTCCTCAAGAAATTGGTGAAGCATTTGAAGATTCCCTTGGTTTGTTGCCATTCGGGTGATTCATTTGGGATGTTTGGCAATTGGTTAATGTAGTCCAAGGGGTCAAGATCGATATTTTCAAGTGGGTTGCTACTACTCCCTTCACCTCCACCTTCTCCTTGCCTTTCCGTTTCGTCCGAGGAATCCGTGGGTGGGTGTGGCCTCTTGCCTTCCACCATAAACCTTGTTGTTCTACCCTCGGTTTAATGGTACCATAACCTTATTGCAGAAGCTATGATCCAAGGATTGTGGAGAAGGGTCTAATGCAAAGATGAATTTTGCAAGACGGGTTAGAAGCATTGCATATGGAAGCACCATCTTGTCCATGCTTCTTACACTTGCCATTCTCTTGATCATGTAGTAGGCAATGTTGAAGCGGGTCTCAGTCACAAGACAATAGATCATGAAGCTTAGACATGCGTTAGGGTGATCCTTGTTTCCTACTAGACACACCACATTCTCCCTTATCACATCTTCCCATTTTCTGTATAATGCAAACATCTCCGAAAGCTCCATTTGAAAGGATCCCTATAGACCACTTTCGACTTTCTAGTCACCCTTGAAGGGGATGCTCTTGGCATAAACACGGTGTCCCTTACGGTGGTTGCTTCCGGGATTATTGTATGATAAATGTCGTGATGATCAACCATAGAGTGTAGCTCCTGCAACGACCATTCATTTGAATACATGCAAACACCATCGGATGGAACCCCTATTATTCTTCCAAACTCCTCAAGTGAAAGAGTGTACTCATGTCCATTTATGGCGAATTCAATTGAGATGGACCCATCATCATTTCTAATTATACCCATAGTCTTGTAGAACTCAAGCACAAAGACCGGGCAAATTTGTTCGTTTATATCCAATAAACAATCAAACCCAATAGTTGCAAAAACTTCCCTTATGTCAGTATTTGCAAGAAATGATGGATCAACAACTCTACCTTCATGAAAGAGTCTCCTTTCGAGCAACTTAAAGGCTTTTCAATCGTCCAGACTTAAGCCATTTTTCCTATGATACATGGGTATGTAGTGGGCGGTGTCTTGGTAATCTTGTTGCTTGTTGCTAGGCATGATATTCACAAGTGATTGTTAGACTTAAGAAGAATGATCAATTTGCTCCTATGAACAGTACCTGGGTTTTAGTTCGTGAGTCTTTGAGATGAGTATTATTGTGGAACATCCACAGTGATCATTCTTGATCATATACTGTCTTCTGTTGCACGGATCCCGCGGATCCCTCTCATTTGGGATCCGGCTAGTGTAAACCGAGGGATCCGGCATAACAGCAAAAATCAGCTCAAACATTCCTTGATAACTAAGGTTTGGGAATTCTAAACAACCTAATGTTTTGGTGTTTAAGGTTCTAAAACTTGTGATTTGAGGTTTTTGAAGATTCAGTACTATTCCTATTAGACGAGGTTCCCTTTTTAAGAATTAGTCATAATTCTTGGGAACATTTTCAAACATTATAATAAAATCCCATTTTATTATAACATAAGAAATTTCACATGGAAATTTGTAGACATAGATGAAGTGTCAATAAATTCTTTGTGATGAATAATGATAATGGTTATCAAATAACCAAAATGTCATTTTTACGAAATCATAGTGTAGTTTCTACAAATAAGTCGAAGAATACTATTTTTGATAATGACTTTAATATAGAAAACTATTAGAACAATTACTAATCAATCATGCAACTATGATTTCAATAATAGAATTAAAAGAAAGTGATTAGTAATCATACCTTGGCTAAATATTCTTTTTGCGAAAGGAAATATTTAGATAAGTTCTTTATGCTCTTCTAGGTAGCTCCAAACTCAAGTATGGATAATGCTTAAAAAAAATGTTAGAGCATTCTATCATTGTCCAACAATAAACAATATAGTGATTTCAATCATACCTAGAAGAGCAACTATGATTTCAATAATAGAATTAAAAGCAAGTGATTAGTAATCATACATTGGCTAAATATTCTTTTTGCGAAAGGAAATATTTAGATAAGTTCTTTATGCTCTTCTAGGTAGCTCCAAACTCAAGTATGGATAATGCTTAAAAAAAATGTTAGAGCATTCTATCATTGTCCAACAATAAACAATATAGTGATTTTAAAATATGATGAAGATAATCCTTCTTTGTAGTTTTCAAATATACACGGATCGTATTGAGTCTTTAAAGTACAGTATACTTTAAGAAACTTGGTAACGAAGCTCTGATGCCAATTGTGGAAAACTAGAAGGGGGGGTTGAATAGTTTTACCAATTTAAAACTTCCTTTTAAATATTTAGTTCGACTTATGTCAATCTATTTGATTGTTTATGTTGGACGTTGATAGATAGATATATAAACGTGTAATGAAAGATAAAGAGTAAGAAGCACATCACCACGACACAAGTATTTATAGTGGTTCGGCTACAAGGACACCTTCCTTGCCCTACTCCACTCCCCGAGTCACCTACTCGAGAGTTCGTAAACACTACACCAACTCCTTATGGCGGAGAAGCCTTCACAACGTCGCTTAACCTTTTTCCGGTACAATGCTAAATACCGAGTTCTTTCACACCAAGGCGAACCACACCTAACACAACGTCGCCTACCCTTTATACGGTGCTAGGCTAACCACCGAGTTCTTTCACACCTTAGGAGAACTAATCCTTCACAACGTCGCCTACCCTTTATTAGGTACTAGGCTAAGCACCTAGTTCTTTCACACCTTAGGTGAACTACACCTTCATGACACAACACCTAATCTCAAGGAAATCTACTCCTTTTTACAACACCATCAAGGATATCACCATCCTTGTATATAAACAAATACATATATGTATAATGATGCACCTCATCGATTATACGACCTAGGCATTCTTCCCAAATGCTACTTGATTTAATTCTTTGGCATCCTTCACTAATGCCTTTGACACAACGCTTGACACCCTTCACTAACGCCTTCGTCTTGACACCTTTAGCATCCTTCACTAATGCTTTGACATGGATGATGAGCACCTTTCACTAATGCTTTCATCTTGACACTTTCGGCATTCTTCACTAATGCCTTCAACCCAACATCTATGGAGAAAGGAAGAACTATCAACAAGATAACCTTAGTAGTCTTGATGATGACGAAGCATGGCAACTCATGGACTTTGAGCTTGCACGTCTTCAAGAGGTGGTGATCTTTCCTTTAAGAGGAACCTAATAGATCACACAAAAACAAAATACAAACTACATAGATCACTTAGATCTGAGGTTAGAGGGTTAGAATACTTTGGGGAAGTATATGTAAAAAGCACACATAGAGAGGAAGAAATGGCTCTCTATTTATAGAGGAAATTCTCTTCTGTTTCCCCAGATCCCATGGATCCCTACCACAAGGGATCCGGCTAGCACAAAGCTAGGGATCCGTGGTCCGCTCCTCTTTGCCCATGGGTATTTTTGGTTATGGGTCATGGGTCGTGGGTCATGGGTTATGGGTTGATCCATGGTTTTCTTTCTAGATACAATGTATCTTAAGGATACAATGAACTTGGTTTAGTGGTATATATAAAACCATGGGTTATGGGTCAAAACCATTTGCTAGTATTTACCCATTTAGTATATACTTGTGTTTACCCAATTTAGCATACACTTAGTTTTTACCCATTTTAGTATACTTAGTTTAAGTATATGTTTAACCCAATATGTAAACACTAGTTGTTGTACATATGTATCTAAATCATAAAATCACTTATACTTGTTTTAGTGTTTTATGTGAAAGCGTAAGTGTGTTAGAAAACTATTAACTCAAACTAATTACGTACTCTATTTGTTTCGTTAAAATGATTTTATATTTGTTATCAACAAAACATTAGAAGATCGTAAAATATAAATAAACGTTTTCACGGCTTATTTGTATTAACACATATCATATTCAATAATTAGACAATAAAATCAACTTTTGACTAACATAATGTCTTTCGATATCTTGGTTCTTTTGGCTAAATATCTTTCAGATCATGATATGGACGTCCAAATGGAAAATGTTGCTGCACCAAATGTTCTCTCAATGGAAGACATCTTCCCCGACGGTTACATAATGAAGATTGGAAAGAACAACCTCAGAGTTGATTTTGAAAACTTCACTTGTTCTGAGTCGTCTTGTCAGATTGATGTGGATATTCTGAAGACTCATCCCTACAAGAATATGCTCACAAACTCTGCAACAGTGCCGGAGATCTATATTCACCAATTCTGGCACACAATACAAAAGGTCAAAGGTCAAAGTGTTGTGACGGTGACACTTAACAAAAAACAAGTCACCATCACTCCTGCAGATTTAAAGGCTATTCTCCTTCTTCCTACCATCCAGCCTGCCGATTACTCTGCTACTCCTTCTGAAGAGGTCTCTCTCCAGTTCATGGTCGACATCGGCTATGACGAAGTGATAAGGTTTTAAAAGGTACCATTTTGAGGGGTCGTTTTAGTCCTTATTTGATCACTTTTGTATCCGTTATTGCTTAATATCGTTCCTTTTCACTTTTTAGGTCTCTTGAAGGCAAAATGCTGGAATGGCACTTATTTGGACGAAAAGGCGCGAATATATGAAGAAAATGGCCAAAGTCAAAATCGAGACACTCACAGTTGCTGAAAATAGAAGGCGACGGCGTCAGGTGCTAATGGCGACGCCGTCCCAAAATTGTTGTGACGGTCCAGAACCCAAAACTCGTATTTTCAAGCGACGACGTCTAGTTGTGAAAGAGTAGGCCGTCGCTACTCAGACGGCCTAGATGCAATCCAGACGACGTCAGAAGCTGAAGAGGACGGTGTCACGGACATAAGGTGACGTCGTCGCAAGGTTAACGTGGCCAAGACGAAACCCTAATGACAGCGACACGACGGCGTCACTAAACATAAGGTGACGCCGTCGCATATGTAATCTTATATATAGAATCCGAATTTTTCAGTTTTAGGGAGAGTCTTTTGGAGTGAAAACCTAAAACTGAACCTAAGGTGTCTTGTACAGTATTTTAGGGTTTTAAACCCTATCTTACATCAAGATAAGTATTTACTTCATTAATTCAATTATGTCTTTGATTATTTGTGTGTATGCTTGCATGTTCTCCATGTCCGGCTAATTTATTTGTGTGTTTGCTTAGGAAGTATGAAACTTAATTATTGAATATTGATTGGTTGTTTCTTATCTTAGTTGATATATGATCTAGTAATGCGATAGGTCATTCGTTGTGTACTTAATGTTTGATTCATCTTTGTGAACCTTAGAATATAATTACCTGAGTAGTTGTAGGCTAAACCATCCAAAGAGTGCCTTAGAGTAAGAGTTTATCATCCCTAGTGGGTTTGTAGACGAGACCCTTTGGTAAGTTCAAAGAGTTAGGGAGAAACGCATACCCTACAACTTTAGACACACAACGCAACTAAGAATAAGGACGTGACAATTCAACCATCAATAGGAGATAATTAAGGAGTAGTACAACCTAAGTAAACACATCTTTAAACTATCATATGAGCACACATTAATTAGACATAGACTCCCACAACCTTAGTTTAGATAATTAGATAATAGTAGAGTAATCGGTAGAAATACCAACCCCCCAAATCCAATACCCGAGATTCGTACCTTTCCATTTCATAAAACATAAAAAAGATATAAAATAATCTTCCTCAACCTTAACCTTAGCGTAGTAACTCCTTACTAGCATTCCTATTCCCCTAGAGAACGATATCAATACCCGTGGCTTACCCTAATTACTACACTACAACGATTAGGTTCACTGCTGATGAGTGTGTAAATACTCATCATTTTTGAGTCAATCTGAACTGCAAAACGTCTAAAAATGCTCAGAAATGCATCAAAATACTGAAAATATTCCAAAATTGCATTTTATATGTTTCAGATGCAAAATGTTTAAAATCAGATGAAAAATGAGCAAAGTTTGCATAATTGGCAGTTTCAGTCCCCCAAGTTTCAAAAGTTGTCAAAAACAGTCCCTGAGCACATAATTTCAAAAGTAAAATCACCAAAGGTCCTTTTAAAATCAAAAGTTGTCAAAATTAGTCCTTTGGTGAAAAATGTAAAAAGTTTGAGAAAATTACAAGTTTGGTCCTCCAACTTTGAAAATTGGCAAAATTGGTCCCTGGAAATTGGAAAATGTCAGCTTTGGTCCTTGTACTTTTGGAACTTGTCATTTTCAACCCTTGGAACAACTTTGTGAATATGGCAGATTAAGTCCCTCAATTTCAGAAAATTACACAAAGGTCCTTGTCATTTAATCCCTTCTCAAACCAATTTGGACCCTGCCTGACCTTGGACCCCCTGTCAAATTGCATTTTGAACCCCCCTTATTATTAATAACCCCTGTCAATCCCAAGTCAAACCCCAACTTGGCGCCCTTTTTCTCTTCTTCTCAACCACTGTCTGCAAACAAGTTACCACCCATCCCCCCTCCTCTCATCCACTCAACCATGTCCCCCCACCTACAACAAGCCTCCAAGATGCATTTAATGCACCTCCCCCCTCCTCACTCAACCCCAACTGTCAAAAGCAAGATTTGGCGCCAAAATCTCATTCAAGGGCCAAGATCAGTTTTATCAATCCAATGGTCAAGAAAATGGTGGGAACTATTCAGAATAGAGAGAGAATGAGATTGGGTATAAAGAGAAGGAAAGAGAAGCAAGCAAGAGAGTAGATTTTTAGTTTTAAATTTCTCTTATGTCGTTTTTATTATTACTGTCTTAGTTTCATTCCAAAGTTGTAATATTTTGTTCCTAAATATTAAACTCAAGTTACATTTTCAGTTTATTCAAGTTTTAATCATTAATTCCAAGTTTCATTCAGTTTCATATTTATGTGCTTACTGTTAAAAATTCAAGTTTCCATTTCATAAAAACAAGCTTCATACAGCTTATTTATCAGTTTCAATAAGCTTATATAAGCTTTTCATAACTTTTTGAAAGCTTAAAATCAAGTTTCAAGCCATTTTGTATTCTGGTCAACAAAAGTCAACTGGGTGCTAAATTGGTCATGGAATTGGAATTGGGTTGATACAACATGGAAATGGGTTGATTCAGGTCTATTGGGTTGATATACTTTGGATTAGGCTAGTGTTCACTTGGTACTGTTTTCAAGCCATAGTGGCTATGGATCATTTGTAAGTCATTTTTAAAGTTTCATATGCATCATCTGTCTTTGTAGTTAGAATAAGCTCAATCTTGTTTAATTAGCTGTATTTAGGATTTATGGACTTAGTTTGATCATTTACTTAGCTGGTTAAGTGTTTAGTCTATAGTTGATTGCAAATCAGTGGTATTAAAAGGTGTTTGGATCAGCTTGTTGTTCTGCATTGGAGGTGGTCTCAGATGATAGAACTTGTTGTGTTATGCTTTGTTAGCTAATTTAAACTCATTCAAGTCTTACAAACTGCACCTGCAACTGTCAAAGTCAAAATCCATATAATTTGCCTTTAACAGGTTTACTGTTGGATTCTTGCAAAATCAAAAACTCATTTTGTGTTTAAATATCATATATATAGCTTGCTCTAGCTTTATTTCATCCATTAACATCAATCTTAGTACTTAAAATCAGTGGCAAAGTTCAACTTGGTCAAAATACCAAATCTGTTCAAAAGTCAAAACACTAAAAATCCTGTTTTGAGCCAACTGAGAGTGATTTTTCTTGGATTCATTTATGAGCCTAATTCAGTGAAACTTGTTGATTTGAAAACTTCCCTTGGTCTACTTTCTTGTCATCATTTTTATAAAATTTTGTGAATTTTTTAGAGGCTTCAAAAATGCCTGTCAATTTGGGCCAAACTGCCCTGTACACACTCAGTTAATAACTGAGTGTGCACAGGTAGTTTGTGCAGTCTTGCAACAAGCTCAAAACTAGTTGTCTAAGTCTAATTTTTGGTTCACAAACTCTTGACCAGGTCTTGATTAAGTTCCAAATTCTGTTTTTCCATTTCAGCTTATCTAGAAGCTTGTGCTTAAGCTCAAAGTTGGTCCCAAAATCTGTTTTTGCACAATAAGCTCAATAAGTCAAATCTGTTCAAACAGCTTATCAGAGGTTAAGGCTTGTTGTTTTTAGTTGCATTTGGGGTATTATAGCATATTAGAACTTTTGTTAACAGTTGGTGCTTGTTGGTCTTCATTTAGCTTATTCAAGTGCTTATTTATAAGCACTTGGCACATCAGTTTCATATTCTTGCACATAAGCACTTGTTTTTCCATTTTTCCTAGCTTCCTAATATTATTTTAGAGTTTTCTTGAAATTTTCAGATTTTTCTAAGCTTGTTTGCTATTTTTCTTAATTTAAATTAGTTTTTAAGCATTTTTAAATAGCAATTAATACAAAAAATTAAGAAAATGTTCAAAAAAAATAATTTTTCATTTTTCTTAAGTTAAGATAAATATAAAAAGACAAAAAAATATTTTTCTAGATTTTTCTTAGTTGAATTTGTATTTTTAAATAATTTAATTAGTTTTTAATAGTTTTTAATTCCTAGAAAATAGAAAAATAATCAGAAAATTACAAAAATAGTTTTGAAAATTCTATTTTGATATTTTAGATTTTTCTAAGTCTTAATTTTATTTTTCTAGCTTTATTTCCTATTTTCTTGTATTTTAGGTAATTATTTATTAGTTAAAAATAGTTTTAATTAATAGTAATTAATTAAATAGTTATAAAAATAATTTTCTTTTTCTATAAATTTTCTTTTATCATTAGGATTATAAAAATGTCATTTTCATATTTTTAGGACTTTTATTTCTTAGATCTCACTTTTTATTTTGTATGTTTACGTAATTTTAAACGTAAGTTTTAAGTTTTAAATTTTAAACGTTCATCAATTTTGCAAATAGTGATAGCGTTTATTTAATAGTTTTTATCTTTTTAATTTCCTTTAATTTGCATTTAAGCCGTTGTAATTTGTTGGCTTTTCCTGTAGTTATAATATCATTCAAATCCCTTTTCCGTTCAAATCTCTCGATCACTATTCGTTTGGTGATCCATTGCACAGCTCGCTGGGACATAACGACCCGGGGAAACACTATACTCCTCAGATCTTCATTGCATTCGTGCTTAAGCAGTTTTAAGCTGATTACGGTCGGCCATTCACAAGTGGCCGGCTTGAGTGATTTAGCTTGACTGTTTGGCACGCATCAACTGCCTAGGGTGTTATAAAACTTGCTCGAAGAAAAGGAAGTTTCCTTGACCCCGAACGACGCGTGTAGCGTTATCAAGTTTTTGGCGCCGCTGCCGGGGAATAGAATAGCTAGTTAGTAGTCCACCTCGTTTAGGTTCTTTGCTTGATTCCTATCAAGTAAACTTTTTTCTCATTTTTAGCTTTCTCTTAGTCTATCCCCCTTCTTCGTGACCTTTATTCGTAACCCCATCACTTTTCATCATGGAAGGTGATAACCCACTACCATTCATCAACCCACCACCTAATGACCCGCCAAGAGCCCGTACTCTTGGTGAATACTCGAGACCAAGCCACCTAGGCTATAGGAACACCATTGAGCTTCCCGACCAAGCCCAAACTACGGCCCTGCGATCCGACACCATCCGGTTGGTGCAAAATGGATGTGCATTCCATGGACTTCGTTCCGAAGATCCAAATTAGCATCTGAGGGATTTCCTCAAAATTGTCGATTCTATTGACCTTGATGCTACTACTCGGGAGACCACGCGCCTGCGTCTCTTCCAATTCTATCTACGGGACCAAGCTAGTAATTGGCTTGAGCGACTTCCCGCCGGCTCCATCTCAAGTTGGGATGATCTTACCTCTCGCTTCCTTGCTCAATTTTTCCCACCGGGGAGAACCACTAAGCTTAGGAATGACATCTTGATGTTCCAACAACGTCAAGGTGAATCTCTCTACGAAGCATGGACCCGATTCAAGGACTTACTTCATAAAGTCCCTCATCACGGCATTGATCTTTGGCTCCAAGTCCAAATCTTTTATGATCATGTCAACTTCCCCACTAAGCGATCCATTGACCAAGCGGCCGGTGGAAAACTTAGTGATCTCACCGCGGAAGAATCATGGGGTATAATAGAGGACCTCGCCCTCTATGACAACGAAAGTTGGGATGACCCCCGTGAGCTGCCCAAAACCGTTAAGGCAATCTCCTTGCCTCCTCCCGACCGTAGGATGATCGAACTTGAAGATCAAGTTAGATTCCTCATGAGTTCCTACAAAAATCCTAAGTCCTCACGACAAGTGAATCAAATCACTCTACCTTGTGAGTTATGCAGTGGTCCCCATGACACTCGTGATTGCACAAGGCTCCCCGAACAAGCTTTTGCGGACTACGCCTCCATACGTACCGACGGAGCGGGAGAGAAGTGGTACACTTTCAAACCCGAACAAAACAACTTAGGAAACTCGTACAACCCTTCGTGGAGAAATCACCCTAACCTTAAGTGGAACCAAAACTCAAGCACACCCCAAAGCTCATCTAGTTCACCTACTAGGGTCAATTCTTTTAATACCGGGAACCCCACTAATCTTGAGGCAATTGCATCTAGATTTTTGTCATCCCAAGAAACTCGATTGAATAAGCTTGAAGCCGATTTTAAGCAAAAACAAAGCGAGATGACAACCAAGCTTGATGCCCTCTTAAAAGCCTTCAATGAGCGGGAAGTTGGAGCACTCCCAAGTGATACCATAAAGAACCCAAAAGTGAATTTGATTGCATCGACTTCATGTTCTAGTTCACCATGGGAGAGTGCACATCCATGCCCCTCCCACCCAACGGTTCACTCGGTAAATGCTATCAAAAAGGGTTCCAAGCCATCCAAGAGGTACCAAGGCCCGGCACCTTTTGTAGAGCCTACTCTTGAGAAACCCGTCAGCCAAGAATCCAAACCTAGTTTAGAGGAGGAGTACAAGGAACTCCATCAAGAAAAACCGATTCTTGAAGTCTTAGCTCATGCACCTTACTATAATGCTTTAAAAGAAAAATATGAGTTAGAACTTAGGCTTGGAAAACATGGGTCCGCCTTTGTGCGAAACAACTTACCTAAGAAGCTAGACGATCCCGGGCTATTTACTCTTCCGTGTAGACTTGGAACTTCCAAAACACTCGATGCTCTAGCCGATTTAGGATCATGCATCAATCTTGTTCCGTTGTCCCTCCATAGAAGCCTTAACTTAGGTAAAATTGAATCAACGGAAACCATCTTAGGTCGAGCGGACGGTAGTATAGCACGTCCAGTAGGAATAATAAAGGACATGGTAGTACATGTAGGAGAGTTGACTCTTTTGGCCGACTTTCATGTGCTAGACATGAATAAGGACCCGACATGCCCATTACTAGTTGGAAGAGGATTTTTAGCTACCGCTAGTGCCATCATCGATTGTAAGATGTCCAAAATAGTGGTAGGGGAGGGGAGTGCTAGATCCGTTTACGATGTTAAAAAGCATACATACTACAAGGATGAGGAAATCCCACAAGAGATAGGGTTGGATAGAGAGACTTCTAGATATGGACCTTGGATTGATAAGAACATCATAGGCCCCCAAAGACCTTTTTACCTAGATAAAGCCTTTGCTAGTGCAGCAACTTTCCAAGAAAAAGAAATGGCTAGGGACATAGAAGTGAACCCGTTCGAGGACGCCTTAGTATTTAGGAAGATGACCGAGTTCCTAGGAAGCTTGCCCGTTAACCTTGTCATGAATAAGTGGATAGTTGAGAAATCTGAACACAAGTGGGATTGGAATAGACCGCCTAGTGATGGTAATGGAGGGTGGCACATTAGGATACAAATCTATGATCCCGATGGTGAGATGTTTGAAAAGGCATATTTAACCGAACGTACTACTAGGAACTTGAATGATAAGTTTGATCCTTACGACATTGTTGAGGATAGACTTACGTATATCGGTACGTAGGAGCACGACTATGAGTCTAGCTACAAGACTCTTAAATAAAGAAAAGCGCTTCGTGGGAGGCAACCCATGTTTAATTTGTTTGCTTGTTAGTGTCATATATCTTTTATTAATTGTTTATCCTCATGTTTAAATTTGTAAAAATGCTTTATTTTGTTTTTAACTTCGTCTTGATTGCATATAAAGGTATTTTACATAAGGGATAAGTGTAGGGAGGATTACACACGTTTTCAAAAGAAACGTAAACATGAGAATAACAATTAACTAAAAGATATTTATATTTGTTTGTTCGAGTCAAATGCTTGTATCGAGTCATAATGGATGTTTTGCAGAAATTTTTCCAGATTCTAAAGATGTAAATTTTCCTGAATTTTTTTTCAAAAAAATCGCAGACCAGTTTTTGTCAGGATAACCTGACGGCGTCAGGATTGCAACCTGACGGCGTCAGGAAGGAGTAAAAACATCAGATTACTTTTTTCTCGTTTTCTGAGCTACTTATAAATTTTTGGAATTTTCCAGGTCTTAATTTTCTTAGAAATTCTGTAAACATCCATTCCACAAGCATTGTATCCTAGTTTAAATCGAGTCTTATATATATTATTACCGCCGATTTTACGCGAAGGTTTCGTTTGTTTTCTTCAAGTGTGCAGGTTTAGTTTGTCAAGAAGAAGTTACATAAGATTGGAAGGAGCTTTTCACGCAATAATTCTTCTTGAAAAGGATTTAACCACCACTTTACACAGATCCTACCGAGCTAATCAGGGGAGTATTAGTTTCTTTCGTTTTTAATTACCTTCTTTTATCATAACTTTGATACTTTCGGGGAACATTGAGGACAATGTTCAGTTTAAGTGTAGGGAGGGAAAATAAAATGGGAACTTTGAAACTATGCTTATCCTTGACTATTTGCTTTGTCCAATTGTGATTGTGTAATAAACCATGAGGAAATGTCGGTTAGGGTAATTTTGGCACCAAATTTAAAATTTTTTATGACATATAGGAGTGGGCCATTAGTCTTAACAAAAGCGTCTCATGGATAGGAAGTTGCATGACTAGCACAAAAACCCTTTACCACCCAAATTCCACCAAAATGTGAGGATCGCCCTTAGATTAGTAGGAATTAAAAGCATTCATCTTCAATGCTTAGAGTGTGAACCGGTAGTATATTAGATTCTAGAACTTGTTTTGTGATGCATTCCGAGATCGCAAGTGAGGCTACACTTGTGTAGTTAGGAATAACTAAATGATAAGAGGCATTAGGTAACCCTTGTTTGATACCTGTAGTATAATTACTTCTTCCATATCGGTTGAGTAATTCCCCCACACACTTTGCGTTGTACTCATCTTTAGTACACGATACCCCTAGTTAACCCCTCAGAGCCTATCCTTTTCGCGGTTCTCGTGATGTTTCGGTTTTTCCGGAATATCAATGAAGAGCATTGTTTACACCCCACCCCCAAATATACACCCAAATCGCCTTAGCCTACCCCTTATGCACTCACTTTTAGTGCAAATGTTTGTTATCACCCTAAACCCTTAGTTCAATTATCTAGTTGCTTGCATAAGTTGCTAAGTCGAGTCATATCCTTTGTATACAGTTTTGGGATGATTGGGATTCATGGGAAAAGTTAAAGTTTATGAAATGACGGGAAGGGAACGTTAAAAATTCAAATTCCCTTTGTTTGCATAATAATGTACCCCAAGTGTTTTGATCTTTTCAAATCTGGTCAAATTAGTGTTAGAGTAATAAAAACTCAAGTGTAGGGATATGCCTGTAAATCCCTAGTATTTTGATGTTATCGTAGAGGATGGTAAAGTAAAAGTGTATGAAAAAAAAACATACGGGCTACCATCCTACATCTATCCTTTAAATTTTTGTTTATTTATTTCAGTTATCTAGAGTTTAGAGTGTCGAGTCTTGGCTTAGCAACGCCATTCTTCATATGCATTTAACATAGAGATTTTTGACTTGCCACCACTAAATAGCCTATCCCACCAAACCCTTGTTTCCCTACCGTAAGCCTAACATTACAACCCTTTAAAAGACCTCTTTGATAGTCTTTCCTAGGTGCTTACGCCAAAGCGATGGAGGTTTGATCTATTCTCAAGCCTATGGTAATCTATGTACTAGGACCGGTTAATGAGTGTTTATCTTCCATGTCCTATTTGTTATATTTCATATATACACCCGAGAGAGATGTGAGTATCCAAACACCCCATGTGAGGTGCTAGTATGTAATTTCCGTGCTTGTTATGACTTTTGCGGGGCTTATATGTGTTGTGGACCGTTTTGAATTAATGCTTCATGACCCCTAACTTATAAATTAATTGGCTAAAAGCACATTTGCTTGAGGACAAGCAAATAACAAGTGTAGGGATATTTGATAAGGTTTTAAAAGGTACCATTTTGAGGGGTCGTTTTAGTCCTTATTTGATCACTTTTGTATCCGTTATTGCTTAATATCGTTCCTTTTCACTTTTTAGGTCTCTTGAAGGCAAAATGCTGGAATGGCACTTATTTGGACGAAAAGGCGCGAATATATGAAGAAAATGGCCAAAGTCAAAATCGAGACACTCACAGTTGCTGAAAATAGAAGGCGACGGCGTCAGGTGCTAATGGCGACGCCGTCCCAAAATTGTTGTGACGGTCCAGAACCCAAAACTCGTATTTTCAAGCGACGACGTCTAGTTGGGAAAGAGTAGGCCGTCGCTACTCAGACGGCCTAGATGCAATCCAGACGACGTCAGACGCTGAAGAGGACGGCGTCACGGACATAAGGTGACGCCGTCGCAAGGTTAACGTGGCCAAGACGAAACCCTAATGACGGCGACACGACGGCGTCACTAAACATAAGGTGACGCCGTCGCATATGTAATCTTATATATAGAATCCGAATTTTTCAGTTTTAGGGAGAGTCTTTTGGAGTGAAAACCTAAAACCGAATCTAAGGT
The DNA here is from genome assembly GCA_019973895.1 of Chrysanthemum seticuspe. NCBI lineage: Eukaryota > Viridiplantae > Streptophyta > Magnoliopsida > Asterales > Asteraceae > Chrysanthemum > Chrysanthemum seticuspe. The sequence continues at coordinate 36,974,983 of BPTQ01000002.1, forward strand.
GTCTTGTACAGTATTTTAGGGTTTTAAACCCTATCTTACATCAAGATAAGTATTTACTTCATTAATTCAATTATGTCTTTGATTATTTGTGTGTATGCTTGCATGTTCTCCATGTCCGGCTAATTTATTTGTGTGTTTGCTTAGGAAGTATGAAACTTAATTATTGAATATTGATTGGTTGTTTCTTATCTTAGTTGATATATGATCTAGTAATGCGATAGGTCATTCGTTGTGTACTTAATGCTTGATTCATCTTTGTGAACCTTAGAATATAATTACCTGAGTAGTTGTAGGCTAAACCATCCAAAGAGTGCCTTAGAGTAAGAGTTTATCATCCCTAGTGGGTTTGTAGATGAGACCCTTTGGTAAGTTCAAAGAGTTAGGGAGAAACGCATACCCTACAACTTTAGACACACAACGCAACTAAGAATAAGGACGTGACAATTCAACCATCAATAGGAGATAATTAAGAAGTAGTACAACCTAAGTAAACACATCTTTAAACTATCATACGAGCACACATTAATTAGACATAGACTCCCACAACCTTAGTTTAGATAATTAGATAATAGTAGAGTAATCGGTAGAAATACCAACCCCCCAAATCCAATACCCGAGATTCGTACCTTTCCATTTCATAAAACATAAAAAAGATAAAAAATAATCTTCCTCAACCTTAACCTTAGCGTAGTAACTCCTTACTAGCATTCCTATTCCCCTAAAGAACGATATCAATACCCGTGGCTTACCCTAATTACTACACTACAACGATTAGGTTCACTGCCTAGGGTGTTATAAAACTTGCTCGAAGAAAAGGAAGTTTCCTTGACCCCGAACGACGCGTGTAGCGTTATCAAGTTTTTGGCGCCGCTGCCGGGGAATAGAATAGCTAGTTAGTAGTCCACCTCGTTTAGGTTCTTTGCTTGATTCCTATCAAGTAAACTTTTTTCTCATTTTTAGCTTTCTCTTAGTCTATCCCCCTTCTTCGTGACCTTTGTTCATAACCCCATCACTTTTCATCATGGAAGGTGATAACCCACTACCATTCATCAACCCACCACCTAATGACCCGCCAAGAGCCCGTACTCTTGGTGAATACTCGAGACCAAGCCACCTAGGCTATAGGAACACCATTGAGCTTCCCGACCAAGCCCAAACTACGGCCCTGCGATCCGACACCATCCGGTTGGTGCAAAACGGATGTGCATTCCATGGACTTCGTTCCGAAGATCCAAATTAGCATCTGAGGGATTTCCTCAAAATTGTCGATTCTATTGACCTTGATGCTACTACTCGGGAGACCACGCGCCTGCGTCTCTTATAATTCTCTCTACGGGACCAAGCTAGTAATTGGCTTGAGCGACTTCCCGCCGGCTCCATCTCAAGTTGGGATGATCTTACCTCTCGCTTCCTTGCTCAATTTTTCCCACCGGGGAGAACCACTAAGCTTAGGAATGACATCTTGATGTTCCAACAACCTCAAGGTGAATCTCTCTACGAAGCATGGACCCGATTCAAGGACTTACTTCATAAAGTCCCTCATCACGCCATTGATCTTTGGCTCCAAGTCCAAATCTTTTATGATCATGTCAACTTCCCCACTAAGCGATCCATTGACCAAGCGGCCGGTGGAAAACTTAGTGATCTCACCACGGAAGAATCATGGGGTATAATAGAGGACCTCGCCCTCTATGACAACGAAAGTTGGGATGACCCCCGTGAGCTGCCCAAAACCGTTAAGGCAATCTCCTTGCCTCCTCCCGACCGTAGGATGATCGAACTTGAAGATCAAGTTAGATTCCTCATGAGTTCCTACAAAAATCCTAAGTCCTCACGACAAGTGAATCAAATCACTCTACCTTGTGAGTTATGCAGTGGTCCCCATGACACTCGTGATTGCACAAGGCTCCCCGAACAAGCTTTTGCGGACTACGCCTCCATACGTACCGACGGAGCGGGAGAGAAGTGGTACACTTTCAAACCCGAACAAAACAACTTAGGAAACTCGTACAACCCTTCGTGGAGAAATCACCCTAACCTTAAGTGGAACCAAAACTCAAGCACACCCCAAAGCTCATCTAGTTCACCTAATAGGGTCAATTCTTTTAATACCGGGAACCCCACTAATCTTGAGGCAATTGCATCTAGATTTTTTTCATCCCAAGAAACTCGATTGAATAAGCTTGAAGCCGATTTTAAGCAAAAACAAAGCGAGATGACAACCAAGCTTGATGCCCTCTTAAAAGCCTTCAATGAGCGGGAAGTTGGAGCACTCCCAAGTGATACCATAAAGAACCCAAAAGTGAATTCGATTGCATCGACTTCATGTTCTAGTTCACCATGGGAGAGTGCACATCCATGCCCCTCCCACCCAACGATTCACTCGGTAAATGCTATCAAAAAGGGTTCCAAGCCATCCAAGAGGTACCAAGGCCCGGCACCTTTTGTAGAGCCTACTCTTGAGAAACCCGTCAGCCAAGAATCCAAACCTAGTTTAGAGGAGGAGTACAAGGAACTCCATCAAGAAAAACCGATTCTTGAAGTCTTAGCTCATGCACCTTACTATAATGCTTTAAAAGAAAAATATGAGTTAGAACTTAGGCTTGGAAAACATGGGTCCGCCTTTGTGCGAAATAACTTACCTAAGAAGCTAGACGATCCCGGGCTATTTACTCTTCCGTGTAGACTTGGAACTTCCAAACCACTCGATGCTCTAGCCGATTTAGGATCATGCATCAATCTTGTTCCGTTGTCCCTCCATAGAAGCCTTAACTTAGGTAAAATTGAATCAACGGAAACCATCTTAGGTCTAGCGGACGGTAGTATAGCACGTCCAGTAGGAATAATAAAGGACATGGTAGTACATGTAGGAGAGTTGACTCTTTTGGCCGACTTTCATGTGCTAGACATGAATAAGGACCCGACATGCCCATTACTAGTTGGAAGAGGATTTTTAGCTACTGCTAGTGCCATCATCGATTGTAAGATGTCCAAAATAGTGGTAGGGGAGGGGAGTGCTAGATCCGTTTACGATGTTAAAAAGCATACATACTACAAGGATGAGAAAATCCCACAAGAGATAGGGTTGGATAGAGAGCCTTCTAGATATGGACCTTGGCTTGATAAGAACATCATAGGCCCCCAAAGACCTTTTTACCTAGATAAAGCCTTTGCTAGTGCAGCAACTTTCCAAGAAAAAGAAATGGCTAGGGACATAGAAGTGAACCCGTTCAAGGACGCCTTAGTATTTAGGAAGATGACCGAGTTCCTAGGAAGCTTGCCCGTTAACCTTGTCATGAATAAGTGGATAGTTGAGAAATCTGAACACAAGTGGGATTGGAATAGACCGCCTAGTGATGGTAATAGAGGGTGGCACATTAGGATACAAATCTATGATCCCGATGGTGAGATGTTTGAAAAGGCATATTTAACCGAACGTACTACTAGGAACTTGAATGATAAGTTTGATCCTTACGACATTGTTGAGGATAGACTTACGTATATCGGTACGTAGGAGCACGACTATGAGTCTAGCTACAAGACTCTTAAATAAAGAAAAGCGCTTTGTGGGAGGCAACCCATGTTTAATTGTTTGCTTGTTAGTGTCATATATCTTTTATTAATTGTTTATCCTCATGTTTAAATTTGTAAAAATGCTTTATTTTGTTTTTAACTTCGTCTTGATTGCATATAAAGGTATTTTACATAAGGGATAAGTGTAGGGAGGATTACACACGTTTTCAAAAGAAACGTAAACATGAGAATAACAATTAACTAAAAGATATTTATATTTGTTTGTTCGAGTCAAATGCTTGTATCGAGTCATAAAGGCAGTGGAAAAACCATAATTGGTAATCAGCTCACCAAAGATAATATTGATAATTTATCTAAGAGTTGGCTAGTCCAGAGCAAACGGCTTCTGGTAAAGACAAATCAAATCCGTTGAAAGCTGGTGGTTTGCTCAAAATCACATGGTTATCGGTGTACCATGGTTCTTACTTGAACTGAAACATTTGGCTACTCCAGAAGTAATGGCTTTTGGTAAAGAGATTCAAATCCATTAAGTTTTTCTCAAAAGATTGCTAGGGGCTAGCAATAGTTTAGTGTGGGGGATTGATGAGTGTGTAAATACTCATCATTTTTGGTCAAATCTGAACTGCAAAACGTTTAAAAATGCTCAGAAATGCATCAAAATACTGAAAATATTCCAAAATTGCATTTTATATGTTTCAGATGCAAAATGTTTAAAATCAGATGAAAAATGAGCTAAGTTTGCATAATTGGCAGTTTCAGTCCCGCAAGTTTCAAAAGTTGTCAGAAATAGTCCCTGAGCACTTATTTCAAAAGTAAAATCACCAAAGGTCCTTTTAAAATCATAAATTGTCAAAATTAGTCCTTTGGTGAAAAATATCAAAAGTTTTGAGAAATTTCAAGTTTAGTCCTCTAAGTTTAAAAATTGGCAAAAATAGCCCTTGGAAATTTGAAAATGTCAAGTTTGGTCCTTATACTATTGGAGCTTGTCACTTTTAGTCCCTTGGAGTAGCTTTGTGAAAATGGCAGCAGTGGTCCTTGTATTTTCAAAAAATGGCAAAACAAGTCCTTATTAATACCCTTTAAACCATTGACCCTTGTCATTCCCTTTTTGGACCCTGCCATAAGCCAATTGGACCCTTTGCATTTTTGACCTCCCTTTTAATATTAAACACCAGTCAAATCCTGGTCAAACAAACAAACGCGCCAAAGTCTTCTCCTTCACCAAACGTTCTGCAAACACCAGACACCCATCCCCCCTCCTCACCTTCACACTTCCTTGTTCCCCCCCACCTCAACTACCTTCCAAGAGCATTAAATGCTTCTTCAATCCCCTCACTCAACCCTCCCAGTTGATAAACTCATTTTGGCGCCAAAATCCAATCAAACGGCCAAGATCATTTTAAGCTATCCAATGGCCCTAAATTGAAGTGGGAACTGATCAGAGAGGTTAAAGAAGTCTTTTTGGGTATAAAAGAAGAGAGAAGAAGGAAGATAGAGAGGAGTACTTAGTTTAATTTTCAAATGTATTTCGTTTTTAAAATTCTTAAGTCTTAAATGAATTCTTAGTTGTATTTTCAAGTTTCATTGTATTAAGCTAACTTGTTTCAGTGTATTTCAACTCTTTTCAAGTATCAATTTAAGTTTATGTTAAGAATTCATGTTTCATGGTCACTGTAGCAAAAGTCAGTTTTGAATTCTTATAACCAAGTTTCTAGTTGCTTACTTTTAAACTCAAACAAGCTTGTATAAGCTTCTTACAGCTTTTTGTGAGCTTATATATCAAATTCAAGCAGTTTTGTATTTTGGTCAATGAAAGTCAACTAAATCATCATTGGGCAATAGAAATGGAATTGGGTGATGCAGTGCTGGATTTGGGTTGATATTGAGCTAGGTTAGGGTTTGGAATAGGTTAGTTGTTCTTGTTTTCTTTGGCAAGCCACTGTGGCTAGGACCATATGTAAGTCCATTTTCATGTTCATTGCATATTTGGTGTCTGTGGTTAGAAATAGTTGAGACTTGTTTATTTAGTGGTAGTTAGGTTAATTTAGCTCAGTTTAATCAGTTATACAAGTTGGATCAGTAGTTAGCTTAATTAAAATTGCATATCAGTGTATTTAAGGTGTGTTTGGATTTGTTGTTTAAACTGTATTTGAGGCTTGATCAGTGATTGAAACCTGCTGGTTTAAGCTTGTGTAGATCATTTGAACTCATATCTGTCTCAATATTGCACCTGCAAAGGCTAAAAGTCAAAATCTCATCTAATCTGTCTCAAATGCATACCTGTTGAAGTTTTGGAAGATCAAACACTTGTTTTGTGTTTAAGATTCATAGACATTGCTTGCATTGAGTTTGTTTTATCATATTACATCAATATCAGTCCAAAAATTGGAATCAAAGTTCACATAAGTCAACATTTCATTTCTGTTGCAAAAGTCAAAACTTGGAAAAGTGATTTTGAGTCAAACTGAAAGGATTTTTCATTGACTCATTTCTGAGCCAAATTAAGTGAAACTTGGTGTTTTTAAACTTCACTTGGTCTAGTTTCTTATTGTCATTTTTTTAGATTTTTGTCAAATTTTTAAAAGCTCCAAATGAGCTTGTCAATTAGGTCTCATTTCCCCAGGGCACAAACTCAGTATTAACTGAGTGTGCACAGGTTTTGTGTAGGGGTTGCACAGGGCTCATAAGAGCTTGTCAAAGTCTGGTCTTTGGTTTAGACATAGCCTCCCAGGTCTAGTGTAGGTTCCCACTTTTGGTTTTCATTTTCAGCTTATAGAGTAGCTTGTGCTTAAGCTGCAAGTAGGCCCCTAAACCTGTGTTTGGCACTTGAGCTCTAATCATCATAATCTTTGTAACTTGCAATCCAGAGGTTAAGGCTTGTTGTTTTTAGTTGCTTTTGAGTTCTTTTAGCATATTAGAGCTTCTGTGACAGTGTGGTGCTTATTTGGTACCATTTGCTTAAAATAAGTGCTTATTCATAAGCACTTTGCATAGCAGTTTCATATTCTACAACATAAGCCCCTGTTTTTATATTTTTCCTAGATTCTTAATATTATTTTAGACTTATCTTGAATTTTTCAGATTTTTCCAGGTCTGTTTGGTATTTTTCTTGATTTAAAACAGTTTTTAAGTCTTTTTAATTAGCTTTTAATACAATTAATTCAGAAAAGTTTCAAAAAAATAATTTTTCATTTTTCTTAAGTTAAGATAAATATAAAAAGTCAAAAAAATATTTTTCCAGATTTTTCTTAGTTAAATTTGTATTTTTAAGCAATTTAATTAGTCTTTAATAGATTTTAATTAATAGAAAATACAAAAATAATCAGAAAAATACAAAATTAGTTTTGAAAATTCTCTTTTGTTATTTTAGATTTTTCCAAGTCATAATTTTATTTTTCAAGCTTTATTTCATATTTTCTTGTATTTTAGTCTATTATTAAATAGTTAAAAATAGTTTTTAATTAATAATAATTAGATAAATAGTTAAAAAAAATCATTTTCTTTTTCTATAAATTTTCTTTTATCATTAGGTTTGTAAAAATATCATTTTCATATTTTTAGGATTAATACTGCTCCAGTTTCACATTTTACTTTGTACGTCACGTAGTTTTTAATTTCAGTTTTATAAAAGAAAAAATCAAAAACATCATTTTGCAAATAGTGATAGCGTTTATTTAATATTTTTTTATCTTTTTAATTCTCTTTAATTTGCATTTAAGCCTTTGTATTTATAGGCTATTTCTGTAGTTATAATAATTCAAATCCCTCTTTTCCGTTCAAATCTCTCGATCACTATTCGTTTGGTGATTCTTCGCATAGCTCGTTGGGACATAACGACCCGGGGAAACACTATACTCTCCTGATCTTCATTGCACTTGTGTCTGAACTGTTTTAAGTTTCTTACGGTTGGCCATTCACAAGTGGCCAGCTTGTGTGAGAAAAACTTGACGGTTTAGCACGAATCAAATTTTTGGCGCCGCTGCCGGGGAGCTGTGCTGATTATCTTCCGTTTAGCAGATTAGTAGTTTGAATACTCACTCTTTGTTCATACCATCCATCTATCTATATATCTATCCATATTTTCTTATAAAAAATCCAAAAACCCAAAAACATCCAAAGACGTATAAAACACAAAAATATTTTTCTTTTGTTTCTATATATATATCAAGATAAAAATACAAAAAGATTTGTCGTTTTCTTTGTTTAATAATAACAACATAAAAGATTACCACCGCAAACCAAGGCAGTGTACTACCTAACTGGGGGTACGACCATAATAAGTTCCCGAACCAAAGATTTAAAACTTGCCTTTGTGTCCTTGTGATTGGTGTACCTTTTTCAAAGAAGCCATTCATCTTGTGATTATTGGTTTAAGTTCACTGTTGTTTTGCCTCGATCTTGTTTTAATTGGATTTGTTGTTATATCTACTTGTCAGAACCAGAAAACCTTAAAAGATTCTTCTCACCCCATTTTCATAAAATATTTTCATAATTCTCATTTCTCTCCTTAACTCTGAGGTCTCTTAGAGTTAACTCTAGTGTATGCGCATTCGCTCTTCTAGATCTGTAAGCCCATTTCGTGAGCTTGTCAAGATTCCAAGAAGGCGTGTCCGTAGACTTTCTGCTCCATCAGTCGGATCTGAGATCCGGACTGCTCACACTACTTCCGTTATCATGGCGGAAGAACGCCCTATGTGTGAGCTTCTCCAGGCACCCATCGAAGGGTATGGAGATGCTATTGTGATCCCAGCCATTGTGGCTGAAAATTTTGAACTCAAAACCGGGTTACTGAATCTTGTAACCTCAAGTCAGTTCTATGGTTTTGAGCGGGATGATCCTCATGCTCATATTCGATGGTTTAACAAGATTGCATCTACCATCAAATACAAAAATGTCCCTACTGATGCTGTTAAGCTTCTTCTGTTCCCATTTTCTCTTGAGGGGCAAGCCCGGATTTGGCTTGAAAAACAACCCCCTCAGTCAATTGAGACATGGGAAGACCTGGTGAAGAAATTTGTGAATGAATTTTATCCACCTTCCAAAACCACGAGTCTTAAAAATGAAATCATCAAGTTTACTCAAAAGTTTGATGAATCCTTCAGTGAATCGTGGGATCGTTTCAAGGAATTGCTTCGCAAATGTCCTCACCACGGTTTCTCCGAGTTGATGCAACTCGATACTTTCTACAATGGAGTGAGTCAATCTGATCAAGATTCTCTCCATTCCTCCGCTGGAGGAAATTTCTTGAGAAAAACTGTCAAAGAAGCTTTAGCGATCATTGAAAACAAGTCTAAAGTCCGCATTGCACGAAGCAAGCCGGTTGTTTCCCAAGTCAGTGTTGGTCCTTCTTCTTCGTCGCCCGTGAGTCAATCTAGCACCGATGCCAAGATTGACAAACTCACGGAAGCTATTCAAGCTTTGGTTCTCTCCAACCAAAAGAAAGTCTCATTTCCACAAACTTCACCTCCTGCTGAAGTTAAGAAAGTGGAAGTCTGTGTTACTTGTGGTGGCCCCCATGCTTATTACAACTGTATGGCCACTGATGGTAACCCTTTTGAAGCTAATGCTGTGGACGGGATTTCTAATCAGGGAGGCAACCAATATCGTGCTCCTATAGACCCGAACCACCGTCCTAACCACTACCCTGGACCTCCCGGTTTCAATCAAAACCGTAATCAAAATCAGAATAGACCAAACCAAGGTTTTCAAAACCAAGGTAATTTTAGTCCAAACAACGGTTTTCAAAATCAAAATCAAAATTTCCAACACCAAGGAAATTTCAATAGAAACCCAGGTCAGGGAAATTTCAACCCAGGGTATTTTCATGCCAATAATCAAGGAAATTTTCAAGGCCCTAATCCTAACAATAGAGGCCAGAATTTTCCTGTGCAAAATCAAGCCATTGTTCCAACTGAACCATCATCTGATGAGTTGTTGAAGCAATTCATGAAATCCCAAGAGGAAATGAATCGGTTGTTGGTAAGCCAGATTTCTGACATTAAGAAGTCTTTAAATGATCGACCCTCGGGCTCAGGAAAACTTTCGAGCAACACGATCGCTAACCCGAGGGAAGATGCAAAGGCGATCACAACCAGAAGTGGTGCTTCTTATGATGGACCCGCTATTCCTACTACCTCTTCTTCTTCTCTCCCGAAGGTAGTGGAAAGCGAACCTGAGGCGACAAAGGACAAGGAACTTCCTAATAATAACGGAAGTACCAGCAATGTCCATCCTCAGGTGGTCCCGAAACCCAAGACCAATCCTGGAGTTGTTTTTGAACCTCCAGTTGGTGACCCCAAATCCAAAACTTCTATTCCTTACCCCTCACGTTTAAATGAGCAAAAGCTCCGCGAGAAAGCCAGTCATCAAATGGAGAAATTTTTTCAAATTTTCCAAGAGCTACATTTTGACATAAGCTTTGCGGATGCCATCATGTTGATGCCCAAGTTTGCATCTACTCTCAAACACATGTTGAGCAACAAGGAAAAGCTGTTTGAAATGACCAAAACTCCTTTGAACGAGAACTGCTCAGCAGTTCTATTAAAGAAGCTTCCCGAGAAGCTAGGAGATCCCGGAAAATTTCTTCTTCCTTGTGTTTTTCCTGGGATGATTGAATGCTTTGCCCTTGCCGATCTTGGTGCAAGCATCAATCTGATGCCGTATTCAGTGTGGAAGAAACTTTATCTTCCGGAACTTATTCCTACCTGCATGACTCTTGAGCTTGCAGATCGTTCTATATCGCGTCCCCTTGGCATCGCCGAGGATGTATTTGTGAAAGTAGGAAAGTTCCATTTTCCAGCTGACTTCGTGGTTGTTGATTTCGATGCCGATCATCGGGTTCCTCTCATTGTTGGACGAGGATTCCTGAGAACGGGTCGTGCTCTTATTGATGTATTTGAGCAAGAAATCACGTTACGTGTGGGTAATGAAGCTGTCACTTTTAACCTTGATCAAACTTCAAGGTACTCCTCAAATTATGATACTGAATCAGTTAATCGAGTCGATTTAATTGATATTGCTTCAGAGGAGTACTCTCAAGAGTTTCTTGGTTATCTTCATAATTCTGTGAGTGGGGATTCCACCACATCTTCTAAACCTATCATTGCCGACTCTTCCCCCTCTCTCACTCCGTTTGAGGGAGGTGACTTCTTTCTGGAAGAGATCGATGAGTTTCTTGCTACTGATGAATCAATTCCGCCTGGAATTGATGGTGTTTATGATTCGGAGGGAGATATTCTTTATCTTGAACAATTGTTAAATGAAGATCCATTACCTTCACTCCCTCCGAAAGAGATCACGATTGAGGAAATCAAATCAGTACAAACATCTACTGAAGAATTTCCCGAGGTTGAACTTAAGGACCTACCTCCTCATCTCGAGTATGCATTCTTGGAGGGTGATGATAAATTACCCGTCATAATTGCTAAAGACTTAACTGAGGAGGAGAAAACTGCTCTCATAAAGGTCTTGAAGTCACACAAGCAAGCAATTGCTTGGAAAATCTCCGACATTAAGGGTATCAACCCTGAGTTTTGTACTCACAAAATCTTAATGGAGGATGACTTCAAACCAGCAGTCCAACATCAGAGAAGGGTGAATCCTAAGATTCATGAGGTTATCAAACAAGAGGTTCTCAAACTTCTTGATGCCGGTTTAATTTACCCGATCTCTGATAGTCCTTGGGTTAGCCCAATTCATTGCGTTCCTAAAAAGGGTGGCATTACTGTTGTCACGAATGAAGAAAACGAGTTAATTCCGACTCGATTGGTTACGGGATGGCGTGTGTGTATTGACTATCGCAAGTTAAACGAAGCCACCCGTAAAGACCATTTTCCTCTATCCTTCATGGACCAGATGCTTGAGAGATTAGCAGGGAACGAATACTATTGTTTCCTTGATGGTTTCTCGGGTTACTTTCAGATCCCCATTGATCCGTTGGATCAAGAAAAAACCACATTCACCTGCCCATACGGAACATTTGCCTACAGACGTATGCCTTTTGGCTTATGCAATGCTCCTGGCACGTTCCAACGATGTATGATGGCCATTTTCCATGACATGATCGGGGAAACAATGGAGGTGTTTATGGATGACTTCTCGGTCATTGGGGACTCGTTTCATACATGTCTCTCCCATTTAGAAAGAATGCTTCAAAGGTATGAAGACACCAATCTCTGTCTAAATTGGGAGAAGAGCCACTTTATGGTCAAAGAAGGCATAGTCCTTGGCCATAAGATTTCAAAAAACGGGATTGAGGTAGATAGAGCAAAAGTTGATGTTATTGCTAAACTGCCTCATCCTACTACCGTCAAAGGTATTAGGAGTTTTCTAGGTCATGCCGGGTTTTATCGTAGATTCATTCAAGATTTTTCTAAAATCGCTCGGCCTATGACCCATCTTCTTGAAAAAGATGCTCCTTTTATCTTCTCTCCTGAGTGCATCGAAGCTTTTGAAACACTAAAGAAAAAGCTTACAGAAGCACCCATTCTAGTTGCCCCCGACTGGGATTTACCCTTTGAGCTCATGTGCGATGCAAGTGATTTTGCTATCGGTGCAGTCTTGGGGCAACGCAAAACTAAGCATTTTCAGCCAATCCACTACGCGAGTAAAACTATGACTGAAGCTCAAACCCATTACACCACTACAGAAAAAGAATTATTAGCTGTGGTGTATGCGTTTGAGAAATTTCGGCCATACCTTATCTTGACCAAATGCGTGGTGTATACGGATCACTCGGCTCTCAAATATCTCTTTGCAAAACAAGATGCAAAGCCGAGATTGCTCCGTTAGGTTCTCCTCCTACAAGAATTTGATATCATTATACGTGATAAAAAAGGAGCTGAGAACCTGGCTGCTGATCACCTATCCCGTCTAGAAAACCCTCACCAAGATGTGTTCGAGAAAAAGGAAATAAATGAAACATTTCCTCTCGAAACAATCAATGTGGTTTCTTTTCGTGGAGACTCTTCTACCCCATGGTTTGCTGACTTTGCAAATTACCATGCGGGTAACTTTGTGGTGAAAGGGATGTCGTCCCAACAGAAAAACAAATTCTTTAAAGATGTGAAACATTACTTCTGGGACGACCCCTACTTGTTTAAAATTTGCGCGGATCAAGTCATCAGGCGATGTGTATATGGTCAGGAAGCAAATGACATTCTCAAGGCTTGCCATTCTGGACCTACTGGGGGACATCATAGCCCCAACTACACCGCCAAGAAGGTGTTTGATTCCGGATTCTATTGGCCCACAATTTACAAGGATGCCCATGAATTTGTCAAAACCTGTGACGCTTGTCAACGTCACGGGAATATCTCACAAAGAAATGAAATGCCGCAAAACGCCATTCAAGTGTGTGAGATTTTTGACATATGGGGAATTGACTTTATGGGGCCATTTCCTTCTTCTCGCGGAAATAAATACATACTCGTGGCCGTTGACTACTTGTCAAAATGGGTTGAAGCTAAAGCTTTACCTACCAACGATGCCCGAGTTGTTGTGAAATTCTTAAAATCTCTTTTTGCTAGGTTTGGAACTCCACGAGCCATAATCAGTGATCGTGGTACGCATTTTTGCAATGACCAGTTTGAAAGAGTCATGCAGAAGTATGGTGTAACTCACCGTCTATCTACTGCGTACCACCCCTAAACAAGTGGGCAAGTGGAAGTTTCCAACCGGGGGATTAAAAGAATCTTGGAAAGGACAGTAGGCGAAAACCATGCATCTTGGTCGGATAAGCTTGATGACGCACTCTGGGCCTTCCGTACAGCTTATAAAACACCCATCGGGTGTACTCCATACAAGCTAGTGTACGGGAAGGCATGTCATCTGCCGGTTGAGCTTGAGCACAAGGCATACTGGGCCTTGAAATATGCCAACTTTGATATTCAGACAGCTGGTGATCATCGGAAAGTTCAAATGAATGAATTAAATGAACTCCGTGATCAAGCATACGAGAACTCTTTGATCTACAAACAAAAGACAAAGAAGATTCATGACTCAAAAATCAAGAACCGCGTTTTCAACGTCGGTGATCGAGTCCTTCTTTTCAATTCAAGATTGAAGATTTTCTCGGGAAAACTAAAATCCCGCTGGTCTGGACCATTTACCATCACTAAAGTATTTCCATATGGAACCATTGAGTTATCTCAACCCGATGGTCCAAATTTCAAAGTGAATGGTCATCGGTTGAAGCATTATTTTGGAGAGGACATACCTCCTGTGGTTGTCCCGAATCTACAAACTTTCCCCATGAACCAATGAATGCGGGGATCGAGTCAAGCTAGCGACTCGGTAATCAAAAACAGTAGCATGCCATATGGGTTTTCACCCATATTTCTGACTTCTTTCTATCTTTCTACCACCCTAGTGTGGGGGGGTTGCCCCACATGTTGTATATAAGTTTTCTCCAAAAAAAAAAAAAAAAAAAAAAAAAAAACTTTCAAATAATGGCCGTAGTATTTCCCTTTTACGTTCTCAGTTTCGGCATAACAGCCGGTACTTTGAATATTGAGGGCAATATTCGTTTCTAAGTGTGGGGGGGAATTCTCACGAATTTTATCATGTAAATATACCGCCCAATTCCCCTGTTTTTGGCCAAAATTTTTTTGGAGTAAGTGTTTTTCACTTACTCAATTGGTTATCAGTCCGCCTTGTCTAATAAACAAAAGGATTGGCTTATCCAGGAGCAAACGGCTCTTGGTAAAGATATCTCAAATCCGTTGACGGCTTGCAATTTGCCCAAAATTGTATGGTGTTCAGCTCACCATATCTTTAAATAGTGAAGAGTTGGCTAGCCCGCAAGTTTATGGCTTGTGGTAAAGGCAGTGGAAAAACCATAATTGGTAATCAGCTCACCAAAGATAATATTGATAATTTATCTAAGAGTTGGCTAGTCCAGAGCAAACGGCTTCTGGTAAAGACAAATCAAATCCGTTGAAAGCTGGTGGTTTGCTCAAAATCACATGGTTATCGGTGTACCATGGTTCTTACTTGAACTGAAACATTTGGCTACTCCAGAAGTAATGGCTTTTGGTAAAGAGATTCAAATCCATTAAGTTTTTCTCAAAAGATTGCTAGGGACTAGCAATAGTTTAGTGTGGGGGATTGATGAGTGTGTAAATACTCATCATTTTTGGTCAAATCTGAACTGCAAAACGTTTAAAAATGCTCAGAAATGCATCAAAATACTGAAAATATTCCAAAATTGCATTTTATATGTTTCAGATGCAAAATGTTTAAAATCAGATGAAAAATGAGCTAAGTTTGCATAATTGGCAGTTTCAGTCCCGCAAGTTTCAAAAGTTGTCAGAAATAGTCCCTGAGCACTTATTTCAAAAGTAAAATCACCAAAGGTCCTTTTAAAATCATAAATTGTCAAAATTAGTCCTTTGGTGAAAAATATCAAAAGTTTTGAGAAATTTCAAGTTTAGTCCTCTAAGTTTAAAAATTGGCAAAAATAGCCCTTGGAAATTTGAAAATGTCAAGTTTGGTCCTTATACTATTGGAGCTTGTCACTTTTAGTCCCTTGGAGTAGCTTTGTGAAAATGGCAGCAGTGGTCCTTGTATTTTCAGAAAATGGCAAAACAAGTCCTTATTAATACCCTTTAAACCATTGACCCTTGTCATTCCCTTTTTGGACCCTGCCATAAGCCAATTGGACCCTTTGCATTTTTGACCTCCCTTTTAATATTAAACACCAGTCAAATCCTGGTCAAACAAACAAACGCGCCAAAGTCTTCTCCTTCACCAAACGTTCTGCAAACACCAGACACCCATCCCCCCTCCTCACCTTCACACTTCCTTGTTCCCCCCACCTCAACTACCTTCCAAAAGCATTAAATGCTTCTTCAATCCCCTCACTCAACCCTCCCAGTTGATAAACTAATTTTGGCGCCAAAATCCAATCAAACGGCCAAGATCATTTTAAGCTATCCAATGGCCCTAAATTGAAGTGGGAACTGATCAGAGAGGTTAAAGAAGTCTTTTTGGGTATAAAAGAAGAGAGAAGAAGGAAGATAGAGAGGAGTACTTAGTTTAATTTTCAAATGTATTTCGTTTTTAAAATTCTTAAGTCTTAAATGAATTCTTAGTTGTATTTTCAAGTTTCATTGTATTAAGCTAACTTGTTTCAGTGTATTTCAACTCTTTTCAAGTATCAATTTAAGTTTATGTTAAGAATTCATGTTTCATGGTCACTGTAGCAAAAGTCAGTTTTGAATTCTTATAACCAAGTTTCTAGTTGCTTACTTTTAAACTCAAACAAGCTTGTATAAGCTTCTTACAGCTTTTTGTGAGCTTATATATCAAATTCAAGCAGTTTTGTATTTTGGTCAATGAAAGTCAACTGAATCATCATTGGGCAATGGAAATGGAATTGGGTGATGCAGTGCTGGATTTGGGTTGATATTGAGCTAGGTTAGGGTTTGGAATAGGTTAGTTGTTCTTGTTTTCTTTGGCAAGCCACTGTGGCTAGGACCATATGTAAGTCCATTTTCATGTTCATTGCATATTTGGTATCTGTGGTTAGAAATAGTTGAGACTTGTTTATTTAGTGGTAGTTAGGTTAATTTAGCTCAGTTTAATCAGTTATACAAGTTGGATCAGTAGTTAGCTTAATTAAAATTGCATATCAGTGTATTTAAGGTGTGTTTGGATTTGTTGTTTAAACTGTATTTGAGGCTTGATCAGTGATTGAAACCTGCTGGTTTAGGCTTGTGTAGATCATTTGAACTCATATCTGTCTCAATATTGCACCTGCAAAGGCTAAAAGTCAAAATCTCATCTAATCTGTCTCAAATGCATACCTGTTGAAGTTTTGGAAGATCAAACACTTGTTTTCTGTTTAAGATTCATAGACATTGCTTGCATTGAGTTTGTTTTATCATATTACATCAATATCAGTCCAAAAATTGGAATCAAAGTTCACATAAGTCAACATTTCATTTCTGTTGCAAAAGTCAAAACTTGGAAAAGTGATTTTGAGTCAAACTGAAAGGATTTTTCATTGACTCATTTCTGAGCCAAATTAAGTGAAACTTGGTGTTTTTAAACTTCACTTGGTCTAGTTTCTTATTGTCATTTTTTTAGATTTTTTTCAAATTTTTAAAAGCTCCAAATAAGCTTGTCTATTAGGTCTCATTTCCCCTGTGCACAAACTCAGTATTAACTGAGTGTGCACAGGTTTTGTGCAGGGGTTGCACAGGGCTCATAAGAGCTTGTCAAAGTCTGGTCTTTGGTTTAGACATAGCCTCCCAGGTCTAGTGTAGGTTCTCACTTTTGGTTTTCATTTTCAGCTTATAGAGTAGCTTGTGCTTAAGCTGCAAGTAGACCCCTAAACCTGTGTTTGGCACTTGAGCTCTAATCATCATAATCTTTGTAACTTGCAATCCAGAGGTTAAGGCTTATTGTTTTTAGTAGCTTTTGAGTTCTTTTAGCATATTAGAGCTTCTGTGACAGTGTGGTGCTTATTTGGTACCATTTGCTTAAAATAAGTGCTTATTCATAAGCACTTTGCATAGCAGTTTCATATTCTACAACATAAGCCCCTGTTTTTTATATTTTTTCTAGATTCTTAATATTATTTTAGACTTATCTTGAATTTTTCAGATTTTTCCAGGTCTGTTTGGTATTTTTCTTGATTTAAAACAGTTTTTAAGTCTTTTTAATTAGCTTTTAATACAATTAATTCAGAAAAGTTTCAAAAAAATAATTTTTCATTTTTCTTAAGTTAAGATAAATATAAAAAGTCAAAAAAATATTTTTCCAGATTTTTCTTAGTTAAATTTGTATTTTTAAGCAATTTAATTAGTCTTTAATAGATTTTAATTAATAGAAAATACAAAAATAATCAGAAAAATACAAAATTAGTTTTGAAAATTCTCTTTTGTTATTTTAGATTTTTCCAAGTCATAATTTTATTTTTCAAGCTTTATTTCATATTTTCTTGTATTTTAGTCTATTATTAAATAGTTAAAAATAGTTTTTAATTAATAATAATTAGATAAATAGTTATAAAAAATAATTTTCTTTTTCTATAAATTTTCTTTTATCATTAGGTTTGTAAAAATATCATTTTCATATTTTTAGGATTAATACTGCTCCAGTTTCACATTTTACTTTGTACGTCACGTAGTTTTTAATTTCAGTTTTATAAAAGAAAAAATCAAAAACATCATTTTGCAAATAGTGATAGCGTTTATTTAATATTTTTTTATCTTTTTAATTCTCTCTAATTTGCATTTAAGCCTTTGTAATTATAGGCTATTTCTGTAGTTATAATAATTCAAATCCCTCTTTTCCGTTCAAATCTCTCGATCACTATTCGTTTGGTAATTCTTCGCATAGCTCGCTGGGACATAACGACCCGGGGAAACACTATACTCTCCTGATCTTCATTGCATTTGTGTCTGAACTGTTTTAAGTTTCTTACGGTTGGCCATTCACAAGTGGCCAGCTTGTGTGAGAAAAACTTGACGGTTTAGCACGAATCAAGCAGTGAGAGTACGAGAAGGTACCCAAAGAGAACTCACACACTCAAGACGAGAGTTCCTCTTACTGAAGCCATCCCTGTTCCCAAACCAGAACCAAAACTAATGGACAAGGACTCAGAGGACACTGAAACAGATGAAGAGATTATCTACTCGGAATCTGCAACTGATGATACTCTAACAGTCGCAAAACCTCTCAGTCCCAAGTCTGACAAAGGGAAAACTCCAGTGCTTGAGCACGAAGAAGAGAGCTCAGAAGAAGAGCCACTGGATGAAGACAGAGACTATAGAAAAAAGCTCAAGAACCTCAGATTTCAACACGTTGACAAAGAGTTCGAACAGCAACAAACTCGTGGCCCCGGAGGGTCAAGTGGTGGTGCACTATCTACACCAGTTTCCGATGCGGTTAATCAACCCGATAAGGGAACTGGTACCACTACCCACGAACAACAACAACGACAACTAGAGGATTCTATCATCTATGACTTTGAGGAACCAGACAAGGAGAAGTCTGAGAAAATTCCTGATGAAGATGTTGAGGCTGCAGCTAAAGAAAAAGCCGAAAAAAAGCTCAAGCTCAAGCAGATGAAGAAGCTAGGGTTAAGGCAGAAGAAAAGGCTCAAGCGGAAAAGGAAGCAGACACCACCTATACTCTACCACAAACTTCATCAGCACTCTACCACAACTTATACTCGACACTAAACCAAAAAGAAAAATCAAAAGTTTCTCAGATCTTACTCGTGTGTATTAACTGATTTACATCAAACCTTTGAAGGTTCACACGAAATAATCTTCATTGACTCTTATCTGAAGCTAAGCTTCAATTTTTATCCGAACTATATCAGAAAAAATACATAACAAATATGTTATTAATTATTCTTTGGTTCGTTATAAGTGACTCAAGATCAACAATGAATAAAAGACATGACGACCCTACCTTAGACCCTCCAAAGGATTTTGATGCCACGATAGTTTCTTGATTCGATTGGTGCTATAAACGTATACATCAAGGGTACGGTTAACATCAGTTTGTTTTGATTTGTTGAGATCGATTATAGGAGATGAGATCAACTGAGTTTTGATTTGATATTGATGAGTTCTAGATGAGATGAGATCGTCTGTGTTGTGATAAGGTGAGAGAAAGTTTGTGGTAGGCGTATTTTATCTGATTTGTGAAATAGGGTTAACATCTTTTTTTGTGTGAGATTAGCAGTACTAAATTGGTGGGATATTAGGTTTTGGTCAGTGTTATATGTGGCAATAGGCTGCATTATTTTTGGATCGGGCCAGGGTTTCAGTGATTTTGGTATGCATCGAGTATGCTATTTGATATGGGCCCGAGTTAGTGCAACATTGGATCCAAAATTATAAGATACAATTGATCTAAACACTTTGTTTATACAAATGTTTTTTGTGTTATGTTGGAGTGGTATTTTGGTCATCACAAATTTTCACGAGGATACATTTTTGACAAGATCGGAAAACCATTATCAAGTTCATTTTAACCGTTAATGAAGGCTAGTTTTGGGCATTTAACCGCAAATTGTGATTACGGCGTGAATTCACTATCATTTATTTGAGGTTGAAGTGGGATATCACGGGTGCGTGTACTTAGTATCTGAAGACATCGGGGTTGGTTGGATGCTTGATTCTTCGAGATCCTTGTTCGAGCTTTAACCGTTATGAATGACAAAGGCTTGAGTTGTCTAGTTGTACCTGATGTAAGGAGTTACGTTGTTGTGCTCACAGCGTATGACTATCACTTTTAAGGAGTTACGTTGTTGTGCTCAAGTGTCACACTAAGGTGTGGATAATTCGAGAAACTTTAAGTTTACATTTTTTTCGATGAGTGTAAGAAAAAGGGTTCTTCGTCTGACAATAGTGCAAGTTTAAGTCACAAGTTCGGGTTATTTTACTTCAGTCTCAAGTTCGTCATATTGGGTTTTCTCCATCAGTAGTCACTACAAAAAGCCGTCAGAATGATAATGGGGTCGGTAAAGAGTTAGCTGAGAAGAGTATACACGAGTAGAGAAGTCTTATCAGCAATTGATTCTCACATGATATTTATGGTACTTCACAATTGTTCGATTACTTGGACATACATGGTTTCACTGTCTCTAATTCATCATCAACATACGTGGTGTATGATTCTAATTCATTGAAAACATCGGGGGGAAGAGAGTATAGGTGGTGTCTGCTTCCTTTGATGTTTTAGGATTTTTTTTCAAAAACCCTCTCCTTTTATGAATTTCTTCAATCAGGGGGAAGAAATGAGACGATCAGTGGTTAAAAATATCTCAAGTTGGTGTTATCGTCTCACTTTCACAGAGTTATCGTGTGTGAAGTTACCTAAATATGATGTTGTGATGCCTCACACACGGTCATTTTATCGAGTAATTTCAGATTCACAAGTAACTATTATTCCGATAGACCGCAACATTCAGGGGGAAGTCGTTTCATTTCGTCTTTCGTGGTTTGTTTGGTGTGAAGCATCTACATACGTGAGAAGATCTTGTTGATTTCTTGCATGTTACCCCCGAACGGATTTTCCGCAACAAGTCAGATTTACCTTGTGTGATTTACTGCTCATCTACAAATTCCGATGCGTACTGAAAATTTCAAAAGTTAGAGGAAATGTTCACTACATCAAAGTTTCGAATCTGCTGAAGACGGTTGTCAGTTTGGGGGGAAGCTGATTCAGAAACTTCGCCAAAAAGGAGTGTACGGAGAAGCTGCTAAAGACATGCAACATGAATTGGGGGAAGTTAATCCAATTTATGCATGTTACATCATTTGCCTACAAGTGAAGAGAACGGTTCTCAAGTCAAGGTACAAGAAGAAGACAAAGAGCATAAACTTTCATCCTCCTCAGCACTTGAAGAGCTTATGAAGACCTTTCTTTATTTATTTTCTATATTTGTAGTAAATGTTGTAAGTAATCCCTTGTGTCGTCCCATTGGGGGAAGATTGTTGGAATCGCTCCTAACTCGTAAATGGAACGACATTGACGGGATTACATTATCTATCTTTGTTACCTTAAACACATGGGCTTGTTATGTCAATTACCCATTGTTGTATGTGTTTGGGTATATATACCCCTCCATACTTCCATGGAGGGGTGAGTCTCATTAGTGTAAGCTTCATCTTTCATAAATAAAACACACTAGTTTCTCCCTTCTCTCTCTAGTTTCTCTCACTAACTTGAAGATGGTGTTCTTCCATCTTCCTAGACCTCCCGATTCAACAAATCTTCCATACATTCGATCCTACAGAAGCTAAGCTAAAAAAACTGAGGACAGTCAAGAAAGAGGTTGTGGCAGATATCAATCAAGAGGATGTTGAAAAGGGTATGGGTGAACCTACACTTGAACAGGGTTTGGAAGGTGAGTTGGAGACAGGAGTACAAGATGATTTCTTCCACCAAGAAATTGAGGGTGATTGGCTGGATGATCAATCATATGACAGACTTTATCAATAGGCGGAGATTGATGTGTTGTATGCTGAGTTAGAAGTAGTTATTCAGAATGTGTCTTTTCTAAACAATGAACTCAGAGATGAAGCTTGTAGTACTTGCTGATGAAGCTCCAACAGTAGATGTTGAAGAATGTTTGGAAATGGAAGACATTGAAGATTCAGCTATAGATGTTTCATCTGCTAGTGTGACCTTTGGTATGGAAAAGAAGAGAAGGATGTTGGATCTAGCTGACAAGGATGAGAAGGCAATGGAAGTAGATGAGGAGATTGATTCCAAGTGAGGATGGAATGGTGAAGGTTCTGAGAAGGCAATGGTGAAGCTTGAAATAAGGGATTAGTGAAGGTTGTTTGGTTTATTTTTATTTTTTTTGTTATATCTTAGGATGGCATATTTTGGAACAAGTTAGTTTATGTATGTCAAATAATATTTTAGCGTTGTCTTTGGTGGTAGTTTGTGTAGTATGTGTATGTTTTAGAACAAGTTGGTTTATGTATGTATTACCTATGTTAATTTGGTGTTTTACATATGGTGTTTTATTACTTGGTTGAATACTAAAGTTAATGAATGGTATGCAGGTTCACAAATGGTTATGTTTATGTTAAAACTCAAGTGGTTCACTACTAAAGCTAATCAATGATTTAAGATGGTTAGTTTTAGATAAACATGTGTAAGATTTAGAAACACATTACAGTGGACAAATGGGTTAGAACTTTTGTTTAAGTTTGAACAAATGGGTAAGATTTGGAAACACATTGAAAAGACACATTGTCACTATTGAAATTCAGATCCTACAAAACTATACACTAACACAATGAGGCTTTGGATAGACCCTAAAATACCTCATCAAAATATATAACAGTTAACCAAAAGATATATGCTCCATCCGTCTCAAAATTATTGTCAAGAGATAAAAAAAACACAAAGTTTAATTAAAGTGGGACCACTACAATTCTCAGCCACTCATATAGAATATTCTTCTACTAAATTCTCCTTTTCTTACTAAACATGGAAAGTGGACAACTTTTTTGAGACATTCTAAAAAGGAAATATGGACTATTAATTTGAGACGGAATGAGTAACAATTAACCTAAATAAGACTTGAGCTTTTTGGGGGCAGGCACATACCACTCCATCCTGTTCTTGCTTGAGCCACCCACCCTTGCTCCATGACCAAGTACAACATTTGTTACTTTTTTCAAACTCTTTGGTCTTTTAAGCTCACTTGTAGGAGCTTTAAGAACAAGGGTGCCAACAGTTTTGGAAGTGGAATACTTTTCATTCCCTCCCCCCCCCTCTTTCCCTTGATATGGAAGTCTTTCCCTTCCTCGCTTTCACCTTGGAAGTGGTAGCCTTTGGTGATATGTCCATTTCTTCATCCTCATCACTAGATGATATGTTAATCAATTCTACAACATAATTCATACCTTTATTCCCCATCCCCATCTTTAGCTGGTTTGTCCTACCAAAGAAATCTTCAAGAAACTCTATCATTTTCTCAAGATCTTCTAGTTTTGCATTGACCTTAGTCCCATTTTTAAGAAACTCTATACTTTTTTCAAGATCTTCCAGTTTTGCATTGACCTTATTCCTAATTTCAAGATCTTCACAACCCTCATCAAGTTTTTCCTTTCTCTTATTCATTTTTCAAGATATTGACAAACCTCACCAGGTTATCCCTTTCCATTATTATTTGCAGATTGACATCATCATATTAGGCAGACTATTAACATATTATGATAATTGAAAAAGTGGCTAAATACAGTAAACATGACCATTTGTAGACCATTAACATATTGTGTGCAGACCATGTAGAAAGGGACTAAGTCACACCATATTCAGGATAACAATGGTCAAATTTGACTTCTAAATCCGAACAATGCAACAATGGGCTAAACTAACACTATTCCATGTATCACTAAATTTGTAATACACACAAATATAAAAAAATAAAAAAATAATACACTAACCTTTCACGACCTCAAGTTCTTTGTCCGCATATTCCAATAAGTCTTCAATAATCTCATTAGACAGTTCATCCATTTCCTTCCAAGTGCCCCATATTTAGCCTGAACAAACGCTACCATATCATCGGTTAACTCGAAATTGCTTCAGTCCTTGTTTGCCCCTGTACGAAATTATGTGAAAAATGATCGAGTTTTGGTCTGTAGTAGAGGAGTGTGTGAGGATTTGAGCGGGAAAAGAAGGGTTGTGCAGCTATTGGGTAGCAACAAGTGTGAAGTTTAGGGTTTTACTTAAGTTGCAAACTTACAAATTATGTCCCTTGACTTAAGTTCATGGTTTGACTGAAATGGGCCATATCTTAACTCCATGTGACACAATCACTTATCTTAACTTTTAGTAGTCAACACATATAAGACTTGACACTCGTTTTCTTCTTCCCCGGTTCACACACTCAACCAAACCCTACCTAATCCTTAAAATAACTCAGTCAAGCGAAATATCTTCATCATCTTCTATTTGAAGTCGTCTTCATCCACCACCTACCAATTTTGAACATAGAGAACCCGTTATTCAACAAACATCAAAAACCACCTATCATTCTTTAAGATGATTTCTAGGCTACATAAATTATTATAATGTAAGTGATGTTTACTTTGTTTATGATTCGAGTATCTGCTAATTTGTCTAAACATGTAGGGTTCAAAATGTGGCACCTTTTACTTGGTTGATCCTGAATTACCAAGTGACTACTACAAACAAGAAGTGCACAAGTTGATTCAAATGGAGAAAGAATTAACAAAAAGACAAAAACAATTTAAATAGAAAAATAAGTGACTTGCAAAGGGATTTTGACTTTCAGAAGTCAACTTTGCAAAACCAAGTATTTCTTCTGCAAATGAAATTGAAAGAAAGCAAATCCAATTTAATGTTTTATAGAAAATGTGTTGTTGTAATGGCTGTGACTGTTGTTTGCAATGTTATGATGTATGAAACGAATTTTTAGCATATTTTGTTTGGTGTTTTGCAAATGGTAGGATATGGTATATACACAATAGTATGGATTAAATTAACATAAAAAAGTTTTAAAGGATGTCATACTAACACAAGTTCATCATCTCATCAGGTTCATAGTGTATCTCAATAGTCCAAGTTCACAAAGCCTACAAAATTCAAACTTCATCAAAGAGCTCAAGTCGATTCATATGAATTCGCTTAGTGTAATTGTAATGCAGTAATGTACATATGTAGTATATAAGTAATGATGTAATGTAGAAGTAAAAAATGTAGAAGATGTAGTGTAGTTGACTTTTGATGTTTGACTTTTAGCTCTATAAATAGAGCTATGTGTTCACATTTCCTGTTAATGAGAATCTAACAACCTTTCCCACCAATATGGCTTAGCTCTCATTCTCTCTAACTCTGAATTAGTTTTACTTTCAAAAGTTTGGCAAATAGAAAAGAAAGCAGTCTGCAATAATCAATACAACCTGCAGTGGACAAATGTTTGACTTTCAAAAGTTCAACAATGTCAATTGGTAATTTATGCAGATAGATTGCAATAGATCAATACAACCTACAATACATCAATATAACCTGCTAGATTGCAGTACCCTTGTCCGCCAAAAATCTTTCTGAATATCCAGTTGAAAACCTGCTGAAAATTTGTGTTCTATAGATTGCAGATAGAATACAAATTGATACAAAAATCATGTTGAAAACATAAACTTATGCAGATAGATTACATCAGCCACACATTCAAATCGATAACAGTTACAAAACAGCAAGGAAATAGTGAATTATATTAATGTTGAATCAACAACTTACAAAACATTCATAGTAGACTACTATAAACAAACCCATATTGTCTATTGAAATCAGAACTACAAGCTGACCAATAACAGAGAATACACAAACTGATTCATAAAACACCGTTCATCCAGTTTCAGCATTAAAACAACTTAAGCTAAAAATGGGAAACCGTGGAGAAAAGATTAACAACAAACCAACTTACAAAGAGTTTTAAATAACAAACTGAATTGGGCATACTATATCCTAACACATATCGGATAAAAGACAATTGTCTCATACATTACTATTTCCATTCTAAAAAAAATAAAAATAGATGACGACATTAACCCATCCTCAACAACATTAACACACATCAAAACTTAACACTCCTTTTTCTTGTTTGTTTCTTCGGTGAGGAAAAAACTGGACCATCTGACCTAGAGCAAATCCTATTCCTCCTTCAACTACTTGAAACTAGATGATGAAATAATTGAAACAGTCTTCTTAACCCTTTATCGGCCTTGTTTCTTTGTTTTCTCATGTACAATGAATACTTTCTCCACCCTTTGGTGAGTTACAACAACGATAGTGAACCCAAATAAGTTGTACTTCTTCATTATTCTAGATGGTATGTCCTATTACAAACTATACAAAACTTAGCATTAGTTACTGTTAGTACAATTTGTGCGACGGGTTATAGAGGGTCTGGACATAGCTTACTGGGCTGGGCCGGTAAGCCTTTGGTGAGCTTGTTTTGTACTAATCCAAGTAATAAGAGTGATGTTCCTGCACAAGAAAGGTAAACCGTTAGTCTTACCGTGGGGATGGACCCCACGATTAGACTCCGGCGTTAGAGTAAGTATACATTCTTGTGAGGGAAAGTAGAAGTATGTGTGTGTAATTATGAGAGAGAAAGTTGTTGTACCTTGTATGGGGATTAGAACCCCTTTTATAGGTGAGGTTTGCCGCTGGGGCTTCCTGGATTATCGCATATAGTGCTTAGTTGTCGGAGTCGGACCCTTGGCGGACAAGGGTTCCATGTTAATCGCGGACGCGGACATGAGAGGCCTATCGGCTGAAGGTTCAGCCTGTTATGTACCTCGCGCGCATCTCAAGGTCTGGGCCATAGCCAATTTAGTCATTGGGCTTACTGTTGGCCTAAGGTTTGTGATTGTTGGACCTGAGTCCAGGATTTGTAATAATTGGGCCTGAGCCTAGAGTGGGCGTAGAGTATGTACTAGGCTTAGTAGGCCTGTTGTACATACTATACGTCATCAAGTCCCCCCAGTCTAGTATGTTCATTGCATGCGGATATTGTCGCATGCGCTGGATTTCGCTAGACTTTGAGTTGACTAAGGATTTCATCGTGCGTTTTTCCTTTCCGGGAATGCTTTTTACTACCCTTAAGAACTGCTATACCATCCAGTCCCCCCAGTCTAGTATGTGCACTGTGTGCGGATATTGTCGCACGCGGTGGATTTACTTAGACTATTTCTTGCGGATCAATTTCTCTTCCGCACTCTCGAAGCGTTCCTTTGACGCTCCTTTTCCTTGGGAGGTGTTTTTTACAACGTGGACATTTTACGGCTTTTCATGTTCTGGTTGATTTGACTTCGTGGGCCCTTGGTCTTCTACTATCCTTATCCACATAGTTTTGACTTTGACCGTTAGATTAGATTGTTTTTGGACGCGTGTCCTCTGTTAGATTTTTCTAGGTTAATCATCATTCCGTTTTTATAAATATCCCATATGTTGGCTTTAGCCATTTTTTCTTTTTACTGCTCTTCTGTTGCGAACGCTATACTTCAATCTAGTTTTACTTTTGGCTGTATCTGTTTTCCACGTTCCGCAGTTAGGTTAGGTTCTTGATTCCCTTTTTCTTTTTCCGTTATGGGTAATTTTTCTTCTACCAAGTCTAAATTATCCCAGAAGGCACTTGATCGTTTCTGTGTTGATTATTCGATTCCGCTCTTTGTTCATCCAGAATTGCCTGATCCTGACAAAAGAATTCGTGAAGCTCCGAACGGAAAAATCGGTGTTTATACCCGTTTCTTTGAGTTTTCTAATTTCCGCCTTCCCTTATCTTCTTTTCTGGTTTCGATTCTTGACTACTATCGTATTCATATCTCGCAGCTTTCTGTCATCGGTGCTGCTAAGGTTTCTCAATTAGAAATTCTTTGTTTTTCACTTGCTATTGAACCCTCGGTTGGTTTGTTTAGGTGTTTTTATATCTTGTCTCGGAGTCATGGCTTGCTTTCTTTTAGTAAACGTGTTGATAGCTTTGGTGTTTGCTATACTAAGCCCCTTGATTGCCTTAAGAACTGGGACAACCATTTTTTCTGGATTGACTCGTTTGCTTGTTCCTGTATTCATCCTTTCTTTGCTGGTGGAAATCTTCCTAAGGACGCCACCCCTAGGGATACTGAATTTGATGCTGAACATGTTGCCTCCCTTGTTACCAATTCTTCTTCTTTTGTTAAGTTTCCGGAACCTTTCCTCTGTTTAGTTGGGTTGGGCCGTAATTATACTTTGGGCAACGACTTTTATCCCGTGTTTTATGATCAAGAGAATCGGGGTGGGTATGACGTATCTATGTTTTTCTTTCCGTTACTTTATTCTTATTTTGCCCTTACTTTTTTTTCTTTCCCGTTTGTTTGTTGCAGCTATGGATTTGTTATCTTTGGTTAAGCAGAAGAATCCTTTGGAGTTACTTGTTGATACTCGGCCACGGGAGGAGGATGAAGTTCCCTTGCTACAATTGACCGAAGGTCGTACTGTCTCTCTTGCCCCTCATTCCTCTGGTGAGGCTAGTCGTGCAGCTACTTGTTCGGAAATCGGAGTTTCTCGTTCGTCTAGTGACGTTGTCCTGTGTCCTGACTATTCAGCTTCTGATGCTGGTTTTGACAGCATGGTAGCTTCTGGTTCTGGTAGGAAAAGGAGGAGAGCTGGCATCAGCCTTGTCCATCCTCCTAAGAAGGCAAGGAGTGACCTTAAAGATTCTGGTAGGGCTTCTACTGGTGGTAAGTCTTCAGAGTCCATTAAGAAGTTGCTAGCTCAAAGTGCACAAACTCTTAAATATTGCTTGAATGCTTTGCCCACTCATTCTTCTTCTTTTCCTTTATTTTCAACTACTCCTTTTTGTGAAGCTGGGACATCCACTGAATCTGGCTTTGGTTTGCTCCATCTTGATGGCTCTCCTTCCAGGTTTGTTGTTTATACTTTTGTCTTTTCATAATTCCTTTGTATTTCCTTCCTTTATTTACTTGCTCTTTATTTGTTTATTCGCAGTTCTCCTGCGCCCGTTATGACGGATACCGTCGTTACTACTGTTCATTCTATTGAGAAGGGGAAGGGTCAAGTGGATGTTCCTTCCTTTCTTCTGGATAGCCTTTCTCCGGTTGGTGGAATTTATCCAATTCTTGATGATCTTTCGGATCTTGATGTTTCAGCTGGGGACATCCGTATTGTTGATGGTCCAGATTCCGATTCTCCCTCTGGTGTTCATGTTCCGAAATGGAATGTTGCCAAAAGTTCGCTTCTTGATGATGTTGATGAGTGTTGTGCTATGGTGGACGAGTTCGCTCCTCCTACCTTCTTTTTCGCTATCCGTGATATAGGGTATGAACGCCTCCTGGGTGAGTTTAATGTTGCCGTGGTGCGACAATTGTGCTTTAGTTCTGAAGTTTGTCAACATTTAGAATATAATGCTACGGAGCGGAAACGATTATTGTCTTTGTTGGCGAGTAAGGATAAGGAAATTTTGACTCTGAAGTCTGAGGTTGCCAATGCTATTTCTTCTGGAACGTCCTCTGCTGCTGCGTCTTTAGCAGCTTCTACTGCGGAGCTATCATCTTTGAAGAACCAGAATTCTGCGCTTGAGGAAGAACGAAATTCTCTTCGAGCCGAGGTGGCAACACTTCAATCGTCTCTCGATGCTAAGGATTCTGAGTCATCTACCTTGAGAGTTGAGGTTGTTGTTCTTAATTCTCAGAATTTTAGTCTTTCCGGACAGGTGTGCATCCGTGCCCCTCATTTTTTTTCTATTGTTCCTCCTATTTGTTCTCCGTTGTCTTCTACCTTTGTTTTGCTTGTAGGTACGGACTTTGGAGGAGTCATGTTCTGAGCTCCGCAGTCGAGCTCCGTCCTTTGTTGCTTTGGAGGAGTAATTTTGCAAGGTTCAAGATGCTAAGATGGGCGGACTTTTGCGGAAGGTTGATTCAGCCGTTGCTGACTTGTATGCCCTGGCTAGTCTTCTTGATGAGGAGTTTTATCCTCGATTCCTTACACTATTATCTAGCCGTCGTTGGTTACTTACAAACGGTATGAGCCTCGTTGTGTTTAAGTGCTTAAACTCTCCAGATTGAGCGTGCCGTTGATTAGGGTATGCAAGAAGGCTTAGCTGCGGGCATCATCCATGGTAAGGAGAAAAGGGAGCTTGTTAAGCTTGCTGCATATAATCCCTCTACAGAAGATTACTATGTTTCCGCTGTGAGGGCCCTTGAAAATGTGGAGTTTCCATTGCTCTTCGTGCTTATGTCCAGCAAAAATGCTGGTATTGCGGAAGTTATGGACCTTCTCCGTGTTGATGAGCCTTCCGCTAATGCTCCTATGATTGCAGGGTTATAGGTGGATCTTGAGCAACTCATCGTCCTTGTTTATGATAAGGGTAGTAATGTTTTTGTTGGCAACAGCTCTTTGTCTTGCTCTTTGGAGGTTGTTCAAAAGAGGGTTGATCAGGTTAGAAAATGCCTTGATGGTTATCGGTTGTCTATTGTCGATGTTTATAATTCTTCCATTGATCCTTTGTCCGCTCGTAACGTGATGGGTGTGGAAACATATTTAGCTAGTGAGTTAGCATCTGTTTGCACTGCTTCTTTGCCAGTTGTGCCTCTTCCTGTCAGTACTTCTGATATTTCCGCGATGCCCCTTTCTGTTGAAGATTATGATGTTGGTGGGTCCGACACCCCTGTTGAGGTTGCGAATGACCCGTCTTCTGGAGTTAGTGAGGTCCTTGTTGTTCTGTCCGAGCCTGAAGTGAGTGTTACTGCCTTGGTGCGGACTTAGCTTTTTCTTTTCTTTTCTGGGATGCTTTTGTAATCATCTGAACAATGTCTGTCTTTGTTTCTTTCTATGACACTTCTGATAGTTGTAGTAAACTTTTTTGCTTGTACTTCTGCATGCTTTTCTTTTGTTGTGCGCTTGTGCTACAACTTTTTCCTTATTCGAATTCTTGATACTTTTAGTGTATGTTATTTTCCACTTTTGTGTTGCTATTGTTAACGTTATACGGATATGCACGTTTTGTAATAGTCTTGCACACATACTCTTTTTGTCTATGCGGTGCTATTTTTAACGTTATACGGATGTGCACTTTTGTAATAGTCTTTGGATATTTTTGGGCTATCCTCCCAGTACTGGGCTTGCAATACCTCTTACATACTTTGGTGATTATGTTGTTCACCAGTTATGTTATTCGTGATAACTCTATGCTATTCGGAAATAACATATTTGGGCCGTGCCCAATTCTTGTGCTTGCGCGTCTTATGCACTTAGTAGAAATAAAAACATTTTAAAGAATAAAATAATGAAGGTAGCTAATCTTCATTTTTTTTATTAATTGATTGCGTTTTTAAATGTATTACAATAATTATTGTCATATATATATATAAATTCGGGGTCATGTTTTTCATTACTAACTGTCCTTACCCTCTTTGATTTCGCGTCTTATAACTGGTGACGCCCATTCCCTTGCGGATCTTTGCTGATGGCCGTCATCATTCTTGGCAAGCACTCTTTGAGGTTCCGCTTTCCCTTCATCTTTGTGAAGTTTCTGTTTTAGTAGTTGTCCATGGTAGTTTGCCTTGTGTGTAGTAGTTGTGATATCCTTTATTGAAAAAACGTTCTGGTCGGGTTCGCTTTTGCTGACACTGTTACTTCTCGCTGATTTCCCTAGCGTGGGTGTTTTTTTTTACTGGGTTCCGAACCTTTCTTCTTGTCTGCTATCCGTTTTTTGAAGGTGTTTCAGTTTCTGCTTCCTCCTGAGGCCGCTATATTCTCCCTGCGGGGTTCCCTAAGAAGTTTGTGGGTTTGCGGTTGTTTCTTGAAAGGTCGTAGGGCTTCCCTCTGTCAGCTGTTTTTTTTCATCAGCGGGCTTGTTTCCGCTGTAGGGTATATAACAGGTTTGATAGACCCTTCAAGAGGCTTCCTGTCTGAACCCGTCTTGCTGTGCGAAAGTGGAAGGGCTTTTAGTGAGGTTACCTTTCCGCTTGCACGGTTTTTGCTTTAACCCGGCGCTCACAAGCTGATCATTTGTTCCTTAAACAAAGTCTATCCAACCCGATATACCTGGATTAGTATATGTACGCTTGTTTGGAGGGCTGGGTTGTATAAACAGAGGAATGAAGGCATAGTTTTCATCCTCTGTTTCTTTGCCTTTCCTAGGGAAGTTTCTTGTTAGTTTGGGGGCATTTTACGTATGGCATTGTGCCCCACTTCCTTTGTTATCCCTCCCTAGGGACCAAACTCTTCGCACATTCAATCACACCCCTCGACCCCTTTCTTGTGAGATAGTTCCTTCTTCCACTCAGGAGCCAACTATTCGGAAGGAACTATATGCACTACCAAAATCTCAAAGGCTTAGTGAGAGCTTTCCTATTTTAGGCTCTCACCTTTGGTATGCCTTAGGATCTCGGTATGTCCACGCAAACATCAATGGACATGGGTTTTGGTGGAAGGAGTGTTGTGAATGGTCGCGGAGGCTGGTTATTAGTCATCATTTTAGAACGACTAAGTGTTATTAGATGTCACTTTAGAACATGCTTCAAGTGACTCTGCCTTTGCCTTTACGTTTTCTTTTTGGGGGATAAAGGTTCAGGTGATGTATAGGTTTTTTAGAAATGACGATGCGGTGGCTATGTATCGCTGTTGAGAGTTGGTTGTATTCCCTTTTTACCAAGCATTTATTCAGCTTCTTTTTTGTTTCTAGAGGGATTTTTCTTTTCCTCATGTTGTTTACTAGTCTTTTCCAAGGAAGAAGTGGTTCTACCCCTCTTTTTTCTACCCTTTCTCTGTTCTTTACCCCACGTATTTATAGCGGTGATTTTACTATTTTCGCGTGCGTCAGTATTAATTTTCATTTATTGTTTTGTAGGTACGCGCGTGCCTAGGCTCGTAGCCTGAGTGCCTATTGTTTCTGTTGGAGTTGACACAATATTTCTTGGGAAGGGACGCGAATTTGTACTGGCAGATTTTCCCTTCTTTTTGAGCATTTGGATAAGGTTTATCCTTTCGCTTCCATCCCTGCTTCGCTTTCCAGCCCGGGACGGGATCCATTCTTTAGCTTTTGCTATTTCCCATCTTAGTCGTGACTGCATATTTCTATCGGTTTATTATTCTTTCCGTTCGTAGTATGGGGTCATGTATTTTTGCGCCTCTTATTCCTTTCGTTCGCTACTTCTTCCGAAGCTAACACTCTCTAGGTACATATTTGTGTTTGTTTTCTGGGAACCGCGTCCGCATGGTTTTTTCGCGGTTTTACTGTTTTGAATTGGCAATGCATCTTTTTATCATTTCTATTTTCTTCTTGAGTCTTTTTATTCTAGGTACATAGGGTTGTGATCTTTATTTGTTTTGCCAGTGTTATCCTGACACGTGCTTGTTTCATCGGAGCTCTTGCATTCCTTCTATTTGCTTTCTCAAATGCAGACATTCTTCTATGGTGTTCCTTGCTTTTCCGTGAAATTTGCAGAATTTCCCTTCGATTTCTTTTTCGGTTGGCATGGTTGTGAAAAGGTTTGTGGATTTTGCTTTCTTTTGTATCACTATTTCCTCGAAAGGTTTTCGCGGGTTGCGGAAACCCTGTTGCCTTTCTCTTGCTCTTGTCTTATCTTTGAATCCCTTTTTGAAACTTTGTATATGATTGGCTATTGTTCGTTCCGTTGGTCGTTGCATCCATTTCCTT
Source organism: Chrysanthemum seticuspe (assembly GCA_019973895.1). Classification (NCBI taxonomy): domain Eukaryota; kingdom Viridiplantae; phylum Streptophyta; class Magnoliopsida; order Asterales; family Asteraceae; genus Chrysanthemum; species Chrysanthemum seticuspe. Next base: position 37,008,191 of record BPTQ01000002.1, read on the forward strand.
TTTCTTACACGACTTTCTGCGGCTACTTCCCCTTTTAGGAAGGAAGAAGTTATGTTCATCGCCTCGTTCATTGACTTCAGAACTCTGTCGTGTAACCGCTTAATCAATTTCGGATCGGTGACCGCATGCATGAATCCTGATACTTTCATAATTTCTGGGGCTCCCTTTACGTTCCTTGTTTCTTCTTTGAATCTCCGTACAAAGTCTTCCGTTAGCTCTCCATCCTTTTGCTTGATGTGATGAATCTCTACAGGATCTTTGATACATTTCTTTTGTTGTAGGTAGCTAGTCAAGAAAACCTCTTTTAGCTTGTCGTAGCTATCTATTGATTCAGGTGGAAGGTCATCAAACCAGACCCTAGCGGATCTGGTGAGCGTGGAGTTGAACATGTAACACTGATACACGTACAAAGCGCGTTCGGGGTAAAAGGAACTTCATTTTCGTCGAGCAAATTTTTCAACACCCAAGGCAGTGAACCTAATCATTGTAGTGTAGTATTAGGGTAAGCCTCGGGAATTGATATCGTTCTCTAGGGGAATAGGAATGCTAGTGAGAAATTACTACGCTAAGGTTGTGGTCGAGAAAGATTATTTTTTATTTTTTATTTTTATTTTTTTAGGAAATTGAAAGGTACGAATCTCGGGGTATTGGATTTAGGGGGTGGTATTTCTACCGATTACTCTACTATTATCTATTCTAATTAACTAAGCTAAGGGGTAGTCTATGTCTATTGTTGTATGCTCGTATGGTGATTTAAAGATGTGTTTACCTAGATGCTATTACTCCCTAGTTATCTCCTATTGATGGTTGAATTGTCACGTCCTTATTTTTAATGCTTTGTGTCTTCTAAGGTCGTAAGGTGTGCATTCCCTAACTCTTTGAAGTCACCCTTAAGTGTAGTAAACGAAATCCACTAAGTCATTCATAAACTAACTTTGAGGTTATCTTTGGGTTTTGTAAAAGAAATCCACTAAGTCATTCATAAACTATCAAAGATTTATCAAGCATTAAACATAACGATAACCTAGTCGCACTCCTAAGACAATTACAATTAAAATAAGAGACAACCTAACAATAATTAACAACTAGGTTTCATAGATCTAAGCAAACACACAATAAATTTGGCTAGACATGTTAAACAAGCAAGCATACACACAATCAATCAAACATGGGGTAGACATAATGATAAATTGAAGATATGGATTAAGATATAATCAACAAACCATTACGAGATGTTTTTGGAGTGATTGAAACCTTCAAAGTTGCTGAAAAAACACTTATCTAAGCCCTAGAATCGGAGATAGGGTTTAGAGCCTACAAAAAGTGAAGTTATAATGTTCTATTTATAGGCAGATTTTCTGTCCGCAAAGGGTGACGGCGTCACATCTATAGAATGACGGCATCATAAAGACTTTTTCACCAAACTGTAGATTTTCTCATTCCTGTCGCTTGGGCTTTTGAATCACCTAAATCCGAGTTCGTATGCAAAAGTTATGGCCAAAACAGTATCAGCTACTTCGTCCGCATGTAGTGATAGTCTTGATCAGCTTGTGACGGCGTCACCTTATGGTTGTGACGCCGTTAGCTTCATCTTCTGACGCCTTCGGGATCTGAATCTAGGCCGTCTGAGTTGTGACGCCCTACTCTTTAAAACCTGATGTCGTCAAGTGCAAAATAGCAATTTGTCTTCTGAGTGTTGCGACGGCGTCGCCATTTGGCTGTGACGCCGTCACATTCAAATTCAGCAGCTTGAGTGTCTAGATTCTTGACTTTGGCCATTTTCTTCATATATTCGCGCCTTTTCGTCCGAATAAGTGTCATTCCAGCAATTTGCCTTCAAGAGACCTAAAAAGTGAAAAGGAACGAAATTAAGCAGTAACGGATATAAAAGTGGTCGATTAAGGGCTTAAATAAACCCTCAAAAGTGTACCTTTTAAATCCTTATCAAATATCCCTACACTTGGTATTTGCTTGTCCTCAAGCAAATGTGCTTTTAGTCAATTAATTTATAAGTTAGGGGTCATGAAGCATTAGTTTAGAACAATTCACAACAAGTATAAGCCCCGCAAAAGTCATAACAAGCACGGAAATTACATACTAGCACCTCACAAGTGGTGTTTGGATACTCTCATCTCTCGGGTGTATATGAAATATATCAAGTTGGAAATGGAAGATAAACACTCATTAACCGGTCCTAGTACATAGATTACCATAGGCTTGAGACAAGATCAAACCTCCATCGTTTTGGCGTAAGCACCTAGGAAAAACTATCCAGGAGGTCTTTTAAAGGGTTGTAACAATAGGATTACGGTAGGGAATGAAAGGGTTTGGTGGGATAGGCGATTTAGTGGTGGCAAGTCAAAAATCTTTATGTTACAAGCATGAGAAGGATGGCGTTGCTAAGCCAAGACTTGACACTCTAAACTCTAGATAACTTGAAACATACAAACATAAATTTAAAGATAGATGTAGGATGGTAGCCCGTATGTTTTTTTTTTTTTTTTTTGAACACTCTATTTTTTTTCTTTTTCTCTTTTTTTTCATACACTTTTACTCTACCATCCTCTACGATAACATCAAAATAATAAGGATTTATAGGCACATCTCTACACTTGAGTTTTTATTACTCTAACACTAATTTGACCCGAATTGAAAAGATAAAAAAGGAGTACATTATTACGTAAATAAAGGGAATTTGAATTTAACGTTCCTTCCCGTCATTTCATAAAATTTAACTTTTCCCATGAGTCTCAATCCTCCCAAAACTGTGTACAAAGGATATGACTCGACTTAGCAACTTATTGATGAGTGTGTAAATACTCATCATTTTTGGTCAAATCTGAACTGCAAAACATTTAAAAACGCTCAGAAATGCATCAAAATACTGAAAATATCCCAAAAGTGTATTTTATATGTTTCAGATGCAAAATGTTTAAAATCAGATGAAAATCGAGCAAAGTTTGCATAATTGGCAGTTTCAGTCCTTCAACTTTCAAAATCTTGACAAAATCAGTCCCTGAGCACTTATTTAAAAAGAAAAGTCACCAAAGGTCCTTTTGAAATCATAAGTTGTCATAATTAGTCCTTTGGTGAAAAATTTCAAAAGTTTTGAGAATTTACAAGTTTGGTCCTTCAAGTTTCAAATTTGGCAAAAATAGTCCTTGGAAGTTTGAAAATGTCTTTTATGGTCCTTGTACTATTGAAACTTGTCATAATTGGTCCCTTGGAATAACTTTGCAGAATTGGCAGATTTGGTCCTTTGGTTTTTGGTGAATTGCAATTATGGTCCTTGTATTAATAAACCATCTTGACCCTTGGCCCCTTGTCAAAACAACCTTGAGCCCTGCCAACTTGACCCTTGAACCCCCTTATTTGACCCCCTGCCTAATATATCACCGGTCAAACCCCAGTCAACCCACCTCCCTTTCCCTCCTTTTTCTGTCTTCATCAACCACTCAACCTGCAACACTCAACCCCCCTCACCTCCAGCTCACCTCCCACACCCTTATCCCTCCACCTCACCCAACAATCCAAAATGCATTTAAAGCTTCTCCTTCCCTGCACTCAATCCTCCCCCCAGTTGATATATCATTTTCTCGCCAAAACTCATCAACGGCTAAAAAAGGCTCAAGTGATCCATTGGCTATGAAAAGTGGTGGGATTTACTCATAGGACACGTGGGAAGACTTTTGATGTATAAATAGAAGAGGAGAAGGCAGAGAGTAGTAGTAGTTAATTTTTATATTTTCTTGCAAATCGTTTTTTTATCAATGTCTTAGTTTAAGTCTCAAATTGTAATCTCCTGTTTCTATGTACTAAACTTAAGTTGTTTTATCATTGTAATCTATTTTCAAGTATCAATTCAAAGGTTTTATCATAGTTTCATGTTTTTATGTTTCCTGTTATAAGTTCAGCTTACATGTACTAAATTCCAAGCTTCAAAGAGCTTATTTACTTCTCAAATAAGCTTACTAAAGCTGTTTATAGCTTCTAGTAAACTTACAAAACAGATTCAAGCAATTTCTCATATTGGTCAACAAAAGTCAACTGAAAAGCTTCATTTGGAAATGGTTATGATATTGGGTTGTTGCAGAGCTTGGATTGGTTTGGATTAGCTTAGGTTAGTGTAGGTTGGTTCTGGTTTAAGCTGCAAATAAGCTGGGACACTTGTGAGTTCTTATTGTTCTCTCTATAAACTAGTATAATCTGCATAATCTGCTTGTGTTTGAATCTCTGGTAATTAATAGCCTAGGTTTGTTTATTTAGTTGTCATTATGCTAACTTGATTCAGTTTAAGTGTTAGAATAAGCTAATTCAGTAGGAAGATTAGTTAAAATTACAAGACAGTTAGTATAAGGGGTGTTTGCATCTGTTAAGTAATCTGAGTTAGGGTGTTTATTGTTGGTTAAAATCTGTTGCTTCAGTCTAATTTAGGTTAAACACAACCATTTCAGTCATTACTTGTCACAAAAACTCACTCAAAGTCAAAATCATACAAAATCAGCTCTAGTTCTAATTTCTGTTTCAATCAGTAAGTGTGATTTTGCATTTAGGCTTAGAAACCATAGAAATAGCTTGCATCAGGTTTATTATATCATCAAACATCATTTTCAGTCATTAAATCTAGCTTAGAAGTTCATAAAAGTCAAATCTCATTTCTGTCAAAAAAAGTCAAAAATTGTAAAAGTCAGTTTTTCACCAAGGTTTGTGGAATTTTCATTGATTCATTATTGGATCAATTCAAGTGAAATTTTGGACTTAACAAGTTCAGTTGGTCAAGAGTGGAAATCTGATTTTTGTAGAATTTTTGTAATTTTTTATAAGCTTCAAATCAGCTTGTCAAATGGGGCAAAAGTGCCATGTGCACACACTCAGCATACACTGAGTGTGCACAGGCAACTTGCAGGCCTTGCACAGATCTCAAATTAGATAGTTGGGAGCTGTAATTTGGCTTAGTTGTAGTCTAGTTGGTTGCCTCAAGTTCCTCATTTCTGGATTTCAGATAAGCTCTCTTGATAAGCCTGTGTATTAGCTTAAAGATAGGGGGTTAAGGCTGTTTTGCCTTAGTAGTTAATTAGCTCAAATTCTTGTGGATTGATTTTTAGAAGTTAAAAGTAGTTGCAATAAGTTGCCTTAGAGTAGTTTTAGCATATTATAGCTTCTGTAGTTAATTGGTGCTCTTCTACAGCTTATAGCTTATTTTGTCTAGCTTATTCATAAGCAGTTTGCACTGCAGCCTCATATTCTCACACATAAGCCCAAGTTTTTATATTTTTCTTAGATTTAGAATAATATTTTAGACTTTTCCTGAATTTTTCATAATTTTCCATTGCTGTTTGCTATTTTTCCTTATTTAAAACAGTTTTTAGGACTTTTTAAATAGCTTTTAATACAAATAAATCAGAAAATCTTCAAAAAAAATAAGTTTTCAATTTTCATAGATTAAGATAAATATAAAAAGCCAAAAAAATATTTTTCTATAATTTTCCTAGTTTAAATAGTAATTTTTAGCAATTTAATTAGTTTTAAATAGTTTTTAAATCATAGAATTTAGAATATAAATCAGAAAAATACAAATCCAATTTTCAAAAGTTTGTTTAGTTATTTTAGATTTTTGAAAAATAGTTTCACAATTTTTCTCTTTATTTTCATAATTTGTAGTATTTTAATTTAGTTTTAAAGTTTAAAATTAGTTTTTAATTTAAATTTATAAAAGAAAAATCAAGAAAATCAAATTTTAAAAATAGTGATAGCGTTTATTTAATATAATTTAGCTTTTTAATTTTCTTTCATTTTTCCTTTGTCATCTAGTATCAATCACAAACCTTTTCCCATTCAATATCACCCGATCACTATACGTTTGGTTATTCAGTCGCACAGCTCGTTGGGACTTAACGACCTGGGGAAACACTAAACTCTCCCCAGCAGCGGCGCCAAAATTTGATTCGCTCCCAAACGGTCAGTTTTATTACACAAGTCAACCACTTGTGAATGGTCAACCGTAATAAAAGCCAGACAGCTTGAGAACAACATGCCAACTTCGATATTCAGACAGCTGGTGATCACCGGAAAGTTCAAATAAATGAATTAAATGAACTCCGTGATCAAGCATACGAGAACTCTTTGATCTATAAAGAAAATACAAAGAAGATTCATGACTCCAAAATCAAGAACCGCGTTTTCAACGTCGGTGATCGAGTCCTTCTTTTCAATTCAAGATTGAAGATTTTCTCGGGAAAACTAAAATCCCGCTGGTCTGGACCATTCACCATCACTAAAGTATTTCCTTATGGAACTATTGAGTTATCTCAACCCGATGGTCCAAATTTTAAAGTGAATGGTCATCGATTGAAGCACTATTTTGGAGAGGACATTCCTCCTGTGGTTGTCCCGGATCTACAAACTTTCCCCATGAACCAATGAATGCGGGGATCGAGTCAAGCTAGCGACTCGGGAATCAAAAACAGTAGCACACTATATGGGTTTCCACCCGTATTTCTGACTTCTTTCTACTTTCTACCACCCTAGTGTGGGGGAGTTCCCTTCCCCCGCTGTTGTATATAAAGTTTAAAAAAAATAATAAATAAAATAAAAATAAAAAAAAAAATCAAATAATGGCCGTAGTATTTCCCTTTTACGTTCTATGTTTCGGCATAACCGCCGGTACTTTGAATATTGAGGGCAATATTCATTTCTAGTGTGGGGGGGAATTCTCACGAATTTTATCATATAACTATACCACCCAATTCCCCCATTTTTGGCCAAAATTTTTTTTTGGAGTAAGTGTTTTGCACTTACTCAGCTTACGGTTATCAGTCCGCCATGTCTAATAAACAAAAGGATTGGCTAATCCAGGAGCAAACGGCTCTTGGTAAAGATATCTCAAATCCGTTGACGGCTTGCAATTTGCCCAAAATTGTATGGTATTCAGCTCACCATATCTTTAATTAGTGAAGAGTTGGCTAGCCCGCAAGTTTATGGCTTGTGGTAAAGGCAGTTGGAAAACCATAATTGGTAATCGACTCACCAAAGATATTTTATCTAAGAGTTGGCTAGTCCAGAAGCAAACGGCTTCTGGTAAAGACAAATCAAAACCGTTGAAAGCTGGTGGTTTGCTCAAAATCATTTGGTTATCGTTGTACCAAGGTTCTTACTTGAACTGAAACAATTGGCTACTCCAGAAGTAATGGCTTTTGGTAAAGAGATTCAAATCCATTAAATTTTCTCAAAAGATTGCTAGGGACTAGCAATAGTTTAGTGTGGGGGATTGATGAGTGTGTAAATACTCATCATTTTTGGTCAAATCTGAACTGCAAAACATTTAAAAACGCTAAAAAATGCATCAAAATACTGAAAATATCCCAAAAGTGTATTTTATATGTTTCAGATGCAAAATGTTTAAAATCAGATGAAAATCGAGCAAAGTTTGCATAATTGGCAGTTTCAGTCCCTCAACTTTCAAAATCTTGACAAAATCAGTCCCTGAGCACTTATTTAAAAAGAAAAGTCACCAAAGGTCCTTTTGAAATCATAAGTTGTCATAATTAGTCCTTTGGTGAAAAATTTCAAAAGTTTTGAGAATTTACAAGTTTGGTCCTTCAAGTTTCAAATTTGGCAATAATAGTCCTTGGAAGTTTGAAAATGTCTTTTATGGTCCTTGTACTATTGAAACTTGTCATAATTGGTCCCTTGGAATAACTTTGCAGAATTGGCAGATTTGGTCCCTTGGTTTTTGGTGAATTGCAATTATGGTCCTTGTATTAATAAACCATCTTGACCCTTGGCCCCCTGTCAAAACAACCTTGAGCCCTGCCAACTTGACCCTTGAACCCCTTTATTTGACCCCCTGTCTAATATATCACCGGTCAAACCCCAGTCAACCCACCTCCCTTTCCCTCCTTTTTCTGTCTTCTTCAACCACTCAACCTGCAACACTCAACCCCCCTCACCTCCAACTCACCTCCCACACCCTTATCCCTCCACCTCACCCAACAATCCAAAATGCATTTAAAGCTTCTCCTTCCCTGCACTCAATCCTCCCCCCAGTTGATATATCATTTTCCCGCCAAAACTCATCAACGGCTAAAAAAGGCTCAAGTGATCCAATGGCTATGAAAAGTGGTGGGATTTACTCAGAGGACACGTGGGAAGACTTTTGATGTATAAATAGAAGAGGAGAAGGCAGAGAGTAGTAGTAGTTAATTTTTATATTTTCTTGCAAATCGTTTTTTTATCAATGTCTTAGTTTAAGTCTCAAATTGTAATCTCCTGTTTCTATGTACTAAACTTAAGTTGTTTTATCATTGTAATCTATTTTCAAGTATCAATTCAAAGGTTTTATCATAGTTTCATGTTTTTATGTTTCCTGTTATAAGTTCAGCTTACATGTACTAAATTCCAAGCTTCAAAGAGCTTATTTACTTCTCAAATAAGCTTACTAAAGCTGTTTATAGCTTCTAGTAAACTTACAAAACAGATTCAAGCAATTTCTCATATTGGTCAACAAAAGTCAACTGAAAAGCTTCATTTGGAAATGGTTATGATATTGGGTTGTTGCAGAGCTTGGATTGGTTTGGATTAGCTTAGGTTAGTGTAGGTTGGTTCTGGTTTAAGCTGCAAATAAGATGGGACACTTGTGAGTTCTTATTGTTCTCTCTATAAACTAGTATAATCTGCATAATCTGCTTGTGTTTGAATCTCTGGTAATTAATAGCCTAGGTCTGTTTATTTAGTTGTCATTATGCTAACTTGATTCAGTTTAAGTGTTAGAATAAGCTAATTCAGTAGGAAGATTAGTTAAAATTACAAGACAGTTAGTATAAGGGGTGTTTGCATCTGTTAAGTAATCTGAGTTAGGGTGTTTATTGTTGGTTAAAATATGTTGCTTCAGTCTAATTTAGGTTAAACACAACCATTTCAGTCATTACTTGTCACAAAAACTCACTCAAAGTCAAAATCATACAAAATCAGCTCTAGTTCTAATTTCTGTTTCAATCAGTAAGTGTGATTTTGCATTTAGGCTTAGAAACCATAGAAATAGCTTGCATCAGGTTTATTATATCATCAAACATCATTTTCAGTCATTAAATCTAGCTTAGAAGTTCATAAAAGTCAAATCTCATTTCTGTCAAAAAAAGTCAAAAATTGTAAAAGTCAGTTTTTCACCAAGGTTTGTGGAATTTTCATTGATTCATTATTGGATCAATTCAAGTGAAATTTTGGACTTAACAAGTTCAGTTGGTCAAGAGTGGAAATCTGATTTTTGTAGAATTTTTGTAATTTTTTATAAGCTTCAAATCAGCTTGTCAAATGGGGCAAAAGTGCCCTGTGCACACACTGAGTGTGCACAGGCAACTTGCAGGCCTTGCACAGATCTCAAATTAGATAGTTGGGAGCTGTAATTTGGTTTAGTTGTAGTCTAGTTGGTTGCCTCAAGTTCCTCATTTCTGGATTTCAGATAAGCTCTCTTGATAAGCCTGTGTATTAGCTTAAAGATAGGGGGTTAAGGCTGTTTTGCCTTTGTAGTTAATTAGCTCAAATTCTTGTGGATTGATTTTTAGAAGTTAAAAGTAGTTGCAATAAGTTGCCTTAGAGTAGTTTTAGCATATTATAGCTTCTGTAGTTAATTGGTGCTCTTCTACAGCTTATAGCTTATTTTGTCTAGCTTATTTATAAGCAGTTTGCACTGCAGCCTCATATTCTCACACATAAGCCCAAGTTTTTATATTTTTCTTAGATTTAGAATAATATTTTAGACTTTTCCTGAATTTTTCATAATTTTCCATTGCTGTTTGCTATTTTTCCTTATTTAAAACAGTTTTTAGGACTTTTTAAATAGCTTTTAATACAAATAAATCTGAAAATCTTCAAAAAAAAATAAGTTTTCAATTTTCATAGATTAAGATAAATATAAAAAGCCAAAAAAATATTTTTCCATAATTTTCCTAGTTTAAAAAGTAATTTTTAGCTATTTAATTAGTTTTAAATAGTTTTTAAATCATAGAAATTAGAATATAAATCAGAAAAATACAAATCCAATTTTCAAAAGTTTGTTTAGTTATTTTAGATTTTTGAAAAATAGTTTCACAATTTTTCTCTTTATTTTCATAATTTGTAGTATTTTAATTTAGTTTTAAAGTTTAAAATTAGTTTTTAATTTAAATTTATAAAAGAAAAATCAAGAAAATCAAATTTTAAAAATAGTGATAGCGTTTATTTAATATAATTTAGCTTTTTAATTTTCTTTCATTTTTCCTTTGTCATCTAGTATCAATCACAAACCTTTTCCCATTCAATATCACCCGATCACTATACGTTTGGTTATTCAGTCGCACAGCTCGTTGGGACTTAACGACCTGGGGAAACACTAAACTCTCCCCGGCAGCGGCGCCAAAATTTGATTCGCTCCCAAACGGTCAGTTTTATTACACAAGTCAACCACTTGTGAATGGTCAACCGTAATAAAAGCCAGACAGCTTGAGAACAACATGCCAACTTCGATATTCAGACAGCTGGTGATCACCGGAAAGTTCAATGGATGAAATAGCACATCAGTTTTTTGGCGCCGCTGCCGGGGAGCAGTTAATGAAAGATCTAAGGTATTTCATATTCACCTCATTAAGAGATTTGAGCACTTCCATAAGGTACGTTTCTAAATCTCTCTTATTGCAATTATACATAATTCATATTCTGACGCTATTAGTTACGGCGTACGTCCTTTCATGGGTTACGACGTAACCGTATTGCAATTTATTAAAATTATTATAAAATATTTTTGACTAATTAGTTACGACGTAACTCTTTTCAGAGTTATGACGTAACCACTATACAATCAGATATATAAAAATCTGACTTTGATTAAAATTAAAAATTTAATTACGGTGCAACCTTTATTAGGATTACGACGTAACCCTTTTACAACCATTTAATATTCTAAAAATATTAGTTACGGCGTAACTATTTAATCGAATTACGCCGTAAATAATCTGGCGGTATAAAAACCTTACGGAATAAGAACTAGGTTTTACACATACACTTTCACCGCCTACCCATACAGTAAATTTTTTCCATCAAGACCACTTCATCTAATCATTCTCCATGGCTGGTAAGATCTGTCACTACTCTTTTAGATTTGTTTATTATTTCAATTAGGGTTTTTATTTTAATATTTTAGGGATCTTGCCTATTCGAATTAATTATTGATATTAGTTTGATTAATTGATGATTTTGGTGATTTCCCCATGTTATTTTGATTCGTGTCCTATCACTATGGTTCGATTTGGGTGTTTTGGCTTTATTTAAATTGGGTTTTGGGTCAAACACAAACTTAGTGGGTTAGGCGCGGTCTCTCAACACGTATAGGTTAAAATTTTATCAAAACTTTTTACTACATGGAAAAAATTGATGGTTCTGGCGTAATCTATTGCGTAATTGAAACATCTGAGGTGCTGAGTTTCTGGGGAAGTTACGGCGTAACTGGGGGTTTAGTTACGCCGTAACCATTATATCTGTAATTACAACGTAGCAGTTTCATATAGCTACGCCGTAACCTTTGAAATTACCTAATTACGGCGTAACTTTTGTTTTGGTTACGTCGTAGCTTGACATCAGTAAGGTCTGCACTTACTGTTATTTGTCTTATTTTCAGGTGCGAACAATCCCACGAATTGGCCTAGGTTTTTGGCACATCCTGATGCTGGTATTAGGCGGTTGTGCGTGGAAGAGTACGAGAAATTAAGGGGAAAGAATATCAGTCAACCCGAGGTACTTGATTTTGATGCATTTGGTACTTTGGCAAACGGGAAAGCTAGTAGGAGATTAAGGAAGTTTTGCAAAATTAAGTTCACGTGTAATGCTGGGGAGTTCACGTGTAGTGCATGGTTGAGGCTATTCAGGATCACTGAGCCTGTCATTCCGGAGTACGTCCGTGAATTCCTTGCTAGTGTGGAATTTTGTACTGATATTGTGGATGATAACATAGAGTCAATGTTTTTCCAGCTTGGGGGCGTTTGGAGAAGTTTGACTCTTAAGCATTTTACTACGAGGATGGGTTTGTATACTGAGGAGGAAATGGAAACTGAGGCTTTTAGTCGGTTCTATCACACTTGTTGGAGAAGAAGGGATGAGACTCAAGACCTTGCTGCTTATTTCAACCAAATTGCTGTCATGGATGGTTATGATTCAAAGAGCCCACCATCCTACGTTATGGTGAGAAGCCCCATTCGTCGAATGGTGCACCGCTTGCTTGCTTGTTCTATTCGATCAAGACATTCCGCCAAAGAAAAGATGATTATGGATGATATTTACCTAATGCAGGGCATAGAAGGGGGAACCATATTGATGTTCCTTTCTATTTGGCGAGGTTTATGGTTGTTGGTGCAAAGGGGTTTTCATCTAGGAGTCCTTTGCAGGGGGCTCACTTTATTGGGAGGTTGGCTAGGAGTTTTGATCTTATGACCGATGCAGCTTTAGCTAGGGTGACCCGAGGTAGGGAGACTTGTTTGATAGGGCTATATAAGCTAGTCGAGTTCGGGATCAGTACCCAGGACATATATGAAGCGATTGAGTTGGCTAGGACTGCCCCGAGGAGAGAAGAAGGGGAAGCTAGTGGTGCTGGGGGTGATGCTGAAGAGGGGGCCGAGGAGCAGGCGCCCAGTGGACGTAGAAGGACCCATGTGAATGTAGGGGAGAGGTTGCATATCATTGATAAGAGGATCGAGGGAATGGCAACCCATTTCAACGAGGAGATTGAAAGCCTCGAAGTGGGTCTTTATGGTCTTAGTAACCAGTTTGAGGGTTTTACAGGTACATTGGATCAGGTGCAGCAGCTCCAACAGGATTTCTTTCATTGGAGTGCGGATCGGACTAGCCAAATGCTACAACACATGCATTTGAGCCACCCTAGGTGGGAAGGTCCGGAGTATGTGTACCAGCCCAACATCCCCGATATCGGAGTCCAAGGAGGAGTGGCATTCATGCAGCCCGGCGCCACTCCTGGAAGCACCACGAGCACTCCATATGAGCCCTCCCAATTCCACTCCATGGATCATGATCTTCCTAGGGACGAGTGATTTCCCTATTTGATAAAACAATTTGAAACAAATTTAAAACAATTTGATACTCATGTCTGTAATAACTTAACTATTTGGATATTTGTATGATCTATCACCCATTGTACCCATCGGGTACAAAATTTTCCTTATATGTTGTGCAGGTTTTGGTTATGTGATGAAGTTACGGCGTAACCTTAGGATCAGTTACGCCGTAACCCCTGCTGCAATAGGCAATTTATGAAGCAACACAAATAGTTAAGGCCCGTCCTCGGAAACGATACGCATTAGCCACCCCATGACCCACATTCAACCTTTAATGAGACATCTTGGGCAACCATTCGAGAGGGGAGTTTATTTCTTTCTTGATTATTTTTCATTTCTATTTTATTTTTTCCTTTTTCTTTGTACAAATGGGACTTTGTACACTTCAAGTGGGGGGATAGGAATAGAAATGAAGTGTATGATTACTTAGCTTACTTGTCCTAATTTTCTAGTTGGTTTCAAAAATTTTAAGCTTATTTGAAAAAAAATTGTCATACTTTTAACCAATCTAGAATTACATAAAGCCGAGCACACTATAACCCTTATTGCCATTGGTGAGATTTAGCCTTTCCGTTTCTCCTATTTTTACCCAAATCTACCATAAATTAAGTATGTCGATAGTATTGTAAACTTTAGAACTTGGCTTTTACATCACTTCGAGACCATAAACGAGTAGTGTATCAAGTTAGCATGGTGCATTTGGAAAAGGCGATTTGAAAAAAGTAAATGTTTTAGGATTAAACCCAAATAGCCCATATGTGTTCACTTGTGTGCGTTTATCGATTAGTCGCATTGGCTTTTCGACCCCCGTGTTAACCCTTTTTGTTGCACTCACTTTTAGTGCAAGATACTCCTAGTTACACCCTTTTTTAGCCTATCATTTCATTTTCTAACCATTATTTTCGTTACACCCTTACACTTTAGCCTACCGTGTAGTTTTGCCTTTTTACCTTGAAGCCATTGTTCACCCTAGTTTGAGGTTCAAAATAAAGTTCCTAAAGGCGCACCTCATCATCTACATCTCGCTAAAATCGTCAAAGACCCCCAAGTTATCACCTTATGCTCAGTTCAAGTGGGGGGTAGCATATCGTTGCATTTGCCAAAAAAAATATAAAAAAAATGAAAGTATTATTATTAATAGTGCGAAAAATTATAAGCACTACATGAAGAAATTGGCATTGAGAATAATCTTCTCGATCACATTCGAAGGTTGGAAGAATAGTTCAAGAATAAATAATGGTGGATTCCGGTGACATGTATTGACCATATGAAGATGAACCTTGAATTATTGGTGGTACGATGCCAACTCGGTTTTAAGCTAAAACTATTTGTTTTCTTTTTCCTTTTCACCCATTAAAATATCTCATGCCTATCCTTACCCTTTTTGTCGTGAAGCGTGTCTAGGTGATGCAGCGAGCAATCCTTGATGTCTTGGCCATGGATTTGGTCATGTATCATTGATTTTGTCCACTTCGCCGTGACACGTTAGTAATGACACCACCCCTAAGCCTTTGAAACTCAACCCGACATTGCTTTCTAAAATTTGTCTTAACCTTTGCTCTAGTGGTGGAGTTGTGTGTAATTGCTAAGTTTATGATAGAATACTTACTATGTCCGTGCAATTGAGTGATCACCCCGAAATTAACACTTAGAATAGGATGAGTGAGAGTGTTTTCGTTCCTATTTCGTGAGGTGTTCGGCTCTTATTAATATTCTAGCATGGAAATTAAAATTGCGCATTCTTCAAGGATGTATCTTTTGCAGTCTAAATTGGTCTACTTGAGGGCAAGTAGAGTTTAAGTGGGGAGATATTTGATAACATCAAATAGTCCTAAGTTTCTAAGCGTTAATTTCCCCCTATATTATCACAATTTGAGTTAATTATTAATGGAAAAATCCTTATTCCTTATTATTTCATTTCAGGACACATTCGAAGTAAGGAAGCTGCAATTGGACGTTTTCAAGCCCTATTGATTCAAATGTCTCTTAATTACGGCGTAACCAAGTGATGAAGTTACGACGCAACTAATGATTACGAAGGCTACGGCGTAACCCTCAGCTCAGGTTACGCCGTAACTACTGATATGCATTAAATTAACAAGACCACGGCGTAGCCCTCAGCTCAGGCTACGCCGTAATGAAGAAATACACTGGATTACAGAAGATTAAGCCGTAACCCCAACTAAGGTTAAGCCGTAACCAATGTATAAGCACAGAAGATTAAAGGAAGTTACGGCGTAACTACCTAATAAGGTTACGCCGTAACTAGTTTGAAGCCTATAAATAGTCGATGGTTTCATCAGTTTTAGATATCTCTCCTTTCCCAAACCTTCTAGGGTTTGGGGAGATCAAAACACAGAAGAAGAAGCATGGTTTAGGAGCACTGAATAACGAAGTCCTCGTCTACGATTTCCTTCGTATTAGAGTTTGGATTCTTTTTATATTTTTCTAGAACTTATACTATGAATTCATATCATTAATTAAAGTTTGCATTTATGTTATTGTTATTCTCTATAATTCTTTATAGACATTTGCTAGTCTTTTCATAGATCGCTAGCCTTGGTAGTATTATAAGCTTGGTAGTATCTAAATGGTTGGGAGATATGACCAACTGACCCCAGTCTGATAGATAGCGAAGTATGGGAGGAATTGGCCATAGTACGACCACTCTTCGTGTGCGAACTGACCAAATGATCACTTATCAAGCGGATGTATTTAAGAGGTTAGGGGGAATCTAAGTTCCTAACGGTCGGGTTCACCACCGTTTAGATCTAGTAGATTTGGTGCTTAATGACTGTTATTAGGTTGCCGAATGATCCCGGGTGACCTGCTCATCTTGGTGAGGAATCTAAGAACCATAGGCCATGACGAATCGACCAAAGGAGTCTGGTGATAATTAACCACTATATTGAATCTTGGTATCGGTTATCAATTCATATTTGTACTCTTTATTAAGCTTCGTTTATCTATCTCTTTTCCCTAAATTTCTGGTGTCTGTGTAAGTAGAATAATAGCATAGCTATGGATTATATCAACTTTGTCATACCCATATATTATCTAATCATCTTAGTTCTTTCAAGGTCACAGCTTTCTTGGGACGATACTCGGATTTACCTAAGGCTTTACTACATTTGATCGGGAACTCTGCCCGTTAGTATGTGTCTATCCTAAGTTATCTAAGTTTTATAAATATTAAAAGCAGGATGAAATAGCACATCAGCATACAAGGTAGGCTAAGGCGAATTGGGTGTACATTTGGGGGTGGGGTGTAAACAATGCTCTTCATTGATCTTCCGGAAAACCGAAACATCACGAGAACCGCAAAAAGGATAGGCTCTGAGTCTGTCACTTTTTTTAACACGAACTTCCCATCTAGGTCCCTCTACTGCACACACTAAGTCTGTCACTTTTTTTAACACGAACTTCCCATCTCACGCCAGTACAGTTAATTTGGTAAATAGAACCATTACCATGGTATGAACTTCCTAGAACGTAGTCCTTATGTAGTTGCTTGTCAAAATTATTTTGAAAACTTTATGAATTTCTTAAAAACTAGTTTATTACTAAAGTAACACTTAAATTCATATATATGGTGTTAACTTACAAATTCATCCAAAACATCATCAACATCGTCCAACGCCCACAGAAATTGATTGTCATACATTGTTACTGCATTAACGATTAAGATTAACACAAATAGTGTTGAATGAAATCAAAAAAACTAAATAGTATTACCTGGTATGTGTGTTGTTTGATTTTGCACGGCTGCTAAGTTTCGATGATATGTGTTTGTGGGTGAGTGATTTGATTGGTTGAAACAAAATGGAATGTGTTTGTGTGTGTGATTTGATCGGTTTATACACGAGTAAGTTTAGTTGCAAAAAAAGTCCTTATGGATTTTCGTGCTTGGGAAGGTAGCAGGTGTAGGAAGTTGTGGGAAAAGTGAAATGACGAAAATACTCTCACGTGGAACGAACGTGAAGACTCACTAATGAGATTTTGTAACGATCGTTAGCCAAAATCGCGAATTTGCAACAACAGTGCAACCTCAGGGGCAGTGTTCGCAAAAAGCCCAAACATTAGGTACACAACTCGCGTAATTTTATTTTCAAAGGTATTTCTCGCAAAATTGACAAACATTAAAAAAATAATTTGCAGTTTATCCTAAATTACTTGTAGCAGAATATGGTAACTTCGTGTTATGCTTGAGGATATGGGTCACGGGAGATTACACGGGATCTTATTTTCTATCTTTTCCCTTCGGGAATACCACCTCTTTCAAACGGCAAAACCCAAAAAAAAATTCCCTTGCGGAACTTTAGTCCCGAGATAATAAATAGATAAGACACTAAGGTCTTGTTTCTTTTTTGTGTTAGTGAATGGATTGGAGCCACAAAATATAATTTAATATTTTTTTTGCATTGGGGCATGCTCATTTCCTTTCATTCATATATATCTCGTGGGTCTAAAATATGAACTCTTTTACATTAAGAGGAAGCAAAAGCTGTGGGACCCATATATCCTTTAGTGAAAAGAAAAAAAATAAGCAACTCCTAACTTTTTGAGGAAAGAGCATATAGTTTATTGGTTTTGTAGGTGGTTAAGAAAAAGTTGAAGGAAACAATAAATGAGATGTTCTTTTGATGACAAGGAACTGATGTGACGAGATAAAAGTCTCAACCACACCCTCTGCACTTGTAAATTAAAAATAAAAAATAAAAACAAATAAGAAAAACTTCCTGTTATCACCACGTCAAGTAACTCCACCTAAACCTTGTATTCTTTTTTATTTCATATTGGATGCTACGCAATTCATACTCCACTATTCATCTTTTGTTACAGGCTATACGCCATTTTTTAAGCTTCTTTTGCGGGCTAATAAATTGGCTTTTCATACTCCCAAAACTTCCCGACTCTCACTTGTGGCGCGTTGTTTCCACGTAGTTCAAACCCTTCCTTTTATCTCTTCTTTCACACGTAACATGTTCTTACCCTCACATTTTTATTCATGCCCATGCACAAGGTTATTTCCCTTTCCAAAATTGAAAACAAGAAACCATAACTTTCACTGAAAAACATGGAAAAAATACAATGCTAATAGTTTTTATTTCGATTATTTATGTTTGGAGTATCATTGTGCTTTTTTTGCCCAAATTTTTTACTATTGAATATTTAAGAAAAGAGAAGTTAGTTTTAACCTTAAGACAACACGGTTCACATCAGGGAATAGGCATTGAGGTAATTGTATTAGCTTATTATGAGGTTAGCGAACATTTAAAAAGTCAATAAGCTGATTTTCGATGACTTTGCATCTTAGATAAGCTCATAGCCCATTAAAATGACTTTCGAACAAGCTAATAAGCTCATCAAAAAGCTAAAACAAACACCCATAAATGAAAACATAATTTAAGAATAAAAGCAAGTTATTATTGGGAGAATAATATCAAATTAAAGAAAGTTTGGAAAATGAAGATGATGTTGTTGTGATAACTTCTGCTTCTAATGGTAAATAAAAGCACTAATTGCTAATATGCCTTGCGAATCACACAAAAACAATCCTTTTTTAACATTGTGGAATGTGCAATTGCTGAAAAACATTACCAATTAACCATTTTTGTGACAAATCATTAAAAGTATATCTTCAAAAAGATTATATAAACTGTACACCATTAATCAACAAATGTAACATATGATTTTTTGAAAAGTGAGTAGAGGATTTTCAAATTGAAAAGGTCACATACTTCACGCTTTCCATGACCTAAATCAAAATTTTATGACAAAAGTACCTGAGCTCGAGCTTGGCTCATTTACATTTTAGAAAGCTCGAGCTCAGCTCGATTTGAGCTCGAGCTCGGCTCGTTTGTGATGCGCCTATAAAAAATAAAGGTTGGCTTATTGAGCTTACTTGTTCGAGCTCGTTTATCTATTTTGAGCTCGTTAATAAGCTCGTTAGTTACTTTAGATACAATGTATGCATTAGGAAGAAAAAAAAACACTCAATTATTCAGACAATCTGTAAAGGAAATTGCGGCCAACCCAATTCAAAAACTACATGTAAAGAAATTTAAAAACACAATGAACTTTTTAAACCAAAGTAAAACAATCCAATTGCTAACTAAAACTATAGCATGATTAGCATCCAATGCTAATTAACAAAAAAAATTCATGTATCATATGAATTAAAAAGATCTAACAAATGTTCTTGCAGACCAACAAAATATTATCTTGATCACTTGATGCTAATTAATGGAACATACGCAACATTCATCATTTCATCCCACAAGATAAAATACAAAACCATTAGTGATGTTTAAATGGTAACCATAAGTCATAACATACTAGCAGCCTAGCAGAGTATCCGTGCGTTGTAGCGGCGGGTATTCTGAAATAAAAATTTTCGGTAAATTATGTATTTAGTTTATTATTTTCTTTTTGACAATAAATTTATGGATGTCAAGAATTTCGTTTATCTTGTACCCGTTCGGGCTCGAGCCCGTTTGGCCCGTGCCCGCTCAGGCTCGAGCCCGTTTGGCCTGTTGTCCGTTCGGACTTAAATATTTGTATAATGTGATTTATTATTTGTATTAGTGACATTTAATAATTTAGTTTGAGTTTGTTGTACAATATGCTTGATAATTTGTAACTCTAAGAGTGTTTTAGTAACTGCATTAATTGTAGTTATTGATCAGTTAATTAATTGACTACATTAAATATCTTGATCACATTAATTATGTTTTTATTATGTGCAAGTTATTGAATCTTACTATAACAAACATTGTTGAATTTTAAATATTTTCAATTTTAAAATGTCTTTATGCGTTGTAAGATAGTATGATATAGTTTCAGTTAGTTCCTTCTAAAAAAAAGCAATATACATACAATTAAGCAATGAAATACAAATTATGTATGTCCACTATAAAATTACACTATATGATCAAGTTTTTAAGATGTACCTTCGTGTTGCATTAGTATGTTTTCTACAAGCCAACATGTACCTAAAACAAAGTGATGTAGTACAATTATAGCCTAACTAATAAAATGAAAGTGCATATACATTTCATCATAAAGTGCTTGGATCATCACTATAAGTCCAAAAAATCGTCGCTATAACTTATAGCGACGCACATGGCTCAATAAATTCCTTCTTCATAGATCCATCGCTGTAAGTTTTAGCGACCACAGATTTTACTTTTAGCGACCACAGGTTTGACTTGACTTTTGAATTTTTGAATTTTGAACTTTCGGCTAAATTTCATGACAAAATCTGTAGAGATGACATGTCATCGCTATAAGTGTCATTGACTTGTTGACTAAACCTTGACGACCTATAGTGATGAATAGCAGTTGTTATAGGTCCATTGACTATTAGACCAAACCTATAGTGACAACCTATAGCGACGACATGTGGTTACTATAGGTCTGTTGACTCCAATAGTGGTGACCTATAGTAACCACTTGTGGTCGTTAAAGGTACTTGCAGTTTTTAAAATTTAGGCTATTGTCGTTTTCCCATATTTTCTAAGATATTTTCTCAAGCAAAGAATTTTCAGAATCCAAATCAACACAAACGATAACTAAAACACACGAATCACCTCTTCAGGTACTCTAAGTATCCGTTGTAAGATAAAGAGGATAAATGGATCCCACATAATGCTTTTTGCTGCGGAAAATATTCCATCTCTTCAAGAGTTAACTTATCATTACAAGTATGCGATCGATATTGTTTGTGGTGTTGTTGGGAACATAAAGATCAAGAATTGTAATTGTAATTCTTCAGAACGTACATGCAGGCTTTATTAGGTAAGCTAAAACTTGACTTTGTTTTTTGATGCGCGCGGTTATATGGCATTACATCAGCTTCTGTAATGATGGTGCATGATACTTGTTAAAGAAGCCTCATGACGTACTTAAGTTGGATTTTAAAGATAACTCCAATTTTGTTATGATCAGCATCATACCTAGTAACTACACGTACGGTAACATTCATCACGATACATTAAGATTCATCACGAAATATATGGACTATGAAGTGATCCTTTCTTAAAAGTAACGAGACAAAGGCTTAATATCTTCACAATGGATGAGCAAGAGATTCTTAACGACACCGAGAAGGGGTCTTCTTAGGGTCATAAGGTTTCCAAGGAGGATGAAACTGGATAGGAATGGAACATGAAGATGAAACAAAAACAGGTGCAATGCGGGTGGAAAAAAGGAGTAATTGGGATGGAACATGACGGAGGAACAAATGCAGGACCAAGGTGAGTGGAAGAAGAAGAAATAGGACCAAGGTGGGTCGAAGAAACCACCAGTATTATTACCATTCATCAGTTAACATTCATCGCGATACGTTAACATCTAATATTAACTCATGTAGTAGTACTAGAACTATCAGTTTAAATCAGTTATAATTAATTTAATTCCATTTAAAAAAAATAATTCAAATAACTTATATTTTTAAATTCCTTTAAAATTATTTAATTGATTTTATTCATTTATAATTATCTATACAATTAATATAATTAATTTAAGTTTATTTAAACAATTAAATTTAATAACTTAAACCTATAGCGAAGAGTTTTAGAGATAACATGTCGTCGCTATAGGTTTGGCATGTCAATTCTGTCTCGGTGGGAGATTAAATGTTGACCGTGACTGAAAATTAGGCCGTCACCGAACTTATAGCGACTGCTTAGTCGTCGCTATAGGTTATAGTCAAAGTCAAAACTTTAATAGGGACTTTTTGTTGTCTAGCAAACCTTTAGCGACGACATGTCGTCGCTAAATGTTTTGGTTAAATATGGGACTACGAAACCGATTTTTTTGTTGTGTATTGGACCTTTAGCACGACTTGCGTAGTTGCTAAAGGTCTCCCGTCGCAAGAAGTGGAAAGTGATGTGTTGATTGTTAAAGCAAAGAAGTACATTTTAACATACAATCATTTTGATAAGTTTCCCACATATACATCATGATAGAGGACGAAGGAAACAGTGGCGATGAGTAGATAACTGTGAACCGAAGACGGAACATGATGGTGTATGGAACAGGAAAACATTACTACTTCCCGGTTCTTCACTGATTTCCTACCGGAACTAAATGGGATGGCATTGTGGAAGACCTTCACTAAATTTGGAAGGATCACCGACATCTATTTAGCCAAAAAAACCAATCATCAACGGGAAAGCTTTTGGGTTTGCTAGATTTATCAATGTTCAAAACCTAAAATCTTTCGAAACAACTCTTAACTCAATCATTATCGGCACACACCACATAAAGGTTAACATTGCTCGGTTCCAACGGTGTGACACCAACAACCCTGGTAACACAAATAACCATAATCGTTAACCTACCAAAACTCCCTTGCACCCTCAACAACCTACCTATACTCAAAATTCAGTTTTTGTTCTAACAGGTAACACCCAACCAATACCCCCACCCACACCCACACCTATTAATATTCAATCTTGCCCGAATTTAATCACCTCCCTGACACACACATTGATTGGTGAACTACTCTCTGCTGGTACCTTCCTAACTTGCATACTATTTGCAACGAGGTAGGCTTCCTCAACACCAGAATCAAATATGTTGGCGGTTTACATGTACTAATCCTACCCACTATTAACACACCACTTCATAAACTCGTTTCAAACCCTATGCTAAAAACATGCTTGAAACCCATAATACCTTGGAACACAGGTTTTCACCTCCTAAACTGCTTGACATGGATTTCTATAGAGGGCCTCGCACCTCATGCGTGGCATGAAACGGCTTTCACGTGTATTGCTAGAACTTGGCGCGAAGTCATCTTCCCGAAAACTTGTAACAAAAACTATTGAAGACGGCTTTGTTGGAATTTTATACTCATAACAATTATACATAAAACAAATACATCATCAAAGCATGCAGCGGAAGACAATAGAATAATATATGTAAGTAATTAACTGAATAAGAAAACGCGTACCTTTTAGCAATTCAAGTAAACCAAACAAACTTTGAACTAGAACAAAACCCAAAACCCTAACTTTAGGGTTTAGCAATTCGACCACCACAATAAATCGACCACCAAGATCACAAGCTCAAACGTGCTTGTTCTTCGTTCTTGTACACACGTACTAATAGCGATTTGATGTGGAGAAGCTAGTTCCTTGAATCACAAATAAACCAAACACTTTATCTTTGAGCTAAGCAAAAATCGAAACACCCTTGAGGTGAGGGTATTCGACCGGCCACGCAAAGAGGAGAGGAGAAGGAGAAGAAATTAGGTTATTGGTGATCCAAGATTAGGTTATGAATGAATACAATGAATTGTATTTATAGGTAACTTATCTTGGTGACCAAGTTTGTGTGGGATTGGGTTTGGAAACCCCCCAACCGATCGGCCTATTCATCCCAAGGGGATTCTAGAACTTTCCCGACATCTAATTTCATTCTTAGTCCTTCTAGTTAATATTTAACGACCGTTAACCAAACCTCGTTAATTATTTAACTATCGTTATGTTTTATTTAGTGATTAATAATTAATAACAATAACGTTTTATTTATATTAATTATGTACATCAATTCTCATACGTAATGTGTGCAATCCCGAAGTCTCGAGTTCGAATCCGGACATACTATTATTTAAATATCCATTAAAACCTTTCAGCTCCCACTTGGATATTACTAAATATGGTAATGACATTGGTTAGTCTAGCTTTCACACGCCAACGCCCCCAGATCGAATCGAGCATGGTCTCCTGGAAAAAACCATTTAATGATTCATCATTTTTACTTATCCTTTTGTTACTAATACTATATTAACTATGAATATGGATCAAGTCATTTCATAAGTTAATATTCTGTTTCTCGTTATATATGATTGAACAAGATTACCAAATCATCTGAACGTATTCCAGAGAGATCTTGGGTATGGCCATACAAACATCTTGTCAACCCTACGAGGGGCCCAAATATAGTATTATGCTTTGAAACAAATTCAAAAGAACAAATTCTCTTGACTACAAACATAACTCATGAATTTTGCAACACTTCCGAAAATAGCCCTTATAACTACCAGTTACGGATAGCGTTAGACTATCTTACACAAATGCACTACATCCATATCAGTTATCTGGTATCTCAAGTCTGAGGATAAACACTTCATGATATACTTAATGATAAAATCCAAAAGTATCATCATGTAAAGTTGGGATGAGTACTATATTCAATTCATTGAATATCATGTGAATCTGGTATGTCCCACGCATCAATATACTTTAAAAATATATTCTACCAAAACTCAGATTTGTCTTAATTCAATGACATTCCCACATCATTGATCGACAACGGACTATTTAGAATAACATAAGTTACTCACGGATTAAACATGCAAATATAGGATATAATATTAAGAAAATGAAAAATAAACATAACCAACTATTTTATTTCATTAAAGTAATATTTGTTCATAACATCCTTTATCCAAATACTAATCACAGATCTGCATGAAACTACTAGCTAAACGAAGTCCTATCCCATCAGCATGGTCAGTAAGTTTATCTTTTGGCAAAGACTTTGTAAAGGGATCAGCTAGATTTTCATCTGTATGAACTTTGAGTAGATTGATTTCACCTATGTCGACTTGTTCTCGAACATAGTGATATCGACGAGGAAAATGTCTGGCGCCCTTCATGACTCCAGGCTCATTGGCAAATGTTATTGCAGCAGAGTTGTCACAATACACATTTAAAGGTAATTCGATTGAGGGCATTACTCCGAGTCCCTAAATGAATTTCATAATCCAAACAGCTTCCATCGCAGCTTCAGAAGCAGCTATGTACTCAGCTTCTGTAATAGACATCGCAACCGTTGTTTGCTTCTTGCTCTTCCAGTCAACTGCTCCTCCATTAATGACAAAGACATAACCCGTCTGAGACTTCGTATCATCTTTATCAGTTTGGAATGACGCATCGCAAAAACCTGTAACATCAAGTTCTGCATCTGGATTTCCTCCATACACTAGAAACATTTCTTTAGTAGCCCTTAGATACTTAAGAATGTTCTTAACAGCTTGCCAGTGCTTCACACCTGGGTTCTGTTGATACCGACTGGTAATGTTCTGTGCAAACGCCACATCAGGCCTTGTACATCTCACAGCATACATGATAGATCCTACAGCCGAAGCATAAGGAACTTTCCTCATGTATTCCACCTCAGCAGGTGTTGACGCGCAAAGTTTATTACTTAAGCCATGTTCAACTTGCATCGGCAAATATCCCTTCTTGGAATTTCGCATACTAAATCTCTTCAGTATTTTATCAATGTAAGCACTTTGGCTTAGTCCAATTAACCGCCTTGATCTATCTCGATAGATCTTGATTCCCAGAATAAATGCTGCTTCCCCTAAGTCCTTCATAGAAAAGCACTCTCCAAGATAAGACTTTACATCTTGCATACTTGGAATGTCTTTTCCCATGATCAATATGTCATCGACATATAAGACAAGGAAAATAACATTACTCCCACTAGCTTTGTGATACACACATGGCTCATCAAGATTTTGAGTGAAACCAAATTTCTTGATTTCTTCATCAAACTTCTTGTTCCATTGCCTTGATGCTTGCTTCAATAGTTGTCTTGGGTCCACACTTCGTGACCGTTCGACAATTCTTGTAAGAATTCATAGATTCCCGATGATTTCTTTACAAAGATCACATACCTCCTTTAGGTCTACGTCTTGAACTACAATGTCCAAAAACGCTACGCAGTAAGGTTTGACTATTTCTACTATGCTTCAGAGTCTGCCCAATACAGAAACAGTAATTACCTCCTCGTCAACTGACCTTCTCGTTCTTCGTTTGTTGCCAACGCTACAGATAATGTCTTCGACTCATGTATCGACGAAGACTTCGACGCTACCTTCGACAAACCTAATACTTTAAGTAAATCCCTGAGCCTCATTACGGGAGTTAGCTTAATGGAAATTTACACATAACACTGTTGAGACGACGTTATTGTAAACGGTTACTCGGACCTCAGTACTTCCCGCGGTCTGTAAAAGGAGCAGCTATAGTGATACAAGCTCTTGTTCAGCTGTATCCACTTTAGTTAGATGAGTTTCAAGTATGTCTACTTTTAGATCGACTAGGGAAATGTTTCAGAAACGGTTTTCTATTTGAATGACTGGTACGACTACCCTATCCTGAAGCAAATCGATCATCAAAGTACGTCTAGACACTAATCATAAACCTA